>PVIA01000171.1:0-592043 GCA_004024845.1 Tonatia bakeri
GGGGAGGGAGGGAGGGCAAAGAAAAAAAGAAAGAGTAAAACCCACAGTGTACCTTATAGAATCATTTTTGAAAATGTTTGCTTCTGACAGACAGACATACATGCATGCATGGGAGGGTCAGAAAGACTGACCTCCACTGCCTTAGAACACACAATTATTTCAAGGAGCCCCGAAACTTCTCCCTTCCTAGGAGATGCAGATGAGCAGGAAAAGGGAAGGCATCTGACACCTTCGGAAAGCAATTTTTAGGGCAACCGTGAGGCAGAATGGTCAAAGATGGGCTCTAAAATATGTACAAGGGATAAGGACATAATAATGCAAACTCTGATCGACATGCCTGTGGGAAGTCCAAACACCCTCAACGACTAGAGCACCAAGTTTAAGTACACCTGACGAGCTAGAGGACAGAAAGGGGTGAAAGGATTAGCCAAAGCACATATGTGTGTGACCCATGGACAAGGACAACGATGAGAGGGCTGCCTCAGAGGGAGGGGGCTGGGTGGAGGAGGGCAAGGGGAGAACAAGTGGAGACAACTGTAATAGCACAAATAATAAAATACAATAAAAGTCTCCATAGGATAAGCTACAGTTACTTTTTTTAAATGGAATTTCTTTTTAAAAGCACTTGGGCAATAACAGAATTAAGACTGCCGCAAAAGGAATTTTCCTGACTTTATAAAGAGTATTTGATATGTCTTTTTCTGTATATGGAATTGGAAATTTACATGATTTGAGAATTCTAATGGGTATAATATGGATGCTATAGTTTGTACTGCTATTTTGGGTTATAAAAAGAAAAACCAACCTAGATTAAAGCACATGTAATTTTATTTAAATGAAGTGCTATGGATTAGAAATGCTTAAAGTTTTAGCACGATGGCAGAAAAGAATTAGAGAAAAAAAACTGTTTTAAAGCTAACTCCATCCTGTCTTGAAAGAAACCCTCCTTTACACTGCTTATGAGTCCTGCCCTCGCTCTCCGCCGAGGCCACTGGGGAGGGTCACTCTGACCTGTGAGTCAGCAAAGCACAGAGGACGTTCTCCTGCGCTCAGGCTGTGTGAAGTGGGCAGCATCCGAGAAAAATAACTGCTCCTTCAGGTTTTTTCTTCTTCTTGTGATGAGAACTTTTAATATCTACTCTCTTAGCAACTTTCAAATATGGGCACGACTTGGAGATATTGTGGGTTTGGTTCCAGACCACCCAATAAACTGAGTAGCTACGCCTGTACGCATTACAGTATTACCGACGACGGTCACCGTGCTGTACCCCTCGGACTTCCCGATTTTATTACCCATTCCTTCTTTCCTGGACCTCTTCCCCAAGGGCTCCCAAATACCTCTCCCCGCTCTGCAGCTCTTCAGTCTCCCTAGCCAGCTACTCTTCTCCTGTGAAATTCTTACATGTTCTCAGCCCTTTTTTCTTCTTAACCAACACTTTCCTTATGCGGTTTTATACACAGAAGACCTCGAATCTAAGCCTTTCACTAATGAGTGTCAAATTATGTCTCTAGGATCAGACCCACATTTTGAATATCTCCACCTGGCTGCCCACCTCAAACTCAAGTGTGCTGGAAAGCAAGCTCAGTATCTCTTCCCTGGAGTATCACTCCCTCCCATAGCCCCACCGCACTGCAGCCTGCGCCACCTGCTCTTTATCCCCACGCGAGAAACCGGGGCCCCACGCATCCTCTTGTCTGACTCAGGTCATCAAAACCACTCGCAAAGCCCTACCTGTCCCTTCTCATTCCTGGCCCTCAAATCCATCCTTGTCCACTTCTATTTCCCCTGCTTTATTTCAGTACCCGAGCTTCTTCTCCCTAGAATATTATAAACTTGTTCTTTTAAAAATAGATTTATTGGGATATAACTGACTTACCAACTCACCACTTAAAATATGCAACCCAGGATGTGCAGCAGATTCAGAGTTGTGCAGCCATCACCACGATCTAAGTTCAGACATTTCGCGACCTAAAAGTAAGCCTCATATCCTTTACTCATCACCCCCAGTATCCCCACCCCCAGGCAACCTCTGCTTATGTCTATAAATTTGATATACACATAATCATACAACATGTAGTCTTCTGTGGCTGGCTTCTCCCACTTCGCATAATATTTTCAAGGTTCATCCACGTTGATTGAAGCATACACCAGTACTTCATTCCTTTTTATTGCCGAATAATATTCCCTGTATAGATATACCACAATTTATCCACCCACTCATTGCTTTGTAGACATCTGCGTTGTTTTCGCTTTTAGACTAATATGAAGAATGCTGCTATGAACACTTGTGAACACGTTTTTGTGTGAACATATTTCAATTCTCTTGGGTCTACATACCTAGGAGTGGAATTGCTAGGTCATATGGTCATCTCTGTCTAACCTTCTGAGGAACAGTTTTCCAAAGTAGCGGCAGTATTCCTACATTCCCACCAGCAGAGTACGAGGGCTCAGGAGCTTGCCATCACTTGAATGACTTCAGTCATCTTAATGGGCATGAAACGGTATCTCACTGTGGCTCTGATTTGCCACCAATGGCACATGAAGAGATGCCCAACGTCATTAGCCATTTCTCTGGTAGCTAATGACGTTGGGCATCTCTTTATGTGCCATTGGTGTATCTTCTTTGGAGAAATATCTATTCAAATCCTTTGTTCATTTTTCAATAGGTTATTTATCTTTTTATGATTGAGTTGTAAGTGTTCTTCATATATAATATCGAATAAACTCATTGGCTATTCATGCAAAAAAAATAACTTCCTTAAACAAGTTGCCTCCATTTGTGACCTTTTGTGTGGAAGAAAGTGACACTCCAAAAGTCACTTTGTAAATAATGACTATTATAGGAATGAAACAGCCTATGTCTCTTGTACTTATTTTTTGTTTGTTTTAAATATATATTTAACATAAATTTTATTTCTTAATTACACTGTACATTCAATACTATTTTGTCTTATACTTATTCCTGATGTTTATGAACAAGTTTCCTGTTTTACGGTGTAGTATTTAAAAATAAGCAGTGGACAAAAGAACATATTCAAAAGGGCAAGTATGAGTAATGTTTTTATTTTATTTTTCATTTTATGATTATGTTCCAACATAATATAAAAGAACTGTGCTCCAATTATTTAGGTTGTTACTAACCAGATAATGTTTTCTTCAGCATTAGCTGTATTGTTGACTGAAAGAAGAGAAGCACAATGTGATTGGTTAATTAAGATTTCAAAGAACCTGATGCTCCCTAGAGGGGAGGCTAATTTCTCATTTATAAGCCCATTTATAACTCCAGCTCTGAGAAATGGTCCTAATTAAATTCGCAGTTAAGTAGGCCTTCAAATGCATATCAGCCGTTAACATTTGGGCTGCCTGCTGCTAGCAAAATATTAATATTTGATGCTACAGCATTTTCATTTTATCAGACTATTTAGCATAAATCTGTTTCAGGGTCTTATGAAATAGCTTTATTTATGTGTTGAACAGATTAAACTCAGGTTGTAATGGCTGGTCTTAAAATGACTTCAAAATAGTTTATGGCCACTGGGAAGCTATGTATTTTTATTGGATTATTGGCCGTATTCCCTCCAATGACTGTGGGAGGATACACTATTTTTAGGACAAAAACAGCTTATTGTAGGGTTCTTAGAAAAGGAGAATAGAAGAAGAGAAAAAGGAGCCAGGAGGAGAACCAGGGAGAAGAAAGAACCCGCTTTACCTTATTACTGTGCTTCCCAGTGCACCACACCCTTGATACACCTCACTGTGTCACCTGATGCTCAGGACAAGGCCACGAGGCACGTGGGTGACTGCTACAGCACATTATGGACGAGAAAGTACAAACTGCAGGAGAGTTACCATATTTTTCCATGTGTAGCACATGCCTTTTTGCCCAAACATTTGAGGGAAAAATAAGGATGTGTATTATACATGGGTAAAATGACTAGATGTCATGGGTATAATAATGGGTATATAATACCATGTATAATGTGCACAAAAATGTGGGTGTGCATGATACACGGGAGTGGCAAATTACGGGTAAATTACAACTCAATCACATGGCTTGCAAATGGCAGAGCAAGATTCTAATCCAGTTCTGTGTACATTTATTCATCATATTTGAGCTATGTCTTAAATCTGAAAATGCATAATAAGGGGGGTGTGTGCGCGCACACGTGAAAGAGAGAGAGTAGGGGAGGGGGGCAGGAGATAGGAAGGGATGGGCAGGGGAGGGAAGAAATAATCCCAGGCAGAAGACCTGCATGAATAAAGGCAAAAAAGCATGAAACTGTTTACTGGCTCCCCTCCTTCCTGACACCGTAATCTGTCTCTTGGAGGAAGGGAATGTGTCTTTGTTCACCACTTAAGCCCCAGGACCTAGAAAAGAGCAGCGTAAATTCTGGCTGTACAAATGACCAAGAGAAAGAAAACAGAAACTAAAGAGACTGGTGATAAGAATATCAAAGGAAGAGAAGGTGTCAAGAAAGAGAACTCAGTATAAAATGTCACAGACACATCTAAACAAGATCTAGAATCCCTCCCCTGGATCAAACAATGACACTGCCACAGAGTCTGCAGGGGCAGGAACCACTGCTAGTGGAGCGATGGAGGGAACACAGGCAGTCAGTGTTCACCTAAACCCTTCTCTCTTCTCCAGTGTGTTAACTACAGAAGGTAGAGAGTCGGAAATTATTTTCTGAGCATGACAGGATCAATGTGCTATTCCTCTGAGGTCTAGAAAGGGAGAGTGGGTAAAAAAAGAGCCAAGCACCAAACATTCAGAGGGAAAAAGTTCGCCCTTTCGGATAAACACTCTGAAAAGAAAGAGGTAGAACCCTGGTTGGTATGGCATAGTGGATTGAGAGCCAGCCTGCAAACCAAAGGGTTGCAGGTTCAATTCCCAGTCAGGGCACATGCCTGGGTTGTGGGCCAGGTCCCCAGTAGGGGGCGTGCAAGAGGCAACCACACATGGATGTTTCTCTCCCTCTCTTTCTCCCTCCCTTCCCCGAAAAGTAAATAAATAAAATCTTAAAAAAAAAAAGAGGTAGTGAAGACCTAAGAGAATTTATTCCACTCTTCCACCTAATGAAAAGTTTGACTAGTTTCTGAAAACAACAGAAACAACAAAGTCTGAACCTTAGAATATTTTCATTTCTGTTTGTGCTATTTCAATATTAGGGAAAAAATGACCAAAAATTAAATGGCACAACCACCCATGTACTGTTTGGTAATGATACCTAAGAAGGATATTTCAATAGTTAACAAAAGATACCACATCAATACCTATAACAATGGTAACTACATAACGTCTTTTTCTAAGTAATAGAAGTACCATGTCACTTGAACATGCGGTCGCTCTGCCAGTGCACAGACAAAGGTGGCGCAGTTCGAATGTGAGCTCTGTTCTCTGGAAAATGAAAGTGCCGAAGCCTCCTTTCTGCTCAAGACTTCATCAATAGGAGAAACAAATTTCTTTATTCTTGGCTCCATCCAAGAAAGAAAAACTAGGGCAGAGATCTAAAAACATTGTTACTTGTATGAAGTGAAGAACAAGAGCAAGACGAACCTTCAGACGTGGATCAGTTTTAAAAAATGAAAAAGACACTATGAATTTCTCGTCACAGCAGTCGAATGGAGAACTGCGAAGCGCGGTGCTCTCGACAAACTCCGTCACCGTCCTCTCTCCAGAATCAGCACCTGCTTCGCGCTGCGTGTCAGGAGTGGGGTGGCTATTTGCTTAAAGTCAATTAATCAGGGCGGTGCTGTGCGAATGTAATTTAAATTTGTTCTATTCTTTTTTCATTTTAAATCACTAAAATCTTTTCAACTACAGTGGACATACAGTATGATATTAGTTCCAGATGCACAGCCCAGCGATTAGACATTATGTAACTTACTAAGCGAGCATCCTGATAAATCTCACACCTGTCTGACACCATTCACAGTCATCAGAACAGTGCTGACTGTCTTCCCTGTGTTGTACTTTACATCTCCATGACTGTTCTGTGCACAGCTACCAATCTGTACTTCATGATCCCTTCACATTTTTCACCCATCCCGTCCCCTGAGCCCCTCTTCCATCTAGCAACCATCAAAATGTCCTCTGTATCCACCCAGCAAAGCTATCATTTTGTCATTGAGTGAACTCAGATGCAGAGATGAATGACTTTCCTAAAGCCACAGAACTAGCAATGGCAGAAAAGGCAGAACCTTGTGCATCCTAAGGACAGATAAAGAGCTTGCCAGATAAGAAAAAACTATGAGAAATAAAATGGCAATAAATACATATCTATCAACAATTGAATCTAAAAAAACAAATGAACAAGCAGAACAGAAATTTGTGCAATTCTTAATTACAAAATAATTATGAAGAAAGCAAACTCCTGACTTCCAGTTCCACTGAGTGGCGGAAAGGCGGGGGAGGACCCGCTGTCCTGACCAGATAAGGCGTCTGCAATTAGCACGCCTCTTCCGTGTATGTTAATCTGTGTTCCCGTCCACGGAAGGCTGCTCGGACACAGTGTGTTCTGTTGGCCATTTAAAACATTCCCTTCCTAATCCTGCTTACATTCGTGGTTTGCGTAGGCAATGAGGAAAGAATTCAAGTAAATTTCATTTCAGGCACTACTCACAATCCTTACCTTAGAGTTTAAATTAATGAGGGTTTTTTCCTGAGTTTGGTTTCATCTTTCTCTGAACAATTCTCTGTTTTAAATGCTTATTATGCTCAGCTTTTTTTTTGCATTCAACATTTTTATAGTAAAAGAAGATTAAACAAGTTTGAAACTAGTATTGGCCATTTCTTGTAATTTCTACCCATAATTCAAAAGCAAAAAGAAAAAACATCATTGTGAGGCAGAAGTCTACCATAACATAGTAAGATAATAGATCAAATCTCTTAAGTTTTAAGTTCCTTAAAAGAAAAGATCCCAGTGTCTTAGAAAGTAATACTTAGCATAAAAAATTAGTATTCAGTAATTATTATTTTTATCCTAAGAGCAATGACTTCCTCTTATATATCCACATGGCAGTTATCCAAAATAGAAAACTATCTGCTAGTTTTAACGGTAACATTTCTCGAAGCCAGATTTCATTTCAAATGGTCCTTGACACTGAAAAATGACCTTAAATGTTTGTATACACTAAATCAACAACGTGAAAAACAATGGCAAAGTGAAATAAACACTGGCTTGGGATTCACAAGGTCCTGCCTTTTCTGCCATTGCTAGTTCTGTGGCTTCAGGAAAGTCATCAGCCTCTGCGTCTGAGGCCACGCAGTGACAAAATGAAGAAAGTGGTCCAGCCGCTCACCGAGCTCTCCCCCAGCCCCAGCCTGCTGTGGTTCTGTGCGCTGCTGGGAGCGGAGCACTGCATAGGGACAGGCCGGCTGCAAGGGCACCAAACACAGTGCAGTGCAGGGTTTACAGCAAACTTTCACGTGTTATCTCATTTAATCTTCTCACAAGATGCCGGGCTATTACGTTTCTGTTTTACAAAGGTCAAGTTCCAAGATGGCACTGGGATCAGGAGTGTTCATACTCCACATGCTGTCTGTGTCCTGTCCATTACACCACATCACCTGAAGTGCGCAGGTAAAGCCCTCAGTGTGATTTAGCAAAGAATGTGTTTAAAAACGCTCAAATATAAGCTGCCAAACTCCCATTAGATTAGGAAAGCAGAGCAAAAACGTTGCCCAGAGTTTAATATCAAAATTTCTTATTTTCCCTTTGTAAGCTGTCCCGGAAAAAAGATTCAAGATAATGTAAATACATGAGAAATTGAGACTAATACTGAAAAGAAAGACAAGCGGGTCTGCGTACAGCTAAATGGAGCCATGCTGAAGCAATGTAAATACACCTGTCAACTTACTTGGCTCCTGACATGGAAATTACATAATTCTTAATGAATTTGGAACCAGTTACATTAATCCAAAATTGTATTGCCCTTTTAGGACTGGGCACAATTCAAACTTTGATTGAGTGAGGAGTGCCAGTCTGGAACAGGACCCAGACAGAGCGAGTGATGTCCACACCCTCTGGGAGCGAGCCTCACCACGCCACGGGCAGGCTACTAAGTACCGTCCGAACCCACTGGTCACGGAGACGCAACGCTCTGTGGTCATTCAGACTGTTCAGCGGAGAGGAGAAACAAAGCCGAATTTACCCGAAAACCGCCCAGACCTACCCGTGCCCCAGCACTCTGATTTCTCTGTACGTAATGATGCCTGAACTGCTGCTTTTGAAAGTGTTTCAGGCTGAGGAGCTCTTCGCAGTCCCAGCCAAGTCTCTAGGACTGCCCGTCAGCAGCCGGTCAAGTGCAGAATTCCGACATCTTATACTCATTGCTCAAAATAAGAGTCAGAGAATAATAGTTCTGCAGCATCTAAAAACACCTTCTGTCAATGGTTTTGCAGAATTAACGTTTGTCATAAGAATTAACTATACAAATCCTTAGCTTAAATACACTATTATTTTTCAAAAAGCTATTTTTATAAATCACCATTCTTGATAATTAACACTCCTCAACTTCTTCCCTCAGTGGCAGGGTGATGTTCTCAGGACCAGGCCCATTTGTGCAAAGAAGAGGGAACACGGGCGTCTAGTCTGGGAGGACAGAGCAGCGCAGGGCTCCAGCGTCCCCAGGCGGCTCAGAGCAACACCACTGGGTTCCTGAGCCCAGGTCTGGACACGTGCCGACCTCAACAGACGTGGCTTTCAGAACTGCAGCACCAGAGGCCTTTTAGAGGATTCCTTGTAAGGACTAGCGGACATCGAGGGCTGCTCAGAGAAACAGTGAGATGACGCAGTACAAGTCGGAGTCACACCGGGCTCCAGGATCAGAGAGCCCAGGCCCCACTGCTGGTTCTCCCCTGGGTGACCTGTGTCAGTGAGGATTCGGCCTGGCCGGAAAACAACAGGAAACCCCAGAGAGAAGCTGATTTTTCTCTCTTTTATAAACACCCAAGGGTGGGCAGTTCGGGGCTGGTGTGAAGCTCTGTTCCTTCTAGCCTTCTGTTCTGCCACTGCCCGTGTGCAGCCCAGTCCTCACGGCCTCAGTCAGGCCTCAACTGTCAAACGCCCACAACAGCACACTGGAGGGACAGAGGGAAGAAGAAGGGCAGAGGGTGCAAGCCAACTCTCTCTTAAGAAAGCTCCCCCAAATTACCCACAACACCTGTTTTTAACCACAACTAGTCACACTGAACTGCGAGGGAGTTTAGGACTGAGTAGCCCTGTGCCCAGCTGACCTGTTATCACTGTGGGGGGAAGGTAAGAACAGGTATCGGGGGATGAGCTGTCTCCACCACACTACCTGTGTTTTCTTAACCACTTGACGCACTGACTTCTCATCTGTAAAATGGAACAACAATGGAACCTCCCTTCAGAGTTACTTTGAAATGATAACAACATAGAGAGGTTATTAACGCACAGGGTCTTATACATAATAAATACGCACAAAGTAAACAATTATTTCTCTTTCTCTTACAGATTTCCTTTTCAATTGTTAAAAACCGTATTAACTGTTTTGTTCCCTTTAGTTTATCTAATTTTTCCCAACTCCCAAATTATCTGCATAGAGTAAACAGACTGATGTTCTTGAATCACTGCTTCCAACAAGACCACGCCTCTTTCAAATGTCCTTGCTGCCCTGGCCAGGGTGGCTCGGTTGGTTGGAGCATTGTCCCATAACCAAAAGGTTGCAGGTTTGATTCCTGGTCAGGGAACACACCTAAATTCTGAGTCTGAGCCCCCGTCTAGGCACGAATGATCTCCAGTCCGGGCACGTACGGGAGGCAACCAGTCGGTGTCTCTCGAGTATCAGTGTTTCCCTTTCCCTTCCCCTCTCTCTAAAAATGCAATAAAAAATATGTCCTTCGGGTGAAGATAAAAAAATGCCCTTACCAACACGCACATCTGTGCACAAACACACACATACACTGCACACCCTCATTTCCTTTTTCTGTCTCTCAAATAACAGTTTAGTATATCCCATTACCTAAGTTCCAGTGCGAACTCCTCAAGCTAAGCCATAACCTCTAAACGCCCTTTTCTCTGCTTCCCCAGCATCTCCCTAGCAATATCTCCTACTATGATGCAATATGGATAACACTAGTGACAAGGACAAAAATGATGATGAAAAGTACAAATTAACAGAGGCCATCCCTTTGAAATTTTTTCTGTGCCAGGTAATGTCATAAGTGTTTTACAGGAACCTCCTCTTCTAACCCTCATAATAACCTGTGAGGTTATCACCATTATTATCACCATAAGAAAGATTAGAACTACAGCTTAGAAAGGTTATAACCAAAGTCACGCAGTAAGTAAATGGCAGCGGTCTGCTGGACTCCAAAGCTGCTCATTTAGCGACTGTGTGACACCTGTCCTCCTATAAAAACATGCCATCTGCATTCCCTGTACATACCTGAGTCACCTTCAAATTCTTTTTCTAGTCACATTCTGCAGAGCTTCATTAAGACGCAGCTCAAGTCTGGCCTCTCCTATGGGCCCGTCATGGGCTGCGATGACGGCGAACACAAACAGCCCTGGCAGCACAGCACACTTAGAACACCACAAGGGTCTGAGCGCCACACACATACTAACGCATTTAATTATCTGACCCTAATTATCCCCATTTCATAATGAGGCGAATATAAAGAGGCAAGGAACTAGCTCTACCTGACACAGGCAAGGAGCCAGGGTTGCAGCCAGCTAGTCTGGATGCCGAGTTTGGGCTTTAACCTCTAACCCCTACTGCCACTCATTCATCTTCCGTAACTTACCTCCTCCAACAAAATATATTCTCCCTGAATCCCTTATTGAGATATTAAATCACACATATTGATATCTGATACTGTTACCTTTGACTACAACAGACAGTATCAGGCACAGCAAATTACAGCCACACTTCACAGACCCCACTGAAGGCAGACAGAGCCCTTCTGGGCCCAGGAGATGCTGGGAACTTTCCCACACGGTTGGTGTGGGCTCAAACCCGTGGCAGACAGCAAATGAAAACTGCCCTTTCTAAGAAACACCTAAGCAATAAATCCATAAACACACCTTGCTTTCCCAACATGATCACAGTATCTTCAGGAAAAAACTGTTGTGCGTGTGTGCACACATATACCGCCACACACACTGCTCAACAGAACCGTGATCAATTAAACTGAATGTTCATTCAATCTTCACAATAATGTCACCAGGATTCAGGAACAACTGTATGACTGCCCTTGCACACGTGGCCAACGTCAAGCACAAAGAGGAGCGCTGCTGTTCCGACGGCCCTGGGCCTGTGAAGCTGACACCGAGCGCTACGGTGCTCAGCCCCGCATTCGGCAAGCTACTGGGTCGTGTAGCCTTGAAAACACCACAGATCATCCACACGATGCGCCTACTACCAGAGATGAAAGCAGGGTGGGGCAGACCCCGATTACCACCCACAGCCCTCCTCCTCCGCCGTGCCCCCCACAGCACTCAACATGCCCTCCACATCAAAAGGGGCGCACTTAGAGGCACTAACTCAGAAGAGGTGGCCAATTATTACCCACCTGGAGTGACCATGATTGAGAAGCAAAGCAAGGGGGCACCTGTTCTTCAAGGAGTGACCTTAACCGCTTGTGGTGAGGTTCTAAAACCTTCTCTAGGTGAAAGAAAATGCTTGCTCACTGGCCAGACTTTTCCCCATCCGTCACCCCTCATGCTCAGCACCCCCAGCTCCCAACAAGCAGCAAATGCAATTTCTCCTCTTGCTCTCCGCTTGGCTTCCACTGGAGGCAGAAACCATAAACCACAATGGAATCACTGAAAGCTGTGACACCAGAGAAACAGACGCAGTAAAAGCTGAAGTATTCAGCAACTGGATGCTTAATAACTATAAATGTCACTGAGATTTCTTTGCATTTCTTGGAATAAATTCTAAAGGGACTTAAGAATCCTAATTAGGAACGAGAAGTTGTTAATATAATACCACATCATAAGATCAAAACTTATCTGTCTGAATAATTTACAATTTTTCATACATTAAACAACCAAAGAAAGTTATATCTTTAGATATATAAGGAAGAGGGTCCCACTCAAAAGCAGTCAAATCTTCACCATTTCTTGAAGTGAAGGATTTGATCAGCTTCCTGAAGCGTCTCCCCATCTTCTTTTTTTTCCAGCAGTAGCGCCTTCTCAGCCTCACTGAACACTGTCCCCGGTTTCCAGCGCAGAGCAAGTGGGACGTGGGGAGACAAGGCTTGGGTGCCATTTCCGTGGCTTGTGACTGGTGCTTAAGCTACAGTGCAGCTCGGCTTCGTTTGGTGTTAGAAATTCAAACTCAGAAGCACGAGGAGCACTGGGAGAAACCGTGCCAAATCCAAGCAAGCAATACCTTGTAAATATTATGGCCATCAGCTTCATATTAACACGCACAAAGGAGTCCAGGGGCAAACAGAAGGAAAGTGAAAACTGACAGAAACTAGAGGGATCATAAGAGGAAGGAAAAAAGAACCCCGTCAAAAAAACAAAAGTGAAAGCCACCAGCTGGAAACCAAGCAAGCGGAGAGCCCTGCAAAAAGGTTAGTGAGAAACACAACCCACGACACAGGACCCTCTGTTGGGGGTAGGTGAGGCCGTCTTTCACTCACAGCGGGGCGCGTCCACGGGGTGGAATAAGGGCAGGGAAATATGGGAGACACTGCATAGGTCTCCAGAGCAGAAGGTAACTGCTGGGTTAGACAACAGTGTGGTCCTTTACTGGACGGGACAGGGCGTAAATGGTGATGGAAGGAGACTTGATTCTGGTGGCAAACACACAATGGAGTATTGAGATGATGTGATGTAGAATCACACACCTGAAACCTATATACTTTTGTTATCCAGTGTTACCCCTTTAGATTCAATAAATAAAAAATAAAAATAAATGTGAAAAAAAAAAAAAAAGAAAGTAACCGATTCCAGCCATAGCTACTGTATGTTCCAGCTGCCAGAGTGTGGCCTCAGACACACGCACTACCGACCGAACCGGCCCTTCCAATACCCCCTAGTCCGCTGCACCACAGAGCGCCCCTCTACGTGCACTGCCCACGCACCCACGGTGCACGCTCCATTCTTTCAGTGCAGTCGTTACGGTTTTGCGGAGATTTGACATTCTGTGGGAAAATGGTTGTGCTCAAGAGGGCGAACAGCATGGCCTTATACAGTAACTTTTTAGGGGGGTCCGTGTTGTTTGGAGGGAGTGAGAGGCAGTTACCCCTGCTGTGCGTTCACGGCAGCTCTTCTTTACTGCCGGCCGCCACTTCTGAAGCCACTCCGCCTCTTGTGAGACCCACACAGTTCTAAATACATTCAATACCGCTCCCCACCCCGCACACACACAACTTCACATACATTTAATTTTTCTGAGGTTCATTCTTCTCACCCAGCAAAAAGTTTCCAAGGCATGAAGTCCAGCCCAGTCTTCCATGGCGGAGCTCCTGTCGGGGAGGAGAGCCCCAGCCGTGCAAACACAGGGAAACGGGGCCATGAACAGAAAGAGTGTGAGGAAGCGGGAGCACGGATTTCTGGACCAGCATTTGTCACCAACTTTCAGACCCTTCCCACCAGACAGGACTTGGAGGGACTATCAGAGTCCCAGGACTGAGACCTTAAGTGCCCGTGAGTGCATTCTGGTCTGTCGCCCCTGCTCTCTAGTGGGTGAACCCCAGAAAGATGGTCACACCTGGAGAATCCCGGAGACAGAGGCCAGCACTGCTACTATGAAATTTTCTTATCATTCTGAGTCCTTCTTCAGGATTTAGGACGTACTGGGCATTAAGGGTCATTCCTTTGGGAGTCTCTCCCAACGTCAAGGGCTATAGGAGATCCCCACAAACCCCACTCACCCTCCGGGTACCGTCTCTCCTAGAAAGCCTTCTCTCCTCCGCCCTCTAGAAAGTTCCAGCTGAGCACTGAATACACTAATCCCTGCTGGTGCTTTACCTGCCTCCCCAGGTGGGTTGCAAATACTGTTCAAGGAAGGCATTCCCTGTGCATTGATAGGAAGTACTCAAAAGAATATTTGTTGAATTAATGAAAACTAATCTTTCCTCTTTGGGGACATTTGAATTACATCTGTCCCCTGCCCATGGGACCTGAGGTGTTTTAATCAAGGGGGGAAGAATATAAGAAGACAAAAAGGGAGAGTGACTAAGAACGTTATAATTTAACACAGATATTTCCCCCTTTTTGGTTACTGCTTTTACTACAGAATTGCTTTTAAACCACTTATGGATGGAAACTGCTTTTACATACTATCTGCAGACTCCATTTACAGAAATGTATGTCAACTCTCAGGTCTTTTTCTGAGGAGGAAAACAAGCAAAACAGATTCTTTTGAATACGGATAATCTAAAGTGTAATAAACAAACAAAAAGCAAACAGCAGCACAGATGCAGAGAAAAGACTGGTGGCTGCCACAGAGGAGGAAGGTGGGAGGAGGACAACATGGGCACAGGGGTCGGATGTGTGGTGACGCATGGAAACTAGCGGTCGGGTAGTGAGCACACTACAGTGGGTACAGATACGGAATTATATCACAGTACTGTACACGTGAACCACATGTAGTGTTATAAACCCATGACCCCAGTTAGAGAGGAAACTGCTCCTTACGTCCTTGATTACACAGTTCGGTTTAGTGCCTCGGGGCCACCTTGCCGAATGTGTGACTCCAAGCACGTTACTTGTCTGTATTCACAACCCTCACCTGCAGAATGGTGATCACAGTGGTCGCCGCCGTACAGGCTGCCGTGAGAACCGCACACAGCCACAGGTGCGGAGTCCAGGGCGGAGCGGCTAGCTCATCCTAAACGGTCAAGGAACGCCAACTGCTGCCACCAGGGAGAAAGCGGTTCCAGCAGAAAGAGGGGGCTCAGGAGACAGATTTTCCATGTCCTGGGGTTCACTTTCTGGTCATGTGACCCACCTCTCCAAGCCTCAGTCTCCTCATCTGAAAAGTGGGGCTGAGGACAACCAACAGCTTCCCTTTGCCAGCGGTGAGGATCAAGAAAGACTGGATGGGTAAAACCACTGCACAACTACAGACACGTGGATGTATGAAACGTGGACACTGTGTGACTGTCCTCGGGCAAGGGCGCCCCCACCCGCCCTCTCACTGAGGTAGCACAGCCGGCAGCGCACAGGTACACATCACTGTAAGAGTAAAAATCTCTTTTCAAATCAGAGGAATATTCGATACATGTTCCCCATGCAAGTTATGTAGGTAGAAAAGAAAAGGGCTTATTTTGTAAAAAGATTGTTAAAACACCTACCCAAATGTGTCCCTGTTCCTGCCAGGCACTCTGTCAACCCTCGCTATTCCCATAATCTACACGCCCCCTTCCTTACAGTCCCAATTTTGTATCCAGTTCCTGATACTTGGAAGGCCATAATGTTGTGACATTCAGGACAAATCCACTGTCATCGACTCTGAACAGTCTCTTCTTTGAACACAAAACACTCGTTGTCTATACAGTTCACCCGATAATTTATTATGAAAAGTCATGTAGCATCTCTTGGAATGCTTTTAGAACACTGTGCGATCTTTGGGTTGCTCTTTAACACCTGTCGGTGTATCATGGTCTTCTCACATAGTCAGAAACCCCTAGAGGGCAAGATCCAGGCCTTGTATTTCCTTCCAAATTCTGCGTCACACCTCACAGAGTTCAGTAATTAGTTGCCAGCTGATCAACCATTGCAACTGTGGCAACCTAACATACCCCATGTGTCCAAGGGGGGAAAAAGGGAATAAAAATTTCATCTTGGTACTTCTGTTTTGGGTTTTCTGTCTAGAAAATAAGGAAATTATAATGGTTAAGTGTTATATAAGAGCATTAATAAGATCATCTATAATCATTTTTGTGCTTTGGGGCAACATGCTACTCCACGAATAGAAAGCTCCATTAAAATTTGGATTTCTAGGAAGCCGGGGCGCCTTGAATCTGAGGTTCCTGAACTCTGGTGGATACTAGCAGAGCTTAGCATGAGCTGGAAAAGCCATCCTGGGGGTGGGGGGAGTGTCACTGAAAGTGACAAACACTTGGAAAAAGCCATAATGTGTTTTTAGGGGTAATCTGGTTTCTATTAGTAGCAAAACCCTGGAGTGACAATATTTTCTTTTTGGAGACTTAAAGCTAATCTCTGGTTGGAATTAAATAATTTGCCTGGCTAGATACCAATTCAATGACTTTCCCCCTATTCATCCATTTCTGCATTAGAGGAAGAAATAAATTAAGTGAAATTATTTGCCCACATTTTACTATGAAAACAACTATTACGCATTCACACCCTTAAACAGCACTGCTAAATAAAAAACTGTAGAAGCCAAATATAAATTGAGTTGATTTCTGGAACTGTTTGGCTACCAAAGTAATGAGGACGGGCTTATTGGATGCCAAACACCATTCTACGTGCTCTGCATATGTTAATTTATTTAGTCCTCACAGGTTTTAACATCACCCTCATTGTATACATGAGGAAACCAAGGCACAGAGAAGTGAAAGGACTTGTCCCAGATCACAGGAGGGGAGCCAGGATGGGAACGAAAGCAGCCTGGCTCCAGAGACTCTGCTCTTAGTTAACGTGCACGAGGTGCGTCCACACAGCAGCCAGCACGGATAATGTTCAATTTAATTGTATACCTCATTTACATACTTGCACCAACTGAAACTGTTTTTTCACCAAAATCTGCACAAAAACACCCCAAACAATTTTAAATCTAAGCACTCATGGTTCGGTGCATGGGAAGAGATATTCTGTTAAAATACTCTAAAACACTCTAAAATGGGGGGTGGGCAACCTTTTTTGGTCAAAGGCCAAAGAGTAAATATTTTGGGCTTGTGGCCCAAATGACACTGAACAAACCACTCATCTCCGCCCCTGGAGCACGACAGCAGCCATAGGTAAGGGGTAAACGTGAACTTCAAACGGCATTACAGAACAAGGGGCGGCCAGATGTGGCCTGAGGGCCATGGGGCGCTCGCCCTGCTCCACGCAGCAATGGCAGACACGTAGACAAGAGTCTACGACAGTGAGAGCAGGCTGACGCGCAGACCAACTGCATTACCAGCAGGAAGCTGCTTTAAATAACTTACTTGGTTTTCAGCAGTGCTTCTGCACCAGGGGTGACTGCCTCCCGGGGCAGTATCTGGAGACATTCGGGTTGTCACAGCTAGGAGAGTGTGATTGGCAGTTAGTAGTTAGAAGTGAAGGGTGCTGCTAAACATCCTATGGCACACGGGACGGTCCCTACGATAAAGAATGATCCAGCCCATAATGCCAGCAGTGCTGAGGTTGAAGAACCCTGATTTAAGAATGACAGTTTTATCGCTTCTCGGCCTTTTGGCTAAGATCAAGTGTAGTATCTGTTCTTATCAGTTTAGTGAGAATGACAGTTTCTGTCGCCATCTTTTCTACCGATCCCCCTCAAAAGAGCTCTCTGATTTGGTCCTGAAACACCCCTCTAAGGAGAAGGTGGGTACGTTTATCTCGTTTTCCACAGGAGAAAACTAATATTCAGAGAAGTTAAGTGATGTACAAGGGTTCACAAAGCCAACTGTGCATCAGAGCCAAAACTAACGCAGGTTTTAATGTTTTCAAACCTGTGTTCAGTGCACACCCCGCCCACCACTGTCGATCAAGGTCTCATTGATGTCAGTTCAAGCACAAAGGGGTGGTTCACACCCCACACTGGACAGAGCAGACAGTGCAAGATTCCGTCACACTGCTCAGAACTGCGTACAATTAAAACATGAATTGTGTATTTCTGGAATTTTCCATTTCATATGTTTGGACGTTGGTTGAGTACAGGTAACCGAAACCACAAAAAGCAAAGCTTCAGATGAGGGGGAACCACTGTAACACCTGAGGCCTTATTTGGAGTAGGGTTCAGCTCCTCCTGCTGTTTACCGAGAGCTGCCCCTACTTTGTTCGGAAGGGGAGGCAAACCACCAGCAGGGGTCAATGTAGGGACAGCCACCCCTGGCAGAATCTGTTCACCTCAAGGGGAACTTAGCAAAAGCCTGAAAGTGAGACAAGGTTAAACGAGGGAAAGAAACAAAATTGTTAAGCTATATATATATTTGATCCGATGGAAATTTTAACTTAGTCTGGCAGTAAACCTGTGAGACAGCATAAGGAGTTCACTGCCTGAGGCTGAGACAACACATCACAGCCCTGTAGAAGGCATCAAGGTGGCTGGCATGCAGCTCCAGGGCAGACCTTTGGTATGAAAAAGGAGGCACCACACAGCTGAACGGGGAGGAGGTGCACAGATTTTTAGACATGTCAGGACCTCCAAGAGTAGCAGGAAAGAACTGTCCTTGCTTTGACTTAAAATTCTCTCCATTCAACTTTTGGGCTTGTGGCCCAAATGTCACTGAACAAACCATTCATCTCTGCCTCTGGGGCACGAAAGCAGCCATAGGTAAGGGGTAAATGTGAACTTCAAACTGCATTACAGAAAAAGTGGCAAGCCAGGGGAGAAGAGAATGTTTTCCTTACCCCTTGTCCCTCCAGGTGACGAGGGGGAGGTGGCTGCCAATGACAAAATAACTCTGAACTGGGAACCGTTAAAATCCAGGGATTAAGCTAGAGTGCTTTCTTTCTCTCCGGAAGAAGAGAACTGAGCAGTGGCACTGGGACTGCCTGCTCACTGCCCCCGAGTTGTGGTCTGTTTGCTTCCCATGGTCTTCTCATCTCTCAGTCAGAAAGCAGCCCGCCTTCCTGGCAGAGCAACCCTCTTTTCCGAAGTGTATCCCGAAGGTCACGAGTCCCTGGCCCTTGAGAATGGAGTGATACTTCTACAGGGATCTAGAGAGTCAGCTCTGCCTCCAGAGATGCTCAGGCAACATCGCCAGCTTGTCGGAGCTTGGCATAAAGCTAAAGGAACCACGGGTACCCTGGCTTTGGCAGGCGTCTTCGTATTTGACCAAGAAGGCAACAAGACAACATAATTCAGGGACAGCCTCTGGCCTGCACTAAACATGAACTGTTCAGCAGGATGGTATCATATCAAGGTTCAAGAGGAGACGCAGGTCCCCAAAGTGGTGGCACCGGAACAAAGGGGCTGGGGATGAGGGTCGCAGGAGTGAAGAGGAGAATCCCTGCAGGGTGTCTAGTGGTACACAGCATATCACTGGTTCAGACCCCTCAGCAAGAGACACACACGTGTCCATCGAATCAACAGCAGTGATACTGGGATCCAGCAGATGGATGCCATGCCCCTTGCTTCAATCGAGGAACCTACATTAATTTCAGTAATTTCCAAACTGTCCGTAATTTCCACACTGAAGATATTATACCTGCCACGATCCTAAAGCGTTCACCAAAGAGTCTCAAGCTTGAGCCCGGGGTGAACTCCATGCGGTACTCGGGGACATCACAGGCAACTCGTGGCAACATCAGCCAGGGGCCACAGCAAGGGCTGAGGCACAAGCCAGTCAGGTTGACCTTTGCAGACACAGAGATTGCCACGTGGGTGTAATTTAATCCCGCTGCACTACACTGGTTATGTACTTCCCAGTTCACTCATATCATTCGAGAGAGAGCAGGTCCTTTCCAGACATACGGCACTGGAGGAAAACCTTTCCATTCCCACAGCTGACTGTCCTTCATGTGCTCAATTTCTGGGCAGCTGACAAATCAGAGACATGAAGGTCCTTCTACAAAAATGCCCCTGACTCACTGACGGAGGTCCCTCCTTTGCACCACGAGCAATGCCACTATAGGTTCGTAACTTGGCTAAATCACCCCCGTCAACTAGCAGAAAGCTGCTTTCACAGTCGAGCCCCTTCCATCTGTCTGTAAATAATCCCAAATTTGTTGAGCCCTCGTTAAAGAACTTCCTCAGGACCCAACAAAAAAATTAACGTGCAGCATCCATTCCTATCTCCAACTTTTGAACCTGCCCCAGGGACCCACTCAGATGGCCTCTGGGCCAGGGCTCGGAGTCACATTCCAGCTTCAGCCACAGTCCAGCAGGTCGGGCAGAAGGAAGAGCAGAGGGTGCAGGCGAAGGGTGAGGAGAGAGGGAGACTCTACGGTGACAGTCTCCCAACTGCCCCGATGTCAGTCACACTTTTCCTTATTTCACCGTCCTGGGCATCGCCAGGTTAGCACTTCCCAAAACCTCCACTTCATGGTTTTATTTTCTATGTGCTTACCAGTATACACTAATCTTTCTAAAACTGACATTGATAAGGAAATTACTTTTAAAAGTCAAAAGTAAAGCTCTTGTTCCAGATTTAATTTAAGAGTCTCACCCAAACACACAGCCCCCCCACCCCACCCCGGTCGGGCCCTCGGTTGGCCTCCTGCAGCGACCCCCACACAGCCTCATCAGACGCTCCTCCGACGGATCCAGTCACAGGCCTGGGGTCTGTCATTCTGCCCCTGCTCCTCTACGACAACGTACTCCCGAGTCCTCCCCTGGTCAGAATCGTCACCGACCCAGACTCCATCACCTTCGGTGCTATGTACACCCACTGCAGACCAAAAGCGGCGTTTCCCGCCTCTTCGGAGCTGCCCTCAAAGCCGAGAGTCACCGATACCTTGCTGGCATGGATTCTTAGCTTTTTTCCTAGTGTAAACAGTATCTCTACCTCTATCTTCACTCGTCACATTGAACATTAAGGAAAAGGAACATATCTTGTATTTCTCTTCTTGGCACATAATAGATGCTCAACAAATGTTTGCCGCATGACTTCCACATTTCCAGTGCTTTGTGCGTGCTTGCACCAGGTGTTCTGTTCTGTGCGGTGTCCACAGGGCGAAGGGAAACGACCGTGAGGGCGGCCGCCGCAGAGCTGCTGTGGGGGCCCCATTTCTGTCTCGGGCACACCACACGATGCCTGAGGTCTAAAGGAGGTTACTGGGGTGGGGGGGCTAGGCAGTGATGGAAAACACTTAAAACTCAGTCTGAAAGATAACTGATACCTTGCCATATTTGTAATTCTTTTTAAAAGGCTCTAACTGTATATTCTATTCATTCAATGGGTATGTTATTACTTTTCAATGCTTAACTATAAACAGAGCTGTCGTTTATGGAAAGGATAATTGTGGAAGAACGCTGCTAATTTCTCTGTTTACTTTAAGCGTGACCGAGGGAAGCCTATCAGGGCGCGCTGCAACTCCACGAGCCAGGCGCCCTCTTGTCATTCTGACTGCTGGAGCCCTAATTAAGGAGCCGCACACAACGCCCTGCATGCTGGCTGTGGCCGCCCGAGGGTGAACAAAACACAACAATGTGACAAGTGTTATGCAACCACCACTATTTATTATTAGCTCCGGACGTATTAAGTACCAAAAAGGAAAAAGAGTTCTGTCGCCAGCTAAATCTAATGAGGACTTTTACTTTCTTCCTTTGAAACAGATGAGATGTGTGGTGAGATCTGTGACCTCGCCTACCACCCCAATAGACATTTTATTTGAAAGAATTATCACTTTCATTTAGAGGGGAAATGGTCAATTTAAACTTCTAGGAAGGTATTTTGCTGAAAGAAACTATTTCAAACAAGCATGAGATGTCCTCTCACGAAGGGAACTACAGTGTGTAAATCAGACCAACACTTCGCCCTACGGCCCATTTCTCTTCGAAGAAAATGCGCCGCTGTTTGGAAATCCACCAGCACAAAACTCCAAGGAGCTCATCTGCAAATGCCAAGGGGATGTCGTGGCTTACCCTAACTGTAATTGGTTTCAGTTTTCCAGCCACCAGGTCCAAAGAGGAGAATTTAACCTAATAATGAACACATTGCAAGGAGCATTTTTTTATTTTTAGATACCTCCTTTCAAAGCAAGGAGAACTTCAAATTAAGCAGGTTCGATGCTCTAAAAATAAAGTTACATAAAAGGTGCATAGGCTTTTTCAGAAAAGGCAAATGAGAGGAAGGCTCAATTTTTAAGATAATGCCAAGGATTTTGGTCCAATTTGCAAAAATAATTATACCTGAAAACATTGGTGATACAAAAGAAGAGGACAGAATGAAACTACAAAATCTGCTGTATCTGACCATAAATCCACTCGTTTTTGAGGGTGCAGCAGGAGTAACCGAAAGCACTGAACTGAAATTGTCGTTAAATTGACAGACTTTGATTATTAATCTCTAAGAGGAGGAATACTAATTGTAACCACTAAGTTCTTTGATTCCTATGGGAAATTTCTGCATCTAAGTGTGTTAGGAAATAGTCTATAATTTCCTTTTTCTGTACAGTTTTTCTCTTTTTCTAGTTTCTTGAGGTGGAAACTTAAGTTGCTTGAGGGAGTAAATTAGATTATTGATTTGAGACCTTTCCTCATTTCTAATAAAAGCATTTAATGGCACAAATTTTCCATCAGCAGTGGTTTAGCTGCCTCTAACACATTTTGATACATTTTATTTTCATTCATTCCTATGTATCTTTAAAAGTTTCCTTTGAGACTTCCTCTTTGACTTACAGGCCATTTTTTTCCCTATTTATCCCCGGTATTGATGTCTACTCTAAATCCACTGCTGCTGGAGGATACTCTCTCCCTAAGCTCAATTCTTCTGAACTCGCCGAGATCAGTCCCACGGCCCAGGACAAGGACGGTCTTGGGGAGCACCCCACTGTGCTCCGCTCCAGTTGGGCAGAGCACTCCGCGTTTGCCTGCTACATTCTGTTGTTCAGCTCTTTTACATCCCTGCTGATTTTCTGTCCAGTAGTTCTCTCAGCTGCTGAAAAGGGAGTCCTGGGCCCAATGACATGGTAACAATTTCTACAGTAGCCACGTCCAACTTACTTTGTTCCTTTGTGCACTTGGAGATTCAGTAACCGTGTTGAGGGGGTAAACTGAACACACAGTAGAAGCCGCTGCCTGCCTGCCTTTCGGAAACCCGGGACTGCCTTTGATTTGCTGACCTCCAGAAATGTGGCTACTGGAGTGAGACTTACTGGCTGGTCATTTTCAGAGGCATGGCCACTGCAGTGAGGCTGCCATTGACTGGCTGATTTTCACAGCATGTGTACTGACCCAGAGTTACTTCTATTTAATGATGGTTACTTATCCATGACTTGGGACTTTGGGCAAAGAATAGTCTTTTCCTTGCTTGAACATAAAATTAAGTACTTTTAATTCTCAGCTCCATTCAGAGTAACCTGCAGGAGAGACCACAGGGACTATACAGATCTGTATTTCTGGAGGTACGATTTTCTGGAGGTGTATGTGTGTGCATGAGTCCCTCTCTCTATACCTTTACACTTACTAGGTTAGCTATGTGTCGGTCATATCGCAATATGACAGTCCACCACGTTCCCTCACCCACTGGGTGCCGGTGTGGCCCTCACTGTGGGAACCACAGCGCCAGGCGCAGAGCTTCTCCGGCTTCTCGCTTCTCCAAGGTCGCCACCAGGCCAGGCTGCCAGTGCGGCAGCCCCTCTGATTGCCCCTAGGAGTTTTTAGGGCAAGTCTGGAAAAGCCTTATTTTCTTTAAAATTTCCACTTAGATCTATTCTTCTATAACGTATGTGTTTTTATCTTTAGGCTAACCTCCAGAAATGTGGCTACTGGAGTGAGACTTAGAAGAAAATTCCTTTCTACTTTTATGCTGAAATAAACACGTCAAATCGAAGCAGTCTGTGTGAAGAAGCCAATGGCAGAACATCGCAAGTACAACCAATCACCTGTTAAATGTTTCCATGCACCAAGCATCTGTAAAACCTTTTACATACATATGTCATTCAATTCTCCAAAACCTAAGAAAGGCTTCGAACAAATTAGGTAACTCCCATAAAATTATACACATAGCACAGGAGGAGCAAGAATTAAAACCCAGGTTTATCTGATGTTAAAGCTCTTGACCACTAAGCTTGACCTCCAGCTATGGCCAGCTTGCCTGGTTTCTCCATGGGAAGATTGTAATAACAATACCTAACATGTTTAGTATGTGTCACATTACCTTAATTATTCTTGAAAACGACACTCTAAGTAGTAGTGATTATTCTGATTTATAGATGAGGGCATCGAAGCCCAGAAAGGTTTAATACTTGCCCTGGGTCGTAGAAGGCTTAAAAGCGACTAGGATGTAGGCTTTCTACCCCCAGAGCCCAGACCCTCGGCCACTAGGCTGAAGTGATGTGTCGTTCTGCAGTGGTTTCCGCCTCCTGAAAATTCAGCAAAGGCACCATGATCTGGTGCTGGTGTCACATTACAAGCTGAACTCACACACAGGAAAGATGACACACACACACACACACACACACGCATGCATGCATACACACTGTTACTGGCCCTGTAGTTCTAGATTATTTGATGTTTAAACAAAATTATCTTTAACTTGTGTTCAAATATTTCATATTGCAGAGGCATGATCCTATTATTTTTTCTATAAATTAGACCATTTTCCTCCCAGGAGCTGAAAGGAGCTCTTCAATAAATAACATAATTTTATAACACAGAGTGAAATATCATCACGCCCACTTGGTGGGTGAAAATAACTAAGTCACAAAATTAAATGTCAGGCTGCAACTGGAAGAGTAAATGGCGGCGCTGGGAGCAGACTGCAGAGCCCCCAGGTCAGTGGTACGTCTGTAAGATTAGCCTTCCAACTGCAGCTCATTTCAGGAGACATCTGTGGGCACATACTACACAGGGTATGTGGCCCACAATTTTGGCTTTGGGAGAATATTTTTAAAAATCTTTGTTAAGTAACTAATAATCTGGCAGTAAGTAAAAAGGTATATACGTATAAGGAATTATAAGGGAAGGATGAGGTGAATATTAATAACTATTCACAGATTTACAAAGAAGCCAAAAGAGGAAAAATTACACTGAGGTTGAAAAACAGGAAAAAGTCTCAAAGGGAGTTGTCATTTAATCTGGCTGGACCTTCGAACACTTAAAATGTTCATACACAAAGGGATAGAAATGTGCATTCATGACAGAAGTACCATCATAAGCAAACGCTTTCCCAGAGAGCAGTTCAGAGACTGCCCAGCCATGCACGTGGGGGACGCGGGGCCCCCTCGGAGTGGAAAGGCTGGCTGGAGGCAGACTGCGGAGGGCATTTTCAAGCAGGCTAAGGAGTTTGGAGTTTTCCCCCAAACCTAGGAGAACAAGGAAATTGCAGAACAGCATGGGAGCTTTGAGGAGATGCTCTGGCAACACTTCTAGGGGACTGACTAGGGAAAAGCATAACTAACTGGGTGCACACTTGTTGAGTGGCAGTGTGCAGGGGTATGTGAAACCACCAGACTCTCATGGAAGATCTTCCCTAAAATTGCATTTTGGGCACGCTTTCCTGCTCAGGGCCATGCCCACACCTCCCTTACCCCCCAGGTGCGCGTCTCCCACCCGGTGGGAACTGTAAGGTTCCCACCAGACCTGCAACCAGGGGAGCAGTGGGCGGCGGCAGCTCTTCCTGGGCGAACCTCCTAAACCCACCCCCAAGGCCCCTGTTCTCTGACTCTCCAGTGAGCTGACAGCAGCCCCGTCTGGGCTCACTTGTTTCCCGCACGTTTCTAGACAGCCAGAGCAGCCCCGCCTTGTCTCCTGTTGCTGCTTCTACTCTAGGCCTGTCCTTGTTGCAGTGCCCCCAGATTTCATAAATGCACTCCCAAGTTTAAAAAAGATCAATTTTACTGGAAGATCCGTAGAGGTGAAGACAATGATCACTTCCGGTGCTCCTTAAAAGGCCTTTACACGCGCATCGGAATCATACTTCCCACCCTTTCCACCAGCGACACAGACAAATGCATAAACCCTCATGGAGGCAGGGCGCCAGGCTGTGCGCTGGGGTAGCTCCCCACCTCCTCTCTACGCAGTAACTAGCTCCCTCTCCTTCACCAGCTGTTGAAAGTTGTAAGATGAAAATGTTTGAGAAACACCGTGTAAGGTTTTAATAATGTAAGTGGGAAGTCTGAAACACGGCGACTGAATGGGGAGGGGAAGGGGAATGGGCTAGACGTGAGGGGCAAGGCCACAGCGGCCACCCCTTCCTTCCCCTTCTGCCCAGACCCAGTAGGTGCCCATCCGACAAATCCCCCAGATCGCTGCACACTGCTGCTTCGGCACTTACCAGACTATCCTGTAAATCGCCTGTTTTCCTGCCTGTGTACACCCCTTCAACTCACACCATGTCGAGGACTCTCTTGGGGCACAGTTGCCTTCCAAGGACTCTGTACAACTCCTGGCATCTGGTAAGAATCTGGTAAATGTCTGTTGACTAAATAATTGAAGATGCAATAGATGAATGGCATCATAATTATTCATATTCCCTTTATCACAAATCCTTTATCAAGGATTTAATCAGGCCAAATGTAACAGTGGATTCTCAACCAAGGCGAGACATGCTATGGTCAGACTAGGAGACACCTCCACACTCTCCCCCCAACCCTGTCCCCACAAATTTCAGAAGAGTGCTCAGCAGCAGCTACTGAATTGTCCTGGTATGCCAGTATCTCCAGATAGGATTATAATATCTAACATTCCTCCCTAAGGTCATAATACTTACATAGAATGCTTTTTTTTTTCAGTAAAATCTTTAACAAAAAACAAAAATGTACAGTTTAAAAATATGTCTCAACAATAAGGTCATAAGTATTAAACCATAGCTATGTTTAAATGAGCTTTAATTAAAATTATAAATAAGGTTTGGGAAAAATGTGACTCTTCAAGATAAATTTTATCAGCACAAGTTTTGAGAATGACAATACTACAAGATATAATCATCCTTTTCCCCTTTCTTCACTATTTATTTCTTTTCTTGAATCATTGGAAGGGAGGGAGGGAGGGAGGGAGAGAGGGAGGGAGGGAGGACGGAATGAAGGAGGATGGGAGGAAGGAAGGAAGGACGGACGGACGGACCTGGCTACTCGCGAGGCAGAGAGGAGCCCAAACCCTACCCCAAGGAGCGCTGAGCATCAGAAACGGAGGCATCGAAGAAGAAAGCTGCTCCGGGTGATGGGATTAATGCTCACAGCAGAACAAATAATCAAGGTCACAAGTAACCTTATAAAAGCAAATAAAGACCAAGTGTCCCATTCGATCCTATCAGCCTTATCAAGAAAGCTGTTTTTACAAGTTTAATAACTGGACTACTGAATGTGAGCTCTTGAAACTATTTCTTCCCTAGCATGTAGTACTTAAAATGAGGGGAAAACAAAAACAAAACTATTTTTTTGTATGTCATTGTAAAAAAGTCAGTATATAGTACTGTAAAAAGTAAAATATGATTCTTTGTACTTCATAGAATATTAAAAATCCTATCAGGAAATACTCAACAATTGGAAAATAGTTAGATATATACAATAAAAGCCTTACAATAAAATATTATGCATTATGTTGTGGGAACATCCTGTTACAGAAAAATACTTAGTGGTATGGGAAAACGTTCACAATGACTTGTTATGTCGAATTTACAAGCAGACTGCAACCAGAGCACAGCACACACGGAATGCACGTGGCTGGTCAGAACGGTGGCCCTTCTTCCCCATGAAGATGCGAGCCCCTTCCCTGGAACTCAGGAAAAATGAACAGACTTCCTGTTTCCATGTGGTGCCTCCACGCGGCTCTCCACTCTGGTCTGGCACATTTGCATTCTGAACAACCCGCCTTCTATCAGCAGAAGACTCAAATGTCTTCATTTCGTCTACCCACAGCTTCTTCCAGAAGTAGGAAAATAAATTCATTACCTACGCTTCCTTCAATAGCTGAATTTTCATTACCCAAATAAATTTTATTAGCCATCTTCTCTCTTATTGTTCTCTTCTGTTTTCAGCTGCCAGTGTTCTGTAACCCTATCTTTTCTTAAAATAGAGGACAGTTAAATCAAAATGCTGTTTGCTTTCCTGTCCAATATCTAAGCTTAATGTCCGATGGACCATTAATAATGAAAAATTAAAATTTCCTGGTATGCACACAGGTACACTTTATAACACTCCAAAATTCTAGTGTGAAAGACAGAGTGTAGGAAATGGCAGAATCTGATTTAGCAAATTCCATAAAGAAAACAAAAACTTCCTTTCAGAATCAGAAAGTGCAAGAATTGCTGATGGTAGGTAGCTTTCATTAAGCACCTCTCTGAACCCTGGTTGTGGAGGGCTGGGAGCCAGACGTGAGTGTGCCTGAAACTTTTACTCCGGCCACCAGTGGGAATGAGGGGTAGAAACTCCTTTAAGAGGATAAGTTCTTAGTAGCATGAGTTCAGGGCTACAGGTTCCACTGATTCCCCCAGTTCGCCTTTTGTCCCCTGAAGAAGAAGAGCTGTCCCTTCACAGCCACCCTAGAGGAAAGAAGGGTGATCACCGGTATTGATAGAGCTCTTTGTTTCTCAAATCTTAATAAGCTTCTTTGCACTTGGTTCAAACTCATAATGTGAACTGTCATAGCAGCTCATTGAACTGCCTCCCACATATAAGTTTATAGTCTATTTTTAATTGAAACTTCATCTAAGTCACAGAAAACCTGGCAAAATACAAAAGCTCAGCTGGAAAGACATTTCTGAAATTATCTTTATGGTTTGGTGAGGGAGAGAAGAAAAGCAACTCATCATGTCAAAGAAATCAATAAATGAGACTGTCAGCCTTTTAAGTCAAAGAACGAACATCAGAAAGAAGCAAGATAAAATTTCACTATCTAACTACACTGTATAACTTTAAAATCCCTTTGGTTTTAGACCTATTTCTCCCTAGCTTACAAAACAACTGTTTGAAGTACAAAATAAATTATCTAAATCTGCTCTTTTCCCTAGCAGAAGACAAAATAAATTATTTAAAAGGTCTACAGTAAAGCCATATCGGGCAATAATTCAATGCTCAACCTTCTGCTCAGGAACCCCCCACCACAACATTTCTTGCTAACTGTTAGAAAATTTCTTTGAAGTGACTATAAAAATATTTTTATTTTAATACAAACCATTTTCCAAAAGATAGTTTCTGCCCTCTAGTTAGTGACTTAACTATTATCTAAAAACAATGATCAATTTTACCTAAAAGTTACCATTTGTTCACCTTATTGCTGCTTGTTTTGATAAAAGTAATTTTTAAAGAAAAAAGTAAAATCCTCCCACATGAAAATAAAATGCTTATTTTTCCTTCTACTTAATCTGTCATCCTCAGTCACCCTGGAAATGTGTCACAATTTCACGTTCTCATCCTGTCTGTCTTCCCACCCTCCCCTCCCGTCTCTCCCTCCTCAGTCTACACACACACGCAACACACAGTTGCGGAAAGAACTATTTCTGCTCTGGAGTTTTACATGCTCCAACAGCCCTTTATGTAAAGTAACAGGAACGCTGAAAAAGGGCCATACATTACTTTTCCAGAGTGTTTCTATCCCTGGGGCTCAAATTATTCATTTGAATAAATTCTCCAAGTGTAGACCTCATCAATAATTAAAATACTGATGAAAGGGTATTTGCAAAGAGGAAAAAATGTTATGATAAAACCTGAGGTGAAACAAGGACAAAACTTCCTACAGAAAACACTCATCCACATTATTTTCACATATTTGAATCCTATTAACACGAGGCTATCGTATTCATTTAACAGATATTCACTGAGTGCCTATTATGTGCAGACAACATTCTTCAATGTAATAAAGTTAAAGAAAACAGGAATTTTTCAAGGATAAAAGCTTTTAATTTTTATAAAATTATAAACATTGAATTTACTTTTTATTATGCTCTATTTTTCTATAAAGCTCATAGGAAAATTGGTATTTTCTAATTCAGTGAAAACCCGACAAGCAATTCTGAAAGAGGAAAGCCTGCTGTCGGAGCATTTTTCATAACTACATGAACTTTCCCCATTATTTCACGTATGTCTTCAGAGTGAATGCCATTCATTCACATTAGGTAAGTAGTACTTTAAAGTTCCAAAATCCCAAAGAAGAAAAGCAAAATATTTAGGTGCCCACAGGATCCGGTAAGATGAAGGAAAGCACGTGGAGATCTCAGTGAACTACCTGAAAGCAAGCACTTGGTAAGCAGCCCCATCGCTCACCTCTCCCCTCACTCCACTCACCAGCCTCGAGGAATTCAAACACGGATGTGATACAGGTTCACAATAGGGAGTTAAGTACTAAAGGTATGCAAAGAAAACTACAAACCTTGTTATACGGGACTCATAAGGTGGAGGAAATGACACCCACATGACGAAGTGAGGCATCTGACCTGGGTCTTACAACCTAAGGAGTGTCCGACAGAGGGAGGCTGTCCAGAGAACCGCAGCACTGCGACAGAGGCCTGAGCAAGAAGAGCAGGGAGGCGGGAAACACGGGATGTCTGAAGCTGAAAAGACTGCGGAGGGTCAGACAACGAACACCCGAGTCCCTGAGGGCCACGCTGCGTCCACTGCCACTGCTTCCTCTGCCCCTGTATGCCAAGGCAGCCTTACACCGCAGTAAGTGAAGAGCGCAGCTGTGCTCCATTAAAAATGTACTGGTGGGAACTGGAATCTGAATTCCATGGGACTCTCTCAGGTCATGAAATGGTACTCTTCTCTTGACACTTCCCCACTTTTAAAAAGTACAAACCACCCCTGGTTCTCCTGTCACATGCCAGCAGGCGGCAGACCAGATCTGGCCTGCAGTTCGAAAGGCTGTCAGCCAGAAGCTTAAATTCCCAATAATCTATAGCTAATCATAAAAGTTTCAATTTTCTCAAGTTTTTTAAAAAACTTATCCAACAATATTTAAAGTTTTATTACTTTTCTATCTCTATAGCTAATTGATTCTGTAAAAAAAATCAAGTCAAAAAAAGAACCTTAGGACTTGAACCACTGTTTAACAACCCTTAACCTTACTTCTCATACATGAACAGGCCCGCGTCCCCTTGGTGTTAAAATTTCCTCAGTGTAGTGTATTCAGTCTCTTTCCTCACTTCCCCCGCTAGGTCTCAGTAAGTGTTTCATTGTTCTTCCTGCTTTTCTTTGCACAGCTTAAGTAGCCACGGTTGTCACCACTTAGTCTTCTTGACACATGTTTGAGTCTTCTTTTAGTCTCTTGAAGCGTTTTTTGTTTTGTTTTGTTATTCTCTCCTGAAGCTTTCTCAGCAATAATTGGACTTCATTTCACTGTACTTTTGATTTTAAGGTACTCTAGTTATTCCCTCCACCTTTTGGATCTGAATATTATAGAATCTTAGTGAGTCTCAAAAGCTGTATCTGTTGAAAATAAAACGTCTTTATACTAAATCCATCCTTTTTCATTTCCCTGGAATATTAAGATTCTGGCCATAGAAAGGTTTATCCATATGGGCTCCATAAAGATAAAGCAAAAAACTTACCATATGCAAAAGAGAATATGCAAAGAGTTACTTGAATAAGGCCATCAAAAAACCAAAACTTTTGCAATTAAATTAATCAAAGATAAGCATATTTCTACCTTAAAAATAGAAATGTGTACTTGGACACAAAGCCTTTACCCATGTGGAAGGGGAGTGTTGGGGAAGCAGAGGCGGGTTTGGGGGGATAAATGGCGATGGAAGACTTGACTTGGGGGTAGTTAATACACAATGCAATACAAATGATGTATTACAGAATTGTACGCCTGACACCTATGTAATTTTATTAACCAGTATCACCCCAATAAATTCAATTCAAAAAACCTTTATTTATGTGCCTTATAATGCAATATATCAAAATTAGAAGAAGAAAATTATGTCAAAAATTGTCTTGTCCTAGTGGATTAAGAAAAGAGAATAAAAGATATAACATGACATAAATACCTTAAAAAATTATAATTCAAAAACCACCACTCACTTTCAAATCTAAAGAGCTAATAATCTTATATTTTATTCTTTACCTGTAATTACAGAATCCAATTTTCAGTCCTAGTAATTAGTAACACTTCAAAATGTTAAATATTACCCACAGTTCACCTAAATACAGCTAGTAGCTATTTGAAAAAAAAAAAGTAAGGATGTATCAGTTTATGGCAAATTACTTATTTTTAGGAAATAAAATACTTAATGTGACATAAAAATCCTCCTATGGAGAGAGAGACTGATGGCAAGGGCAATGTTCAACAACAGCTGTTTATACTGATTGTGCGTTTACCACGAGCCTGACACCGTTCTTTACACTTTACATGTAATAACTCTCACAACAGCAACTATGAGGTAGGTGCCATTATAATTCCCTTTGCACAGATGAGGAAACTAAAATACAGTGAGGTCAAACAACTTGTCAAAACTCACAGAGCTGGGAAGAGGCAACGCCATGCCGGAACCTCAGGGAGTCTGGCCCGCGCCTGAGCCCTGAAGCACTGTGCTGTCTGGTACAATACAGGAAGCTGTTTTTAAGGAAGAGGACTATGGCTTTACCAAGTGGAATCCAAACTACTTTAGTTCTCAACTGTGGGAGCTTACATATAATTTCAAGTACAGTAAGGTTTAGCATCCAATCATACTACAAATATTTCACATTATTACTTAGTGGCAAAGCTAATATTTACTAGTCAACAGATGGTTGAAAGCTGTTTTAAAATGCTGCATGAATATCATTTTGAAAACGTGACAATTCAATGTGATGAATACCTTAAACAGGCATGAACTGACAAACACAGCTCTGCTTTAGAATTTGGATCAATGGTTCTCAACCGCGGTCCCCAGCCAACAACATTAGCATTGAAGAGTCTGGCTACTGGTTAAAAACCTAGGTGTGTTCGATTCCCAGTCAGGGCACATGCCTAGGTTGCAGGCCACGACCCCCAGCAACCGCACATTGATGTTTCTCTCTCTCTCTCCCCCCCTCTCCCTTCCCTCTCTAAAAATAAATAAATAAAATCTTTAAAAAAAATTAAAAAAAAAAGAATATATTACTTAGTTAAAAAAAAAAAAAAAAAAAAAAAACCTAGGTGTGATTTTTCAGGCCCGATCAAAGGCAATTACAAAAGCTTTCCCAAGCAAGCTTCATGGGAAAAGCTGCATTCTCAAAACCAGCCAGCACATAAAGCATTCCAGTCTCCAATAGGAGCTGCAGTCAAGGATTCAGACCCCCTGGCCAATCATGCTCTTCCATCTATTTATGTTCCTCACGGGTGTCTTCATTCCTACATCGCTTTACCTGAGGCCTTGTGCAGAGGTCTTTTTCTGACTTCTCTGCTCTGAGCCTCATGCAGGGCTGGGGCGGGGAGGATTGACACCTTTCTCCACTACTCACTACTTACCCACTTCTAGTGCTTCCTCCTCCCCTACCCGCTTGTCGCCTAGAGCCTTTTGCTGAGAGCCTCAACACTCAACAGTCCCACTGTCTCTGCTGACCCACCAAACCCTCAAGTGCTGCGCCCTTCAATGGGGAAAATGAAAACGGGGTGCAGCATTGCCTCCATTCTCAGACTCTTGTTTATACCACAGCAGTAAGTGACTGGAGGCTTAGCTCTCATTTTTGGCTTGTTTTAATTGCTACTCTGACACTTGGCAGCTCAGGGCACTCTCTTACCAGCTCAGCTGAGCTCACCTGAGAACTAAGTGAAAAATGCAAACTCTCAGGTCCTACCCCAAATGGACTGAATAAGAAATTCTGGGGGCATGGGCCAGCAGTCTTCCCCTTAACAAGCTCTTCAAGGGACTCTGATCAGCACCAAACTCTGAGAACACTGCTTGACAGAAACCGCCCCCCCCTCCCAGGTAAGGACACAATTCCTAGTTATTTCTTGGGGCATTTTCTAGAGCTCCTTACGAGAAGGAAGACCAGTCAAGGCTCAGAAATGCAAGACCTGAAAAATACAGTGAACAAAATGAAGAATGCCTGGAGAGCATTAACAAAGAACAGAACAGGCAGGAGAAAGAATCTGTGCAGTAGAAGACATGCCATTTGAAATTACCCAGTCAGAGGAGGAGACAGGGAAAAAGAAAGAGCGAACGAAGGCCACATGAACTGCAGAACACGGAGCACCGCGGAGAGGACAGTCTGTGCACTGTCAGAGCTCCGGAAACAGAGAAGAGGGAAGAAGGAGTAGAAAGCTTATTTAGAGAAATAATGGCTGAGAATTTCTGGGGAGAGATATGAATATCAGAATTTCTGAAGCTCAGAGGTTTCCCCCACAAAAAAAAACTTAAACCAGAAAAATCTTAAATACACATTGTAATAAAACTGTCTAAAATTAAAGACAAAAATTTTAAAGCAGCAAAAGAAAAACATTTCTCACACATGAGGGAATCCCTCTAAAACTTTCAGCCGATTTCTCAGCAGCAGCTCTGCAGGCCGGGGCAGACTGGGATGACAGAGTCAAAGTGCCAGGTGACAAACTGTCAGCCAAGAACACTCACTGGCAAATCTGTCCTTCAGAAATGAAGGCTCACAGCAAGACTTTCCCAAATAAACAAAAGCTGGGTAGTTGATCACCACTCGAACTGCCTTACATGAAATGCTTCAAGTTCTTCACGTTGAAATTAAGAGACATTAATTAGTAACATGAAAACATATGAAACTATAAAACACACTGGTTAAGGCAAGTATACAGTGAAAATCAGATTACTCCAGTTCTGTAATATAGTGGTGTGTTAACTTAATTCTGGTACAAAGGTTAATGGACAGAAGTAGTAAGAATAACTGTAGCTACAATAATCTGTTAATGATACACAATCTAAAAAGATGTAAATTATGACATCAAATAAAATGTGTGGGCGTTAAAGGGTAGAGTTTTTGTATGGGATGAAAGTTAAGTTGTAACCAACCTAAAGAAGACTGTCACATCTGCTGCACCCAATGTTTTAGATAAGCCTCATGGTAACCACAGAACAAAGTCTACAGTAGGTACAAAAAAGATAAAGACAAATGAATCAAAGCATACCACTGTGGAAAATCACCAATTCACAAAGGAAGACAGCAAAAGAGGAAGAAAGGGGGAACTACAAAGCAATCAGAAAACAATTAGTAACATGATACTAGCATGTCCTTAAATAGATGAAGCCTCCTGTTAAAAGGTACAAAGTGGCTGAAAGGTCAAAAAGCAAGACCCAACTGCACACCACCTGCAGAAGACTCACTTCAGCTTCAGGGACACACGCAGGCTTGACGTGGAGGGAAAGATACACTTCATGCAAATAAAGACTGAAATATTAAAAAGTTCCTACTTCTACCCATCAAAGTACAAAGCCACAGAAAAGTGAAATTGTTAAATCAACTGGTTATTTCATCTAAACAAAGCCAATAAACTCATATGATGACATTTTACCATGATTTAAAGTGGATCAGATGTTTTGGCATAATTTAGAATATAAGTAAATAATCTGCTAAATTGTGATATATCCAATCAAATTTTTTTACAACTATATCTGAATCAAAAGAGTTTCTTCAGGCTAAAATATAGGTTGTTTATTTTCTGTGGAATATGACTCTTATAAGTCACTATCATTTGCTGACTACTACATTCCAGATTATTTGGGCCATGTAGTTCTTTGATAGGTTCTTTTAGTTTTCAACTGATTTTCTTAATAATAAAATACTTTTTAAATCAAATGCCTACAGAATAAGAAAGCCTAGGAGGTTTAATGCTCTATTAATTTTGAATACAAAATTTCTTTCCACATGCAACTGACTAATACAAACTATTTTCAGAATTTGAACAACTAATTTTTTAAAAAACAAAGTAATCAAATGTAAAGCAGTTGTTTTGTGTTTTGTCTGTGGCATTCAAGAGATGATGAATGAGGAAGTAAAACAGTAACCATATTTTAAATATACAGTTGATGGTGTTTAATAATTAGTTCTCATCATAACCCTATATTATTCCTAATATTTAAAATTTACTTGGCATCAACTGACATGGCAGCACAACTTCCCCGAACAATAAATTCCTCAAGTTCTGCCATGAAGGATGCTGCTGACCCAAGGTCTTTATTTTAGGAACAGGAAGAAAAATATACAAGTTCCCAGTTCATAAATGTCTAGTCCACAATCAGAATTCCTTCCAACCTTTGGCAAGAGTCTTGCTCTCAGAGTCCTGGGGACTGAGGCTTTTTATTTGGCTTTCATTTCCTTACCCTTTTAATAAATGAAAACATTCTTGATAAGAACCATTTCAGCTGGGCTCACCTCAGGCAAATTGGCTCCAACTATAAATAGTAAAATCTGCCATCTGCCTTTCTATTCTTGTGCTGAATGCAGTGCCGGCATTGTGTTCACACTTCACTGGTGCCAGGAGAAAATAATAGTGTAAGACAGAGATAATGAGGTGGAGAACAGAAATGGCCCTACTATAATTAACTGCTGTTTTGATATTTGCCACAATAAAGCGCACACGACGGTGCCGAGAGAGCCCAAAGCCGCGACCGTCTTAGCCTCCGGAATGGGTCCGAAGTCAAACTGGCGTTGGAGCCCAGTGATTTCCCATCACCGAAGATTAATTAAAACATAAGGAACCTAAACGCGGTGAGCAATACATGTCTGTCAGGTTAGCAAGAGGCCCCACAGTGGTCCCATGTAGTCTTTTATTCTAACGGTACTTAATGAGGCGTTCCTTTTCCTATGGTCATGGCTATTTTCCTGCTCTGTTTCAGAGAGATAAGCTCTTTAATGATCAAAAGCCCTTCTGCTGTACCCTTCCCCACTCCCTCTGAAACCCCATGCAAATTTTCCTTTCACACACAGCTCCCCTTATTTTTCTCAGGACGTTTTCAATCCTCAGCTACTGTACAATACAGCCTTGCCCTCAGTCTTCCCGTTACATCTGACCCATTTTAAGTAGGAAGTGCCTGCCCTTTGCCCGCCGGAGAGGAATGTGTTAACGCAACATTGTAATGAAATCAATTTCAATGCCAGATGTTTAAAGTTAGAGCGCGGCCCAAGAGCCCACTAACGATGACAATGTTTCACTGAAGTAACACACTATCCAGACCCATGCCCGAACCCTGCCCCTTGGTGAAACTGTACGGACCTTCCAGTAGCCTTCTTTTTGAAGTCATTTATTAGCTTCACATTTTAAAGGAATTGTGAGCAAGTACTTGAATACAGAATTATCTTTGGTAATATAAATATTACAGCACCTATAATTTTTTAAAAATCACTATTCAAATAAACCCCTCAGTTTAAATCTTAGTTCTGCCAACAACCAGGGCTAGTTATTTAACCTCGTTACTTCGGTTTCCTCATCGACACAATGAGGGTGACACATGCCCACTCCATAGGGCTGCTCTGGTGGTTAAATGGGAAGAGGCACACGACATGGAACACAGCGCGTGGCACACGGTGCACACTCACTACACACCTTCCAGTACAGTGTCTCCTCGGATTTAATCTCGATAGCTGGTCTGAATCTGGCCTTCACCTTAACAACCACCATTCCGAAGACACTCCTCCTATTCATACGGAACATTTAATGCTTCAGTCACAGTCTCTTGACCTTCATAATGATTTATACTGTTAGGAGCTCAGTATTTTTTGCATGTGAATATTTAGAAGCGATCTTCCAAGAACCATCATTTCTATTCTGATTAACAAAGATTTAGCAGGTGCCTGAGAAATGTGTCCGACTGATCTAAATGACAAAAATCATATTGGAACCCAAACCCAAGATGGAGTGCTACTATATTATTTTTAATACAGTCATTTTCAGAGTTATGCCTTCAACACTACTATGAGTAATTAGAAAGTCTCCATTTGTAGTAAACTTTCCCTAAGCACGTGTCAGTCAGTGTGTAATGAGTGCTCTCTGTGCGCAGAGCGCTTTGACGCCACCCTCTAGTCATGACAGGTCCACAGAGCTCGAAATAACCCCACTTTTCTTAAGAAACTTCCAAGTCAATGAAAAATACGTAAGTATAGTTTCAACATAACAAACACATAGGAAGTAACTAAAAACAGCTGTGTGTTAGGGGTCATATATAGAAAATGAGCAATTTGCAAGTGCAATCTACCTTCTAACTACACTGTAACACTGAAGATCCCTCAGCACTGTTAGATGTATTACATAAACTACAGATAAGCAGAAAAAAGGACTCCCTGCCAAGTGGGAGAAAGCTCTGCGGGAGAGCCTTCTACTGAATTAATATTGCCCACACTCTTTTCAAAGCTGGAATAGCTCAAATACCTTCTGACTAATTTCATGATTTTGTCTAATCTCATTAAAGGTGCATATAATTTTACTTTGCAAAGAGAATGGATATTCCAAATGAATCTGAGTTGATCTTACAAGGTATTTGTCCATTCCTTAGACTGTCTGTAATTATGAGGCCTACTTCAATAGCCTTATTTTGAGATGACATAAATGAAATGACCCTTGCTGAGTTTAGCACAACACCCAGCATGAACAAGTGCTCATTACGGGCTAGTGACTGTTCTCAGTATTCGGGAAATGATATGTGAGTGCTGGCATTTTTACAAATGACTAGTCACGGCCCTGCCAGTCCATCAAACATCTGTGCACATTAGAAAGAGAAACCTTCCCCTGGACTGGCAGGCACAATCCCAAGTGGAGCGCACACTTGAGGGAGCAGGGGAGCAACCTGCCTGCAAGCCAGGGTCCCTGGAGGTATCAGCCCTGGAGGGAATGCCTACAGACAGGAAGGCAAAAAGCACTTCCTGAACAAAATGAGTTTAAAGCAGAGGTTGAAATGAGGGAAGAACCATTTGGGACATAAAAGAATATTAGGAAATAAATTTTAAAAAGCATTCAAAGCCAGGGGATGGCATATGTGGATATTAAAGAACAGTGTACACTGCATTTCATAAGCAAGATTACTTTGCTAGAGTAGATACGAACTCGGACATGACGGGAAGAAGGAAGTCTCGTGGATGGGGAAGTGAGGCCAATGGGTAAAATCCTGAAGGAGCATGGTGTACCTGGAACCCGACAGGCACAGGTGTGATGAGGAGTTCAGACGCTTTGGATACAGGATGAACTGCTGTGAATAGGGTGAACCAGATCCGCTCCTGGTTGTAAGTCCTCACACAACTAGTCCTTTCTATTGTACTACAAAATGTCGTAACTACCGAGGGGCTGATTCTCAGAAAGGCAATCTCCGTACCCTTGTTCATGGGGGCACACATCAGCCAATCTGCAGAGTGAGGGCCTGAGACCCTCATGGCAAAGGCGGAAAGGCAGGGGCTCTTCGGCCGACTCACACTGCATGGAGGAACACAGGGCGGCGAGATCTACAAGCATCTCTGGCAACAAAAGCCCCTCTTAGTGGAATTCACCAAGGATCGCCAGCACAGTCTTCTCTCATCTCCCTCCTTTTTGTTACTTACATTTATCCTCCTTGGCACATCAGGCCCAATGCTGATCACTGCCCAGGCTGACCCTACTCCCCCGCATCCACCATGCCATTCTGATGGCCCCTTTCTTTGGGCTCTCAGGAATCCTGAGTTAATTCTTCCACATCCTTCAAGTTTAGCTCCTCACATTAACTAAAATCCGGCTTTCTTTCCCAATCTCTCCAATACTAACAACTTCGTGTGCCATCCCCCTGTGTTCCTTTTAGCCAATTACAGACCACTGCTCTGCCAACTTCTCGGTTTTCAAGTCCTTGCCATATCCTCTGCCAATCTATGTTACATATTTAACTCCTACATACATAAACTTACGACATGGGAGATATGCGCGCCAATCTCTTTTACTGACAGGGTGTGCATTTGGAAAAGTCTGGAGGACAGCCCCGCTCGGAGCTGGAGGGGAGTGCCTGAGGCCTCTCCTGTCACCCAGTCCAGAATTAAATGCCCCCAGTCTCCAGGGTGGGCATGGGTTTGAGAACTCGAGAACACAGAGTGAATGAATGCTGCTGACGCTGAACTTCCCTTTACAAAGGGAAAGAAGAAAGGACGACAAGGCTGGAAGAAATCCCACTGGAGTAAATAACTGTAAAAGGGGGCCCAGCAATCAGGACCGTGTAACTAGGGAGGGTACCGTAGGTGGGCGCGCACACACACACGTGCCAACTAGATGGAGGTCAAAGAGGGCAACCAATGGTCCACACTTCATCTGTGAGGTCTCCAGACCCTTTTAGAGGGCTCTCAAGGTCAAAACCATTTTCTTGCTAACACTGCAATGTTTTTTGCCTTTTCTCTCTCTTCTCTTGAGTGTGCAGTGAAGTTTTCCAGAGGCAATGGAACAAAGTGAAGGAAAAGTAGATCTGAGATGCTAACTGTCTTTGCTGAATATTAAAGAGATCTTCATAAATGTAAAACCCCATCGCTCTTCTCACTAAATTATTTTTATGTTAGAAAACAGTTATTTTTCATTACAAATGCTATGGTGACATATAAATGGCTTAATGTTATTTTAACTAAATTAATAAAAGTTACAAAATTTCTCAGATTTTGATTTCTAATATGGTAAATATCAACAGAGGAAACCCACATAAACAAGAACTTTTGGGGATCCTCAATAATTTCTAAGCACATAAAGCAGTCCTGAGACTAAGATTTTTGAGGACTGCTATAATAGACACATAAATTAGATTCTCAGGGACTGAGTTGCAAATTTAGATCCAATCCAAAACCTGTCAGAAAAATTGTGATTAAAAAGAATGGGATGTCTTGGGAAAACAAAAATGAAAAATCACCATCTCCGTCAAGAAACCAAGGTTAGCCAGTATGAAAGGACCAGAAAAAGCAAAAATCCTCTGAGGCAAAAAACTCCACACTGAACCTCGAAGCTCCTGGGCCCAGAGGTTCGCCTTCGTCTTCTTAATCCAGAGGTGGGCCACTGATGCATCTATTTAAATCATAACTGGGCATACAGTAAATAAGTCAGTGTATTTAACACACGGTACAAGTCTGCACACCACGTGAGGAATAACTTACAGCTAATTACCCTAGTCTATCTCATGGTCTTTAACCCCTTCCAGAGGAAGTTGCTTTGCTGAGGGAGTGGTTATGGCTGCTGCTCACCCCTCCCCATTCCAGGTCCCTTAGAGCTGGTTTCTGCCCCAACCCAAACCTCTAAACTTTGAAGGTGGCAAAAGAATCCCACCCAAGATAATGTCCTCCCCTTTGGCGGGCTTAAAATATAGCAAATGCTTCATCATTAGAGAATCAAGCAGCATAAAACAACCCATTATTTTTTACACATGGAGTTACTCTGTCAGCAGCAACTTTTTTTTCTTCTAACAATAATTAGCACTATTCCTAAACATCCTCCTGCTTATATGGCCATGTCTGGTCTGCTCAGGTAGATCCTGCCTGTGGGTTTCTGCTCTGAGAACTGAGCCCTCAGCTTACACTGAGAGGCCACACTCACTCTCATCACCTTTTCATTTCTGGCGTCTCACTTCCTGTGCCCTCCATCACACTGTGTATCATCACAAAACACACCAGAACTCACACGCATGTGCACAATGAATTTGGTTAGCTTAGTTTTACAATTTTTCACATGAAGAGTGCTTAAAAGACAATCTCATTGTTACGTGTCTAAGTTAGCTGCTATACATTCATTTTAAATAAATAATTTTATCTGAATAACTTTAGATAATTTCAATACACCGTTAGGAGAACATCCACACCAAAACAGACATGCTGGGAATACCGTCAGTTTGAGAACTACTTTCTGCACCTGTCAAACAGGCACCAGTGGCGAGTGTGAGCCTTCAACACAGCAGTTTCCCAGGAAGACAGCAACTGACATCAGCTCCTGAGCTCCGAGTCTCTCTCTTAGTCAGTGAGTGACCCGCTGAACACCAGACATTAGGCTTCAAACTAGACCCGAGTAAATAACACTTAAAGACATATTGAAAAATAACACTGAAGGGTGCTCTAGCATAATTGTTTTAAAAATACTTAATGCACACTCTCCAGGCCTCGTGTGGACAATCAAAATGGGAGTAAAAGCACAGTTCGGTTGTGACACGAACAATCATCGGAAGTCTCCCGCGATGTGTACCCCTGAGCCTCCAGCACGGAAGCGCAGCGACAGAGCGCACGCTCCGGGAAAGGTGGCTGCCGGAGGACTCACGTCTCTGCAAGGTCGCATCAGAGATGACAAATGTCAGCAGGAGCTGGAAAACTGATCTGTACACATCTGTATTTAAAATACAATCTGTATTTAAAATATAACTATCCTGAGTAACATGTTTTATATACGTACATTTTTAAGGTTTTCGTTCTTCTCTGACTGGAGCAATCCAGCCAAAAGCAGCGCCTGCAGCGTTCTGGGCTCCAGAAGGGAGCACACGTGTAGCACCGCTGTGAGCAGCACACAGATCCGTGTACTGAAATCCCAATTCGCCTGCCTGCCCCATTCTGAGTGCTTGACCAGATGCAAACTTTAAAAGCAACAGAGACAGACTGGAGACTTTCAGTGTGGTCATTATGCTCTGAAAACACAGCTTGTTATATATGCAAGATAATGAACTTCAGATGTCCCCTGAGCTTCCAAAAAGGAGGTGTGTTACACTACGACATGTAAATTCTAGTGCAGTTGTAACCACCAACTTCTTATATGTGCATTTATGCTCCTTATGTTACTATTTTAGAGTTTTTCATTTAGGCCAGAAATGTTGTGTCCCAAATGGTCAGTCTTATGTCTCATGAGCACACTTGTGCTGTAAAATATATATACATATATATTTCTCTCTATATAAAATGTGTATATATATAGACAGAGAGAGACAGAGAGACAGAGCGTCTTCCCAGAAGGTGTCCAGCCATCTAATATAAAAAACAGAGACATCTACTGAAGAAGGTCAAAGATACAAGAAACACTGTAGATGAGGCAATGACACCTCAGTACCCTTCAAAGTAGGCACCTTGGGACCTCACACAGTTCTCCCAATCACCATCAGCTGCCTCATTGTATTTTTCCAAATCTCGCTGATGGTCTGAAATCTCTCCCCTTTCAAAGATGATTTTAGTTTGGGAAGAAGCCAGAAGTTGCAGGGAGCCAAATCTGGGCTGTAGGGGAGCTAAGTCACCAGGTGATTGGATGTTTCACCAAAAAACTCATGCACTGTCATGATGAAGCTGCCAATCACTAGTTGCCCATAGCTGCGACCTTCTGAATCATCCCAATAGTTTCCACGGAGGAATGCTCAAGCTTAATGCAAAATTTGATGCAGATTCATTGCTTTACTCAGTCATTTTGAATGTGACGGCCACACAGTACACATGCTCACTCAATTGTGCCCACCACCCCCCCTGACTAGCACAGTGAAGTCAGCACTGTTCATGCATGCATGTTCCAGTCCACTTGCCGTGGCTGCCAGGTTACATCGATAGTGTACAAACCATTCTCATTATATTAACAATGGCTGGGCCCTGGCTGGTGTGGCTCAGTGGATTGAGTGCCAGTCTGAGAATCAAAGGGTCACCAGTTATAATCCCAGTCTAGGGCACATGCCTGGGTTGTAGGCCAGGTCCCCAGTACAGGGCCCGCAAGAGACAACCACACACTGATGTTTCTCTCCCTCTCTTTACCTCTGCCTTCCCCTCTCTAAAAATAAAAAAAATCTTTAAAAATGTATAAATAAATAAAAAAACAATGGCTGGACTTTTTCTGGACTGACATCATATATGTAAACACACATATATATGAAGAAATCCTTTGTCTCTAATAATGAAAATTACGATTGGTTTCACCTACAATACTTCACAATATCATTAGTTGTATAAAGAAGCCACATGTTATTGAAAAGTCCACCAGGAGATAAATTAATCAGAGAACTTGAAGAGTTAGAAAATTTAATCAAATGAAAAACCCACGCTAATTATACCTAAAATTACTCCAGTAGCCATGAAAAAGAAGGCATGAAATTTAAATTGTTCTTAGGTAGAAATTATGGCTTAATTTATTTTAGTTCCAGTGTTCTAAGTGTGTCCTTCTGAGAGCAGGCTCCCGTAGTTGCAAACATGTCCCAGCACACATGAGCGTCCTAGATGCTTTATAACCAAGGAAAACTGTCCACGTGTCAGCACCTACCCTCCCTGAAAGTGAACCTCTCTGCCCGAGTGTTTTGTTGGTAAAGACACAGATCTCATCCTTACTCTGCAGCCATCTGTACCTTACAAATACTTCAATTTCTTCACTCTGAGCTTACGATCAAAGCTGTCCTTTATCTATCATCTTCTTCCACGTAACTGAAGCCCTGTGGTTGGCTTTTGATGATGTTCTAAATATTTATTTAAACAAGAAATACTTTATCGGGTTAGGCATGTGGAACCCCCTAATGTATGTCTGCTAGTTACAATTTCAGGTTTTCACACCACGTTTTCGTTAAGACCCTGCTTCTCCTTCTTGTCTAAAGTTTCAATCACTTATCGAGTAAGAAAACATGTGAATGCTGATCCACTGAAATATTTTCATTTTGACCTGGCAATCAACCAACTTACTGCACTCTGAAAATCAACTAATTTGTGTACTGAATTAGTATGTTAACAGGATAACCTGTTTAGTTATAATAAGCTTTATAATTAATACATGACTGAATAAATTTCTTTTTCACATGTAACCAAAATATAGCATTGTAGAGTCATGGAGAGATCCTGCATCCATTTAATGAGTAGTTCTCATTATATGGATACTTCCTCATTCACCACATATTTGGGTTGTGGAATACCTCACATATTTGGGTCAGGGGATGAGCTTTTGTTTGTACTCTATGAAGGCAAAGGTAAGAAAAGCCACAAGGATGCCTAGCTCTCTAAACTCAAGTTCCTTTATCCAAATTCTTAAATGGTGCTTTCCCAACTCCTCTGTGCTGTCCTGGTCTTGGTTAAGAATCATCTGACTAGAAGGAACAGAACCCCCTTACATTAGCACAGAAAGGCAAAGGGAATTTCCTGAGAGGATACAGGACTCTTATTCAGAACCCAAAATCAGGAAACAATAGCTGAGTCCCATAAAAGGTATCTTCCAACTCCTTCTTTTACTCATTTACTTGTCTGTTCCTCCAACAAATATGTACTGACTACATACTATGTGCCAGGCATTGTCTTAAGAGTTGAGAATAAAACTAGATGATCAGGAGAGAAAAAAAAAATCATTGTCCTAATGAGGCTTACAAATTAATATAAAAAGACAGATGGAGAAGTGTACAATATTTGAGGGGGAAAGTCCAGTCCATTTGCTAAAGTACGGCACAGTTGTAAAAGGCTCCAGAGCTGTGCTGAGACAGGCCTTGCACGTGAGGTGGGAAATGTGCCCTTAGATGCGGTGTGTGCTCTTAGACCTGCACTGTGACCCGGCAGGGGAAGTGTTTGAACAGAGTGACGGCATCATCGGACCAGGACTCAAGGAATTCTGATCTATGAACAGTGGGACAGGACAGGAAAGAAGACCAGTGGCACCAACCACTACATTTCTGGTCAGAAGACTGTGGGCTCGAACCTCAGCAACGGGAAGTGAGCACGGAGTGGAGGAGGCAAATGTAACGATGGCTGTCACGTACGCAGAAGGGACACGCCTTTTGTTAATACATACAATTTGTAAAGTTGTCCAAAGTGACTGAAAGTGCTTTGGACTGCAAGGGCAACGTCGGTGTCCAGCGGAGGCTGGAGGGTTGCAGAGAAGAGAGAAGGGCCCTCGGGAGACATTTACTTTAAGATGCAGCGACACTTCCAGTGGAGATATCTGGCACCACTGGGAAATGCAGTTTTAGAATCCAAAAAGCTTGAAGACCAAAAATATATGTTTGGGAATCACTGCTTAGAAAAACAAAGGACTTCTGAGGGATGGATTAAAGGGGAGATGGGAGGAAAGAACTGAAGACAGCTCACCGAAGGAGGAGGCATGGGTTAGGGGATTATATACATAAACGCACATGCAGCTGAAGTAAGACAGAAGAGGCAAGATAAAATGATTTTTATTCATAAACAGCTATGGCACTAGGTCGCATGCATTTCCCGTCTTCAGTAGGGATATAAAACAGGGCATTACAATTTATCTCAGTCGGCAGTACCCAGTAGGCTAGTTTTCATTACACAGAGATTTCTAGGCTAGGGTTCACTATTTTGAATGTAAGGTATTAAGCCTAAAATAAAGAAAGAGTATCTGAGCAAAAGATTTTCATCATTATTCTTCAAACCTTAATTACCTTTCTCCACCACTATCTGCGGCTAGCTATTTTTACTCAGAGATCTTCTAGCCAAAAATGCTCTAATTACCTTGTCCTGAATAGACTTTGCTCATCCCTATTTATATAGTGCTTTGAACGTTTAAAATGCACCAGTAGTTTTTAAAAGACGGCAAAATACTATATCATCCCAATTTAATTAAATGTAAATGTGCCCTTTTATCATTCTCACCCAAACGAACACAACTAAATAGGACTTGCACGTTACGTAAAAGTAGTAAAACAGGCATTGTTTGTATATCAGAGTCATAGTTCTTTGGAGTCATATGCTGTGTATAATATCATTATTTCTATGAGAAGAAAATAAGTTTTCTGGTAAAAATAGGTGGCATTTGTTCAGAAAGGACAATCATTTCTATGCGACATCCTCAGTCTAGAAGCGTCTCGCAGATCCTTCCCTATGAATAGCTTTTCTGAGGAAGGAGGCTGTAACAATTTCTCTAGCACTCCCAGGAGGAAACATCTCCCTCAAATAGAGATCTGGGTAGAATACACAATTGCAAATGACATGCCAATTCATTATATGTCATCAAATCTTAACTGCTTTTCCTCTGGCCAAGGTACCATTTAGCTCAGAAGCAATCAAAATTCTTCCAAAGAGAACACTGCAGAAATGATGAAAAACTGCATTAAGAAGTAAGAAAATAACCCTGAGGTTCAATAGCAATGTAAATTGCATAGTTGTATTGGTTCAGAGAAAGAGCAAAGGACTGTGAAACAAAAGCACAGAGCAGATTTCAAGGCAGATTGAAAGCCCACTACAGAAAAACACATTAAAAAGATGTTCTCTGCCAGTGTATTCAAATTTAGAAGAAAAAAAAGGATAAGGGATCTTGGTCTTTGTTCTACAGCAACACGCTCCAAAAGTGTGCAAGGAAGACATGGGCTCCCACTGCAACGAAGTGGGAAACGGCAGTCTTTATCACTAGCGCAAACCATACATATGTGAAATCAGGAAAAAGAAATGTTTTTATTTATTCAAGATGTTGTGATATCATACAGTTGTTTGTTAATATACTTCCAAATCTAAGGTGCCATACAGCTACAACATGCTATTTCTTGGCAGTGAAAATCCATTCAAGATAAGGTGTGCCTTTGTTGACGTGACTATGGTGCAGAGGATGCAAAGAATGAATAAAGTGTGGTTTTGCTTTTAAAAACCTTTTAACTGTGTGAGAGAGGTGGCTCTATTTGTTGAACATAAAATATAGGACTTTCAAGATACTTAACAATAAATCAGAACTCAGAGACATTTTATTATTTACCATCGAGTCGTAGGGCTTCACAGCCCCCAGTCGGATTCCCTTCGAACCAACCCGCGGGGCTGTGGTTCATCGAGCCAGCACACTCATTTGTCTTTCCCCTCTGCTCTTTCACTACCATCGCCTCCACAGAGGGCCACAACGGTAAACCAGCTTCACTCTGGTTTGGGGTTTTCTCTTTTCTTTTCTTTTTTTTAGCTTCTTGGTTGCAGCTATAGTAATGGAAGTCTTGAAACTACTGACAGCATTAAAGAAATGGAGATTATCTGAGTATACTTACCTACTATAGATGTCCCCTAAGAGCAGAAAATAAAAACTGATGGAATACATTATTAGAAGATATTCTTACTTTTTGAAACTGACTTTTAAAGAGATAGAGAGAGAGAGGGAAGGAGAGAGAATTAGAGTTTTATTGTCCTGCTTATTTATGCTTCTTGTATGTACCCTGACCAGAGATAGAACCTGCAACCTTAGTGTATCAGGATGGCACTCTAACCAACTGAGCTACCACCTGGACAGGGCAATACCCTTCCTTTTAGACACCTACATCTTTCCTGTGGTATCTCCGACACCTTTTGTTTAAACACTTGCTGAATTCCACACATGCTCAGGGATGCAACAGAAGCACCAGTATAGCATGGCAACATTACACCAACAAACATAATTCTGACAGCTTTTCTTTACTTTTTAAACATTTAATTTGGGAAAAGTTTTACTGAAGCAGTAAATGTACTCAGTTTTAAAACAGTAATGTTAAGCACCAGTGAAAAGCAGCCCCTCCCCACGTCTGACTCCTATTCTCCTGATGAACCATTTTCACTTCTTTCAGCTACTGCTTCCTGCATTTGCAGGCGCACCCTTCAACAAAGCCCTTGTGTATTATGGGTACTGGCAGGGGGTCTGCCGCAAAAGCGTGTTATTTAAATGTGACCTGCCCGGTGCTTTGGGAGTCTTTTCTTTTGGAATGGTCAGTTTCCCCAGAGAGGAATCCTTCAATTTCTTGACTATATAAGTTCAGTTGCTAACTCAAGTATTCTGCCTGGTGTTCTAGATATATATACTTGTTACATGAAATTTGTGTTACTTATTGCGTATAAAAAGCTCTCTATGGGCCAGGTGGCGTTATGGGTTGAGCGTTATCTCATACACCAAAAGGCTGCCGGTCCAGTTCCTAGTCAAGGCACATACCTATGCTGCGGGTATGATCCCTAGCCCAGGCATGTATGGGCAGTAACCGACTGACACGTCTCTCTCACGTCAATGTCTCCCTCTCTTTCTCTGTCTCTCTCTCTCTGCCTCTCTCCCTCTGTCTCTCTCAGATTAAATTAAAAAAGAAAAACATATCCTTGGGTGAGGATAAAAAAAGTTCGTTATATCAGGAAACTCATTTACATGCAGCGATAGCTCAGTACTGGTGGTTAATTTGCTCCAGGACCTGCGACGAGAGCCGAAACCAACGAGCGCTGAGTGATGAAGCATCTTCTCTCGGGGGCAGCAACATGACTCACACGAGCTCTGGCAAGTGCCACAAGTCCCAAGCAAGTGCCAAGCACCGAAAGATGTTTTCTCATCAAAATGCGACAAGTGCCGTGTTTGATGAGGCCTGAAGCGGACGAGTGCTGAGACACGACTGTGGATGTATCTTAATAATTGTGGGAAGCAGCAGGATGTGACGCACATTTTTATTAACGTAACTTTCTACTTATAATTTTCATAGTTCCTGCACATTTTTATACAAAAAATAATCAGCAGTTCCAGCAGAAGAAAAGAATTTTGATACAAAAGCAACCTTGAATATCTCCTAGACCTGTTCCACCATTGTTCAAAATTGAAAGTAAAAAAAAAATTACAGATATCCTAAGAATCCCAGGATGGTATTTTCTCTAAAAAAGAGGGCATATCTACTAAATATTTTCCTAATGGGTTTACTTTTTTCCCCACTGAAAACCGTTCTGGAAGCCAGAGCAACCAAGTGTTTTAGAAAGACATACAAAGAAAATGGTTATGTAGCAGGAACATTTTTTAAAAGTCTCCTGATTGTTAGCACATACCTGCTCTCCCAAAATGTTTTTTTTTTTTAGAAAATAACAAACAATAAGAATGACAACTTCCAGTTGTTACTGAATAACCCAATCTTCTCATAGTGCCTTACGTACCCATCCGAGACGCAACTGAAAAGGCATTGTGAAGGTATAGGCAGGAAAGACCAAGGATAAAAGTAAATCAGATGAAAAGATCAAGGAGTTTAGAAAATGTAGAATTTCAAAGGACATGGCAGCTTCTGTGTCTTCCCCAGGTTTTGGTCCCTGCCCTAGATATTGACGCGGAAAACATTAAGAAAACTAAGGGAAGCACGTATACGATAGGAAATGCTTATTCTTCAGTTTAGATCTCTAAGGTTGCTCCTCTAAGAAATCAATTTGCAGTGTCTTCTAATCAATGGGGGAATGGCCTCGTAGAAAACAAATGACAAAAAAGCAAGTTGGTCCCTAATTGCAGTTGCAGGTAAAAAATGTGGAGTCTCACTGATTCACTTTCCCATATAACTATCAACCAACACCTACCAAGTCTTTTACAGAAGCCCCAAGTCCTGAAGAGAAGCGAGTCTTCCCACTGGAACTTGAGGCTATGGTATCTCCTACCCTTCTCCATCAGGGACTGAGCTTCACCACGAAACAAAACTACAGATGGTAGTGTCCATATCAGAGGTTCAGGCAACCGTTGAAATGACAGTGCACATGACTTACCTGTCAAAAAGGCACTTAATAAATCTCAGTTCCTACCCTTCCCGTCTAACTGCACTTACAACACCCCAGTCATCGTACTCCCCACACTGCTGTGGCTGTCAGCCAGTTCCCCCAATCAGTGCTCGCAAAGTAGAGATCATAAACTCCTCATCTCCAGATGCTGGGCATTTACTGCAGTGCCCGGTACACAATAAGGGCTCACCTGAGTCAGCCACATGAACAGACCCACTGACACCTGAACTGAATGGTACATAAGCAGCACGATGCACCAGTAAAATGAACACTGTTCTACTTAGGAAACCTGCCACAGGCAATTTCCTTTGGGTAAATCACTTCACCTCTCCGGACATCCTTTTCTCACTTACAAAATAAGAGGTTTGTGTTAAATGATCCCAAAACTCCCTTCCAGATCCAACGTTTTGTAATTATATGACTGTGTCTCCAAACAGTCTAGAAGTTATGAGCCTAAAAGTTAAAAAAGCTTCTAATTATATTGGAACTTAAAGAAGAGTCCTGGGAGCACAGATTAAAATCACAGACAGAAAGCCAAAGAAGTGATGTGATACATGTTTCCAGTTTGATCTTATTTTCTCCCACAAAACAAAGCTGCAATGGTCCCACCTCCAATGTTCGCAGCAGCCACCACGAACCGGCTCTCCACACAGGCGAGGCGCTGCGCCAGACCCCGCATGTGGAGTCTACCATGTCATGTCTGAGATTTGCACGGGATCATTACTATCACTGTGCCCAGGGAAACCGAGCTCCAGATGGTGGCCCAGAGTCGCACTGGCTGGAGTTGGAGCTCAAGCCAATGTGTGTTTGATGCCAAAACCTACTAGTAAAAATCTGTATTTCTAGATATCCATAAGCTTTCTAATTCTATGTAAAATAAAATAACCTCACCACTACAAATATCCAAGTATTGAACTCAGACATGTAAGAAACAATGACCCAGTGGTACTCTTTTCTATACCAAAATATACTCTATTATTCATAGATGTTCTAAGTCCTATCAACTGTACACACAAATCTGACAACCTCTGATGATTACAATTATCATCTCACTGTACTATAATTTTAAAATTATTAATTCACATAAAAAAGATCAGATGCTTTAAACTTGAATTTCTAAGTTCTGGAAGGTTTCACCGAGAACACAAGAATCATGTGACACTCCAAGCCGCTCCCTGGATCACAGTGTGTTGTAGGCGGTACCTGAGCTGATGGAAAGGAACTTGATGGAAAGGAACTGCTCTTCTTTTCTCCCAGTGCTGTTGTGCATGTTGCATGGTGATATTTTGGCCTCTCATTGGATTGAAAGAAAAAAACACTCTGGGTGAATAATCACAACTTACTAAAATGAATAGAAAACCTATTCCACGTATAAGAATTCCTAATATTATCCAAAAGGAATTGAGAATACAAAGAAAATAACCTTTGTTGCAATACATCCTATAGCAGATCACCAACTAATACTAAGAGATTGTTTGTGGAGAGTACTTTTGAATTGATAAAAACATAGAAATCAATGGAAATTATTATATCAAATTTATGTTATGGTCTCACAGTAGATAATAGATATATCAAAGAGTCGATTCTTAGCTTCATGAGGAGCAAATAATGGAAAATATTGCAATTAAAATTTTGTTTCAGTTAAAATATGCTTATTTCCAAATCCAAAAAATTCGATGTAATTATCAGAGTCTACATGATCACTTAATGGAAAATCATTAAAAAGAAGATAAAAAATTTGATTTCAATAAGCTCTCTTCATCAATTAACCTACCCAACATGTGCATATTACATACATGATCACATACAATATTTATAAAAACACTTGCATATTTCTATAAATCAATTTACATATAAATTTATGTATAAATGCAATCTTCCTTAACTGAACCATTATATCTATTACTCTATTACTATATTTCAATACTAAATAAAAAATAAAGCCCTGGCTGGTATGGCTCAGTTGGCTGGAGCATCGCCCATAAACAAAAAGGTGGCCGATTCAATACCTGATCAGGGCATACACCTAGGCTGCAGTTTCAGTTCCTGATCAGGCCACGTACGAAAGGCAACAAATTGATGTTTATCTGTCACATCGATGTCTGTCTGCCTCCCCCTCTCTCTTTCTCTCTCTCCTTCTTTCTCTCTCTCTCAAAGCAATGAAAAAAAAATCCTTGAGTGAGGATTAAAAAAATAAAAATCAATTAGTTCAAAGCTCAAAATACTGAAAGGAGTAAACTATGGCATCTTTTCCATCTGTGATTCAGAACTTTAAAAATATGGAATAAAAATATAAAATGGCTTTCTAGATGCAATGAAAGTAATATCCGTGAAACTAACAGGATCTTGAAATAAAGCAAGCCTGTAAGGTAATGTGCTTTTAGGGATTTTATTTTCCCTACTGGGAGACCCTGCAATAATCACTGTGTAGTTAAGACCTCTGAGACAGAAATGAGTACATGAAATTAATGTGAAGGCAGTCCAGTCCAAGCTACTAATACTGGAACGTGTAACTCCCTGACATTAATAGAGATACACAACCACAAATGAAGTGGCTAATCTGTTTTTCAGTTCAACAAATCAATAGCCAACCTACACCGGGTTCTCAGACTCTTTTGTTCAAATAGCCAGACTGCTGCTCTTTCAGAGCAGTCTTTGTTGGACAGAGAGAAGGAGGGAGGGAGAGAGGGAGGGAGGAAGGGAGCATCTGCAAGAAGCTGCCAAAGACAAAAGGGCAAAGAGTGGGAGGGGCGGGGAGTATAAGGAACAGACTCAGAGAAACAGAAATCAGGATACCAAAAGATTTCAGGTGACAGAGAGAGGAAAATAAGACTCAACACAGAAAGACCAGAAAACCAATGGGACAAGAATGATGGGAGGATAAAGAATTGACACAAAACACAGTGAGTGGCGTTATAAAGTAAGTAGTGGGACACCATACAGCTTCCTTGTTAATAGTGAACTCCACCCTCAGATTCCACGCGGAAGTTCCTCCCCCTCCTTGTACCACCTCCCCTGCAAATGAAGTAACCTTCACAATGCACTGGGTATGGGCATCGCTCAGTAGGCAGGACGTGGCAAAGACATACCACACATGACTCACCCAAGTCTCCCCCTTGATTTGTGTAGAAACCAAAACCCTCCCCCTTCTCTTGGCTGTGGAAAGGGTGAGGGTCCCGGTGTCTCCTGCGACACCTAATCACCCAGGTCGTATGGTCCACAGTAAAGGCAAACAGAGAGCAAACACATGTAAGGAGGAGAGGAGAGAGCCGTTTCAAGTGACACTGTAAAAGTCCCAACATTTTGGCTGCTAGGCATTCTTTCTACTGGCCAATTTAAAATCTCACATTGACAATGGAAACAATTAGCTCTGTTGACTTTAACCCTCCAAACTGGAGGCAAAACAATCTGGTGGTTAAGACTCTGGAACCAAATGTAAATAGGCCCAAATCTTTAGAGAATCACTTCACTTCACCAGGAAAACCACAAAATCTCCCGTAACTTATAAGCACCTTGTAGAAATGATCTCAGAGGACCTTTCTCCCTAGTAAAATAACAACGGTAATAACTTGACCAAGGATGAGGTGAGCAGGGATCAGGTCCGGGCGCGTTCAACAGCAGTGAAAGGGAACGCCTTTCCTTCCCCACCGTGTGCTCATCTCACAAGAAACACATCTACGGGTCCACGGTGAAAGCAGCACATCAACACAAAAGTGATCGGGGAAGCTGGCTGTGGCCTATCTGCAGGAGCTGATCAGCAGACTTAAGCCCACTTAATTCTACATGAACCCTTCCAAGCCTCCAACAGAGAATTATTTCCAAAACGCAAAAAAACAGATCAATGCCATTTTCTCTCTGAAAAAAACTTATACACAATCAATGTTCTAAATATATGCTCTCAAAAAAATACTAGACTCCAAATGAAGAAAAGTAAAACTATTTCTTGAAAAATAATATGTAAGTGTAAAATGGTAATTTCCAAGAAGTACTTAAATTCCAAATAAAGGTGAAACAGATTAAGTCTGAGATGAAATGTCAAGTTGGAAGTCTGGACAAACTTCAATACTGTAAAAATAAAAGAAGATTTTACTATTAGAGATTGTAGTCTGCCTATAAAGTCCTTATTAAGTTTAACACTGGGTATGGTTAAGAACTTCAACAGATAAGCAAATAAAGAACCTTGAAACAATATTTTGTATCTACTTAGGTTGAACATACTTTTGACACATTTAAGATCGCTACTATACTTTATGAATGTCACCCAGTAAGTATTTATTAAATGCACATCTGGACAGGCTCTAGGAGCGCAATGGAGAGCAAAGAAAGACACAGTCCCTGACCTCACGGAGCTTACAGGCTAGGAAGAAAGACGAGTACGTGGGCAGGCACACTGCGGAGTGTTACAGCTGAGACAGAAGTACTTGGGGCCGTGAGAACACTGGGCAGGTGTGCCTGGCCAGGATGGAAGAGGGGAGTTGAGGCGGTGAGTGGGGAGGGAATTTAAGAAACCCTTCAAAGATTTACCATTTAAACCGAGAATTTATGGATCACTAGGACCTAATCAAAGGAAGAAAGGATGAAGTCTCCCCACAAAGGAAACATTGCTTATATAAGAGAAGGTGGGCAGGGGAGGGAGAATACAGTGCACTGGAGAAGTTAGAAGTAACTCATTTCTTAAGTGAATGAATGGAAACATCCTCCTGTCACTCACAGACTATTTGCTCACTCCTTCAATAAATATCTATGGAGCTCTGATAAAGCTGATTAGTGTATCAAGGCCCACAGAGCGATGGCTGCCCCAGAGGCTCAGCCTGCATCACAAACCAACCTATGTCAGCCTGCCCTTATGGGAAACACCTCGCTGCCGAGCAAAGTGAACATGCACTGAGCACAGTCCTCCGACTTGGCTTTAGCTCGCTTACCTGACCCTAGAAACTGGGACCTGCTTGCCCTGTGAGGAAATCCCTGACCTCTAGCCCATCCTGCCCAGTTCCTGCATCGCTTCTCCTAACCCTCTGTAAAACTAGCTCTTCCAGCAAGAAGCCCTTCAGAACATGCTCCACTGCCCGGGGGCGCTGTGCTTCCCCAGCCCACAGGCCGTCTTCCCTGAGGAAAGGACACCAAGCTCCTGCTCAGTTGTCCCAGTTGTGCCATCTGACAGCTCCTACTCTTCGCCGTCCCTGTTCAACAAGGAAGGTATCGTTACCTTTTTTCAAATTACAAAGCGCAATAAAAGGAAATCCATGGCAGGGGGTGTGTCCAAACTTCCGGCATCTCTGCTCCACTCTAGAAGAAGAGGAGCTGTCTTGGGCCACACATTAAATACATTATGACACGTAATCACAAAAAAAATCCCATTATGTTTTAAGTAAATTTAGGATTTTGTGTTGGGCTGCATTCACAGCCATCCTGGGCTGCATGTGGCCTGTGGGCCACAGGTTGGACACCTCTGCAAGGCTCTCTGATAAGGATGACTATGACTACATTGCACAGAATTCTTCTGCAAAACAGTAAGAAAACTGATATAAAACTAAATAAACACCCTGTGAAGGAATTAAGTCTTAAAATGATGATTTGTTTTCCTACTTTTTTTACCCCATTTTCTCTGCATTTTCAGAATGTGCACATTTCACAGTTCAGGAGGTCAGAAGTCTGACACAGCCTCATGGTGCTGAAACCCAGGGCCAGTGGGGCTGGGCGCCTTCTGCAGGCTCCGAGAAGAGACCCTGTCTGGAGTTCTTCCAGAGGTTAGGGGCTGCCCACATTCCCTGCTTGTGGGTCCCTCCCTCCATCTTTAGAGCAAGGGCTAATGGAATCTGACTCACATCACATTGCTGAGACTCTCCTGCCTCCTTCATCCATTTTGAAGGAGTCCTGAGAACAATGGGCCCACCTGGATAATCCAGGACTGATTATCAACCTTAATTACATCTGCTACCTTAATTCCCCTCTGCCATGTGATTTAACATACCCAGAGGTCCTGGGGATTCAGTCGTGGACATCTTCAGGGTGTCATCACTCTGCCTACCACACTACATACACCACTATTAAGCTTATCCACAACACTGAGGAAGCAGCAACGGCCTCTCTCCTCATGCACTTTCCATCTGCTGGTAGGTAGGAAATATGCACAAAATCATACAATTAATGAAAAAGGGCATTAAAGGCCCTTCAAGTAGGAATCAGACGACCACAGAGACGAGGAAGAACATTTGCAGCTCCAAGTTTTAAGGGAAGACAGCACGTGAAGGAAGTCTGCAAGTACAGGCAGGACCTGGAACAGGCAGAAAGGAGGACGGGGCGACATTTCAGGCGGGGGCCTTGTGTGATTGCAGATGGAAGGAAGGTCAAAAAGGAAGACATTCAACAAGTCCTGTCCAGGTGAAGAGCACTCAAGGCCAAGCACTAGGAACAGAGAATTTTCAGGAGATTGTGGTCAAAAATTCGACTGGGGCAGAGAGGAAGGAACACAAGGACGTGAGAGGTGGCTGGAGTCTGAATTAGTGGATAGCGGGCTATCCTCAAACACGCCCTCAGTCAAGTGCTGGTAGCAGCTCCCGTAGAGAGGGCTGGCAGCAAACGTAAGTGATTCTCTCAATAAATCTGTCGTTAGACAAACAAACACAGTATTTTTTAAAAGAAGTTTGTGAAGATGGTAACACAAAAGCTTTGGTACTACACAGTATGCCGACCGGAAGAAGTCAAAGATAAAGAAAGCTAAGAGTAAAAAATTAATACCTAAGGGTAAAGAACTGTATGTAGCGAAGTTGTTGACAATATCAATTAAAAATACCTGCTCTAAAACTTTAATTTATTAAAAGAAGAAAATCTAGTAACTGGCTAAATTCTTCAGATGGACTTCTAGGTCCTCTCCTACATCTGTGGCACCAGAAGCGTCTGTTCCGAGAGCACGGGCACAGCCTAGCGGCCGCAGACAAGTCCCTGCACGACCACTGAGAATATAATGAAGTATCTCCTTACGCAGCACTGCGGGGCTGAACTTGGCGTAAACACAGTTCTGCTGCAAGTCCCAAGACTGCTCCTGTCTGTTGCTCCGTCTCCCACAAGATATGAACAACCCCGGCACCGAAGAAATGACAAGGACACAGTGGTCAAGTTCTGCCATGCAAGAGCAGGTGACCGAAAAGCAGAATGGCTGTTGAAGTGCCCTCTTCACTACCACGTTTCCTCTCCCTCTTTTCTAAACTTCCTGAAGGTGCAGATCAACACTGAAAAAGTCCATTACAGAAAACACCAGTACTCATGAAACACCAGCAAAAATAAAGATGACAAATATAAAAATTTTATTCCAACAGAAAAAAATGTGTAAGTAATAAAAAACAAAACACTGAAAACAGTAACAGCAACTTTTACTTTCTAATTGTACTTATACTTACTTTCACTTATAATACTACATACAGTTATACTACTTACTAATAAACACACACAGAACGTCAGAACACACCACCAGTCCCTCAACACTTATAAAACGAAGAGTATTACTCTTACGAAGAACATCATTTCTGACTGTGATTAAGTTGCTGATCTCATTAATCTCAAAGTATTTTAATTCGGAGGGTTACATATCTCAACAAAACCCAACACAATTAAAGCCTCAACTCAATACTAGTATTTCATAGATAATACGACAAACTATTACTTAACAAAACAGGGAGGTCAGTACTGAGCACTAGGACGCGGAAAAGGGGCATGACAGACATTATCCAACTAAGCATGTGGTTTCTGAATGAACTCTCTGCCTTGTTAAATGAGGCGGTGTTATTTGTTCCTACTGCTCTCCTATGTTTCAGAACATACTACAGAAACATTTGACTCCTGGAAGAAATTACCCATTTAAATTAATTCTTAAATATTAAACCTAATTTCTCGTTGGCTCTTATGAGGAACATTAACAGCAAGTCCTCTCAAGAAAAAAAAAAACACTGCCGCTCCACTAAAGGTATTTCCCATCCTCACTTGCAGTTAATATTGACCATGTGAAATATAAAATCTGTCTCAGCCAAAGACATGTAAGTCAAAGCAGTGTTCTATGACAGTCAAATGGGAAATCATCTTTAAAAAGAGGGAAACTTATTCCCTTTTTCCAGTTTTCTCTGGCTGGAATGTTGACTTGATGGCTGGAGCCTGTGCAGCCACACTGAACCACAAGGTAGAAGCTATATGAGGGCAGGGCAGCAACAAAACAGAATGAGTTTAGGTTCTTTACACCCTGGAGCTACCTCATTAGTCTCGGACTGTCTACTTATAGATTGTTTCCACGGGAGGAAAACAAACTTCCACCTTCTTCAAGCCACATTGTGCACAGTATTTAGTTTCATGCAATTGGACCTAACCCTCACTGATACAATGTGCTCACCCCAACAAGCCCACGCCTGGCGTATGCACTCCAGTCTCAGCTCGCGCTTGCTGTCCAACAGAGCTCTCAGCAATGACGGGCGTGCTCTGCATGTCTGCCGTCAACCCTGCAGCCACTCACCACATGTGATTACTGAACACCTGAAATGCTTCTTAACACTTAAAACAACATTTAAAATTTGACTTAATGTCAATCAATTTAAATTTAAATAGAACAGCTCTACACATCAGGGAGCATCAAAACTGTAATGGAGTTAATTTAGGAGGATATAAAATTCCTCCCTAATTGATATATAACATTATAGTAAAATTCTCAACATTATTTTATTTTCATAAGAGATATGCTTGTAATCATATTTTGCCAGAGTGAATGTTTCACATCTATCTTGAGGCCTACCTGCAGGAACTCAGAAGAAGTTAGTCATGAAAGTGAAGACGACGTGGCAGGGAGTCTGTGACACAAACTTTCTGCTCTAGTACAAAACCCACCCTGATTTTCTTCATCATTAGAAATGCACTGCTCTTAAGAATGTGTCAGAACTGAAATGCTCTCTACATTTCTTTTCCCTTCAGATGTTCTCTTAACCCAAAGCAGCTGGAATACAAAAAGGGACTATCCACAAAAGCAAAATGCCTTTTCAATTCATTAACAATTGACCTACTATTATGCTGGAGAATATCAAAGGAAAATTCTTTCTCAAATTTCAATACAACTACTTCCTAGCACGCAATGAAAAATTTTTTGGTCTGCTGTAAAAACTAGCAGACACTTTTCCTCCCAATGCTAACCATCTCTGTGTCAAGAGGCATGACTATTGCACATTATGAAGCACAGCTCTCTGGTTATTAATAAGCTAGAAAAGGTACTTCAGAAAGGTCACTTAGCTAATGCCATCACCCCAGAGAGGACTGTGTCAATCGCCCCCAGACGTGCTTGTCTGGTTCTCCCCTTCCCTTCAGGCAGAACTGATCTCTCTCTCTGGCCGTGGAGTATTTTGTGCAATACATATCCTCACACAGCACTTACTATACTGTTCACGGTGGTTTTCAAAACCGTCTCTATGCTCTACACCTCGGAATTCTCCAGGGCAAGAGAGACCTCGGAGGGGCACGATGGCGGTGGTGGTGAAACAAACCACCCACGGGTAGCACACCAATGAACCTGCCCTTGAGTGCAGAGGAGCAGAAAAGGGGAAATGCAATCACAGCTCACTAATCCCATTTTTCTCTCCTGAGCTGACCTTGATTACAAATCTGCTCTAATTCAATTCACCCTCTAATTCATTTTTGGGTAGACTTCTGTTTGCTTTAAATTTTTCAACTGCAAAATCATATGCAAATCAGTGAATAAATGAGATAATAAATTTAAGCATATGATGGGTCAGTCCTAAATAAAACTTTTAAATCACTTCGGTCAACATTAGACTGTTTGCTGCACATAGTATTCTACATGGCACTCATTGTTTCTAGTAAGATTATCTAATAACTGCAACCTCTGTACAACCCTTTTGTTTTAAATAATTTGTATAAAAATCAATTAGGTATTATATAAATACCACCCACATCCTTAAAACAGAAAGAGACATGAGCAGATGAAGAATCAATTTTAAAGTTATGAAAAGATGTCATTTTTTAAAATCCATTTTTAATGACACACTTTTAGAACTGCTATCTTAAACTAAAATGACAAACTCACTAGTTAGCTGAATTCCTAATTTTTTTTTTGAACTTGAGAATAGCAGGCACTACTAGAGATGTAGGTGTTTCCCGGAGAGACAGTAAATATCCTGGTCAGAATATCCAAGAGAACGATCAACGCTGGCGCCCACTCGCCACCGCTTACTATGCCTACTCACCTATTACTTCCAACCAGTGGTGCGACTGAGCCCCTTCGAGGCTAGCTGGGGAGCAAATGAAGCTCCGGCTTCCACCACTGTTATGGTAACTCAGCGCGCTCTGCCTGAGGCAACGGCACAGACCAGAGAAACATGCCACGTTAGACCACTGGGTCCTCGCTGGCCAAATACTGCACTGGCATTCGAAACGATCACCTTTCAGATGGGCTTTTCACTGTGTCTTTGGCTTTAAGAGGCTGTTATTCCAGAAAGGACTTTGGATTTCCACAGCAATCGCAATCTTTAAAGAACTATTTCTCAAAGTGTGGCCTCAGTCCACCTGCACCAAAATCTGCAGAGGTTTGAAAATGCAGGTTCCTAGGCTCCAAAGGCTCACTAAAATGAACTCTGCAGCCTGGAGTCCAGGCTTGTCCATTTCCACAAACAGGCCCCATGTGATTGGCGCATGCAAGAGTCTGAGGACCACTGCCCAAGAAGCAGCTATTCCTGTGACACTCGCATATGCATGAAGCAGCACTAGATACCAGCCCCACTTTGAAGGCATGGTCCTTAGATCAGGGGCAGTGGCATCACCTAGGAGCTTGTGAGAGGTGCAGAATCTCAGGCTCGTCCAGCTGAAAACCCGCTGCGTTTCAACTAGATCTCGGGGCGGGGCTCCTACTGACGCTCAAGCCTGAGCTGCACTGGGCGGGAGCAGCTGTTCTCGGATGCAGGTGTCCCAGCCCCTCACGTCAGTCAAACTGGAAAGTGCATTGGGGATATTGGGGTAAACACCTGAAATGTGCTTTCTACTAAAATAGCAGTCAAAGCCAAGGTCCTGTTGAAATGCAGAGGGAAGATTATCAATGTCTTTTGTTGAAATTTAAAATGTTCATCATACGATTTCCATTCTACTCTACCAAGCACTGTATTAGTCACAGGAGACAGAAGTCACTCAAAAGACAACCGAGAACAGACGAAGCCTGAAACAGAGAGGTTTCACAAGCAGCAATGGTTTTTGAGTTGCTTTGGTCCCCAATTTAGACCCACTTAAGATATAAGGAATAACCAAGACCTCATTCACTTAATTCAGCTCATTCTAAAAGTTTCTCATGTATGAATACACTTGAGGTTGAGATATAGTTTCTTATTTAATAAAGAGACTGGCTAAAAAGAACAAAAAACATAATGTTAACAGACAGCCCTTGCTTCTTTTTTTTCCTTTAATAAGGTAGAGCACAAATCAGAGAGATGACTAAAGTCCAAGAAAATACACTTTTTGGCAAAACAAGAACTAATGTGTATATTCAAGATAAATACTATGCTGCCCTTTAAACAGAAATAACAACATATTTTCTTAATCACAGAAACATATAAATAAGTTTCCACTTTTATTACTGGTTAATGACACTATTACCACTCAACTAGGGGAATACTATTTACATACTCAGCTTATTTATAAAATATAATATGCAGAGTTGATATAAGTACTTATTAAAAATATCTTGGGAAAACTGGTATCTCAGCACTAACTGATCAAAGCACTTATCAAACATCTTATTAATGTGAAAGTACAATAAGAATAAAGTTTAGGTAAGTCAAGAACAAAATAAATGACAATATTTTCTTGCAAAATATAATTCTGCTATTATGCATTATGTCAAGGTCTCTGTTGTATACTACCATATTAACTGATTATTACATCAGCTTTAAAAGTAAAATACCTATTTATCAATCCATCCATCCATCCATCCATCCATCCATCCATCCATCCATCCACCCACCAGCTTAGGACAATACTGGTAGAGAAGCAAATTTGTTCAGATGTCCAGTACCTCCCCCGCCTCTCAGTACCTTGAAAACTGAGTCTGAAAACAATGCTATAGGAAGCAAGTACCAGAATATCACTTGAAATAGCTATCACTTGTTTGCTGACTTTGAACCAACACTGAACTCAAAACTGACACTACTACTTCCGTTTCAACCTTCTACCCTGGAAATGACATAAGAATGCAATGCTCAAAAAACACAACTGCTCGGAAGTCCTAAATGTTAGAAAATAATGATGACTTTATGACAACAATGGCTACAACCAAAAAAAGAGTAACTCCCAGATGCTTAGAGGCACAGTGGAAGTTATTTCCTTAGTAACAGCATCATTTTAATTTGTGATGTTGTTTGTTCGTATCTTCCAAAAGATTGGCTGTCATTCAAACATACAAACTGCCTGCAGTGATTTGTGAAAGAAACATACCCAGTGATAACTTTTGCACTGTATCTGGTACCCAAATTAATACTTTAATTATAACAATCTGGCAGGGGTCATATGCACGACTTTGCTGTCTCAGCACAGCCAGCTCTGCTCCTGTGAGGATGGTACTCAGCAGTACCACCTTCGGGTCCAGAACAGAGGGGACACAGACGCTCTGTTTCCAAGGACCCTGGCTATCATAAATACCCCAAACCAAGTCTACTGACAGACACGTGAATGCCTTCTGCCACATGTCAGAGTGACACAGTGACCTGTGACCCTAAGCATCTACTGTCACAAGTGACCCTCTTCAAGCCCCAGGAATTGCTTCCCCACATCTCCGGCCCTTCCTCCTCAAGATAAAAGGGGACTGTGTCCAAATGCCCTGAGGGTTTGTGGGCTCAGCTGCTACTGGAGTCAGAGGAAGATACTGCTTTGTAGCTGCCAGAGGATTTGAGCAATGAAAGCACTTAGGTAAGGAAAAAAGACAAATTAATTAACTTTTCAAGCCTTCTCTTAGATGTCATCAATGCAACATATCCCTGCTTAACCAAGTGCCATTTCCCAATAGCGCCACGGTCCATTTTCTTACTTCGTGTATTAACTTGTGGCTACGAAGGTATTCACAGATTAACACAGTCTTTGCAGGAGTGGCTGAAGAGTACTTTATAATATTAAGGAATTCATAAATCTCTTGTCTTTTATAGCAATTGATAACTTTGCACATATTAGAAGAAAAATAACTCAAAAATAATTATTGTTTTAAAATAATTTACATTTGCTTTAATTTGTTTTCATAAAAATGTATTCAAATTTTAATGAAATAGATAACATATTTGATTAGTCAGTCAATTGCTCCAAACTTTATTATTAAACTCTTACTAAAATGAATACAATTAAAATAAAAAGAATATAAGCATCATTAACTAATTTTTACAATATTTTAACAGTTTTAAATTTAATGCTGAAGATTAGAAAATTGCTATAGGTAAGACTCCTTACACAGAAGACTGAGCCTTGTTAAAGAGTTCTCTTCATAAAGTATACAAATGCACAGAAAGTCAGACTCAGCTCTGACCTTTCCAAGGTCACCCTGCTCACTTTGTCGGAGCCAAAACCAGAATTCGTATGTCCTGCCTCTTAGCCTAGTGCTCTTTTGGTTTCAGTATATGAAGACTCACAAGATTCATCTTACACAGGACACTTAGGTTACGCCTTCAACTTCCTGGCCTGTTGGGAGTTCACACTCCCCGCACGGCCTGCCTCAATGGGCCAGAAGTCCCTGGCCAGTCCCCTTTCAGATTCACAGTCTCCAGAAGTAGACAGGATCATCGTGTTTACCTTCACTGTCTGATACCCAGCATGGGAAGCTTTCTACAAAAATATATCGTGTCCTTGGCATTTTAATAAAAGATGTTTTCAAAACTAAGCAATGTGTAAGTCCAAGATATTATTGCTAAACTACCTTAAAAACACAGTCACATTGTCTGACATAGAATGACTACAGACAATCCAATCAATCATTCAGCACACGTACAAAGGAAAATGTACACGGGAATCTTGAGTAATTTAGCACCTTGCTATTTCTTTCTTTTTTATTTTATTTTTTTAAGGAAGAAGTTCATTTACTGTTTCAAAGTACACAGCACAGGGGTTACCATCCATTGGAACTTGCTGAAACTGCGGGAAAGTAGAGGTCGGCCTCCTCAGCTGGGGGGTGAGGGGGGTTCAACTCAGTCCCCAGGGCCTCCTGCTCTTGGCCCCTCCCTCCAAGGTCCTGCCCTGGAGGCTCTGGGAACAAAGAGGAGCTGGGGGGTGGAGAGTCAGGACGCAAGGGTGGAGGCTGGTCAGCTGCCCCTTCTGCTGGAAGTTCAACTGGAATGGAGACTGAGCGCATTCCAAGTACCTACATTCCATGCCGGACACAAATGCCCGGAGGACGGGCCAGAGACCCCCAGAGAAATGCGATGCTGGTGCACGCCGATTGACCTCTGCCAGCAACTCTTCTTCCAGTTTCCTTCACTCTTAAAAAACGGTCTCACCTTTCCTTACCTCTGCCAGCTGGTGCTGAATAAAATGCTGTCTCCCGGCAGGGTAGTCTCCAGGAGTGGTACCTTGCTATTTCCAGTGCGGTCTGTAGAGCAAAGCATCAGCATCACCCAGTTTATCAGAAATGAAGGATCTCAGGCACCACCTCAGACCTACTAAATCTAAACCTACAATTTAGCAAGCTGCCCAGATGATCTGTAACCACGTTCAAGTTTAAACACCACTGGACTTGAGAGTGGGGCTGGACACTTCATGTGTTATTTCACATACTTATCACAACAGGATGGACATTCTTTTCCCTGTTTGACAGATGCTGGACTTGGGAGTCAGAGAGGTTAAGGAACGTGGCCACAATCCCGCACACAAACCCACGCTGTTTCGGGTCCACACCGCCTCTCCACCCCCTGGCCTCAGGAGACAAGAGCACTCGCGACTGTTACTGTCAATGTCGGGAACATCGTAAGAGGCCCTAAGGAGGGCGTGGTGCACAGTATCACGACATTTTCTATGCAAGTCTCTTTGGTTTATCAAAGTGCTTCCATTATGCTGGGTTTTATGGTGAGTAGTAGACACAGAGGATTTTTTTAAAAAGTGACAATCTACTTGAAGAAACAAAACTAGCTCACATAACTAATAGACAACCATTAGAAATTAAAATATCAACAAATGCTAAATGACACTTTAAAACTGACCATATAATTTCCAAGAGGTATTGAATAAATTTACTCATTTTAATATAGCATATATTAACTACCTATTATACATAAAAGATTATATTATGCACTGAGGACCTAAACTTAATTTAAAAAATAGACTCTTTGAGGTTAGGGACTATGAGGGAGACAGCACAAATATTTAAATATTGTATAAAACAATATTAAAAGCATTACATGGTACATGTATTGGGTTGGCCAAAAAGTTCGTTTTGTATTTTCCATACGATGGCTCTAGTAGTGCTTAGTTGTCTTTAAGTTCATTTGAAACAATTTTGTTAGATTGTATTATGACAGCTGTCACATCAGCATGCATTTAAAACTTCTCAAAATTGGTGAATTTTTGTGCAGCCATTTTAATATTGAAGATGAAAGAAAATAAGCAACATTTTCAGCGTGTTATGCTTTACTGTTTCCAGAGAGGTAAAAACGCACCTGAAATGTAAGAAGGATTTGTGCAGCGTGTGGGAGGGTGCTGTGACTGACCCAGTGTGGCAAAAGTGGTTTGCGAAGTTTCTTGGTACTACTGACATCTTGGCCAAATAATTCTCTGCTGTGGGGCTGTTTCATGCACTGGAAGATGTTTAGCGGCACCCCTGGCCTCTACCCACTAGAAGCCAATAGTGGGAGATAGCCAACATACTCAAAATATCCAAATCAGTAAACCTATTGGGAGAAGTGGAAAATGTGTCTTTTATTTTGATGGAAAAAACTAAACGGACTTTTAGGCCAACCCAGTACATAAAATGCCATGGGAACAGCTAACTGCACTAGGCTTCACAAAGGAAGAAATTAGATTAGTCAAGGAGGTCTGGGAAAAGTTGGGGAAGGCCCTGAAAGAACCAGTGGATCGGGGTTAAAGCCATGGGCATTCATTTTCTCATCTGTGAAATAAGGCGTCGGAGGGCAGCGATGATCTCGAGAGCCTGTGACAGTCCACGCAGAAGCCTCAGGGGAGGGGACTGGCTGCAGGACCCTCAACCTGCTCGAGGACCGCAGCTCATGTACACAGGCATATATGTATATAAAGGAATTTTGTTGGCTTTAAAAGGAAGTTAGCAAATGTTAAAAATTCTGGTATCATGCAATTATATAAGCCAAATTATGCTTACTTCAAAGCATGTCTAGCCTGCCACAACGCTATTTCTACTAACTGCTAGGGGCCTCCAAAGTGAGAAATCAACCTGAGGGTGAAAAGGGCCGCAGTGCTGTAAGAAGGGAAGACACTGTCGAGGTATCTTGTCCTCTGGGTGCCCTCGAGCCTATGATGTTCCTGCCTCCCAGTTTTTACTGGGACTTGTCCTAGAGCTCAGGACAGGAGATGCTACACCAAACACTGGAAAGATACTGCTCGAAAAATCTCTTTGCAGCCCTTGAGGTGCAGAGCAGAAAGGCTCTGGGCTCCATGTAGTGAATTATAACCAATCCAGTTTTGGGGGTGGGAAGAGCTGGATGTTTCCTAAGCTAACACTGAATGCAGCCTTTTTCTGCAAGAGCTCCCCAGGGTGCCACCCACACCTGACACAGAAGGAGTCTGCACAGGAGCAAGGTGCACAGAGGTCCTACGCTGTCCAGAGACAGGACACGCAGCACAATCACCAACAGCAGCGGCCTCCCAGGAGGCAGAGGTGGCCAGCACCACACTGCTGTGGCTGCGAGAACATGAGAGCGGGGCAAGAAAGAAGGGAAGTTAGAACCACCTGGGTTCTTGAGTATACAGGCAATTAGAATAGGGCAAAACAAACGACATGAATGGTATTCTCCTGACTTCATGACAAAAATCAGAGACCAAGCCAAATCCTTTTCCTATGTAATTATTATATTTTTCCCTATCATAATTTTTATTAGACTTACAGCATTTTCATCACTCAGCTGGAATGGATCTTTCTTTGTGTTTCTGTTTAACATCAGTAACTAAAGAGCAAGACCTTGGACAGGCATTTAAGACACATTCATGTCAGGGAACTCAAGAAATATCGATTTCCATTTTCAAATTTCAACTATATATTATTCTGGAAATAGCCATGCATAATAACACTGTTCTTGATGCTGCGTCCTGCAAAACCACCTAATGGGCTGGCTCAGGGCTCATTTCATATGGAGAAAGTTACATGTCCATTTAAGTAGGACGCAGATTTTCACAAACACTGAACTGCTCAAATGGCTCTGCTGGAAATTAAATTAACACAGCCCATTTGATTTTCAGCCTGTCCACGTTTTAGTCATGCCTATTTTTTCATAACCAAATAAAAAAGTCAATCTCAGGGTAAGTTATAGAATCCTTCAGAGACTTAATTTTTTCTTTGGATTCCTTAGGGTAATAAGGTCCAGTAATAGCCTGAAGAACTTAGTACTATTTGAAACTTATTGTTTGATATTTATACAAAAATATCTGTCTACTCCATCATATGGAAACTGTTTAATATTACAGGATCAGAAAACTTATTTAAGCTTGAAGTAAATAACTGTTTTGTGCTATAACACTGCAAGGTTACAAAACCAATGTAGAATAGGAATCCATTAAAAATTATCAGGATGAGTTCTTATTTTAACAAAGTATACTTTAAATACATAAAATTTATTTGTCAATTATACCTCAGTAAAGCTGGGGGGAGACTTTTAATCAGGTGTCAGATAATAAGGATGATATCCACATGCATTTTAATATTTTAAAGTAAGTTTTGTCTGGCTGGGGCGGGGGAAGTGGCGGGGAGGAAGTGCAGACAGCTGTACTCGAACAACAATGAAGTAATTTATGAAACAAAAAAATAAAGTAACTTTTTGTTAATACAGCTGACATAACATGAAATAAACTTTTATTAGAAGCTTTGATGAGTCGTGTACAAACATAAAAATAAAGCAGAATTATTTAATACAAAGTTAGCCTACCTGTATGATTTTTGTGTGTATAAAACTCTCTTCCAGAATGTTAGCATCAATCACTCAATCCCTCCAGAATAAACTAGAGCACCCTGCCATTTCTCAAGAACAGAAGAAGGATCCTTACATTTCCATTCAGATATCCATATTTAAATACGTCAAGTCTGTGTGACCATTCAATTACAGAAATACAAAAGACAGTTTTAAAAATACAAGTATTACCGAGAAGTATAACAAAGCAAGAATTGATCTTAAATCCCAATCAAAATATTTCAGCTATTAAAATACTAAAATAACCTCTTATACCCCATATATGTGACTATCACATGGCCAGAAAACAAGGGACCAAGAAGGTCTCTTCTGCCCTTAAGATTCCATTATACCATAAAGTGCTGAAGTTTTCCAATCTGGGGAAATGTGACAATGTTTCTCATGATCCTCATCAATTCTCTGACTTTGAAAGTTCCTTTACAGCAATCTTTATTAGCTTCCCAGGGACAGATGCCCAGTGAAGGAAAATAATAGTAGTTCAGGTTTAAAATACATGTCAGGGTAATGTTAGTTGCCAAACAGTAGGGGGGGGATGGAGGCAGCATATATGGGGGGGAAAGGACATGGTTTGGGTGTCAGAGAAACCTGTATGCAAATTCTATACATTTCACCACTTAGGAGATGTGAGATGACCTAGGCATTTAAATTCTGATGCTAATTTCCTCACCTGTAAAATGGAGTTAAGAAAAGGGTTAAATGAAATATTCTATATAAAAAGATTTTCACAGCTCTTGTCATAAAGTAGTTGTGTTATAAATGTTATTTCCCTTCCCCACCATCGACAATTTTACTTTCTGTGCTAACAGACCTGAGAACCATGACTAAGTGAAATACCCAGGCAATTTCCATATTTACTTTCAGCATCGCATGCCTGTGTCTCATTTCAGACGAAGCTCAAAGATACACCAAGGCAGACATTAAAAGCTCTGGCATTACTGCTAACCTCTGAGAAATTGGGGACCACTGGGAAGGTGATAAGAGACTGGAGAGAAGACAAAATTTAAGCTTTCAATAAGAAAATATGGAATTCAGAGATGGTAAGTTTGATGCTATATCTAATAAAATTCTAGACAGATGACTTACAAGACTTAAAAAACCAAGACGTTTCACTGTGTCCATCCCTAAGGGAAAAACTGGCAAAAACCTAGCTTTTTGTGTATTTGTATACAGGAACACGCATTTAAAGGGTTTTAGATCAACAAAACCCGACAAAATACATTAATTTTTGCAGGGCTGACAACAATGACCACAGCTGCGGATGCTAATATTTATTGGGCTCTTCTTTCTACATTCCAGGCCCTATGACAGGCGATTTATATTCATTATCTCATATACCCTCATGAAGCAGGAACAATCACAAGGAAACCAATGGTCAGAGAGGTTAGGTAACATGCTCAGTATTACACAGATAATGGGAAAGAGAATAAAACATTAAAACCCAAATCAGTCCGACTGTAGGTGCAGACTGAACAAATATGCCTCACTCTCTCTAGCAAACACCCAGGAAATAACTGAAAACAAGAGGGAACAACATGGGAACTAGAGATTAACACTACATAAAATCAGAGCTAGTTATCGGGTAGAGTTAGAAGGAGAAAAATGTGCTAACCATATGAAGCAAAATCAATTCAGAGGGAACCTGTTTGCTAAGTTCATTATTCCTGACTTGAAAGATAACAAAGACAAGCTTTCCAAATCTACAAGACTCAAAGGGATCACATAAAACTAGAAGGAAGGGCTAGGAGGTGAGATTAAATTTTACAGGAATGACTGTAGAGCCCCATAATTAAGGTCACTAAATTGATTTTCCAAGTTCAGAATAGGGAAAGATGTGGTTGAAGACTAGTCCAAAAACAGACCTGAAGAAGTTCACCAGAAAGCTAGGTGGCCCTGATGCTGAACCAGCTAAGTATATCCGGGTCAGCACTGATGGGAGCACACTGTCTGGGTATGGAACTGCTAGTCCCGCCGTACCAGCCGGGGGCCCACTGGGCCAGGGAACGCCGTGTCTAAGTCCAACAATAATCGCACAGCCTAAATTTTCATGTCTTGCTTTTTTCAAGTGGCCTCACTGATGGAGTAGTCCAATAACTTCATCAAACATATAATTAAGAAGCTTCTACCTTCCTAGGTACAGAGAGGACATCAGCAGGTCAAAAGTCCATCCCGCTGTTGTCCGAATTAGAACAGGCGACAAGGGCCATGCGTGTTGCAGTAGGGAAGGGCAACCAAGACAATGAGACATCTGGAAGCCAAAGTACACAGAGAAGTAGTGGCCTCCTACCTCCATGTCTCTCTATCCTATCGCCCTGTTTTATCTTCTTCATGGCATTTATCACAATCTGAAATTATCTTCTTTTTACCTTTCGATATCTTAATTTGGAACACTTGGTTTCTCTCTTTTTGGAATAAACCCTATGAGAAAAGAAAGCTAATCATGCTTGTCCAGTTCCAAGTACCTCAAACAGTGATTTGCACCTAAGAGGTGCTCAATACATATTTGCTGAATGGATAAGTGAGCAAAGGGTGGAAAAACAAAGATGGGTAATCCAGAAGAGAGAAGAGAAATAAGAGTTTTCACACATCAGGACAGCAATAACAGGAAGGGAGAACACGTTTCCATTTTTCTCCAGAGAGACCACATAGTACCAAATGGTGGGCATTTCAAGAAAGAAGACTGGGGCTCACAACTACGAGGCATTTTCTTTTTCTGTCTTTTTTTTTCTTTTTTTAATCCTTACCTGAAGGCATTTTCCCCCATGGGTTTGAGAGAGAGGAAGGGAGAGAAAGAAACACCAATGCAAGAGAGAAGCATCCATCGGTTGCCTCCCATATGCACTCAGACGGGGGATCAAACCCACAACCCAGGTATGTTCCCTCACTGGGAATCAAGCCAGTAACTGAAAGTTTGCACCACTCCAACTAAACTACACCAGTCAGGGCAGGAAATATTTCCTAAGTCATAGAGCCACCTATCAATTAAAGAGGCCCACTTTGTTAGTTCTGAAAAGATTCTTAGGGGTAGGAGGCTGTGTCTATGAAGTTACCAGTTAATTTAAAGTTCCTGCGATTCAAACTACATAAAAATATATTAAAACTATACATGAAGACTGAAAGTAAACAAAATGACCAAAGTGGTTACTCAGAGAAGGTATTGTAGATCACAGTAAAGAAAGAATGAGTACAGCCTGAATTCTGAATGAAATGGGGAGAGAGGGAGAAGAAAGTCTTGGTAGTTTTTTTTTCCCCAGTGGGCACTTATTAAATACACAGACCTGTAAGCTGTACCAATAAAATTGATAAGAAAAAATAAGATAAGATGGTCAGTTTAAGGAATAAGAGTCGGCAGCAATGAGTCCCCTTTGTAATTGTTCATGTACCAATTTCTACGAGAAACCCAGAGTCAGAAGTCCAGATGCAGCCGGAGAAAAGGCACAGGCCGGACTTAAGAGCTTCGTTTCGGAACACTTGGCAACAGGATGGCAGTTCAGGCCCTGAGAAAGGATGTGTTCTCTGCAGAAATATTCAAAGGGAACAATAAATGAGGACTGGGGAGAGCACCACTAAATTACAGCTCTTGTAAGGATCATTTTTAAATGTCATCCAATCATTCGTTTGTCCTTGGGCAGAACTGCACTTAAATAAAAACCCAAAAGGTCATTATCTTTCATCTTCTTAAAAATCTCTACTAAAAGGCATTCTTAAAAATCTCTCTGCAAAATATATTCCAAGTGCTAAAGATATCTGTATTAAAATATTTCCATATTTTAAATGTAGTTATGGAATACAAAAAAATTCTTACAATCAATGACATCAAATAATCATATACTGAAATATAGTTTGACTTGTTAAATGAATAAGCGGAAGGACTTTAATACTTGTTTCTTGGCCTTTTAAAAATTTATAACAATATAAAGTATAAGCCTAGAAAATAGTATTTTCTTCTAACAAGCCCAAAATATCTATTGGTATTATGTCAAATTACTTACTTCTCAAATGGCAAAAAAAAAAAAAAAGTAAAGGTTTCTACACTTCTATAAATGCCCTACTGCTCTATAATAAACAGTATCTTTCTGCATACACTTAAAGAAAATGTAATTCATGCCCTGGCTGGGTAGCTCAGTTGGTTAGAGTATTGTCCTGATATGTCAAGGTTGCAGGTTCAATCCCCAGTCAGAGCACATACAAGAATCAATCAACGAATGCATAAATAAGTGGAAAAAGAAATCAATGTTTCTCTCTCTCTCCCCCACCTCTAAAATCAATAAGTAAAAATATTTCAAAAATATGTAATTATCTTTAAAAACCATAATTCATGAAGTTTGAATTATAAAGATTTAGTTGTTTTTTTCCAAATTGCTTTTGTTGTTGTTATTGTTAATTCTTTTACCTCTTATACTTTGTTCACAATCACAAACAGGTTAAAATAATAATAAAAATTAGAGAAAAACTAGGCTCTACAAATAATAAGCCATCTTCGTAATTTCACCATTTGGAAGTCTGGAACATATAAAATCAGTTAATTATTTGGCAACTGGTAATGAGGAAGAAAAGTGAGAGGTGAATGTTGTTACATATTCTTACCAAATTATGTAACTAAAACTGTTGTTTACAAGAAACCAACATCAAGTGGTAAGGTAAGGTGCATTTCAAACAAAAGATCTACTGCTGTCAAAAGAGCAGGTCTAATCATCAAAAAAGTCTACATTCAATGCTGGCTGGTGTGGCTCAGTTGGTTGAAGCATCGTCCCTTAACTTAAAGGCTGTGGGTTCCCAGTCAGGGAACATGCCTAGGTTGTGGGTTCAATCCCCAGTCTGGGTGCATATGATCCCAGGTCCTGGCATGAATGAGAGGCAATCAATTGATGTTTCTCTCCCTTCCTCTCTTAAAAAAAAAATGAAAAAAGTATCCTCACCCATGTCCTTGGGTGAAGATAAAAAAAGAAGAAGAAAATTAAGAAAAGGCCTACATTCAAAGTTACTTCTGTAAGTAAAAAACAAACAAAAGAAAAACCCTGGATGACTCCCTGTGGTGTATACATACGGAACTGTATCCCACCAATATCTCACACTAGACACACACTATTCTAGTAAATCTCAACGTAGTATAATGCACAGGAAGGGGTTAACACAGCAGGCCTAGGCTGCCTATCCTTAAAACAGCCTCCTTGAACGGCTGGCCCTTGGCTGACTGACAGTTCCCTGCAATGACATAAACCTCCCCTAAAATGAAAAGGTAGCTCATTGTGCCTGGACCGTTTGTGCAAACAATACCGTTTACATTAAACACCTGCTTTCCCTCTGGGAGCCTGGGATTTGGTTAGGGGCAGGCCAAGGATGCCCACACTGAGCAGTCCCCAGCAAGACCCCGGGTGCTCCATCTCTAATCAGCTTCTGTGGTGCCTGAAGGTGCGCGTGTTGTCACAACTCACCAGGGGAATTACGTGGATACAGTGTGACTCCACTGGGAGAGGACTCTTAAAAGCTTCCATCTGGTTCCCTTGCTAATTTTGCTCTGTATCCTTTTACTGTAATAAACCTTAGCCACGAGTGCACCTATATGTAAATCATACGAGTCCTTCCAGCAAATCACCAAACCTGGGGGTAAGCTTGGGGACCCGTGACAAAGAAAGCTGCAGACTACTTGATTTTTCAACACCAATTATCTGGATTTATACATTAAATATGCCTGTCACATTTGCAGATAGCTAAAGTTTAATGAATATTTTCAGAGATAGAATGAAGATTCAAGAAGACTGGAATAACTGCACCAACTTTAACAAGGTAAAAATTAAGGGAGATGAAAATAAGGTTTTAAAAAAAATACAAATCATTGTACGTGTAGAAAAAGAACATAAAATGAAGCAGGTGTGAAAAAAGTTAGGATTTTATTGAAAATAAAGATAACATGTTAAACAGTAAAATATAACCACTGAAGATATGTAATTTACTTCTGCGCTGAATAAACAGCAGTACGGTACACAGAGCTTTTCCTCCGTCACTGACCGCGTCCCACACTGAGCACCACCCGCGGCTCTGAGCACCGCCGCAGAGGGGCATGTTAGAGACGCTCAGGGAGGAGCTGGTGACGGGCTTCAACCCCGTACTTTACCAGCAACGGTCCGGACAGAGAGAAGGCTGGAGCTAAAGACGGCAGTTCTACTAACAGACACAGAGGGTGTCCGGCACAACAGAATTGTGATGTTTTTCTATGTAATCATGAAGAAGTCAGAAAGACATGCATTTCAGTTGAATGTAAATAAAAGTTATCCAAAATCCAAATCCTCCCCAGCGTGCATTCACTCTTCTGTAAAACACAGATTCAAAGCCTACAGGGCAGGTTCTGGAAAGACGAATTCGGTTAGAGAGGACAGCTACATTAAATACGCCTATATAAACACCCTCCGGACTCTCCTAGTCCATTCTTCTCCACAGCTTCCCGTCTACACTCTACTATAAAGGCAGAGGGGGGAGGATTTTGAAGTAATCTTCAGTCCAACCACACCCTCAACTGAGTTGGGGTTAAGGTGCAAAGACCCCAAAATACAGTTCATCCCAATAACTGAGCTCAATTGGACTCAAGAAATAATGCCTTACTACACAGAAAGCACTTCACACTCGGCACAGCAAACACTGAGCAGCAAGTCTGTACAAAGCAACGAGGAACCAGTGAGGTTCGTGCAGAAGACACAACGAGGAGAAACGGGCAGACATTCAGGCACCCGCTGCTCCCGGCACAGCCCCAGCAGGTGCGACTTCTCCGAGGTGGTAAAGCTGCCGTGGAAGCGGTACCCCCGGCTCTGCAGGCCAGGGGAACCCTCGTATCAAAGCCAGGCCTGGGGTCCTCAGCCCTTAACAGCTGAAGTCTTGACTCTCACATACATTGCAAAGACACAGGCCTCAAATCCCACCTGGGGAAAGGCCCGTCCCTACGGAGAGTGGCCAGTGGGGATGTTGCTGCTGTGACAGAGGCAGGAGAATACAATGGAGAACACGTTGGACGTCTTCCTCAAACTCCGGTACACAGGTGTCCCTGAGGCACGCACAACGCACCCTGAAACAGGCGCTGCTGAAGACAGCACCAGTAATGGAGGAAGAGCATTGACAGAATTAATTCAATGTTTTTTTTCCTTTTTATTGAACTTGTTGGGGTGACACTGGTTAACAAAATGATACAGGTTTCAGGTTCTCAATTCATAACACATCATCTGTACACTGTGCTGTGTGTTCACCACCCCAGGTCAAGTCTCCTTCCACCACCACTTCTGCCCCCATACCGTTCTCTACGTTCTCCCACGTCCTCCCCCCCCCAGCAATCACGAAAACAAAAATTCGTAACTAGGTAGCAGCACAGAGTAAATGGTGAGCTAATAAAAGTGAGATGATCTGGGCTCAAAGACTTTTGAAATAAAGAATTAGGGCACCTTGGTTTAAATGAGGTTCAGCGCCCACCTAGTTAATCTGGTGGAAGGAAATGCTAGGGAGACAAATGCCACAGAGAACCAAATTAACAAAGCAGCCCCTTACAGGGGCTAGGAGGGGATAAAGTGAATTCAGTTTTCTTAATTTACTTGTCAATGTAGAATTTCTGCCGGCAAGCGTGTGTTAAAAAAACATAGTTTGATAATTATTGGTGTGAAGATAAACTGGCTCATTGCTTTTGGAAAGCAGTTTGGTAATATGTATAAATACTCTTAAAATATCTCCATGTGTTTTAATTCAGTATTTTTTTCTTAAAAAATTGTAAGGAAATAATACTAAATAAGGACAAAGTTTTACTTATAAATATATCCATAAACAATATGCAATAACATCAAAATTCTTAAGATATAAATAACTACATAAAAAATCTTTTACATAGAAAAGTGCTAGTCCATAGTGTAAAAATAAAAGAAAAAAAATGAAGGGGTTGTTATATCCAGTTACATGTGGATAATGGAATTATGAGTGATTTATTTTCTTTTTTACACTTTTAAATTCCTAAATTTCCTCAAAGGGTAATATTTCTTTAAAAATTAAAACAACCAACATAAATCTTGACTGAGGATGAAAAGGGGGAAATTAGTTATGCAGAAGGGATGGAAACCAGGAGAGGCAGACCTTGGAAATAAGTTCATAGTGATTAGCTATCACTCATGTTTTTACAATTGTCTGAAAATGAAAGGTCCTAGTATGGAAGGACAAACGGGGGGACACAGGAAGCAACATGAACACTCAGATGGTCTCTCTAAGAAAGCCTTGAGATCTTCTCTCCACACCCTCCAGCCTACTGACCATTCTGAAAAAGGCAGGAAGGCATAAAGAATCTCTGAGATCTTTCATTTAAAGTCAAATTAATGAAAGCCTGACAATTTACCATCTTTTACTATTCAGCTTTATACAAAATTATCCTATTCAGTTCTGTAGAGAAAATACATGATGGACAAATTCTTAAGCCGACTGCACGGGTTCCGAGGATGGCTCTGCAACCTCAGTGCCTCGGAACAGTGCCCAGAGCACAGAAAGCCAGCCTGGGTTACGTGCTTGCTCTTGTTCTAATGAACCAAATGAAGTATGTCTTTAATGTAAACGTCAAGGTAATTTATTCATTTTTCTCACTCATATAACTAAACAGGAAAATTTTCATCTAAGGATTTGTAAGGAGATCCCATGTTAGCCTAATCTGAGTCCCTTTAACTTTTCTGTAACCATATTTTTCACTGAAACAAAACTAAATTATGTATTAAAAAGGTTTTATTTAAAACATCACTACCTGGCTGGTTTGGCTCAGTTGACTGAGCACCAAGCCTGCAAACCAAAAGGTCGCTGGTTTGATTCCCAGTCAGGGCACTTGCCAGGGTTGTGGGCCAGGTCCCCAGTAGGGGGTGCACAAGAGGCAACCACACACTGATGTTTCACCCCCTCTCTTTCTCCCTCCTTTCCCCTCTATCTAAAAATAAATAAATAAAATCTTTTTTAAAAAATCACTAATTCACACTGCCTGAGTATTATTTTACAGACTATACATAAAACATATATAAAGCACTGTAGCCAGAAAAGTCAAAACCTCTTCTATCATAATACTTAAAAAAAATCCTGTGATAACTTCAACAACACTGCAAATCCATTACAAAGAACATGCAGAACATAAAGTACATTGCTAAGACATGTTTACTTTTAAAAAACTAGTTATATGAATATAGTGTGGTTTATGATAATTCTTCATCATTAAGGTTGTAGTTTTTTAAATGCACAGCTAACACTATTCAATTTAGCCAGTAGATACCTCTTAACACATACAGCAGACGACCATCATGTTTTTTAAAGGACAGGTAAATTTCCATTAACCTCTATAAATAAGGAATTGTTTCAGGAAATATCAAAATGAGCAGTTCTGATAATACCTCATTAAAATTTTCCATGATCTCAAAATCTCACCTTTAACCGACAGTTAATTTTAAAGTAATTTTTCCTACCATAAAAATTAAAAGGTAAATTTCACATGGAATTTTTCCTGTATCAGCTAAGGCAGTCTTATTTTCTACTCAAGAAAGAAGGGGCAGGACGCCCGACCACCAGCCGCCCGTGAATGCATTATTTAGGAACCTCATCGCAGACGGAACTGATGCTGCATGAGCCATGTGGTCGGTGGCATCTCCATCAGCTGGATAATCTTGTTGAGATCACTGAAAAATCCTACCTCAGGTCTCTATTTGTGAAATGACAGTGCTTACTCACAGAAGCATTTAGAATACATCTAATTCATGTCAAGGTCATTCCTCATGTTCAAAGCATTTTAAGCTTTCCCAAGTTTTAACTCCCAGTGTTTTCTAATACCTTCTCACCCCACCCACTGGACAGGAGGGCAGATGTTGGTGTCTGTTCTCCTCTGAATCATTTGAGTACATCCCACATTAACATTCCAAAACTGGGGCGTCATGGATAACCACACACAGGAACGCTACTTCAAATTTTCATGTTTTCTATAAAAAATGCTTATCTTTATGGCAAAAACAACTAAACACCCTAATGACTGCAAACTGGATTTCCCCCTACGTTCATAATGTGGTGAAAGCATTAAACACAGGCACGCACACGCACACCCCTTTATTTGTCCCCACGCTACCACTGGATGCCTGGACTTCAAAGTCTACCAAAAGAGGCCAGGCACAGTCCTCTGATGAACTGAAATAGCCTGTTCGATCACAAATGTTAAGCTGCATGTAGGGACAGAGAAAGTGGGGCTGCTTTCTAGAAACCCAGCAGAGTTTTAAGATCTTGAACACATAATAAGTTCTTTTTAAATTGCTGTAGGGCAATGAAAGTAAGGAGATAAAATTAATCTTTGGGATGTCAAGTTTTTCCTCAAAATCTATTTGAAGACAGCAGCAATTTAAATGTATATATATTTGTAATTTTCAATTTCAATGCAAATTACATTTTAAAATCTAACCTATGGCAAGAACATCTCACAAAAACCTAGATATACATTACAAAGTAGTTGTTTTCTTGCAAACAAGGGACTACACTATATTTTGTAATTGATAACTTCAAGCAATTCTGAAAACCTAATTTTGAATCAACTTTTCCTTGACAAAATAATAAATATAAGAAAAATTCCAAATATAATTTAACTTGTGAAAACTTTAAAACCAGGATTTTCAGGATGTTTTTATCAGCTTCTTCACAAATTATCTTTTAATCTTCTCCACATCTATCATTTATAATATCAATTTTACCAACTTGGCATTTTATCATAAAACTCCTGAGGAGTGAATGAACACTGGGAAGAGGCTATCAGTATAAAATGTGTGATCCAATAACACCTACTTCACATTTCAAACTCCAGCAGCAGCACAAGCGTTTAAAACTGTACTTCACACGGAGCACACCCACGGACGGCGGTTTGCGTCGGGCTTAATCGCAGACAAGGGCACAGCCAGCTCTCACTACAGTCTGCACTGCATTCAAAGACATACTTCAAACAGTAAGGAACAGGTTATATAATTTTGTGCTTGATTTTTTTGTAGGCCTCTCAACTAAAATAATGCCACAACTTTGAATTTACAAAGAATATTTGGATACTTTTAACTGGCATCAACCTTATTTAGACTTACTTAAGTAGAAAATATAAAATAAATTTGGAGTCAGATTTCTAAAGTCAAAGGTAAGAGTGATTTCTCTTGCATTAAGTAGCAGATGGGAAAGTTTTAGAATTTCAGCAAATATTTTCATTCAACGAATTCTAGCATCTTACACTATGTTTCTGGATATTTATCACCTACAAATTTTAGAATCTCAGAAACTAACCTGGTCCCATTTACTGTGGTGAAGGTATTAGGCAGGTCTTTCACGTCTAGTATCTCCCAGACACACCCGAATCCTGCTGAATTTGCTACTGTCAATTTCCTCACCTTCATGGGGAATTGTATACCAAGGTAGAATAAAATTACCATTAAAAGTTATAGATACAATCTCCTGAGATGGAAGGCTGAAAACAGAATCTTGTCACAACCTATGAAATGCAGTTATTGCACCAACCAGACCCCAGTGCCCCAGTACAGGGTTACCCTCCTGTTAAATGTGCAAACAGATGCTAGAAGGTATCGCCAGTGGTATAGTAAAAACCTTCAGTGACTGAGACCCATTCCAGATGCAGCAAATAATACTTCATACCAATTGTGTTCAAGCAAAAATAAGTCAAGAACATCTAATATCCTAAGTAGGTCACCAAATTTCTCTGCAAATTCACCTAAAATAACAAATATTATAAAAGTCAGAAAATTATATAAACTATCTTCAAAGCAAAATAGTATTAAGACAAAGGTGGATACGTTACTTACAGAATCAATAGATATTGTGTTTTGAAATGTCAAAATATTTTAAAAATAGCATCCTTTTTAACAAAACAATTCTCTCTTGCTAATCATAAAAAAATAAGAGTTTTGATGTCCAGGTAGCTCAGATGGTTAGCATGTCATCCTCATACACCAATGTTGAGGGTTCGATTCCTGGTCAGGGCACATACAGGAAAAACCCAATGAATGTATAAATAAGTGGAACAACAAAAAAATCGATCTTTCTCTCTCTCTCTCAAATCAATTTAAAAAAATAACACACTGTAGTTATTTCATATCACAAAACTACCCCAATGTTTGTAGAAACTGATTTAAAATTTATAAATAAATTTTAAAACAGAATATTAATAAATACCTAATCACATCACTTCTAATATTTTAAGAGACAATCACTTTTACTATTTAAAAAAGGTATGACTATTTTAAATTACAGAGCAAAACTATCACTGGATAGAGCTTTCTTTCCAAGGAACACTGAAAAGGAAAATATTTTTTCTTTCCTGGTCATTCTGTTTTCCCCGATGTCTAGGCACTTGGTGGTAGAGTATGCCACTTCCTGCACATTACCTTCTTCATCTAAAAGAGTTTTGCTCAGAGAAAAGGGCAGCTGTTGGAACCTACGCATCCGAGTGGAGCATCCACAGTAACACAGGCTCCTGTGCCCCGCGCAGCTCCAGCCTGAACACCAAGGATGCTCTGTTCAGTGTGTTACACTGGCAACTTCCCCACGGCGTGCTCTCCTGTGCCTGTGTATACCATGCTGGTGCCTTTTTCACATCCAGTGGTTGGTTCCCAGGGTGGGGAGACCGAGGCAGGCCCTTTAAGGCAACACTCCGTCCATGTCTACACTCATGTAATAGACAATGTACGCAGCACGGCTCAGCTTATTCAACCTTATTTCTTCCGGGGAACTTGTCCTTATAAAACGCTTTAGATGCCGTTCTAGGAAGTGAGGAGAACTACAGTGCAAAGGCAAATGGCAAAGCATTCCTGAACAATCCTTTCCTACTATCATCGACCTGACAAAAGACAAATGTTTAATTTAAGCACATTTAATACAAAAAAAAAAAAAGGTAAGGAAGTAGGTTAATCTCAGACTCATCCCTGTTTCATCCCAACATCCACTTGCTGGATATCTTTAAGGTTAAATGATGTTTTCTTGAATAATTATTCCTGGGAAATGAATTTTCAGAAATCATGGAAGTTTTCTGTAGTTAAACATCTGAGTTTAAGCCAAAAATCTGAGTTTAAACGGATTTGTGAAAAAATGCTATTTTAGAAAATTCTAATACTCAGTGGATGAACTTTGTTATAACACACTACAGTTTTCTTACACTAGAATTAGTGATGTCCGAGTTGTGATGGCAATAAACGTGGAAACCACAAAGAAACTACAAGAGCAGCTACCGCACTCTGACCCCTCCACGTGCCAGCCGTCGAGCTGAGCACACAGACCACGTCGTCGCGTTCAGTCCTCCGGCCCAGCCCAACGGGAAGGTACGAGCCTCGGGCTCCACTGATGAGAAGACTGAGAACCTGGAACGTTCAGTATTTTACCTGAAGCCAAACAGCTCAGGAGGGCTGGGGTTCCCACCCAGGTCTCCCGCACCGGTAGGCTGTGGTAGGCTCTGAAGCCTTCCAACGCTGTGTAACTTTGGAAACGACCTCACAGGTACAGGAGCCCATAGTGACAGCCTGGAGCACTGCTGCTGGGCTGCCATTTGTAACCAAACTGGATAATTACCACAAAACGCAATGTAATGATGACAATAATGGCTATGCTTTCTGTTCTTGAAACACATTCATCCAAAAGAAAGACAGAGTGGTTTCAAAATAAGCATGACCTTATTATAGAAACACGTATTCAAGTTTGTGCAAAGGCAGTCGAACGGTTCACCCTAGAGCTGCACAGGAGACACTGAGATAAACGGAGGACCTAACCCCAGAGTCTGCCCGCAGAGGCTCCCCTCTCGGTCTGCAATCAAGCCTCCCTTCTCCACTCTCCTTCAAAACAAACTTCTTTCGATGAAAAACCTACAGAGGTTTTATAAAGCTATTCAAGGGAAACAAGAAAAATGAACAAAAGTCATGTCAAGGGAACGCCAGGCCCCAGGTTTCAGTCTGATTACAGACTACCTGGGCACATTTGCACTCATGAAAGTTGCTGTTTTCATCAAAGAGCTTTGTGAGATCGAGGGGAAAGATTTCACCAGGAAAAAAAAAAAAGAAGTGAAGCAAAAGATTTAGGTGAGAAAAAAGAAAGCAAAGAGAAATTTTGTAGGGAGAAGGCAGACGAAGGTACAAAGGTCCGAAGGCTTTGGGGAGAAGAGCAGTATGAGGACACAGGCCCTGGCTCCAGCCCAGTCAGGGCGACTGAAACTTTGCCACTGCCCTTACTGAGTGCCCCTGGCTAAGTCACTTTTCTTTGGTTTCCTCATCTCTGCAGTGGGAATAACAGTAGCTATCTCAAAGCGTCATAGTGAGAATTAAACGGCACATGTAAAACTTAATACAGTGCCTGGCACACAAGTGTTGTTATTGGTTATTATGAGAAAAAGCCAGAAGCGGAAAATGCAATAAATGTGGCCTCAGGTTTCCCATCCAGGGATCTACTGAGTCTTTTCTAACTGTACGTGCACACTCCAGACTAATGGAATCTGACTCTCACATGATATATGCTGAAGGTCCTATTTATGACGACTGAAAAGTTATACTATTATGTTTCCTTAAACTTTGTTTTCCTTGAACTGGTCTAAACTTCAAAGGCACATTTCAACTTTTCCAAGATGCCACCAGCAAACAGGGGACAAGAACTAATGTAACCAACCCAAACCACAGAAATGTGAAACAGTTTAATTTCGATCCCAAGTAAGTAAACTCTTGTTGCAAGTTAAGTATTTTATTAAACTGAAGCAAAGTCTGTATTTTGATATATAGAATATTATTTTATTTATTTTAAACCTTTCTTACATGTTTAAAAATATACAGGGGCTCAGAATAACCTTAACAAAATGCCGACATCTCCACTAAAGGACCCCTGAAGTCAAACTGCCGTGTGCGGCGTGGCCGGCTTCCGTAGGCACAGTTCACCAGTGCATCTCGTAACACAAACAAATCAAAAACGCTGAGAAGAAAAATACTCAGTGGTCTGATAAAAACTTTAAAATATCTGTCAGGCAGGAAAATTATGGTAAAAAAGTAAGATTTAGATGTTTAACCACTCACACCTGCTTCAGTCCAATTCCCAAATGCCTTTTGCTACAACTAAACCCCTGACGATTATGACACAATTCTATGTAACACACTAAAAAATAAGCTAATTTAACCTCTGAATATGAAAACAGGTCATTACAAAAGAAAATACTGAAAGCTCTTACCTGTATTTCATAATTAAGTATATTATATTTTCAGCAGCCCTAAGAATGCAGCTTGGTCTAATATAAATAAATAACAGCTACACAAAAGTATTTTTCTCTTAAAAGAAGTTTTTGTATATTTTTTTTTGCAATGTTGGTGACTTAAGCAACATTGATCTATATATTATGCTAAGAAAACTTTAGGCACAGATTACATAATATAATTTACATTTTCTTTGTTGTAAAAAATATAGTGTGTAGAAACACATCACACAAATGATTAGTGGACAGAACAGTAAGTTTTGTAGACATAACACAAAAAGGTCAATATTTTACTCTTAAAAAAAAGACACACCCAATAGCTTTGAGAGTGACGCCTCACGTCTGGGTGAGCGCTCTGCATCTGCGTCCGAATCGTCTGTGGGTCGTCTCAGAGGGAGACAAAGCTTCACTACAGCAAAAAGGGTACCACTCTGGGGACATGAAACAACTTACAATGAACCAGAAAAAAACGATTCCAAAAGCCATTAAAAATACTCAACACAGTATCGCAAACAGGCTACTGATTGCTTTGTTGAAAGGAATAAATTATTTGACATTATGATTGCTTTATACAGTAGATTCTTTCATTATCTAAGACACTTCTGGATTAAGGTACTAAAGGATGCAGATGAAGAAAAACACAGCAGGCTGTCAGGAGGGAGGGGTGGAGAGCGTAATTTTACCCTGGTAAAATAAAAACACTGTTTCTTTTTGCTCGGGCAGAAATTTGGTGCTGCAGAGATTAAAAAACACCAGCGAAGGGGTCGTGTGGCAGGTACTAACATACAACGCTTACTGTGCGTCCTCCGTGAGAGACCACTCAGGAATTTCAGATCAGTATGTTAGAGCACACTGGGATGCCAAAGATGATACTTTGCCACATATATAATATGTAGCATTTTTCTACAGAGAGCAATTGCTGTAATTCCCACAAACACAGTGGGAGTGAGAGAGTGAGAGACAGAGACAGAGGCGAGAGCTCCATCAGACAGAGACACCGGGGGCTGCATCGCGTCCTGCGGAAGACCTGAGATGCTTTGGCCGTCCCCAGTGCTTGCTTTTTCCTGTTACTGCACATTATCCTCACATGCTATAACTGTCTCATGAGATTACTCCCTATACATCCTTTTCTTTAGTTTTTTCCTCCATAAAACAGGAGGAAAAAAGAAACCCTCGGTCCCTTCATCTCACAGTCAACTATTCAAGTAAATATTTCTCTTCTCCAGTGGCAAGTTTCCAGGTGAATCAATACTGCGATCCAAACCACTGTCAGATTACACTTGATTTGCTGTGCAGTTCTCTTCAAATGGAGCAGGAATTAGCCCGTTTCCTGGGCTTGGGGTCCCGTGTGTCCTGCTCCTTCAGACACAGGCAAGACGTGCACATGGTCTCGGACAGCCTCCGGAGGCCCAGCCGGAAAACACTGTTGGAAAGGCTGTATATTACACAGTTGCAAAAACTGTTACTTATAGCCAGCCAGGTTGTTAGGAAGGACAGTGTCGGACTGTCCAAGACCCGGGAGCTCTCCAGCAGGAAGTAAATGATATAGGGGAGCCACAGCACATAAAATACGCTGGTTATCCGAAACAGGACCATGGCATAGCGACGGTCGGGGCTGTGTCCAGTCTCGCCAGAGGCATCCACCTCGTGGCTGGGGAACCGGGCCCTCCGGTCATGTATCTCTTTGGTGTGCTGCCGGCAGATTTTGAAAATGTGGAAGTAAGTGAAGCAGACAACAAAGGCAGCAGGAGCATAAAGTAAACAAACAATAAAGCCAGTGAAATAGGCACTGGTGAGCCAAGACGTGGCACACCATTCGAAAATGTCCCCGTGGTAACCAGGTTTCCCCCAGCCAAAAAAAGAAGGCAAGAAAATTAGGCAGGAGTAGATCCAGATTAAAATAATGCAAATTCTGAGTCGACAAGGGGTGACCAATTGATTGTAGGAAAGAGGCTTGGTGATGGCAAGATAGCGATCCACACTTATGCAAGCAAGACATGCCATAGAAACACTTTTTAGAACCGAGATGATATATCCGAAAACCTGGCAGGTCAAGGACTCGTGGATACCTGTAGAGTAGTGGAGAAGTGAGAGAGTGGGGACCAGGCAGCTAACTCCAACGAAAAGATCAGCATATGCCATCGTCTGGATGAAGTAGCTGGTGGTGTAATGGTGTAGGAGCGGAGCACAGTGAAAGACAAAGATGACGGTTAAATTCCCAGCGATGATCAGAAATGTCAGCAAGACAATAACCACCGTCTCAAAGATGCAGACGTCCACGGCACTGTAGTGGCCAAATCCAAGTGGGCAGGAGTGACGCTCGGACACATTCACAAGGCCACTGCTCAGGTTCAGGAACCTCCGTTCAGGCCACCTGGACTCATTCATGGCTTGGAATCAAGGGGACTTGCAGCTCTGGCTACAGCAAGGCGGTGCCCTGCCCAGCATCTGTTAAACTCTGCACCTGAGCGTCTCAGATCGGCTTCGGGAGATGGCAGCAGCACTTCTGTCACAGCTGAGCATCCCAGACAGGACTCCAATCTCTTCATCAGCCTCTGCACAACAGTGACACACCTCAGCTTTGAGGGGGAAGAGGAGGGGAAAAAGCTACAAAGGAGGTGGAAAAAGGTCACTCATTAGCTTCCTCTGGTGGTCTCAAAGAACTTTTTGCAGACACAAGGCACTTCTAGAGAAAATGGATTTATTACCTTGCACTATGAAAAATTAAATCTGCAAAAAGAAAACAAAATCAATTGCCAAAGAAAGAAAAGCATCTGTGGGCTGTTCGTCCTCCTCAGAAAGGCTGTTTCTTAGGGACCAACTAGAAAGAATGAGAAAAGAGAAAGTCTGAAATTGTCTCAGGCTTCCTGTTTCAACTAACATATGAAGTAGATTCACATTTCAGAATGTAAATAATTAAGATCTCAGATTTGGTTGGAAAGCTAACAAAAAGTTCATTGTGGCAGAATGTCTTTGGGCTCAGTTGAGGCTTGGATGCTAATGGGTCAACTTTATGATCCATTTCTCTCTCATTTCTTTAAAAAGCTAAGAACTACCACCGTCATCCCCTTCCCCCAAAAGGTTAATTCCAAAAGACTGGTCTGTATTTGGGCACAAAGGAGCTGAACAAAGGTAACAGACTCCAGGTTGCCATACAGCTTTCATGAGAAAATAAAATATTTCCAGTATGGAAGATAATAGGAAATGGGTTAACACCTAGCAAGATATGACAAACTTGTGAACTTTTCATTCTGTGTGCATTTTTTAAAGCATTCAGAAGAAAACAGTTTTAGTCTATTACAATTAGTGATGCTACCACCAACAATGTAACTTATACTTCTTCCTTTTCAAAAAAATCATTTTGCTATTAATTTCAGCATCAACTTTCATTATCTGATATGCCACCTTCCTTACAGTGAAGCATGATCATGACATACACAGCTCAAAGCTATTATTTACCTTGTAACCACACCTATATCTCACATATTTTTGTGGACTTAGAGGACATTGAGACAATAACAGAAACTCTCCCGTCTTCCCCAGGCTTGTCTGACTGGAAATGCATTCCTGCCGTTATGCATTCCTTGGGCATATCTAGCAGGCATCACAGCCTGTGCTGGTCTACCTTTTCTATTCTCATTAGACAAGTAACACATTAATCATTACTTCAACTAAATCTTCTGAAAGTGGAAAATTACCTGGTTTGCTATTTTTGCAGTTATGTAGCAGCCATATGTTTAAAAAAATGTCTCTTCTATTTCTGCATTCTATTTTGAGCAAGTGCTCAATTAACACAGGGGCCATTAGGTGGGCTGTAAAATGGTCTTCTTTTAAAATCCCTCTAATGCATCAAGATGAGTTTAAATCCTAGAGTCCGAACTACTGAAAGGCTGGCAGGATAGAATCCACCCAGAAGGCTTCCAAGGTCGTTCTGGTATACGGTTAACATTGTCAAAAGTCTCTTTTAAAGTGCAGGCATTTCGGAGAGTCGCTTGTCAGCCTTTGTTGTCATACCTTCTGAAGAAAGACCATGCATTAAAAACACAGACATTTCCTCAGGAATAATGCAGCGGCACTCTTCCGAAAGTTATTTTCTTGTGCATCACCAAGTCATTCAGGGAAGTCCTTCTTTTAAAACAGCCACGAGATATTCCTCCTTGCACATTCCCAGTTTCACTTGCAAAAAACAGTTCTCCTGTTCCAGGAATAAGGCAGTGCTTCTCACCTACATTCACTCTTATCAGTTGCTAGGCTGGGTTGCTGGATTCAGAAGTCCGACTCACTGTGATGCAGTTCCCAGGATGCTGTCGGATATTCTTCACAATCTCTCAGCATCACTGCCTCCACCTGAGCCGGAGCCCGGCTCCTCCTCCTTGTCCAGAGCTGATGCAGAAGAACTCACCATCAGAAAGGTGACTCGGTCCTCCTGCCCCAATCAACAGCACAGCCAATGGCTACTGCAGCTGAACTGTCACTAGGTAACAGTTGCCAGGCACATGCAGGCTTACAGACTTACTCGGCAAGCTCCGATTAAGATTGACAAAAGAAGACAATGGGACTGACCGATCCTTATAACATATTAATGGCATGTATGGACCTCTAGAGGTATTCTCCCTACAGCCTTATAGAGATAATTTCCTAAGGACAGAACAGGAAAAAAAAATACCCAAACTGGATACACCTTTAAACCCTGCAGAGAAACTACCACAAGGTACTATGACACTAACAAGTCAGCAGTAATCTAATGCTCATTGGCAGAAAAAACTTATTAATTATTAAAAATCAGTGAAATATTCACAAACTCAAGTGATATACCTACTATTTTACTTTATAAAAGTTAAATTTTGATTAATAGAAGCTAAAAATCACTTAATAATCTCTCCAATCCCTGCCACACCCACACTAAACTGCTGAATTTTATGTATTTAACTGTACAAACAAAACATTGGAACTAATGTCTGCACACTAAAACCCATTTGGGAAAATATTTGAGGTCAAATATGACCTCGGAAGAGCAGGCATCAGAAACGAGCAGAACGCTGGTTTAGCGCACTCTCTATCCGAACATGGAAGAGACTCCAAGACTTAAAGAACTGTCACACGGCACCCGAGCTGCCCACACCCAGTTCAGAGAAAATGAATTAAGTTCATTTATTTGATAGAGGTTAAAAACATTTCCATTTATTTTGACTTATATCAATAAACATTCATTATTTTAAGCATAATTCTTATAGTGTCAGTACTTTTCTTAAAATGGACTTAGAACTAACTTACCAATTATTTCAGAATTAATTTGAAAAATTATGATAAAAAAGGAAGACCAACATTTGTTGAGCACATCCATGTGCCGACCATTATGCTATGCGCTTATACGTATTTTTCCTCTATAAAAACCCAACTCTCTATAAAAGGCACCATCATGACCACTCTCCAAGGGCAAACAGTGGGTGCTAGAGAAGGCATGTATAACCTGCCTGCTATTACAGGGTCATGAATCCAGGGCTGAAACGGGTCACGAGTGTCATTATTAACACCTTATTGATGAAGCTCATCCTTCTTCCCTTTCCCTTCCACCGATAGCTGCAGGCCAGGAAATGTCTAAGGAGAATTCTTTTGGATTTCAAACAACTTGTAAAAACGAAAAGCCCTATGATTTCCTTCACACTGAATTGAGTTTCAGGAAGCACACATCATTGCTAAGATCTTCAGGGATTTAAGTGAAAGAGAATGGAACTGCATTTCTCATTACCGGAAAAATTTATAAAACAAGTTAGAACAACAATCTTAGAATGACAATCACGTTGAGGTCCAAAATATTTAAATTTAGTACCAAAATGCTAATGTAAATAAAGCTGCATTGAATACTGGAACGGCATTCAAAGAACATGAAAACCCAAATTCAAAGAGATATGTGCACCCTTATGTTCAATGCAGCATTATTTACAATAGCCAAGATATGGAAGCAAGCTAAGTGTCCACTGTTAGATGAATGAATAAATAATACATGATACACACACACACACACACACACACAATGGAAGGTTACTCAGTCATAAAAAATGAAATCCTGCCGTTTGTATAACATAGATAGATTCAGAGGGTATTATACTAAATTAAATAAGTCAGACAGAAAAAGGCAAATATCATATGATTTTAAGTATATGTGAAATCTAAAAAACAAAACAAATGAAACAGAAACCGACTTATAGGTACAGGAAACAAACTGCTGGTTACCAGAGGGGAGGGGTTGAGGGGACGAAGAAACTGGTACAGGGGACTACGAGGTACAAACTTCCAGTTACAAAGTCAGTAAGTCATGAGGACGTACCGGATGGCACAGGAAATAGAGTCGATAATATTGTCGTAACTTTGTATAATGGCAGACGGTAAACAGACTCACCATGGGGATCATTTCTGATGCATATATATCAATACCATGTCACTATGATATTTACCTGAAACTAACAGGATACTGTATGTCAACTGCATGTCAATTTTTTTTTTTAAAGTCTACAAGGTCCTATTTTCCTGGCTAGCGTAGCTCAGTGGATTGAGCGCGGGCTGCGAACCAAAGCATCGCAGGTTCGATTCCCAGTCAGGACACATGCCTGGGTTGCAGGCCATGGCCCCCAGCAACTGTACATTGATGTTTCTCTCTCTCTCTCTCTCTTTCTCCCTCCCTTCCCTCTCTAAAAATAAATACATAAAATCTTAAAAAAAAAGTCTACAAGGTCCTATTTTATAGGAAAGCATTTTGAATTTTAGAGATAACTCGAAGTATTAAAATCATACAAGATTGGATTTAACTAACATTCTTTTTTATAATAATAATAAATATTCAAAATTAAAATTACCTTAGATAGATGGGAGTAAAAGGCAGAAAACTGTACTTGAACAATTAAAATTAAAAATAATAATAAAAAATAAAATAAAATTACCTTAGATAAATATTCATAAATATAGACAGATCCCACATTCCATACAAAGAATTACAATATTTTGCTGTGCATAATGCATACTTTTTTTGCCCAAATTTTTGAGGGATAAATAAGGGTGTGCATTATATACATGGGTATAAAGATTACATGCAATGGGTATAGTAAACACGTGTATAATGCTCACAAAAACGTGGGTGTGCATTATACACGAAGAAATACGGTACTAAGATTTACTACAAAGCCACTGAAAACTAAAACACTATCAATCACTAAAGCTACCTCAAACACCCAATTCTACACAAATCACTTTTAAAGTATACACTTTACACATTTTTAGAAGTTTTGAATTACAATTTTTCTAAAATCAGGGAAATGGCCAAAAAATATCTCATTTAGGAGAATGCAAACAGTAGACCACTTTTTTTACATTTACTTCCCACCAGTCACTGGCAGGAATTTCGATCTAACACGCTGTAAACAACCCGTAATTGTGCAAGCTCTCAAAGACAGACAAGTATGATCATGTGAGAAGGAAGTTCAAGGACAGTGCTTTGACCCACTGAGTTTCTTTCCTTCCACCAACTTCTACCAAAAAGTTTTGGTAGTTCTAAGAAGATAATTTTCTTCTTTTTAGAGACTGACCTCTTTACTAGCCCCTCACTTTTCTTCGTTCCCACCCTTTTTACTGATCTGATTGTAATAGGAACTAATTTATAATGTGAAGCTTTAATCACAAGAGTATTAATATCATATATCTACATAGCTCATTACATAAAGCATTCCTTGTTTATACATTAGGCATCATTCTCTTCATTTTCAAGGTCATTAGGTATTGGATTATTGCCATTTTTAATACAGTCATTACCCTTCCTCTCCTTTCAACTGATGGATGCTAGTCAGGAAATCTCCAAGAGGAATCATCATTTGGGATTTCTTCAGAATTACTTCTAACAGCTAAAATTATATAACTTTAGGAAACAGTACATCACAGGTGTTTGGTTTTTTCATTTATACCTTAAAGATGTCTTATATATTCTTTCATATATATCAGTATTTCATTATAAGCATCTAAGCAATTCAAGCAACTACTCAACAGGATCTACACAGTAAAGGAATAGGGACATTAGCCTCCAATGGTAAGTAAGATAAAGTAGGCAATGACTACCAAGGAGAACTACACAAGTAATTTATTATATTAAAAAGTAAACATACAGAATAAAGTAAAAGGTTTTTAAATATATTTCTTGACTGTACCAAAAGGTGTATGCATCCAGAATTTACCTATTTCCTCTGCTCCTCCTCCCACTGCTCAACTTTCCTCCATCTCCACCGTCAGTACCCTGAGCAAGCCAGGATGGTCTTGTGTGTGCGCTACTGCAGTGGCCTCCAGAACTGTCTGCAGCTTCTTTCCATTCCATTATGTAAAAAACAGAAGGAATATTCTTTTCGAAATACAAACCAAATTGTATCACTCCCCTGTTTAAATTAAATACTTCATGGTTTGACACTGCCCTTAGAGATAAAGTCCTAACAGGTCCTATAATCCAGTCTCCATGAGTCTATCCAACCTTATTTCTCTTCTATATTGTTTAGAGTTAGCTGGCTGGCTCTCCTACCCCACTGGCCCCCGCCCCAAGTCCCACATACACATATCTGTGCTGTGCCCTGCCGCCCAGGTTACCTGTGCTACTGCTCACTGTGCCATCACACTTTTTTGGGGAAGTTTAGATGCAATCTCCAGGTTTCCATTCAAATGCTGCCCGCGAGGAAATGTCCCTGAGCTCCCAGATCATGTCAGACCCACACTCACCACAGCTACAATGACCCACTTCACTCAACTGAGCGTTCCTGCCGCGACTGCCAGCCCCGTGACGGGAGCGACATCCGTCTGTCCCTCATGCCATCCTGAGTATCTACACTACAGAGCTAGGCATGGAATAGGAGTTGGACAAGTAAATGTTCAATATAGTTTTAATATAAATAACATAAACATAGTTTAAAGAGCCTGCATGACAGAAAAACATTAATAATCAGTTTTGTGAAACTCAGAATACACAAAGTTCCTTGCAATCACTTGTATGCCATACAAACTTTATAAGACAGCTATAAAACATATGACCAAATTGAAGGAGAAATGATTACTCTTCTGATATATTCAGAATAAGGGCAACATTCATCGATGTCACTACCTAAACCCATTTTAATAAGAATTTTTGGCTAATGCTTTGAAAAAAATCTTATGTAGCAGGAGATAATGGTTATTTACTTATTTTAAAAATGACAAGTGCTGCAAAAGGCAGTAGCAATGCATTTTAAATGCAGCACCATCACGACAATGTGGTCCAAGTGCTCACAAATAAATTCAAGCCTCTGAAGTAGCACATACTAAAAATCCACTGATTTAGTGGCCCCTCAAAGACAAAAAAGTTTACCTTGTTAACTGCATTTCATTTTAAAGCAGGTTATTAACAATTAAAAATATTAACAAACTTTAAGTTAGTAGCTCTATAAATGAAAACTTCCTCAACCTGGAAGACTATGGGAAAACTTACCACTGCTCTGGCTGGTGCAGCTCAGTGGACTGAGCGCGGCCTGCGAACCAAAGGGCTGTCAGTTCAATTCCCAGCCAGGGCACATGCCTGGGTTGCGGGCCACACCCCCAGTGGGGGCCACGTAACAGGCAACCACACAGTGATGTTTCTCTCCCTCTCTTTCTTCCCCCCTTCCCCTCTCTCTAAAAATAAATAAATAAAATCTTTTTTAAAAACCTCTACAGCTAGCATGACACTTAATGATGAAAGACTAAATGCTTTCTCAAGAATGGAAACAAGTCAAAGATGTCTGCTCTGACCACATCTATCCACACTGTACTGGAGGTCCCAGCCTGTGTAACAGGCAAGGAAGGAAATAGGCCATATAGAAAAGGAGGACATGATTACATGCATAAGAAATACTTTAAAAACTACTCGCCCTGGCCAGGTAGCTCAGTTGGTTGGAACATCATCCCAATACACCAAGGTTGCGAGTTCGATCTCCTGTCAGGGCACATATAAGAATCAACCAATGAATGAATAAATAAGTCGAACAACAAACTGATCTCTCTCTCAAATCAATAAATATGCCCTGACTAGTGTGGCTCAGTTGACTGGGCATCATCCTGCAAAGCAAAAGGTCATCAGTTCGATTCCTGGTCAGGACACATGCCTGGGCTGCGGATCTGGACCCCAACCAGGGCACATACAAGAGGCAACCGATCAATGTTTCTCTGTCACACTGATGTTTCTCTCCCTCTCTTTCCCCCTTCCTTCCCCTCCCTCTAGAAAATTAATAAATAAAAATTTTAAAAAATAAATAAAATCAGTAAGCATATCATTGGGTGAGGTTTTTTTCTAAAAAAAAATCTGATTTTCGAAAGCTAGTAAGCAAGTCAGAAACCTGGGAGAAAATATTAGCAAAACAGATATCTAACAAAGGACTTGTATTCCAAATGTAACTGACTCCTATAATTAGTTAATAGAATTCAAACAGCCCGATTTAAAAATGGAAAAATACTGGCATAGACATTTCACAAAGTAAGATATACAGATGACCCTTAAGAAAATGAGAAAGTGCTGAGACAGTCATCAAGAAAAGGTGAACTACAATCACAATGAGATACCATTACACACCCACCGGAATGGCTAATATCCAAACATGGACTCACACTGCACGTTGAACAGATGCGGAACAACTGAAACTCTCACAATGTAGTGTAAAATGGCCCAACTTCAAAACAGTTTAGGAGTTTCTTCTAACATTAGACAAAGCTACCCTGTGACCCATCAAGTCTATGCAATAGTCCATAAAACTTGTATAAAATGTACATAACAGCTTTATTTTTAATAGCAAAACACTGGAAACAACCACACATCTGTCAATCAGGGAATGGAAAATGTGTGTGTGTTGACCGGCAAGAGGTATAGGGAAATGACCAGGCTTGATGGAATGTTTAGTATTTCAATAGCTATGGGTTACATGCACGCATACATGTCAAACTCATCAAAACGTAACATTTAACACCGTGCATTTCACCTGCATGTAAATTATAGCCGAAAAGAATGATAAAGCTACGACTGCACTTGCATGTTTCAAGTGCTCCATTTCTGTGTAAAACCACTAAATCAGAGCCTTAAACTACCTGAGCGAATTTTAAGGCACTGCCAGGAAATCATCTAGAGGGGCTGGCAAAAGTAGGTTTATACTTGTGAGTAGGTGAAACACACAGTTTATCCTTGTATTATCATTAATTTATTATTTTGTTTATTATTATTAACCTATTTGTACCCAACCCGTATATTGACATTTGAGAAGGAAGATACCAGAGTCCCCCCAAAGCAACATCTCATCAGGAGTGAGAGCCACCAAAGACCCAAATGAGCAGCCACTCCTGCACAGAGGAAGTGCCTCGGGCCTGTGCCACCGTCACAATCTCCGCATCCCCGCATCTGACTCGGGGCTCCGCATCTGTACTCACAGACACAGCGGCCCAGACTCAGTGAGAAAGGCCTCACCAAACTTCAGTCCTACCGCACCCTCAGCCTGCCCTCGCGAGCCGGGGTCTACAAAGAAAAGAAAGCTGGCCAAGAAAGCAAAATCTTTGAGAGGCTCCACTATAGCTAGTTAAGGACAACGGAGGAAGAAAATACTAACTTACATCTATGTTTAACTCTTAGTGGAGGGAATCCTCAAACACAATATATAACTAAAATCTAATTGGTCGAAAATAGTATGCAGAGCGGTAAGATAAAACCATATACAACATGATATTTCTTTCCATTTTCTCCAAGTTACAGTTTTTCCTGTAATAAACATTTATTAAGGCTGAAGACAAGGAAAGACTGACTTGGAGAAGAGAGTACAGGCTTTAGAATGAGCCCAATTTCGGTGGGCACGTTGGCCACAGCACATGTTAACCACAAGGCCTCGGTATGTCATCCTCTCCATGTGCAAAACAGACGCAATAACACCTTTTGCAGCTGGTTGTTTAATCAAAAATCAAAAATTAACTCCAAAAAGCACACGGCAGATGTCCACTCAAAGCTCACTGACAGTAAGGTAAGCATATTCTTTACCATCGACGGCTTTTTGTTTAATTGTTTGTCCTTAGGAAAACTACACCCACGAGTAACCTGTTGATATTAGGAAATTAATCTATTTTATTGAGTACCCAACTCCCTTAACGTTCCTTTCAAAAGTACATTTTTTTAAGATTTTATTTATTCATTTTTACACAGAGGAGAAGAGAGGGAGAGAAACACCAATGTGTGATTGCCTCTCACACCCCTGCAACCGGGGACTGGGCCCACAACCCAGGTACATGCCCTGACTGGGAATTGAACAGGCAACCATTAGGTTTGCAAGCTGGTACTCAACCCACTGAGCCACACCAGCCAGGGCTAAAAAGTCCATTCTTAAGAGAAATACATTGTCTGAACCTGATTATGCATCTTGGGAAACTTCTGATTAGCAACACAGTAATATAAAATTTACTAAACCTTAGTCCATGCACACCTCAGTTACATGGATCCTGCAATTTCCAAATAACTGAGAATTTCTTTTTAAATTTTAAAAATGTTGTTTTACTCTGCCAAATTTTATATTTAAATCTTTATAAGAGGCATCATCTACTCCTCCACCTTCTTACACTAAGAATTCTGAACGGAATCCACTGTTAGCCTGGCAGCCTGGGATCGTCTCTATTAACATCGATCAGAACACTGACTTACGGTACAATCATGCCTTTGCAGCTGCTGGGTTCAAAATCACATGTATCTAGAGAGACTTACTTAATTTCCACAAATAACTGGGCATTTAGAAAAGAATATATAACTCCCTATATTTTCTGGCTCTATTTGCATAACAAATATACAGTACCACTCCTTCTCCTCCTTATTTGCTACCTTTAATTTTCTAGAGGCTTAAATATCAGAAACTATACTTAAAAAGATTTTTTTCTCCAAAAGTAAGTAGCAGAATTGCTCTATTTACTAAAGTGCCCTAGCACAGGCCTGGACTGTCAGCTACTCCAGATGAGAGAGGCAGTGATTTTTTCAGTGTGGCAAAACATACAGTAAAGAGACTTAAAAACACACAGAAAGACGAATTTCAAGTTTTCCTGTATCTTCCATGGGAGAGCTATTGGTCAATCAGGTTCTTCTCTTTCTTTGTAAAATAACGAATTTGGAAATTAAACTGTTTAAGAAGGTTTTTATATCAGTGAAATCCCATCAAATATTATCTCACAGAAGGAGTTCAATACAACCATCTCTTTTAAACTTTTATACAGTAAAAACATAGAGGAAAAAGCTGAATCTTAAAATATCTCCTGCAAAAGCCTGTTAAAATTGTATGAAAACAGAATAGCACAATTACGATTTAAATAATGGTTCACATTATAGGCAAGAAATGTTTACTTAAATTCACTTTTAATTGAAAGAGATTTATCCTTATTTAAAAATTGCTATTTTTTAAAGATATCTTATTGTTATGGCAACTGAAGTGCTAAAAATAATAAAGAAATATCAAAGTTGTTATAGCAACTGGAATTTTAAAAAGCCATGAAGTGTAAAGTAATCAAACCTTCACTTGGCTTGAAATGCAACATCTATGACTCAGTTTTCAAAAAGAAACTTGAAATTCTCATGCTCCTGTCTTTACAAGTTGTCTCTGGAGTCCGTCCAAATATAAAAACAAGAAACAAAAACTTCAGCATAAGAGTTGAAGTACTTTTTACGTTCCTTATATCCCTCCATCATTCTTTACACATTCAAGAACATGGTTTTGATAACTACACAAGTTACCAAACTCTGTGAGTAGCAAAAAATGTTCATTACTCAGTAAATGCACACCAAACTGAACTCAATTATTCAGGGTTTTGCAAAAAAAAATTTTTATCTTCTAATTTGCTTCTTACTGCCAACCTTCACTGCTCTGCTCTAAAATACACTGACGGTGGAAAAGATCGACCCGCTGTCAACATGCATTGCCCAGACTCTTCCAATTAGAGTTCCATTAAATTAAAATGTCACTGAAGGCTTACTGCATGATAGGTATTGTGAGATGTTCTAGAACCTCTCCTCACAGAGGCCACAGGCTAGTAGCATCACTGAGAAGTGAGGTTCAACGCCAGGATGTAACGAGACCCGCAGGAGAGAATGCATGAAGGCCCTAAGAGCTGTGGCAGGGTCTTTCGAGGCTTTACACCAGAGTGACAAAAGTCATTTTCCCAGACATGGCCAAATTAAGAAATTAAAGTTTTAGATTTATGTGCTTTGCATTAGATAATCAAGATACGTTTTTTTCCTTTCATATTTTTGTTTGTTCCTTTCTAATAACTAATGACCAAGATTTGAGTGACAAATGTAGGAAATGGTGCAAACACAGCACATTTCTCTGGTATTTACGAACAGAAGGGCACTGGCGGGGAACACACAGACCCCCAGTACATCTCTCCATACCCTTCTGCTTTACATGCATTCTTTATCCACCTCCTTTTAGTACTTCCCAAAAAAACACTGGCTTATTTTTAAGCTAGCAGTGGCTTGTTTCTGTGAGCTAGTACAGACACCTTGAGAAGCTCAGACTGGGCTCCGGGGAACGAGAGACAGCATGTGTCCCCCTTAGGCCCAGGTTGGGAGAGCGCAGCTCCTGGTTCTGGAGCCTGCCGCAGTGGAGTCTGACAACTCAGGAGAAAGAGGAGGCTTTCAGCGCAGCCGGCTCTGCCCTCAGCTACGTCACCTGTAAAGAAGCCGAGCGATGGGCACCTGAGCCCCAAAGCACTCTACTGTCTATTAAAATAAACACCTTTTATTGTCCTTTACAAAAAGGAACAGAAGCACTAAAAAATACCAGACTGTACCTCCAAATTAAAAGCAAATTATTCAATAGTTAATTTGAGCATTACTTTTAACAGTGTAGTACTTTATATTCATGTGGTGCCTGTATGATTAATTTTCTAAGAGCTGTTGGATTTCTACTTGTTTATGCCACATATACAATATATAGTGCCTACTTTATGTATGCATTATACATTTCATAATTATTCTCAAACCAGAGACCATGGAATCTTTGAGAACATATCTTTAGTGGACGGTGACAGATACTCTATAATACTTTGTAATTTTCACTTTGTTATTTCTGCAACAATCTAAAAGCTTTACTAGAAGGATATTCTAATCATCTGACTGCCAGCTCATTGTTCTGTAATGTCGGTGCCAACATTTGCTGAAACATTTACCACTGTGTTGGAGCCAAGCAGCTCTGAATTTGTTTTGGGCTAAGAAAATAGAACATAAAGGCATTTAATATGTAAATGATGCAGCAAGTGAAGGTCACATGACCTAACACCACACCATACAAGTAAGTTTTTCCAGTGGGCTGGAAGAGTGTGCTGGGAAAACCTGAGTCATCTGAAGGCACATGGCCCCATAAGCATGCCAAGCTCAAGAAAACCTACATCAGAGCTGTCAGGATTACATTCAGGCTGTCAACAGCAAATTTAATTTCCAGAAAATAAACTCATCTGTAACATTAAATTAATACAGAAAATGTACATTTTCACTGCTTATATAGTTTGCTTCTATTAGATTTATTACAGTCATGAGAGCTACAAACTATAAAGAGCTTACATTTGATTTTGCATTGCTGCATATTTAGGTAACACTGAAATCATATTTATAGTCAACACTAGCAGAAGGGGATCGTTGAGGGCTTTTTTATCCTCATGAAATGAGAAGGCATTATTATTCAAAGTTGAAATCTCTGACACACAGTAGCTGATATTCAAAAGACATCTTTTAATAATGACGACTAAGAGCTACGGCAATACAAGTCAAAGGGAGGCAAAGCTACAGAAAACTACTTAACTAGGTTGGTAAGAAAGCCAGTCAGTGAAAGACAAACACCATGTGATCTCACCTACAAGAGGAATCTCATGAACAAAGTAAACTAATGAATCAAGCAGAACCACAGGCACGGAAACATGGAACGGCGTGACAGTGGCCAGAAGACTGGTGGGGGGGGGATAACAGTGGAAAGGAGGGGAAGGGACTAGTCAAAGAACATGTATGAATGACCCATGGGCATGGACAACGGTGTGAGAATGGACTGTGGGAGTGGGGGGTAGGATGGATGGAAGATGGCAAAGGGGGAAAAACAGGGACAATGGTAACAGAATAACAATAATAATGTTAAAAATAAATTTAAAGAAAGAAACTAACATTTGAGTGTACAGTGCTCATAGACTTATAGAAAATATTCAATTATAAGTCATATGAACAGATGGAAAAGGAGTAATAAGAAACAATATAATTACCATAAGATTCTCCTTTAAACATACATTTGGTTTCACAGGAAAGCACTAAAGAAATGCCCTATTACCCCTCTTCCACAAACCTCCCAGGCCCCCCATTTCCACCCCACACACTGCCTGCGGCTCTAGACCCAGGCAACTGTCCCATGTATCTTCCTACGGCTCCTGGAGCCTAACGCCCAGCGCTCCAATCACACGTTCCCTTCATGTTCCTTGAAAGGATCACATCCCTGTTGACCCGGCGCTTCTGCCCCAAAGATCTCCTGATGCTCCATGAGCAGACATTACTGACTTGACAGGATCACAGTGAAGTGAGATGGGAAGAGGACACATCAGTAAAAAGGTACGACAGAAGCCTTCCAACCCTCAACCCAGGGATGTGTTAACCACAAGACCATTAAGCATCCGTTGCAGGGGCCTAAAATAATTTATTTAGCAATTTATTCACCAACCAACAGAGGTCTGAGTCTATTCAACCATCTTCTCCACTAGTTTATGAACTCCTCTTATAATATTCGCTAAATAAATCAAATTTACTGATTTGTGTTCTTCCCCTGCTGAATATCAACACAAAAGATTATTTTATAAATCTGGAAGCTAATCTAGAATAAACAGCAGGATTCTCTTAAAACATCAGAAATTGGGGTGGCTAAACTCACCCAGAAAAGAAAGCTTTTTAAAAGCAAGCTAAAAACACCGAACTTTCTCATCATCTTTCGGTCATGTTATGGCGGAATGAAGAAAATGAGAAATCAAGCGGCTGACCTACATCCGCCAGGGCAACCGTGTTTCTTCTCACCGGGCAGTTCGAGGCTAAGTGGCTGAAGTGATCAGGTAGCGTAGGGAACAGCTCAGAACTCTGAACCTTTGACAGGAATCACTTCTAAGAGACAGAAACTGAGAAAGGAAAGAATAGATCTATTAAGCTGTTTTCGAGACATGCCTGAAAGAGGGATAAATGTTGCTAAATTGGCAGAAGCCTACTAAGAAAATGCCTCTATTAAGGAGGATTTCAGATCGAAGAAGAAAATGTGTTTGAAACCTGACTGAGAAGACTGATGTAGGAATCAGAAATCCATCTGGTACTTTCTGGCCTATTAAACAGCATCATGTGGCAACGCCTGAATCGGGGCTAGGGCTTGACATGCATGTCCACATACACACACGTACACAATGTCCCTGCTACTGTAACGTGGGCACCTCCACAGTGCCGGCTTCAACCCGGCAACAACGTCCCCATGTCTTCAGTGGTGACCACCGCACAGGCCAAAGTGGAGTCAACGCAGGTCACAGACGCTGCCACCCTCTGCTCCCCCCGTTCGCTCTCTTACCCAGCCAGACTTTCAGAAGCTGAAACAACCTGGCACCTAAGCAGAAAGATGATTTACAGAAATACAAGTATTTCAAACAACTGAAGGTTTGTGAAAAAAATATAATTTTGTTCAAAGAAAAATATTCTTTGGGTTCAAAGCAGATTCTCATAGGATCAAAGCATGCCAGTAAGATGCTAGCATTAATCAAGTATTTAAAACTCAGAGCACTAACACCAAGTAGTCCATAATCAACATTTATGCTATGAAAAAAAGTGTTCACAAAATTTTATTCAATGCCCAATATTCTGAAGTTGCTTATAAGATAATGAAATAAATCAACTTCTGATTCTTTTGTTTCTTTTATCATATATGAAGTATTTCCAGAGTTATGCCTTTGGAATCATCGAATCCTTGAAGTGTTAAGAATCCAGCCTTTCAGCAGCCTTCACAGAAAGAATGCATGCATTAAGATGCATTTGTGAGCCCTGGCTGGCGTAGCTCAGTGGATTGAGCGCGGGCTGCGAACCAGGCATCGCAGGTTTGATTCCCAGTCAGGGCACATGCCTAGGTTGCAGGCCATGTCCCCCAGCAACCGCACATTGATGTCTCTCTCTCTCTCTCTCCCCCTCTCCCTTCCCTCTCTAAAAATAAATAAATAAAATCTAAAAAAAAAATGCATTTGTGATCGAAAAGTTTTAGAAAATTAGAGAAAACACTTATCCAACATCCCTGGTATGTCTTCATAGTTGTAAATTTGATAGCCCTAGTTATTTAAATGCTGACATATGCAAATATTACCTGGGTACCAAAAGACAGCTGCAACAATGTGAGGAATTCTAGTATAGGAATGGGTTGGAGTGACATTTTCCTTAATAACTCCTTTTATAAATGTACCGCCCAGGCTGAATGTCATTATGGGACTATTTATAATTTAGAGATTTCTGTCAAGATGACTTTACGCCCTGCCATGGCACTGAGGAGGCTGGGAACAGCTGTCTGCCCCAAAGGGAAATGAAAGTCTTGCTGCTGTTCATGAGTGAAGGTATTAAATCCGAAAAGGTTTCGTACGGAACTGCACAGGAATGATGATGGCTAACTGATTATAACCTGCGGTAAAACTATACCACTCAAACAATACCAATTACAATAATAAGTGTTATTCCACCAATGAAGTTTCTTCCTTCTAAGCACATGAAACAATTACAAATTTAACCCTAACCCTTGAGCTTCTAATCAGGCAGATGCACAGCACTGTTACGGTTAAAGTTTTCATGCACAGAATGAGTGTTAAAAAAGTCTTGGAAAATTTCAGACAAATAATGTACCCAATATCCCTGGAATGGCTTTATATTTGTAAATTTTAACTTTGCATAACATGGATTTAACCAACATAAACAGAATCAAGAGAAAAATGTTGATTATTAGCTAACATGATGACATACCATTAATAAAAGATAGTGGGGTCAGGATAATCAGAATAAGATTTTTTGTTTTTGCTTTGTTTTGTTTTCTTCTGTTTTACTTATTCAATTTTTAAAATTCATTAGAATAAAAAATATTAGGTTATATCTAATTTGTTCCTTATGTTTGAGGGCATTTTCATAAGAATCCAAGTTTGTGAAGAATTCTGAATATAACTGTTGCAAACACTCTTCACGTCTCAGGCAGAGACTACCGGAAACGGGAGAAGGAAGTTCTAGTTAACCTACTCCCTGGGTGACAGGGAGGAAGTCACTTGATTTCTTTCAGCCCCGGATGCCTGATGTATCTCACCTGTCAAACAAGATGCTCACCATCTGAAGCGTGCAATAGCAACTCAAGATGCTTTTTTGAAGTTCTTGAGAGCCCTGAAATTCTTATATTCACAAAGGTGCCTGTTACCAATATTACAAATTTGGGCTGGGACACAAAAAGTGCAGGCATAAAAGTCACTGATGAACAGCAACATACTACAGTATCTGTTGCTTAGACAGGTGAAATCCTATCTATAGCAAATGCCGCAACACATTCCAGTGGAAAAAACTCAGCCTGACAAAAAGATTCCCAATATCGCTGATGACCCACACATCTCAAATAACTCAGTCTTCCTTACTGAGTGAAACAGAATTACAAAGTAGTAGAAAGTTCTCTAGTGTTTGCTTGTCCTTAGCAACAAAGACAATTTAACCATTCTGTTTGAAATGTTAAATGATAACCTTATTGTTGGCTTATTTTCATTCCACAAAAACTTGCATTCCAATCGTATACCACAAATTTTAACAACAATAATGCCAATAAACGTTAATCACGGCCACAATGAAACAAAGGTGTGCTGTAAATGACGCTAGGTACAGATCAATAAAATCCAGTCAAGCCTGGAATTTACTCCTGTTTCCATTTCAGAGGAGCAAAAAGACACTTCAGAAAGAGTGTGATTTCAAGATTACTGTGTTGAATGTGGTTTGAACCACTCAGTGCCTTTTTCCAGCACCTTTCTGTTTCCCATGAAGAGAACAAAAAGCAAACTGCTGCCCGATTTTGATTTAAAATATGGTTATTATTTATTTAAAATATGGTTGAGGACACATGGCTGGCATGTCTTAAAGTCTGAAAAGTATGTAAGAAAACATTTCTAACAGTCAATATAGTGTATCTTTATCATTATCAAAAAGCACTGAATACCTAAAGAAATACACAAGTGACATGGACTTGAGGGGAGAAACGAAGTTCAAATCTGCATTTTACATGTTTTAAATGCCAGACTGAGACCCATCAGAAGTTGAACTAGGGGTCAGTGCCTGTGCTTCCCCGACGGGCATGAGGCCTGAGAGCGAGGCACAGAGAGGCTGTCGTTTTCACAGCACACACAGAGTGCTGTGTGGCCTAGTGTTCTAAGCCGACACTGAAACAGAGCTATTGCACAGCCTCTCCTCGGCAGCGGGTCAGAAAGAGAAAAGACATATCCTGTATTCCACACAGGCTATCAAACATGGACACACATTTTCCTTCGTCATCCAGTTTACTATGCTTTCTTTTTGAAAGTTTTGGTTTTGGTCAAATACATCTTTTTTTATAAACTAAAGTGATTTTTCCTTTTGGCATAAGGTGCTTACTTCTCAGATCATTTGCCTTTGGCCTACATATCCCAAAATAAGTATTTTTTTCTGTTTCTGAAAAGAAAGTTCCAAACAGAGGTCATATATAAATCAAAAGTAAAATGAACACTCAGTCTACCTTCCATACTTAAATTACCTGCAGCATTGTTCCAAAATTAGATTCGCGGGCTTGGCAGGGGATAGAACATAACATTTACAGAGCAGCGCTCTGTACTAGAAATGAAGGAAGAAGGGAGGACGGAAAGAAGGAAAGAGAGAAGTGAAAGAGGAAGGAAGGAAGGAAGGAAGGGAGGGAGGGAGGGAGAAAGCAAGGAAAGAAAGGAGGGAGGGAGGGAAGGAGGGAGGGAGGGATGAATCTTCAAAAAGTTTCCAAAAAGATTATGTTAAAAATTATTAACTGTAAATACAGGGTCTGCAGAAGTAATTCCTGTTTGCATGTGGTTAGTAGAGTAATAGCATGAGTATAATAATTTACAGTTTTAATTTGAACATTTCACCTAAAATTTCATGAATGCTTGAGTGTGACATTACGTTACAGAATTACACGCTAACGATTTTGTAATAAAAAGGGGCATTATTTGTGCCAGAATCTGTATTTGTAATGTATTTTTATCCCAAAGCACATTGCTTGGCATTTAAATAGTCCCTTCAGCCCAGAAGTCTTTTAAATTTCTGTAGTGGTTGATTCAGAACTCAAAGCACAGGTGCGTGGTACTCTGGAAACAGGAGCTTCATTCTGAGGTGGAGAAAAAGCAGTTTCACTCATAGTACGTTTTCCAGAAGAGAATAAAGAAGAAAACTCAAAAGCCATCAAGACATATTACCAAAAAATGTATTTGCGTGCACTATGTATTGACTCAGTACAGTGTTAAATGCTCCTACAATGTCAGACGCAGCCTACAGACACTGCGCTGCGCTAAGCGTGTAGTGTACATTACCAGAGTCACTTATCAGCAGAAGAAAGTGCAGTACAGAGAGCAGAGTGACACTGGGCGGAGAGTGACAGCAGAATCAAGACAAAAAGAAAGAGAACTCACAGACATGGACAACAGTATGGTGACTGCGGGGGGTACAGAGGTGGGTGGGGGTGGAGGAGGGCATGAGGGGGATAAGTGGTAATGGAAAAAACACAATAAAAACATTTATAAGGGAATGAACACAGACTCTGGTATTGGAGATCCAGGCTGTAGCTGCAGAGCGTATCATTATCTCTTGTTTATCCCATACAAGTAAGAGCTACCTCTGGATTTCTCATCTGAAAAGGGTAATACTCTAATTGTCTTTATCACAGAGGTTAGTTGGAACATTAAATTAGACAATGAAACATTTTGTGAAAAAAGGATAAAGTATGCTAAGTATCACTATTTTTACCACTAATATTTAAAAATATCTTTTTTCCCCTTTCTATTGAATTCAAAGGGGTGACACTGGTTAAAAATATCTTCAAGCAGATTTTAACAGATGAAGAATGGATGCCTGCCTGATATCAGACTATTTCATGTAACTTGCTGTGGGCCTCTCTTTCCACATCAATACAGGGGGTACAGTCATTATTATTGGCCTATCTCAGTATTATAGGAAGCTTTCATAGGATAAAATTAGAAAGTATACAGAAAAAAACCTTATAAACTATGAGTGCTATTCCTTGGACTGTTTGTATCCCACCCAAATTCATATGTTGGTATTCTAGCCCTCACAGTACTAGAAAGTGGGGCTTTGAGGAGGCTATTGCTGTCCTTATAAATCATCCAAGAAAGCTCCTTCCGCCATGTGAAGACAAAGCAGGAAGGCATGTCTCCGACCCAGGAAGTGGGCCCTCACATGCACTGAACCTGCCATCATGGACTTCCCAGCCTCCAGAATGGTGAAAAGTAAGTTCTGATGTTCATGTGCCGCCTATATTATGGTATTTTGTTATAATAGGCCAAATGGATTAGGACAGTTATGAAATATAAATGACTAGTCTTACCATAATAAATTTTATTTTTTATTTTTAAAACTTTTTTTGGAAGTTGCATAGACAAGACAGATTTTATAGTTTGAGTAAAATCTAAGTTAACCATGTGCTAAAACAAAATATCAACACTCTTAGAACATTCACAATTTCCAGGAGACAATTCCAAAATTATTTGACCAAAAAATACATGGAAACTGTAATACACTGCAAAGGGAAAGACAATTAACCAAAACCAACCTTAAGATGATCTAAATGCTGAAATTATCCGACAAGAACATTTAAGCAGCTATTGTAACTATGCTCATTGATGTTAAGGAAATTATACTTGCAATGAATAAAAGGAGAAAAAAATCAAAACTGACAATATAAAATAGATCCAAATGAAAATTCTAGAACATAAACATACAATAAAAATTCACTGGGAAGACTTCTAATAGAGATGGAAAAAGAAAGGGTAAGTGAACTTGAAGGCAGATCAAGAAACATTAACCTAGCTTTAGAAGAAAGGAAAAGAGCTGACCAGAAAAAAGCCTCAGGGACCAGTGTCCGCAGTGGTAGAGGGCAGGGCGCCAGTGGCAGAAGGGAAGGCCGGGGAGTGAGAGGTATTTGAAGAAATAATGCCCCAAATCTTTCCAAATTTGGTGAAAGATCTGCCTTCAAGTTCACTTACCCTTTCTTTTAGCTTTACTTCAGTCTGTCCTGAAAGGGTCCCTAGAAATATGTTCACATTGTTATACGTTTGTGTAAAATTTGCCAAAGAAACATAATGTTCCTTAAAGAGCTCCCCCCTACTCAAAATTATGTATGTGTCAGGACCAAGGAAACCTAAATCCATATTGGATATTTACACAAAACTAAGTAGCATAAAATGGATGGATGAAAGGCATATTAGAAATGAAAATTGCAGCCCTAGCTGGTGTAGCTCAGTGGATTGAGCGTGGGCTGCGAACCAGGCATCGCAGGTTCGATTCCCAGTCAGGGCACATGCCTACGTTGCAGGCCATGTCTCCCAGCAACCGCACACTGATGTTTCTCTCTCTCTCTCTCTCCCTCCCTTCCCTCTCTAAAAATAAATAAATAAAATCTTAAAAAAAAAAGAATCCTCTCACGCATTTAGAATACTACTAAACATCTCTTGAATGATGAGTGTCATTTAAAAAGCACTCCCACAAATTAAATTAGTAACATGCAAACTCTAAATCCACAATCTCAATTAATATATAGTATGTTCAAGATCTTGTAATTCTGTCTATGTCGGTGATTAAATATGTCATGAGCACTATTTAAACTCATTTTCTTCCTGGGAGTGATTTCTGCAAAGACAGATCAAGAGGTGCTCCAGGTCAACGCAGTGAACAGCATCACTGCGTTTCCACAGCAGAGGAACTGGTCAGGTTTCCTACAGAACTGTGTGTCACAACATCTTTCTGGCTTCTTCATCCTCTCCAAAAAGAAAAGGAAAACAGCCCTCCTATAACCTTAACCTCTGTGTTAAGCTACTCTCTCCAGGACAGAATATTTTAAAGTAATGTGGTTTGCTAAGTAAAGGATTTCTCTCAATTTAACCGGGTGGAAGGAAGGTGAGCAGGACTTATCTTCCCTGGATTCTAAATGTGGTAGGCTGACAGTATAAGAATGAGATTAACATAAGTAAAATTTAATTCTTATTCTTTGGGCTCAAATGGAAAACCTGAGGCACCAAACATTTCTGAGAATTTAAAGAGGCTTAACTCAAAAATGAAAGCAGACAGCCAAAACCCAGATCAGAAAAATCATTCAGAAAAATCATCTTATTTTTCTTTGATTCTCTGACTATCTTTCTTTCTTTTCCATCAAGTAAAAGCCAAATGTCAGAAGATTCAAATGTTATATAAAGCATAAATTAAGAAAAAAACCTTCAGCCTTACAGGGCAACTGTGTTTAACCCTTGTTGTGGTTATCATTTTATATTTATTTATATGTAATCCTTTGATAAGAAACTATTTTAATTTTTAAACTATATTGTCTTATCTGTTCATCTTTTCATAGCAATAATAATGTTCAGTTATGAACTCTGTATTACAATGAAGACCATCCATGATGATAATTTTATACTAAAGAGTAAACTATATTGTTACTTTTTAGTATGTGTATCTTTCTTAACTAATTAGCCAGAAACAATTACACGCATTAACTGAGCTAATAATCATTTTAAAATATTTCAGAAACATTTTAGAGTTTAAGGGCTAGGACCTAGAGCCTTGCTACTCAAATTGTGGTTCATTAACTAGCAGCAATGAGAACTAGTTAGAAATGAGAGTCACAAGCTTCACCCCAGATGTACTGAATCCAAATCCGTGTTTAATAAGATCCACACCTGCACATTAAATTTGAGGTCTGTTCTAGATCATGTTCTTCACAAAAAGGGCAACAGTGACATTAAAACTGAATGTAAACAAAGCACGAACAGGTTCTCCAGAATCAACTCAGTGCTTGCTTTAATGTCTGAATCGAGATGACTGCAGAGAGGTATGGGACCAGTTCCTTAGAGGGTATGCTAAATGCACACTCCACATAGGGTCACAGTGACATAAGGCTGGCATTTAGCTTTACTGCCATATTTTTAAGGGACTCACCAATCCCTAAAGACTCTTCGGAGGGCCCAGAAGCACCATGGAGCCCTTGGGAAACCCTCAGAATCCCCACGATCAGATGCGGGTTTCTCGCTTCCCGGCTGCAGGCATTCCTAGAGAACATCTCCATCTCCACGATAAAGACACGGTCATGACTTGTTGTAACCATTCCCTCAGAGTACTAATATGCCCCCCACACAGGTGCTGTCATGCCTCAGCATTCAAAAGGCCACCTCTGGAAAGTCAGCAGGCTGTCCTTTAGTGTTCCATCTCTGGAGGTGCTATTTGTTTATGAAAACTTTGGTAAGCCTGCAGTTTTATTACATAGCAAAGGAGAAATATTTTCCAACTTTATGGTCCAAGCAATGTTCAATAGGAAACATTAAAAAGAGAGTGAGAAATCATAGATAAATAATAGGTAACTCAAGTTTCTATTTCCAGTTCTGACACACATCTTCCACTTGACCTTGATCTGAGGATTTAGACTTCTGCGTTAACTGTAAAACTAGTATTTGAAATCAATCTAATCCACAAATAAGTCACAAAGATAAATTAATGCATGTTTCTAAATCAATGTATTAAATAAACACATAAGACAATACTGCAAATAAGGTAAACATATGACTGAGTTGTGCATACTGACACAGCTCCATACGCCCAAGTTCAAAGGAGACCCTAAACAAAAATAAGCCCAGAGCCATAAACCCTGAATAAAAACTAGAGCCACTGGCTCCAGCGTTGCTCTTGTTCGAGGTTCCGTCTTGCTCCCACCAGGTGCATCACACGTAATACAAACCCCCCATATAAAGGGGCACCTGGGGGTTCACAACTTTTCTCCCTTTCTTTAAAGAAACTATAAGTCTAATAGAAATGCATCTGCCTTTAAAAACCAATTACTCCAAATTCACAAGACAATGTTTGTCCTTGCTAAGCATTCCATGAAGTTTGTAAATATTAGATTGTGTTGTACCAGCAACTGTTTGTACAAAATTTACCTTCTTGAGCTGTAACCAATTAGAAATAATAGCACAGAAAAAACTGATCCTGAAGGGCTTTGAAACCAGCTTCACAAAATTATGTTCCAAGTTCACTGTGCACCATGGGTGGGAAGGATACGGAGAAGAGTACGCGTAAGTCGCAATGCCAGTCCTTACTGAGGGCGGCTTTCCAGTTCTGAATTTGTCCAACTACTTCCCTGTTTTAGAAACCAATAAAATTCTGTGTGTGTATTAAGACAAGTATCAAAAGTTAGAAAGTAAAATTAACAAAGGTAATATTAAGAACAATTATAAAGTACTCAGTAGTAGTTAATAATCAAATACCATTTGGGAAATTAAGCAATATCTGATATGCTGAATATAATAATCATTATAAAAACACAAAGAAGCCCAGGAAGGAACAAGACATAATACATATATAATGCACACACTCTTGTGAAATTAAAACACTCCCTCTTATACACTAATTCTCAAAAAAGACTTCAGTCAAGCCAAATAAACTATTAACCTAACAGAAATGTCAATATAACTTAAACAGATAAATTTACTTACAGTTCTTAGAAACCTGTGTACTGTGGTCCCGCATGACACATACATGTGTATTCACATTTATTTACCTAAATACACACTCAAGATTATAACTACATAGCCTGGTTTGTTTCAGGGTTTAAAAAATGATAAGATTACAAGCTAAAAAGCCTTGCGAATCAACCAACACATTCTAACTCCAAAATTACTCCTATTGTGTAACTTATACCTGAAAAGAACTCCGTCAAATATCAAAGTTTACCACTACAAGTGAAGTCCGCTAGAAGTCCCTAAGTCACCCCCTTCAACTGGGGCAGAGCAGTTACAGAGCGCTGCCGGCAGCTGGACGGCAAGGAGCCAAGCCAGCAGTCTGGCAGCTGAGGAGCAGTTTCTCTTTAATTGGAGTCGTCCCTGATGAATGAGCCCCAGGACACCTAATGCAACATTACGCGGCGCCCCTGGGACGAAGAGCATTCTCCTCATGGCCGGCTCATCTCTTCCCAAGGGTTGAGCTCAGTGGACTTTCCATTCCAGCGGAAAAGGCCTTTCCACAGAAGTGGGCTGGAAAACCACAGCTCGGTGACATTATCATCGACCCCGACAGGCAAAAAAGTGTATTTAAATTAGCTAGGGGAACACCTTCAATCCTTAATTTAAGGTTCTGCTATAGTTTTTCACTCAGAAAATCTTGATTTTGAATAATATGCAATAAAGACCAATATTTCTGTTGACTGCACAATCAGCTCTGAAAGGCTAAGACAGAAATTTTGCAAACATATCCAAATCATACCCATACCTGAGCTTTGAAACTCTTCCAAGTAAAGACCCAAGGCCCCTAGAAATTAAAGTCAGAAAGCTACAGAGACTTTGACTGAGTAACCCCTATGAAGAGATGGAACCTTACGTAGAGTACCTAAGTACCAACTAGACAGCTAGGCAGAAAAATTAAGATAAGCTTTCAATTAAAAATTGCCATTACACTTTTCAAAAAAGAACTCAAGAGTTAAAGAATTAAATGGAATTGCTCCTTTTCACATAATTTTTGCTGGTATCATGGTAAAAGTCATCTCTTAAAATATTAATCGGTTTTCACAAACATGTCAAATATGAGCCCCGTAGAGGGGAGAAGTGACTGAGTTGTCCCGACAGCAGTAACAAGTAAAGCTCTCTCTTACAGAAATACGCACACCCCGCTTATTCCAATCCAGGAATAAAAAAGTTTCAAGCAACTTTTACCTAGTGTGTTCATTATTCATTAGGAATAGAAATATTGGTACGTAAAAAGTCCATTATGCACTTCATAAAAGCATTACTGATAAAATTGTGAATCTAGAAGAAGTAAAGATTTAGCATAGAGAAGAAAGAAACCAAATGAGAAACATAATAAATTGTTAAGGTATAATGATTCTTTTAAAACTGCCACATATTGAATTGATTACAATACTTAATCTGAAACATTCTGTGGAATAATTAAATCAAAAACCAAACTATAAAATAAAGCTTTTAAATCTGAAAAAATAATCGCAACATTAATAACACCCCAAAACATGACAGTTACCTAGTACCATCTTGAAGAAGCTCAAGAAATTTCACAAAGGAACTAAATTTTTCTATGGCTGAAAATAATCTTAAATTGACTCAGTGGTCTTTTGGTTTTCCATTTATTTTTTTTTCCGTTTGGTAGAAAAAGGAAGTAGAAACTCAGCTATATCTGAGTCTGTAACAGAAGACATACTATATGTCATATTTTGGGATCTCCATATGTGCACATTAACAACTACGTATCTTCTTCATAAGCTCTAAAGAATTATTTATGCTATAACGAAAAAAAAATGAGCAAATTAAAAAGACAACTTTTCAATGCCTACTCTTGAAGGCAATCCCTAAGAGCTATTCATTAAATGTAATGAAAAAAGTAAGACTTCCACTAAAGCTCCAGTCTATAACTTGGTATGTTCCATGTTATTTTACACGCACACACACATTTAGGTCATGGAGCACTGCCCTCTGGAGTCTAATTCCTTTAGTTATCCAATGACTATTTCCGAAGGGCTGCCGAGTGCCAGGCTCGGGGACAAAAAGCTCAACAAAATGACCCTTTCTCTGTGGTGACACAGTCCACTGTCTTGTCAGCTTGAAAACCAACAAAAACCATACAACTACAGAGCAACCTAATCCAAGAAAGTCACAGGGAATCTGAGACCAAGCAAATACAAAAATAACAAGTAATGGAAACCACTTTTCAGAGCTCCATGTATAAAGAGAATAGGAGGATATGACAGAGAGACACAGAAATACAAAGGGCAAAGACACACAAACCAAGAACGAGAAGACACCGAGAGGTTCGTGATGCAACCCAGCAAGAAGCTGCAAAATGGACCTGTTGACAAACATGGGCGGGGCTGTGTAATACGCTGGGGGAGTGCGGGCTTTTGGCACCTGCCTCACAGGTACTTGCTGTCTCTCCCTTTTTTTAACCTTGACACTAATTAACGGTAAACATATCTAAACATTAAGTTTAAATGGAAAAGTACATCAAAACCAAAGCAAAAGCCCTGGAAAAAACTCATCACACCACATCACTCAATAGAATATAAATACAGCCCTGGCTGGTATGGCTCAGTGGATTGGGCCCCAGCCTGGAAACCAAAGAGTCGCCAGTTTGATTCCCAGTCAGGGCACATGCCTGGGTTGTGGGCCAGGTCCCCCATTGGGGGAGTGTGAGAGACAACCAACTGATGTTTCTCTCCCCCTCTTTCTTCCTCCTTTCCCTCTCTCTTCAAATAAATAAAATCTTTTTTAAAAATTAAAAAAATAAGAATAAGTAAATAAATATATCTGCTCTAGAAATATATGCAAATACAGTCAGTAAAGTCATAACATGGGAATGTAGGAGTCACACTGTAATCCTGGGCTCCTGAAAATTCATGGAATTTAAGAAAATATCACTGCTCCCTTTAAGTCTATAGCTGTAAATAAGCTTTCATGCCACTGAATCATCTAGCTCAACAATCACGCAAAAGCCTCCCTTCAAAACAGTGCCCTCCTACTCTAATTCCATCATATGAAAATGAGGGTAACATTAGAAAATCATCTTTTCTTTAATTTACCTCAAAATTATGACTATGTTTAAATAACTAATATTTGTTATGAAAAACAGAACACTGTCCTCTAAATATAAGAACATAATTGCGAATATATTTGTAAATTTTTACAGAAACATGCCAGTGCCGGTGGGAACATTTCCGTCCTGAGAGCCACACATAATGGCAGCTTTCACACGCAGGTGTCAGGGCAGATGTGACAGAAGAGGAAGGCACTCCTGAGATGAAGACAAGACAAGCTGATGAAGTTATGCTCTGAGACAATAAGCAAAGGTGTAATTACGTAGTAAGAAACCGCCACCCTTACGAGACAAGAAAAGAGAAAATGAAAGGTAGGTCTTCTTTAAAAATCTCTTACAATAATCCTTAGCTTCCTTTCATAGAGACCTTCCAGGATATCTACATGTTCAAGGTGTTTACATCACAACATAGTGAGTACTCTTTATTCTCCTTGCCACCCTTTTTTTTGGTTAATAAATTTTAAAGAACTCCACATTTTCTGGAGAAATTCTGTAAATGCCACGGCTGCATCAGTACAAGAGTATGTGGCTCTCCCGTGTCTCGGCGGTTCTGACCCGGCTGGGACAACCCGGCTCTATCACAGACCTCCTTCCCACGGCCAGACGCCGTGGGGACCGAGAGCAGGGCGGCCGTGTAGTCAGGCAAAATCTAGTGTTGGGTGTCGGCTGATCAGCGTGCTGCACTGAATTTTTAAAAAATAAACAATGTAAAGAAAAGGTAAACATCTACCTGACTAAATGATGTACAGAAGTTTAATTTAGTTATGAAAGCTTATCAAATAAAAACAGGTATAATTGATACCATGATTTCACTTTTCAATTACTCACTAAATGTTATTTGATCATAAGAAAAATACCAATTTAAACATTTCCTCTTGAGAATGTCTGTAACTATAATTATAGCACATTCCAACGAAGTAGAATAAAAATTTTTCTTCAGCTACATGTTTTATTAAAAGCTGTCTGCTACAATAACACACCGGAGAGAGAAGACAGGCTTTACTCTGAGCAGTACCAATAATCTGACAAGGATAAACACGGGGAAGCTTTATCTGTCCATACAATGCTCAAGGAAGCAGAAAATGTGCAGAATCCTACAATGGTTGTCTTTTATTTATATTCCAAAAAAAGATTTTTGCAGCAACTGCCAAAGTAATATTTGCAACTACTGCCCTTCTTGCCCTCTGATAGAAGTTCCAGCACATGCTGTCTGTAGTTTATAAATCTGGCCTTCTTTTTTGCAAGTTCATACTGTTTTATATTTAGCCAATAGATGGTATATTTCTTAGTTCCTCACGTGGCACTTGGTAGATATGGTAAAACTTTTATCACATGTAAGAACATATACTGTAGTGTCAGGAGTTCATAAATAATATTTTAATTTCTCTCCCAAATTTTGAAGTCATAATAGGTATGAATTAACAAAGCCTCTACTTGCTACACCATGAGCAGCCATTACAAGTATACAGTTTGTTATTTTTATAAAAAAGTGACCTGACACCCAGAATTACGGTTTTTGGACATTTCTGCTCAGACAGCAAAATCAATAAAAACTATTCTGAGCATAAACTTCTAATACATGTATGCATCTTTTATTATTTATTTTAATTATGCACACACGCTACTGTATTATGCTGCCATTTTTATATTGTTAATGTTCAGTTCTAAACTCTCTGCACCTATTTGTACAAGTTTAACCATATTTGATATTCCTGATTTCAGGTTTTTAAGTAAGAAGATATTAAGAGTTTGTATAATAGCACAAGCATGTTAAGTTTTCAGTGATAAAATCACTGTGATATTTAAATTGCCAAATGTGTCAAATGTCCTTCACTATAAATAACACAAGTTTATTTCCAAAAGTAGTTGTCCTCTTATCCATTATCATAACATGAATTCTTACTTGATGGATAGATTAGTGTTTCTGTTTTAAAATATCTTGCTATGCAACATCTTATGACAGCTGCTGGGGACTGCCCTGCCTGGTCTCAGGAAGCTGTGACCCCCTGTGACTTAGGCTGAGTGAGAGACCTCCGGACCAGGAGCCAATAAGGAGACAAAAACTTATTGCCCTGGCATGAACGCTGCCTGTTCTGTGCCTGGCCTTTAATGCTTGATCAGTAACCAATGACGGGTAACAATTCTCTAGGATAGAGAATGGACCTAAGACAGGTGCTGACCACGTAAAGGCCTCTGGGAAGAGACTCACGAGGCTGTGGAAATAAATGAAGGGGCTGTGGAAAGGAAGGGGTGATCGGCATCTACCCCTGCCCCCTCTTAGCCTGAGTCTCTCTACTCAGATGTGAGAAATCCAAGTCTCCTTGCTGCCTCTGTCTCCAGCCCTTCTCAGGGCTTAGCAAACAGCCTAGAGGGGCAGCTCAGACCGAAGACGGCGGACCCCAAGGGTAATCAGGCCTGGGACAAAGAATATGCGAGATCCTGTGAGATCTGTTTGCTGGAGGATGTTCTTAACTTGGAATTTGAAGGCACAGTCAGGAAACCTTAGAAACCTGTAGTCTTTTCATATGATAAAACTCCAATCTCTGCCCAGAATCACAATAGAAACTCTGTTCGCATCCTTGTAAGATACGTGTTCCCTTTGATCCCTTCTGCCAGACTGTGAATCCACAAACTGTGTCTACTTTCTCAATAAAAACCCACTGAGACAAGGGAAGGGGCTCTCGCCCCTAGGGGGGTTAGCCCGGAGCGGCTCACCTACTTGGAGAGTGGCAACTCCATCCTTAACTTCCACTCAGAAAACTGTTTCTGTGCATGTTTATTTCTCGGGTCACGACAAGCCATTCATTAGGTTTTTATGTGTGTCCATAGCTGGCCGGGAAGGAGCCAGGTTCTGCACACTTCAGTCAGACAGCCGGATGTTTAATTGAGGTTTGAAAATCGCTACAGACAGCAATCTTTTTTTATTTATTTTTATTTTTATTTATTGTTTTATTGTTGTTCAAGTGTAGTTTGGTGCATTGACCCAGCACCCCGCCATCCCCACCTCCTTCCCTTGACCCCACCTCCCCGCCTTGATTTTGCCCATGAGTCCTTTACAGTTGTTCTGACAGCAGTCTTTTTAAGCTGCTCATCCACACTATGAGTTACAATCAAATTAAAACTACATAATCTATAAATCCACATAATCAAACACATGCAAAACGCAAAAATCTAATACTCTGAGAGTGAACATATGAGTGTGAACACCACAGTTATTCGGCCCCGAGGACTGTAAGCCCTTCCCTCCCTCAGGCCCCTCCTGAACTGCACAGGACCAGCGGCCAGCGGGCCCAAAGACCCAGTGAGGTCTCAGTGCCCACAGCCCGGCAACTACCAGCATGGCTTCGTGTCCTTCCGTGTTTGCAGTTTTAAAATATAGATGAAACTTTAGACAGCCTTCCCAGCCCCACAACAGTGGGTCACCTTGCATATGCCACTGTACAAAACAATCATAAAAAATGGTTTAAAAAGACCCTGAATCTAGCAATGACTTAATATACTAGGCACTCAAAAATATATGTGGAAGGGAGGGGGCAAAGAGGGAAGAAGGAATTAGAGGGGTTAAAGAATTATAACAGCTGATATATCCTGAGGAACAAGCCTTGGTTCTCAAAAAATCACATTTATGAATTGAGATTTTTTAAAAAAACAAAAACGATGCTATTATTTTAAAGTTTGTGATTTATACATTAAGACAGTGGAAGGTGAGACCTATGAAGACTGTCCAGGATCAAGGAGGACCTGTGTTTACCGTGCTCCACAGTCAGCCTTTTAGACAGAAGCAAAGGAACTTTTGCTGGACCCAGAGGCTCCTGACAGAATAAGGATCCGGGCAACTGCCCACACCACTGAAGTGCAAGGTCATGTAAGCACAGAAGGCCTTTTCATTTCAAATTAATCTGGTTTTAAAATTATACTAGGAGACAATTACACTGGGAACAAGTGTAACTATATAAATCTCAAACAACAACAAAAAGTTAATTGATTGTGCTTGAAATGTAAGTACATTCCAGTTTGGTAAATAAGTATTATAAAGTCAGTAAAAGAAAAAAAATGAAAGCCAAGCCACAAAGTGATGGCCAACGACGAGGGTGCGCTCTTTACCACTCCCCAATACTGTCCGGAACAAAAGGCAGAACTCTGCACTGCACCACATCGACACAGCTCTGAAACAGGCCCAAAGCAGTTATGACTTACGGGGGCTGTGAAAACAGATTTATTTAATATATCCATGAGCGTAACGTGAAAAGAGCTTCCTACCTTTGTGATGAGCAGTCGGTACCCATCCAGCATTGCCTGGTTGTCATGGCAGCCTGCTAACAACTGCCATACCTCTGCCCTCAGAGCCTCAGGGACGCCACTCTTCACCAGAGTCCACAGCCCTTTCGGTCGTGCCCCAAGGTTATTGTGCCTGAGAACACAAGCAAATAAAACACTCAGACTCCCTCTCCACCGCCGAACTGCTGCCGTGAGGAAAAGTACGATGATGAGTTTACACGAACTGTATGCTTGGGCCCAAAGAGGGGAAGGGCGTGAACTAATGATAGGGTTTAACTCTGTGATGTTTTTGACTGTTTTTCTTGATCTTACCTTCTTTATTGTGAACCATGTTATTCCGCCACCAAAGAAAGGTTTTTCTTTCTCTATTTACTATTTCTTATTTACCCTATGAACTTACTCAGAATATTAAATGTGTTAACTAAGTGTTTCCGGCAGCATTTCAAAGCACAGAAAGAACTATCCGACCCCCCTGAGATGAGTGTACCAAGGCAAGTTGGCTGCCGGCGTGCCCTCCAGCTCCAGCAGCGCAGAGCCCGGTGCTGACACGCCCTCCCCTGAACTCGCACACACGTCCGGTGCTCACCCCACCCTGCCCCAGTCCGGCTACGGAGACTGCGGGAAGTCCCTGCGGAATGCTGCAGCTTGAGAACTATCTGACGCCATACAGGGGGTATGTCTTTATTTTTCTTTGACCAGGCTAATTTACATCTCTCGATAGATCGAAGATAATGTGTAGAAAACTGATAATAATGCGTAAGATTTTTGTCCTTAGCTATTCAAATGATTCCTATTCATGGCAATGCAAATGAATTGTCTGGTGGAGAATATAAGTCTCTAAATGAAATCCTCATTTTCACTGATTCTAATATATTACTGGTTCCTTCTTAGTTAATGTCAAATAAACTCTGAGATGTGTTCATTTTATATTTGTATATGTAAGATAATTTTCTTTAAGAAAGGTGAGGCAACTGGCCCCTCTTCCTCTTCGAGTATCTTCTCACAGACATGACAGGCTCAACTGTTTGGCTAGGGATCTGATACACCTAGTGTCCAGATTTTACAGTGAGAGCCACAAGCCTCCTGGCCCTCGGATCTACAAACACACATCTCCAAACTAACGCAGGAGTCTCTCCGGATTTGCACAGGAGATCACCACCAGTAATATTCACTTGTCTCTTAAAATAAAAGTAGTTTTAATTGTTCTTTCATCTACTTGATTGTATAAAGTGTGTCAAACTCATCCCAAACTTTGTACTTTCTCCCAGACTACCTGCATGTGTATAATCTGATATGCATGCCCAATAACAGTGTTTTTCACATGTCTACACTGCGTGGCAGAGTCTTTTTGTTGGCAAGATTTTTTTATTCATGATTATCTTTTTTAAAAACTCAACTATAATAAATATGAACAAAGTATTTATAATAAATATAAACAGGGTACCTACTTTTGTAGTTTCAGATAAAATCCCAACATGTAAAGTAATAGTTTTAGTCAAGAAGAATAAAACAGACTGAGTTACAGTTTATAATCAGTGGTCAAATGAGTATTTCTAAACTCTTTAGCCCCTTTTAGTGGCAACAGACTTAGTAGAGAAAGGAAATGTAACCCTTTAACAATAAACATCTACATTTATTGGCAATACAGAGTAAAACTGACTACTCGGAACAACGTTACGTCTTATAAACAAGACTACACTGGAGGGAAGGCCTAGGCAAATGTAAGGAGTATTTATTTATTTATTTTTAAAGACTTTATTCATATACTTTTTTAGAGAGAGATATGGAGGAAGAAAAAGAGGGAGAGAAACATCAATGTGCAGTTAGTTGACTCTCGAGTGCCCCCTACTGGGGACCTGGCCTGCAACCCAGGCCTGTGCCCTGACTGGGAATCGAACCAGAGACCCTTTGGTTCGTAGGCCGGCACTCAATCCACTGAGCCACACCAGCCAGGGCATATATATAAGGAGTATTTATAAATTTTATGTTTTTAAAGTACATTAAAATATTAAGATATATGACATGTTGATTTTAATATAAATTAATATAAAATTTAACTAACACAACATGAATTATGTAAACATAAAATTTTCAATTAAAAAATGAATTTTTACCATCTTCCTAACAATTCTCCCCAAGAATACAGGATCTTCTCAGGACAATCCTTAGACACATCACCTGTTCCACTTGAGAGTTCATTATCACTCTCTGTAGAAAAAAACACAGAAACAAAAACAGTAAACATTATATTCCATATTATATTAGGTATCTATATATTATAAAACAAAAAATGTAATTCGGTGCCTATAAAAGACAAATGATAGTTTTGTTTATATTATTACACCCATTGGGTGTATTATTACACCCATTCACTATTATTACAAAAATAACAGTAAAAATTTCATCCATATAATTTATCCTTAGTGCTTAGATACATACTTTCAAATCATAAACTTTTTATGAAAATACTTATCTATACTCTACAGGGTATAAAATTTAAAATGTCTACAAATAAATAGAGTAAATACCTACAAATACAAAGAGTAAAATTTAAAACTTAATGATAATACAAGTAGAAATTTCTATTTGGTGCTCTATTCACCAGATTAATGTTCTCAAATATTAATGTTTTATTAGTGAGACAAAAATGCACTAAAACCAATGGTCGGATATGTATACACAAGCACAGACACAACGCTAGCAACACCTGTGCTATAACATATACACACACACCACAACCTGAAGTGCAGGGAGTAAGGTTGTAGACATACAGTCATATGTACAAGATATTGTAAGAGACTAAAGGAAACTATTTGGCCTTTCGAAATGGCAACTTTATAAAACATCCCAAGCTGTGAAGCGATAGTTTTACAAAGAATGGGATGGAGTGACAGTTTGCAATTGCCAATGAAGATCAGTGATTCTCAGCTCTAGAAATCTTTTAAGTGGTAACAGACTTAGTAGAGAAAATAAATGCAAGAGGCACAATTTACCTTCGTTATGACAAGGCCTCTGACACAGCGCTACACAAGACGAGGCTGGAGAAACGCTGTGCCAATGCCAGAACAAGCGAGCTAAAACTCTGCCTCGCTGACAGCAAGCGCCTGGCTCTCTCAGCACTGTTACAGCACAGCAGGGACTGGCTTAAGTCAATCCCACCGGGGTCTGTGTCAGGAACGGCATTGCTTAGCCTGCTACAAATCCAATGATCCAAGGATCAACTAATTCCTGTCGGTGGATGTATGCAACACCAAAAAACATTAATGTGATAAGCAGAGGTTTATTTGGCCAGGTGAAAACATTTGGTCATATGCACACAAAAAGATTTTTATCACAGATTTAGTAAAATATAACGAAAACATATGAACACACAGACAAATGCTTCCATATCTTTAAGACAATACTGATAAGCAAGAATTACAAGACACATTTTATTCAAAAAGTGAGTATTACTCTGGAAATTGGAATAAAGGTTAAGAGAGCAGACACATCACTGCTCTAGAATTACCTCATGCAAGCAACGCTATGAAGTCTGCAACAAGTTCACCATGAAAATAATAAAGAAATTTTTTAAAAGCTAAAGCAAATGAAGTATTACTAAGTATTGAAGGGACAATGTAACCAAAAACAACTAAAGCCTTAATATTAAAATATCTTCAAGAACTATATCCCATGTAAACAACTATCCCTTATAATCCTCATAATTTCTTCATCTAAACTGAGGCACTTTTGAGAGTGAAAAGAAACACTATTAAAAGTTGTATGGAAAACAGATAAACTCGGGCTAATGGGGACTTCTGGTCACCCTTCTTTTAAACTGGCACCAAGTATAATGTAATTACTTATAAACTGGAATTCAACTAAACAGGGTCTAAGACGATCCTACTCTTACACTCCATTCTGCTCCACGGTAAATTAATATGCCAGACTTCTAAAATATTTAGAAATTTGTTAATGCTGAACTAGAGAACAAAATCTAAGAACACAATAAAAAGGAAAAAGAAAACTGGAAACAAACCCTGATAGGCACCATTAATCTTGATTATAATGCAAATCAGAAAGTACTACTAATACAAAGAATCTGTCAGATTTTTATTATTCTTGTAGGAAAAGGAATCCCAAAGCACGAAACAAAACCAAGATGCCACAAGCAAGGTTAAGAAACATGACTAACTATAAATTAAAAATGTCTAGAAGTAAGGTATAGAGTATAATTTTTTAAAGCAGAAAAAGATCCAACATATGACACAGGGCTATTTTCACTAATACACCAAGGTCTTAGTAAACCATAAAATAAAGAAAAATCCAACATGAAACTGGGCCAAGGACATGAACATGGTATAGGTCACAATACATAAAATACAACCAGCCAATAAAGAGACCTAACTCAATAATTTTCAATGCAAATTAAGATGATAAAACATTCAGCAATGAGATTGGCACACAGTATGAAAAATAATAATACTTAGTGCTGGTAAAAGTATGGGGAAACAGGAAAGAAGACTGATATTTAAATGAGAGCAATCTTTTAAACTTAGTAAGATTTGAAATTAGTACACTATTTGACCCAGCAACTCCACATCTAAAAATTTTTCTCCAGAAATACATATGTCAAAAAGAAACATGTAAAAAGATTTTCACTATCACTGCTTGTAATAATAAGAAATTGAAAACTATGAAGAATCTACCAAGAAGTTTTATTAACTAAATTATGGTATAGCCATTCAGAAAATAATATCTAGCAGTTTAAAAGAATTGGGTAACAAAGAGTAATCTTTAAGGATGGTTTTACTTTATTTTTTAGGATTGTTTTCTTTTAATAATACTGCTTATATGACTACAAAGACCACTGAGATAGCTGTAAGAATACACACTAAACCATTCACAGCAATTATGTCGCAGCACCTAACAGTATCTTATCACATAGGAGGCACGGAGTAAATATCTAAGGGATGACAGAAGGAGATTAGACTTTGGGCAGTGGGTACACAACGCAATATACAGATATGTCTCATAGAAATGTAAACCTGAAACTTATACAGTGCTATTAACCAATGGCACCCCAATAAATTTAATTTTTTTAAACTTGGGGGAAAAGAGAAAAAGAAATAAATACCTAGGAAACACACCTATCACTTAAGTTTTATACTTCTATAACGTATATTCTTACCTTTCACAATAAGTACACTATAACAAGCATGGGGAAAGGATTTTTATCTTTTAGACAATCCCTGCTGCTTTATGAAACCAGAAACCTATCATTATAAACCTCTACTAACATGCCATTAAAATCACCACTGGTAACAACGTACTGTCTTCCTGACAACCTTCCACGTTACCGTCCACCACGAAAAGTGAACCGAAACTGTAAACACCGAGACTAGCAGAGGGGAACCACAAGGAAGAGGGAAGAAAGTGAGCAGACAGGTAACACCAGACCACAGAGGAACACTGACACAGTGTGGACAGCAAGTCAGGGCCCTAAGAATCAGATGAAAAATCAGACTCATCCCAGGGTTTCACTGAATGTCTGCCTATTTGGGTTTATATTCAAGGCACTATTCTAAGTTTCACAGGCATTATGTCATTTCACCCTCCGAACAACCTAGTGAGGTAGTCACGACTGGTTTGCCCACCTTGAAGATGAAAAAACTGAGGCACAGAGAGGTTAAGTAATTCACCCATGGTTACCCAGCTAATGGAAAGAGAGGATTCCATCTCAGTTTGAACCCAGAGTCAAAACTACCTCTCCATATAGTTTTCCCTACCACGTTTCTACAGGAGGCTGCACTCGGCATTACTAAATCCCAGTCTGTGCCACATGGCAACATCTAGTAAATGCTCGGAGAATGGAAAAGCAAGACATTTAAAACAACCAGCCCCAGAAACACTGAATCAGGAGCATCAGATGTAATAGTGAGGCTTCAGGGATGGAAGCCCTTGATGAATAAAAATGAAACTAATATCCCAGAGACACAAGAGTGTGAGCCAGATTTCTATCTTCCTCGCCGCAGAGACCACTGACCAGGAGTGTTTTAGATACTTATTGGTCATCCTGCTAGACAGAAAAATAGGGGGCTGAAGGACAGTACCTTAAAGTTCCTACCATATTAGATAAGACAGAGCTTCTACAGAGGATGAAAGAAATAAACTAAGACAAAAATAAGAATGAAAAAGACGTGGGAGACCAAAGTGCATTGATCAGCGCAGCGAGGAGGGCGGTGAGGAGAACGTGACAAAGAAGACAAGGGAAAGGAGGCAGCACCATGAAGACACGCAGGAGGGAGGGTAACTGAAGGTTCTGAAAAAACTGCATACAAAACGGTCTATGATACACAGCAAAAAAAGGAGGACAAATGATAGAAGGCTGGGAGGCCCATTCTTGGCTTCAGCATCCTTTTTAAATATTTATTTAATTCCTAGAGGGAGGGGAAATGAGGGAGAAAGACAGGGAGAGAAACACAGACTAGGCGCCAGCTGGGGACCAAACCCACAATCCAGGCATGTGCCCTGACGGGGAATCCAACCCAAGACCCTTCACTGTGCAGGATGATGCCCAACCAGCTGAGTCACACTGGTCAGGGCAGCTTCCTGGTGCTTTTGCTTCAAAATCTAGACTAAGGATCAGTCCCCCTCTGAGCTATTCATCACAGCACTGAACACATGATGTTCATGTCTGTTTTCTTCCAAGTCTCCCGTCAGAGTTCCCATTTCTTGGCAGTGAAGACTAAACTTGTATTTCTACATGCCAAGCGCCTAGACTGGTACTTGGGCACAAGAGTGTTACAAACTGCCTGAATGAATAGTTGGAGGGGAGGGAAGTCGAGAGAAGGTGAATCTGTTTCAATGAGAAAAAAAGTGTATGCCTTGAAAACTGGTGACATCTCTCTGTACGGACGTGGGGAAATGGGAACCAGGCTCGTTCAGTCGTTCATAATGGATCCTGGAACCAGACTGCCTGGGTCTCAAACACAGTCCCACCACTCTCTAGCTGCCATTCTGCAAGTTACTTAACCCCTCTGCTTCAGCTGCCTATCTCTAAAATGGAAATAATATCACCAATCGTACAGAGTCGTTGTAGGAATCAAGCAAGTTACTACACGCAAAACGTATTTGACAGTGCCCAGCAAAAGGCAAGCGGCATATGAATGTCAGCTACTAAAAGCTGGTGCATTCAGCAAGTGTGAATGTCTACAATGCCGAGTACTGGGACAGAAGCCAGACTGCATGGTTGGAAGCACGAACCAGTCGGAAGTGAGACAGTAAACGCGGAGTTTAACTGATTCCAACCCATGAAAAACAGGGCGCTGAGACAGTGCGAGAGCCAAAGGGAGCTGCAGGGCCAAGTGAAGCACCACGCTTCCTTCATCAGCCCCCCCCCCCCCGGAAACGGCCGGTTCTTCCTCCCTGGCTCCCGCGTGCACTCCTGCGGCGGCAGCTCTAAGGCTTTCATCAGAACATGCCCGTCTTCATCATTTACTCATGCATTCATTATCTGTAACACTCACGGTTTTTTAACATGTGTTTCCCGCTCTCCCGTGATCCAAGCTCTGCGAGGGCTGGGACCATGCTCTATTTTCTTTATGTAGCAGCCTTTTGCACATCATAACACTCGAGTGTGCAATGAATGGAAAGCTTCCTTTGCTATTGCTTTATTTTAGAACTTGTTAATACATTTAAAGTAATTAAGTAGTTCCAACTTCTCTATAATGTTTAACTTCAGAAGAGGTGTCTAGGAGATTGAGTTTAGGAAGTAGTATTTGGTAGAGAATCCTCTAATATTCCTCACTTCAGTTCTTTTTCAGGAACGTTTTCCTCATCGATTTCAGTTTCCCCACACTTGGTGGTCTCCTTCAGAAAGGGAGACCATATGGTGTACTCTGGATGTCCTCAGACTCCTACTACAGAACTACTACTTTCTTTAATCTAAACATCAGTGAAATGGAAATAACAGTACCAATCACATTGTGTTGTAAAAATTAAATTAAATGCCAGTGTACTACTAACCACAGTGCCTGGCACACAGTGGTACTCAATGTCAGCTGTATTTAATATTATTATTACCATCACCAAGTCATCAGTTTCCTGCCCAGCACTTCCAAGTAACTAAGAAGTATTCCACATTTGTTTTTTACTATCTACTGATTTCTGATACGCAGAGAGCAGAAACCAACTGTGCCACACCAAAAGAAGATAAATAGATGTAAATTTTTAGATCAAACAAAATAAATATGTATGATACTTCAATCAAAATAATTGAAGGGCTCTCTCTTAACTTTGGCCACTCCCTGCTTTGGAAAAAAAAATACGTTTCCATTAGCAATGTTTCTCATTCTAGTCATAAAAAAAAGTTTTCGGAATTTGTAACAACAGACATTATAAAAGGGAAAAAATATACACAGAGTACTTTTTCCAAAAAAAAAATAAAAGCTAAAAAATAAATCACAGAATTAGGAGCAAATGGACAGAACCATCTCTTTTCTTTTCAATTGAAAGATTACTCAGAAAATAAGCAGAAAAGTAGGCACAAATAAAATGTCACTACTGAGGGTTTTTAGAGATTTTTCCCTAGACCCTTTTTAAAATAAGCAGTAAACATTTGCCGAAAATAATAAGAGATTCAGTTTGCTATACGCTCTCTTTTAAATACATTGGGGGAAAAAAACCCAAAACCTTACTAATGGTGCAAAACCTGTAGGAGCACAGGTCAACTTAAAATGCTACAAAAGTGATTTATTTTGATTACTTAGTAGTAAGTAATGTCATTTGGACAGCCAAAAACTATAACCACATTTATATGAACCCTGAATATAATTTCTCATTTCTCACGAGAGTCAGAATATACTTGATCTATATGGAAGCTGATATACAAATATAAATCATTAAACATAAGATCATCCTTAATTTCTGAAAAATTACATTTCCCATGGCCAAAAACAGGTGGTTTTTTTAAAGAGATTAGGTTCAGTTTTATAAACGGGTTTTAGACTCAAAAGGTAGGGACTGGAGAACAGAAAAGATGCATCTCTGTAAAAGACAGTGCCATATCCCTGAAATGGTGATGTTTTGTTTCTCGTGTCTGCTTCCCTCGCTTTTTCCCTCAACTTTCTTCCCTCCTCTTCCCTCAAAACAGGTGATTTTTTAAATAGAAATTCAAAGCAGAGGAGGTCACACGTGGCATGACTTCTTTCCAACTAAGTCATCATCCCTGTCATTCTACATCCAATTACAGATTTCTAATTAATAACCCCTATAGTTACTAAGCATAAGTGATTAACAAAAATCTATTGTAACTCACTGAAATTTGCCCACCACACTCAAGAGACGCAGGGCAGCCGAGAACCCCACCTAAGAACGAGTCTTTCATGTAGGTATTTGCTACTTTTTACATTCTTCTGAGCTCCTAATGACATTTCAGATCTATTTAGATATTTATTGACATATTGTATTTCAGTTATTTGAAAATGCACTTCAATGTTCTGCCCATTTTCCTTTTTTCAGATTGCTTTATTGAGGTATGATTGACATACAAAATGCTACAGATATTTAATGTATACACTTGAAATGTTTGGAGAGGCTAGTAAAACATATTTAAAATGTTTGAGTATGTCCATATAAATGTATTATCTATGACTCTTTTTTCAAAATAAATTGAGGAGCAGTGAACAAGAAGTATTTATCTATTAACTATATCACACCCCAACTGAAGTCGAGAAAGTGTATCTATCTTGTTACGTCAGGTCTTCAGAATCGCCCCCAGGTATCTCTCTGGTTCACTAGGAATGGAACAGGGTGCAGCCAAGAGGGGGGACCCCACACAGGGATTTGAAATGGGTTCCAGAACTCAAGGTGTCCAGGAAATATTAGGATGCCCTCACCGCCCCCACACAGGTGCGGGTTGGGGAAGGGACACGTGGAGCAGGGCCACTGAGAGCTGTCACACACAGCAACAGCTTTGCAGCTAAGCTCTGGTGTGGTCATTTGACATATTTATAACCTTTACCTGGTTGCACAGATATGTTAAATAGCTGTGGCCCTGCTCTGAGCCAGGGGATGGAAGTAACTTCCCCACCAAGCAGGTCCTCCGAGTTGCAGCGCCTGTGTGGGAGCTTGAAGAAGATTGGCTCCATGACAGGGGGCCATGCCTGCCCAGACTCATGAGGGCAGCCCAGTACAGCTGGAAGGACAGGAGTGCTGGCAGGTGCAGCTGACTGTAGGAGGAGTCAGAAAACGGGCTGCAGCGGAAGACTGGGGATTTAAGCCCAGACGCAGCAGCCAGTAGGGACAGAACCATTCGGTCTTTAGCAGAGTGGGGACTCTCACAGCCCTGCAAGAGAGAAATCACCATGCGGCTTTAGCAGAGAACTGTCACTTAGCTTTGGCAGAGTGGCGACCCCTCTCCTTGCAGCCATTGAGAGGGGAGAACCATGCGGTTTTGGCTGAGTGGAGACTCCCACGGCCATTGTGCAGAAAGGACCACGCAGCTTTGCCAGAGTGGGGACCCCCAGAGCTTTAGAAGGGAGAACCACCACCCAGCTTTAGCAGAGATCCCAGCGACACAGCTGCTGGTGCCGGGAACAGAGGGAGGCCTACCAGCCAAGATGATTACTGAGAAGAACTGGGGTCTGCCTGAGCCACAGACTTCTATTTCTTTTCCTGAGACACGGTACCCCAGACTAAGCAAAGGGGGAAGGAAGGGCTGTGTGTGTTTGTGGGTGTTTTAAGGGACTTTGGGATTTTGATGAAGACATTAGGTCACTACTTTAAGTTTGTATAGCATTAAATAAGCATTTCCTTTCCTTTTCATGAATCTCTGGCATTGAGAGATGTCTTTCCTCTGGCGGCTGACATAACAAACCTGGGGAGTTCCTTTTGGGTAATAGTATATCAGCCCACTTTGGGCCCCCCATGTTGTTCTGTAACAGGAAGACTCACAGGACTCGGCATATAGTTGTACTTCCACTTACAACTTAATTCAGTGAGTGGATACAAAGCAAAATCAGCAAAGGGAAAAAGCACGTGGGGTGAAGGCTGGAGGAAACCAGGACACACTTAATTCCTCCAACACGAGTTGGACCAACATGTATAAAATGTTGTCTACCAAAAAAGCACACCAGAGATTCAGTACCCAAGGTTTTTATTGGGGCTGGTCACCTAGGTTCCTTCTGCCTAGCATGTTCCAAAATTCCAGGCTCCAAAAGGAAAAGAGGTGTTCAGCACAAACCATACTGCTGGTACAAACAGGTAAGGCACAGTGAGCCAGTCTTCTCAATTAGGGAATGGCGGGAACCCTCCTGAAATTTAAGTTTCCCAGTATCTGTCAAGGGCCAACCTCACAAGCATGCTTTTCTAAGGACAGCAATCTGAAGCCTGCTGTGCTAAACATTTTCTGCACTTACTCACCCCTGCATCACCTGCTACAATTCCTATTAACGGATTTGTAAAATACAATATGGCGTTTTCTGAATCTAACATTTCAAAGAGATTTCCATTCATTAAATAAATATTTACTTAACACTTGCCACATACTAGGCAATGGGAACTCAAAAAATAAGGAGCTCACACTCTAGAAGGTGAGAGAAATGAATTAAAAAAGACTGTCTTTGTGAATGAAATATCTTAAGAGTTATTACAGTGGTGTGTTCAAAGTACCACTAGAGCAAGGTGGTACAAAGACTAACAACGCTTCAGTGGAAGGGAAACCTTCCAGAAGAAAACAGGGGAGAAGAAAGGGCATACTTTAGCCAGAAGTGGTCAAGGAAGACTCTCTGAATAGGTAACACTTGAGCCTTGAACTGCGATCTAAATGATGAGAAAAGGAGGCTAGAAGTTACCTTCCAAACAAGGAACACCTGCGACAGCACCATTTGAGGAGGGTCCATGTGAGGGAGAGCCCTAAGTGCCTGGTTTATTATATTATCATGTCCTCTCCATGTGGTGAGAAACTGATGACTTAGGAAAGTAGCTACCATAAATGAAGCCCATAGCACTAGTACATTTGTATCTTGTGTATATCTACCCTATCCTTTTACAAAAAAAAAAAAAGATGAGACAAAAGTTAGAAATAGATACAAGTAAAATGAAGCAAAAATCAATTATTCATGCATCCAAGTGTTCAGAGCGTTCACTACATGACCAGGCTTAACTAGGTGACACAGACAGGCTTCCTGCCTTTACGGAACTCAACGTTCTAGTAGAGGAAAGGAAATGGATACAGTCACAGGACAACAGGGCAGAATGAACGCTATCAGAGAAATAGGACCAGGAAAGTCAAGGGCTGGAGCAGGGTAGAAAAGATGCCTTAGATCAGAACTCCCAACGTAAAGCAACACACAAGAGGTAAGTGGAAAACTCAGCTTTGACCTTCTCCACAAACCAGGTGAAGAAAGAAAAAAAAATGAAGGGCTACATACACAGCTCTTACCTGATAAAAGGTTAAAAAAATAATTTCCATAAGAGTGATACCTTTTTCTAAACTGTGTGAGCAACTTATCTCCTAAGTCCTCATACAAAATGCCCTGAGTAACGTAGTGAATCCCGTCCAGGAAGGCGTTTTTGCCACACCTGTAGAAGCATCTCCACACCGACCTTTGGCTGAAGTGGAAGTATGATACTAGCATGACGGAGGGGCCTTCCGTCACCCAGCCTCTGTGTGACCTCTCACCTCATTTCCCACCCTTACAGGGGAACTATGTGCATTTTTACTGCACATGTAGAGTGTTTCCCACCACCCAGGGCTCCCCTCGACCCAGAAGGCCTCCCTTACCATGGCACCCAAATCCTTCTAGCTAAATAATATGCATTAATCAAGACAGTGCTCAGATGCATAATTTCTAAGAAGTCTTCCCTGAATTTTCAGGCCAAACTAAGTTCCTTTTAGTGAGTTAACATCATACCCTGTTCATGTCTTGTCACTTCATTTACTACATTTCACTAAAATTATCTGTTTTGGGGTCTTTTTCTTCAACTAGACTATAAGCTCCTGGAGGAAAAGTCATGTCTTATTTATTTTTGTGTCCATCACACTTGGCCCACTAAAAGTTCATTAAACTTTTGCAAGTTTGATAAAACCTACTGAATAACTAACTTGAGTTACAGATGGCTTTCTAGCTGATCTAGGAATCACACTTAATTTCACAGTCTGTAATACAGACTCTTCAAAACTGAGATCATTAGTAAATGCTAGTGATCCCTTGGTCTACACTGTGGACAGAGAAGCTCCATTTCCTCTGCACATGTGTTAGAGGAATGGGGGCAAAGCGAAGCCGCCCTGCAGGGCCGGACAGCCCTCCGCAGACCCGCACTCGGCGGAGGGCCGCTGAGCCTCAGCAGAAGTGCCCCACGGTCGAGGGTTCGCAGCTGTCCGAGCCTCTCTGTCACTCGCACAGGTGGCCCATTCTCACGAATGACATCCTCCAATGCACACAGTGAATTCTTGACTGAGGACACACCCTCTGGAACAACCACCTACTCCCACGTATTGAGAATTACTGTTCTAACAAATATTACTCCAATTTGAAAAGATCACATAATCTGATGTATTAATCTGCTATGAGTATGTTTATAACTTAGAACAATTTCTTTCCTTAAAAAAGAAGTGATAAAGGCCAGCATACAAAATGTGACTTATACAATAGTCAGACACTCCACTGAATTCAAACCATAACCCATACTTCCACTTTTTGCCCTAAAATCTGGGTGCTGGTCACAGTGAAAGGAATCTGTTGCATCATTCTATGATTCAGGTTTATTATTCTACTTATACAAAGTATCCTCTTTTCAAGAAAAGTAGTGAGAGCGAAACTCAAGTTTTTTTAGGCAGTTTAATCCCTTAACCGAATAACACGACCATTATAAATATTCAAGAGGAATCCAAATTCTAACCCTTGGAATTCAACTTGTCTTCCTCTGAATGTGTGCACAATGTTAATATCTTTACTTTATGCATGTCTCTCTCCATCTCCAGGCTGTAAGCTCCTTGAAGACTGGAACTATTCTTGAGCATATAATACAGTGCCTCACATATAACAGGCACTAAATCTAATTGAATGTAGGAAGAATGGAATAAAGGAATCTAGAAAGAGTGAGTGGGGCAGAGCAAAGCATGGGAATGGTGGAAGCAAGCAAGAGGAAACTAGCACCAGACTCATAAAGGTTATGGGAGAAAAGCAATTGATTACCAATACTATTAAGCAGGTCATAGGTAATTCTGAGGAGACATGAAAAATCCAATACCCTTATTTCTCTGACATAAAATTTGTTTGTGGTTTTTGTACAAACAGTAAGGACAAATTAAAGCCCTAATTATCTAAAGCCAACCTTGTTTTATTTTTTAAATACTGCTCAAAAGATTTTAATGTGCTCAAATGGGTAGTACTTAGCATTCTGATTGAATAATTTGCCCATCTCTAGCTACAGCAAAATGAAAACACTAACAGTAGCTATTGTGTAGCCCTTCTGCTGACGTACATTTCACAAACATTTACTCCGGCCCCAATATTAAAGCCAGTGCAATATTTTTAGCACCAAGTTTTCGGAAAGCTCAGCTTTCTTCCTGTAGTTACAAGAGATCTGAGTCACTCAACTCCTAATGCCATTTTCAAAACATTGGCACACCACACCGCCCTGATGTGACAAGAGCCGTAATATCTCCAACTGAAAAATCAGGCTCTTTCTTTCTAGATACTAACTACTACTAAAAAGAACGGCATATGAATTATTTCCATAATCTGTCTGCAAACAGTTGGTAAGTTTTCAGTCTTGCTTCAGCTAAAGGAGTTAATTGTTTACAGAATGCAATTATAAAGTAATTAGGAGCCTGTTGAATAATTTGCATATGCTTGTTTCCCATGTATCTATATATCTATATCTATTTATCTACCTATGTCTGTATGTATTATTCTCTGGTAAGGCATCTACTCATATTTTGACCTATTTATTTATTTGGGTGAGTTTGTTCCTTACTGCAAAGTTTTACTAGTTTTTTGAATAATTGGAATGCAAGTCTTTCTTCAGCTATGTGTTTTGCAAATATTTTCTCTTGGTCAGAGGTTTTTCATTTCACCCTTTGAACACTGTCATTCACAGAGTGGACACTGTAAATTTAATAAAACCCACACCGATTTTTTTTCTTTCATAAATGACTTTTTAAAAAGTAATCAGGAGCCTGGATTCTGGTCCTGACAGTGTCACTTAATCTAAGGGCCTCAGTTTCCAGAACTATAAATGATACAGTTCAGCAAAATCAGAATATATTTGTTGTACAAAATACATAATACCTGAGCTGCTGCCAGGCTCCAAAGTTTAAATATTTTAATGATTCGAGGTTAGCGCAGTTCTCCCGATTTTAATAGATTGTAAGGAAAACCCAACAACTAGCACCCTCTTCCTCGGGGCTTCCCCTCAGACACCTGCTCCCCAAGCCCTGCCCAGACACATGCGCTTGGGAGTCCAGCTGCTCTCAGGGACTCTGGCTTCACCCCCGTTCCCAGCATGAAGCTGATAAACAATGGGGTCAGCCCACTGAGAGGAGGGCAGTGCCCGAACAGGAAAGGGAGATTCCAGCAAAGGCTTAGCCTAAAAAAAGTTTTAAGGAAAAAAAAAAAAAAACCTGTGTGACCTTGGGCAACCTACTTTACCTCTTTAAACTTCAATTTTTCTGTTCAAAAAGGATAAAATACCAGCTCATAAGGCTGGTGTGAGAATTAAATGGATGATCCACATAGTTTTTTAGACATACCATTCATTACTATTAATGACTAGACAGTGGAACTGACTGCCTTCTGAATCAGTTACTCAATCTGTGTCCACAGAGACCTGCCCACCTGCCAGGTATTGAGGGGATTCGATGTCAGCAGATGCCTCAGAGAACTCTGCTACTTCAAAGATTCACTGAAACCATGCAGCTGTGTCACCACCACCAGGGTGTGTGCACAACCACACCAAGCTGGTCATGCCATCTTTTAGTCTGAATCCTTAGTCTGAATCACTAAGTTGGCAGCAGAAGTGGGTTAGGTGGGCCAGCGTACAAGAGCTCCTAGACACGGGACTCTGGGCGGGGCTTCACAGACCACCTGCAGACCACCTACCACTACCTACAGGAATCAAGTCCAGAGGCCAGAGAGGGTAGACTTCACAACACGGAGAACAGCTATGAAATGCTGCTGGTCCCACACCCGTGTAAATGTTCAATGAAAGTTAACTCCCATTATCACTATTAACACATCACAGGAGCAGTCTCCAGGAATTATCACAGAAGTTCCAAGGACTATATTCTTCTAGGCACCTTCTCTATACCTCAATGCCCCTGACAAAGTGTAGGGTCTCCAGATTTCACTAGAGATCAGTGTCAGGAACGTTTACAGTACATTTCTCCAGTCAGTTAAAGCATGAGTGAGATTTCTTAATCTAGCACAAATGCACTTGATTTGATTTCTTGGCACCACACCAAGTAAAGCAGGTGAAGAGGAAGCGGGTCTGAGTGGCCACGGTGCTGCCAGAGGAGGCGCTCAATGAACCTCGGGGAGGAAGGGAGACTCCTAGGGGAAGGGAATTCCCTCCCCTCGAGTAGGCTGCGTTAGTGCTGGGTTTCCTAGTAACGACTGTACATCCGCGGTATGCGGGAATCCCACGCACCTGTCAGCAGATAAAATCCCTGAAGGTGTGGGTGTGAGTGGGGAGGAGGGCTTCTCATGGCCCGCCCCCGACTCCTGCAGAGCAATGGCCACTGTCCTTGACTCCCCTCTAGACTAGTGTGCAGGCAGGCAGGCAGACCTAACGAGAGGGTTAGACTCTGACTGTGGGTATTATGAAATTTTAAATGTCTGATAGGAAGAGCAGTGTAGATGAGGTTTAGCCATCAGACAGACACTTACAAAATTAAAATGTATTACCTAGTGAACATATAAAACATGCTCAACCTGATTTGTAATCAGGGAAATGTAAGTAAAATGAGACGCTATTTATTACCAATCAAAATGGTAAAGACTTAAAAGACATAATATCTGCTGCTGGTGACGCCACGAGGGAGAGGGCACTCAGATACTCTCCTGGAAGGGCACACACCCGCGGTCTTTCCAGAGAGCAACTCAGTAGTGCCTGCGGCACCAGCGCGCGGCTCACCAGGTCAGTCTGGGAACCTGCACGCGTGCTTCAGCATATCTGTGCAAGAAGCACTATTCTTTACGACATTTGCAATAGCAAAAAAGAAAAAATGGAAATTGCTCTTAGAATCTTCAAAAGAGAAACAGAAATGTAAATTATACTATAACCATGCTATAAAATACTATGTGCAATTAAAAAGAGTGAGAAATAGTTTAATGTAGTGCTCACAATGGATTATTTAATGAGAAAAGCAAGTTGCCAAACAGGATATATGCAAAGTTCCTTTTGGAAAAGACAACATATTTCTCCTGAGAATTAGAATTCATGGGCAGTAGCGGTCCCTTTTATATGAATTTAAATATTTTAAGCAATAAGAGAAAGAAAACTCCATCTATTTTTGTGTGTTTGCTCTCTAAGTAATACAGAGCTGTTTACCTTCCCGAATCATAAATCTGTGACTGGCTTTACACAGACAATTTCTCAGTAGTTCTGTTCATTTACTTAAAGGTCTTACAGATTTGATAAAATAAATAATGTTCTCAGCCAAAAACCATTTTAGTTGATTCATGTACTTGGAATAACTGAAATGACAAACATATCAACAATATTTGCTAGGGAAAACAGAACATTATTATTATAAGGTTATCTCAGGGAAAATCCACTTGGGACTTTTCTATTACATTTGGTTCATCATTTGTCAACAACGATCATTATTTTTAGAACTCCAGCCTGTTTCTAATCAATCTCCTCCCTCTATTGGGCTACCACTGAAAATGCTATTGATGCATCAGTGCACACAAAGCCTTCTCCTTAGCACGCCGGATGCAGGCCACCTTCTCAGACACATGCACTTTACAGTGTGACTGCTCTGCATATCAATATGCAAGATTTCTATATATTTGAAACATATTTCAAAAAGATAAAACAGAAAATCCTCAAGTCATGAGATAATTATTTTCCTTGAAAAATGAAATGAGAATAAAATTTTGTATTATCTTAAAACTTTAGATATCAAAGGTTTTCCCCTCAATGCCCAATTATTCTATGAATTAAATTAAGTAAGAGAAAGGAGTTTTAATGAAGAAGGAAGAAATCCCATTTCAGTTAAACTTCAAGGATTTCAAATAAAAACATCCTGGTATATAATATCAATTCTGAATAGTATCAGTGAGAAACATGAGTTTTCACCCAAACTGGAGGTAACACCAGCCTCGGTGCTAATCTCACAGTTGGCATAACCAAATTTTACTTCACTCAACCCCCCTCTTACCTTCTAGAATTCTTTCCTATCCAACCTTCATCTTATTCTATAACATTTTCACAAAGTGTTAGTAGGAAAATTATAAAGACAGCATTGTAACAATGTCTCTAAGAGAAATTATAAACTAATTTTAATCTCCATTTTCCAAGAACCTTGAAGTTAGAACGGTGATGAAGGCCAGTTGCCTGCCTGTGGAATGACAGGAAAATGGCACTAATTAAGAAAGCACTAGGGATAACTCTCTATGGGGGTACTGGCTAATTCAAAATTAATCTTTTAACTTCTGAAATGAGTTTTTTAACATATCGGATAGAAATATAGAAAGGGAAACATGATCACTTAATTCTTGATAGTGAATCTTTACATTAATGTTTTAAAAAATGGAAACAGTTTATCTACAAAGTAGTAAATAAACCAAATTCAGAAACCAACCTAGAAACCCGAGAAATGTTGCTCGCTGTCTAATGAATGCTACTGTTTTCACGCTTTACAGGCACTGTGTTCCAAAGTATAAAGATTACCACGTGGTTGAAGTGGAGTAAGGTTAGGCCTTAACAGACTACACGCACGACCACAGTTCTGCGCTATAATTTTTTAACAAAACACAAATCACAGGGGTGGAGATTAGTATTTGGTGCTCGAGTCCAGCTGAGGTGGGACCGACCACACTCGAGCACCCAGCAGCTGGGTCCCTGCTGCTCACACCACAGGCGTCTGCAGAGGAAGAGGCCGCGGGCCCAGACGACGCCCTAAATTCATCTCGTAGCACTTAGGGCTGAGCACTCACTGGGCACACGATTATATCCGGGTCAAATGCAGTACATGCTGTGATGTCACACAGTCCTACTTAACTCCTGCGAGGATGACTGAAAATGTTCATTCCCACCTAAAATTAAGTGACCTTAAAGGAACTTTTGTCATCCTCAGAATCAAGCATAGTGGCTAAAAATACAGTCGGCACACAAACATTTCTTAACCAAATGAAATGGACTCACACACAGATGCTCTCTTCCTAGGCAGGCTCACCCGGCACCGAGCCTTCGCATGCAGCAACTAAACACAGACATGACTCACTCACCTTTTCCTGTCCATTATTTCCCTAAAATTGTTCACGTCTATTTCCAGGGCCAGCACCCTAGTTCAAGCTTTATCTCCTCAAATTAGATGTACATACCACAGATTCTTCACTGTTCTTATCTGCATTTTACATAACTTATTGCCAGCTTAATCTCCTCATTCAAAGTTCAGCTCACGCCATGCCCCAGCTCAATGACTCTCCACTGCCTTACAAAATGTAAGTCTACACTGTCCAGTGATTCTAGGGAGGCTCTCCAAGGCCTGCCCTCGAGCTGCCTCTCCAACCTCACACTCACTGTGTGACCGGCACAGCTGAGACCCACTCGCATCTATACCTGTTGTTTTCACAAATGTCAAAATGCTACGCTTCCTACTTTCTACTCCTGCAAACCCCACTCTTTCGAACTTCCCCTGAGTCTGAGACACTTAGTTTGAGACACTCTCGAACTTGGGGAAGTGAACTAAAAGTAGCATTTATTGGTGACCCACTGTGTTGGAAGTGAACTGAAACTAGCATTTACCAGTGACCTACTGTGTTGAACTGAGGAGCCCGGCAAGAAACTGATGCAAAGAAGAATAAGGATCAAAGTTTCTTAGAATTTTCATTCAAGCAGGAAGAGAAGATACATGTACCTATGATTCAACACGGAATATCATAAATGATATGATATTAAGCAACATCACAGTGGATACTGCATTCAGAGAACAACACATCACTTCTGACAGGGTAAGTGGAGGCATCATGAGGAAACTGCCATTTACACCCTGGCTTCAACAGGCCAAGATCAAGAGGGCTTCACAAGTAAAGGACATAGTTCAAGAAAAGACACTAGAAGCAATAGCAATCAACGCTCTCATACTTCATTTGGCAAAGCATCACGCACTGTTTTAAGGAGTTTCTTAGACCGTTTTTTGTTTAGCTGCTGCTGTGTATATTTATGTCCTTGATGGGGCCCAGCCCAGTCCAATAGGAAACACGAGACACACGCTTACAGAACAGGGAGTAGAACAGTTCCTGCCTTGATAGTTACAGTAACAATTGAGATCATGTGTGCAAAAGTGGCTGTTCTATGACACAAACTTGAAAAATGACAGTTTACTTCATTTTTGGTACACAGCTCTCTGTGACAGACAGTTCTAAGGTGGCCCCCAAGGCTCCTGCCTCCTGGTTTATACAGCCTGTGCGATCCACACCCTGGAGTATGGACGGGCACATGAATATGACGGCTGTCATGGCTGCAACTAGCTTGTGCTTTACGGCAAAGGTGAAGGGATTCCACCACTGTAAGGTTGCAGACCAGTCTAACTTCAAGTTAATCGAAGGGAGACTATCCCTGGTGGGCCTGACCTAATCAGGTGAGGCCTTAAAAGCCGGCTTGGGCCTTTCTGAAAGTAGAGAGAGTCTCCTGCTGGCCTTGAAGAAGCAAGCCCGCATGGGTTCTATAGCTGCAGGCAAATCAATTCTGCCAACAACCACATGAGCTTTGAAGAGAACCGCAAGCCTCAGATGAGCCTGAAGCCCTGACCAAAACTTGAATTGCAGCCTCATGAAACCCTGAACAGAGGACTAGCTAAGCCATCCCCAGACTCTGATCCATGGAAACTGAGATAATAAATATTGTTTTTAGAGGTTAAATGGTTTGGTAACTTGTTATGGAGCAACAGAGAACTAATACTATACTTGCTACCTCCACTTTCTCTCAAAATTCCTTCCCTTCTCAAATATATTTTTCAATCATTTTAGTTTGCTAAAATAGATCATGTAAAAACATAAGAATGAAACAACAATATTATAAAGTTCTTTCCTCCCCATCTTTCTCTCCCCCCCACACACATATTTTATAAATACAGAAAATGTCTGATTGGAAAAGAAACAGTAACTAGCATGCCAAAATTATTTGTTTGGAACATGTCTTCTCATCTGTAAAATGGACATAATAATAACATCATCCTTACAGGGTTGGTATAAGGATTAAATAAATTTATATGAGTAGGCAATTTAAATGTCTGCTACTCAAAGTGTGGTGGAACCAAGAGCAGTGTCCTGGATGTTTTTTTAGAAATGTCGATCAGGCCTCATTCTAGATATAAAAAAAAAAGACTTTATTTTAACAAGGCTTCAGGTAACACATGTATACATTTAAAGTTTGAGAAGCACTTCATTAACGAGTGCTTCCCACGTATAAGTGCTATATGGTCATTATATCTTCTTTAACAACTCATTTATTTTAAATATCCTCTACCTTTTTATCTGAATATAAAGAATTTTCACTTGCAAACTGGTTTCTATAGCAAAAGCTGCTAGTGATTTTCTTCTCTAATCTGGCTATAAATTAAGAATTAAAAGAAAATAAGCTTCTAGTTAAGTTTAAGGCTATTTTGCTCTCTAGTTATAATGAGTTAAAAGCAGTATTATACAAATAATGGTCACTTAAATTAAGGGGAAAGTTTTTTATAGACAACATTTTAAATACCAATCCAAATACAAAAACAAAAAAAAAATACAAACTATATTAAACATCAAAAGTAAACCAACCCAGAGTAAAGCTTACCTCATATTACTGTGAATCTGGAATTTTACAATTCTTTGGGCACGTGCCCTAAAGGAAATCATACTGTACTTGCTATCCGTTTCCTTCTTGTAACTTACTATCCATGTTATGAGTAAGTAAATACAGCAGGTCCTCGAATAACATAGTCTTAATGTTCAACTTCTTTCTGTTACAATGTTGTTGAGATGCCATAGGAATTTCGCTCTCCTTTGTAATTAGCCCATGGTAAAAATGATTTTGTTATACATCGTTTCGCTTATACCTATGGAACCTAAAAGTAAAAGAAGCTATAGGAACGAGAACCTACCAATGACAGTAAGTGAGGACCCACTGCACCAGCATGAGGCCGACCAAGAGAGAGCCAGTGGGAGCTCAGATGGGCACCAGTGCACTGCAGACTTCAGAAGCAGGAGCACTTCAGAACATGTGGGAGCAGGCCAGCCTGACGAGGCAATTTTAAAATAATCCCTTTAATGTGCATTGATGAAATTAACTTTCTGCTGAGATTCCTCGCATTCAAATACCATTTAACATACTTCATTTTTTGAACAGCATTTGAAAAAATATGCAAAGATGCCTTAATTCATTTTACTTTAGATCTTTCCCCCAAAATTAAAAGCAATTTTAGTCCTTTTAAATCTGTATCCGTTTTTAGTTAAATTACAAGCTAAGGCAAGACAATTTAGAGTGACTTGAACTGCCATTTTTGCTTTGACAGGCAAATTGTTGAAAATAATTAAATAAAAGAATATTCCAATCCCCCAGCAGGAAAACATTTCTATGCCACCTCCAGCTCTAACTTTTGATGCTTGCGTTGACAGAAATGTCAATTACAGAACTAATAATAAAGTGTATTGAAAATGTATGAAATGCCCAATCTATAAAAAAAAAGAAACCATTACTTCTTACTCTGTGTTTTTTGAAGCTTTTTTAATTTAAGGTGATGGCTAATACATTTTCAAAAGACAAAGTACATCTCAAGTAGTGAAAAACTGTTAAGAAGTGAAAAAATGTTAGAGAAAAACAGAGATCTGATGACTCCTTTTTATTCAACCACGCATAAAAATGATAAATGGAAAGTTTTATGTATGTTTTTCACAATGTTAAATTCAATTCCAGAAAAGTTACCTGTGTTTTTCTAGTCTTCCTCAGTATTGAATTATTTTGAGGCATTATAAGAGGAAAAATATTCATTCATTATTATAATATATAGTATTTATTTATTAATTATTCCTTCATTATTATTCATACTACTGCCTGAGCGGGCAAGGCCTCCTTGAGAAGGGAGCATCTGAGGAAAGATTGGAAAGAGGGGGGATGGAGAATGTGGCAATCTAGGCACAGCCCCAGGGTGGTGTGTTGGCAGAACAGCAAAGGGCACGTGTGGGATCCATGAGGCAGAGGGTGGTAGGACAAGTTGGGAAGGTAACGATCAGAGAGCAGGATCGAATATGGCCTCACAAACCATGATAAAAGGGCAGACCTGGCTGATGGAATGAGAGGCCGACAGAGGGAGGGCTTTAAGCAGAGAAGTAACGTGAACTGACACATTTCAAAAGGATGACTACAGCTGGTGTGTAGACCAGAGACCAGGGGGGTGGGAACAGGATGGCAGGCAGGGGACCAGGTAAGAGGCACTGCAATAATTCAGCACAAGAACTAACAGGCCCAAGGGGAGGCCAGATTCTGGACTCGGAGAAGTTGCCACTGGCTGACAGAGAAGACTAAGGGCTCCGCTGCAGGGGAATCAGGCTTCAGCCATCCACTCCACCTGGAATACAGCTCTCTCCGCAGAATAAAGAAGAATGCAGTAAAACCACTTAGAAGACAGAATTCTGAAAACACGCCTCCATCACACACAGGCAAGGCCTTCAGTGAGCACAGGTGTGACTTGTCAGGGCCTCTGAGGTCTCTCCTGGGCATGCGCACAGCCTTGCACATGTACACAGCTTTCCAGACCTCCAGCAACGTGTTGGATCTTATGAAAGCCCAATCACTCCTTAGATCTCCTGGCTAAAACTCTGGCCAATCTGTGGGTTTCCAACAGAATTTCAACCTCATACGACTGGCTACCTATTGGCCTTCTCATTCTTTTGCAGCAAAATCACTACTGTTTCCAACAACGTTCCAGAAATATGAGGTTTTCTATGTCTGCTCCAAATCGAGAGAGCCCCTTCTAGCAGAAGGCAAAGCTACTTATCTCCACAGCTTGCCCCACCCCAGTAAGTCTACCCCGACATAGCCAGTGGTGGCAGTGAGCACCAGACTGGGGCTAAAACACCAGACTGTGCTTACAGGTCCAGCTGTTTGTCCTGAGTAAACGTCTCTCAATTTTTAAGTTTTAGTCACTTTCTCAAGTCCTAAACTGGCTGTCTTTTGACAGTTTTATCAACTTGTATCATTGGTCTTTGGTAGGTGGATTTGCCAAGCTCCTCAATCAGCCATTCTGCAATAAATGCATTTTACATGTACATGGCCTGAGCAACCTACTAAAAATGCCATGAAAAATACTGTGAAACAGTTTTAAATACGGAAAGTTACTATTTTCTTCCACCTGCTAACATGCCTTTGTTGAAGAGCTCACCCGGGCGGACGTCAGAGGGAAACGCCTCTGAGCAGAGACAGCAGGTGCAAAGGCACAGAAGCGCCCCGGGGACTGTCTGTGCGGCTCAGTGTCGGGAGGCAGCTTCTCCCTACTTTGAGCTCTCCCTCTCCAACCGCAGATGCGCTCAAATCCTTACACCCTGAAAATGCCCTTTGCTGGCCACAGGTAACCCAGTGGGTTTACTCCAAGCTCCTTCCTCTTCTTCTCGCCGACGTTCTTACAAGAACCGTTCTCCCCTTCCTCATCTCTAGTCAGTCGTCAGTTCCCAACTTCACCAAAATCCTCCTCACCGGGTTCGGTCACCTCTGAAATTTACCAAAACCAATGAATGATCTTTGGTCTTTATCCAGATGGGCCTTTGTGGTTCATTGGACAGCACTGCCTTTCACTCCCTCCTTGCAAATTTCCGTTCCTTGCCCAGCACTCCACTCTTAGCTAAGCTTTCCCTTTCTGAATCTACCCTACAATGTTAGTGATCCCCTAAACTATACTTTCAACCCACATCGCCCACATTTCCCCCAAAGAAATCTCAGCCGTTCTCACTGCTTCATGGTGATGACTCTCAAATCTTCTCTCAGTTTATTTCTAATACCTGGAAAATCATACCACTTTCATGTTCCACAAGTGAGTTCAAACTCACCAATGTCTAAAACTGACTGGATCTTACCCCCACCCCCAACCCACTCTCCCTGTCCCTGTGTCCCCTCTGACGGGGACTGGCACCTGAGATAGAAGCCTGGATATAACCTTTGATTCTTTCTCCTCCTTTCTCCTCTGCTGCCCAGGACATCCAACTAATGTATAAGTCTCGATGATTTTTACCTTCAGAATATTCTCAAATTTATCTCCTCTTCCCTGGTTCCTTACATTTTGAGGTAGCCATTCTGACACAACTGTGTCAAAAAAAAAAAAACCCTGTCAAAATGGCTACATCAAAAATGAAACTTGCCCTGGCAGGTGTGGCTCAGTGGATTCCTGGTCAGGGCACATGCCTGGGTTGCAGGCCATGTGCTTGGTCGGGGGTGTGCAAGAGGAAGCTGATTGATGTTTCTCTCGCACATCACTGTTTCTCTCCCTTTCTCTCTATATAAAAATAAATAAATAGAATCTTTCTTTAAAAAAAAAGGGAAGCTTGGGGACTTCCAGCCAAGATGGAGGCATAGGTATGTAACAGGGTGCAGCCAAGAGGGGGGCCCCAAATAGGAATTTGTAATGGGGTCCAGAAGAGCTTGGAGATAATTGGCTCCACACCACAGGGTACACCTGCCCAGAATGCTGGCAGCTGAGGCCAATTGTGAGAGGAGCCACAAATGGGGCTGCAGAGGAAGATCAGCGCTGGGATTTAAATGGAGGCACAGCAGCCATTGGGCGTCTCTCTTTTCGGGACCATGCGTCTGTTTAGGACTACATGGCTTTGGTGTCTTGGCTGGGACCAGGCGGCTTGGGTGAGCCAAGGCTTTGGAAGTGCTCCCTTTTGCCACATGGAGGGTATTGGGAGGACTGTGTGCATTTGTGGGGAACTTTAGTTTGTGTTATTTCAAATGAATAATAAATTCCTTTCCTTTTCACAAATCTCTGACATTGAGAGACGTCTTTCCTCTGGCGGCGAACATAACGAATCTGGGGGGTTCGTTTTGGTAATAGTGTATCGTTCCAGGCCCCCCCTTGTTGTTCTGTAACAGTTTTTGGCGACTACAAAGGGACCATAACTGTCTATGGCAGACTGACACCCTCAGGTGTGAGAGAGAGAGAGGCTTCGGAGTTTTCCCAGTCTCGAGAATTTCTCTGCACTCCTCCTGAGGGCATCGGCCGCCTATCACACCTGGAAAGGTGAAAAGGAACCAAAACGGGGAGGGAACAGAGACGTGAAAGTGTTTTGGTTGAAAACTTGGTTTCTGAGTGCTGTTTTATTGGCGGGGGCGGGGAGGGGAGGAATAATGGAGCGGGAATTGTGGGCAATAGGAGGGGAAGCACCTGGTCTTTACGCCATCTGTGTTCTTTTTGCTCTGAACTTTTGCTTGCTTTGCTGGAACTGTGTGAATAGTTCTGAGCCGGTTCCTAAGTGGAGCCCATTGGGTAGGACCCTAAGGGACTGGGAGAACTACCGTGCTAGGTCGACATACAAGAATCCCCTGATTAAGCAGTTAATGATTTATTATTGTAACTCGGTGTGGCCTACTTATGTTTTGGGTGATGAGCTGAGGTGGCCGGTGAATGGTTCTTTGAGTTACTGCATCATTGCTAGATTGAAACAGTATTGCCAGCAGTGTGAACTATCGGAAGAGTTACACTATCTTAATGCATTTATAATATTGCACAACAGCCTTGTGCTAGAGACAGGAGCGTGTAATGGTCCTGAAGGAATAAGTGGTCTCAGGACACCTCCCAGATAGTGGAACACAGGAAAAGAGAGAGAGAATGAGGAAATAAACCTCATTAATGCTCTGAACCCAGGAAATGGGGGCTCACAGGCAGGGGGAACTCCAGTGGTGGTGCTGCCTCCCCAAGAGGTGGGGCCCGCGACGACTCCCCGCCTCCTTGCATGTGGGAGAAGTCTCCACCACGGATTCGCATCCTCTGTGAGTTGGCTCTGCTCACCAGCCCCACCGACAGATGGGAGGGGTCGCCTTGGCTCCCAAAACCAGAGCAAAAAGGCCGTCACCATCTTTACAGGTGGGCGCAGCTTGCGTTCAGCCCCCACCTTCACAGGAGGGTGGGTCCTGCGCATTGCCTCAACCGGGGGCACCCCACCCCCAGTGGGTGGGTGGCAGCTTTGCTCCACAGCCCCACCAGCAGGTGGGAGGGGCCTGCGTTTTGCCTCCGCCCCACCCCCTGTGGGTAGGGGGCATCTCCATAGGGCCATCTCCCTCACAGGTGGGAGGGGCCTGGCCCCCTCTGCAGGGTGAAGCCTTGGGATCCACCCTCCCCAGGTGGGAGGGACCTCCATGAGGCCGCCACCTCACCCTGAAGTGGAGATTGCAAAGCCAACTTCTCCACCGCCACCTGCTGAAGAATGTGTCTCACCCCCCAGAACTCACCAGGGCACCTCCTATAACCGGGGAGCCTTCAAAGGTGTAGCCAGCCAATACCCTTTGAGGCAATACCCAATAGGCAGAATAAATGAAGAAGGCCAGCCCACTGGTTACTATTGGGCCCATACTCCGTTCTCCACTCCAGACTTACTAATCTGGAGGAATGCCAATCCCTCATATAGGAATGATCGTCAGAAGATGGCAGATCTTATTGCCTCTGTTTTTGACACTCATCACCCAAATTGGGCAGACATACAGGCCCTCCTGAACATTTTGCTAACAGCAGACAAAAGATGGTTGGTTCTGAATAGGGCTGATCAGGAGGCCCAGCGTCTCCACAATGAAGACGCCGAGGGGATTCTTAACCCAGTCAAGGCAATTCCTCAGGTAGATCCTAAGTGGGACCCAAATAGCAGAGATGGCTTAACCTCTTTGAGACACTATAGAACCTGCATATTGGAAGGACTTAGGAAAGGAGTGCCCAAGCAGAGGAGTCTGAACCTGATACAGACTCTCCAGCAGACGCCAGACGAGGATCCTTCTGAATTTTTAGGAAGGATCTATCAGACATATAGGAAATACACTGATGTTGATCCAGAGAATGTGAGAACAGTAAACATGACTTTTATTGGGCAGAGCACTCCGGATTTCAGGAACAAACTTCAGCATGTAGACGGAGTACTGGGAGTGAGCTCCTCCCAACTAGTGGACATAGCATTTAAAGTCTACAATGCCCAGGAAGCAGGGAAGGCAAAACAGGCCACAGTGTTTTTGGAGTCAGTGCAGGGAAACCAAAAGAAGCGGGGCCCTAGGGCAGAAAAAGGAAACTCAGCAGGTGTCCGCCACCATGCCAGTGGCAGAAGGGGCCCTACAGAGAAGAAGAAAGGTGCACTGGGCCGTAACCAATGTGCCCATTGCAAGGAGGAGGGGCACTGGAGAAATGAGTGTCCACATCGCAAAAGGGAAAGGGAGAGTAAGAATCCAGGTCGAATGATGGTAAAGCAAGAAATGGAGGATGACAATGAATAAGAAGGCCCAGTGGCTCCACTGGACATCTCCCGGCCCATCACTATTTCCCCACAGGAGCCCCAGGTACAAGTGACTGTGGGGGATGAGCCAATTGACTTTCCTGTAGATACGGGAGCCACATTCTCGGTGTTGAACACAAAGTTGACTAGAAAAAGCGCAAATGAAGTAACAGTTACTGGTGTGTCTGGCCAGGTACAAAAACAGACATTCCTGCAACCTCTGGAATGCCAGCTTGGGGGCAAAAGCTTACACAGAGTTTTCTGTATATGTTTGATTGTCCCATTCCATTGTTGGGCCGAGATTTGCTGTGTAAACTGCATGCACAAATAACCTTTTCCCCCAAGCAACAGCCCCTGTGCGTGGAAGTCCCGCTGGAAAATGCCCTCCGGTTGCAGGCTTCCCTGACCTGTCCTAGAGGTGAAAACCTTTCCCACCTGAGATCTGCAAGCAGGTTGATAGAACTGTTTGGGCTGACGGAACTCTAGGTAAAGCCATTAACATACAACCTATAAAGATATATCTGAAAGAAGGGGTGTGGGTCCCACAAAAGAAACAGTATCCCCTCAAAAAGGAGGCTTTAGAGGGGATCCAGCCAGTGTTGCAGAAATTTTTAAAATCAGGATTAATTTGGCCTTGCTGATCACCATACAACATTCCCATTTTGCCAGTCAAAGAGCCACACTCAAATGAGTATCGGTTTGTACAGGATCTCCAGGCCATCAATGACATTGTCCAGGACATTCACCCTACTGTGCCTAACCTTACACCCTGTTGCTTATGGTGCCTGGAGACAGCAAATGGTTTTCAGTCCTGGACTTAAAGGATGCCTTTTTCTGCATCCTGATAGATGAGCAGGCTCAGCAATTGTTTGCCTTTGAGTGTCAGAACCCAGAGACAAAAGCCACACTCCAATACTGCTGGACTATGCTGCCACAAGGATCTAAAAACTTCCTGAAAATATTCAGGGAAGTGCTGGCAAAAGACTTAAGGGATGTTCAGTTGAAATCAGGAGTTCTTTTGCAGTATTTGGATGACCTGTTAATAGCTAGCAGTAACTATGAGGACCGTTTGCACAACACCACCATGGTTCTAAATCATTTGACAAAGAAAGGATATAAGTGTCATGTCATAAGGCCCAAATTTGCAAACAGGAAGTGGCATATCTGGGATTTCAACTGAAACAAGGTACCAGGAGTCTGATGGCAGATAGAAAGCAAGCCATTGCTACACTAAAAACCCCAGAAAATTGAAGGCAGCTTCGTGGGTTCTTGGGAATTACAGGGTTTTGTCAGATTTGGATTCCAAACTTTGGACTCATAGCAAAGCCACTGTATAATGCCCTGAAAGGAGTGGACTCTGAACCCCTAGAATGGACAGGGGATTGTCAGGTAGCATTTGATACTTTGAAGGAGAAGCTGGCTTCGGCCCCTGCATTGGGACTGCCGGACTTACAGAAGCCTTTCAAATTGTACATTCATGAAATGCAGGGGACAGGACTGGGGGTGCTAACCCAGACCCTGGGAAATATCCCCAGACCCACAGCCTATCTCTCAAAGAAGCTGGACCACACAACGAAAGGATGGCCACCGTGCCTCCGAGCAGTAGCAGCCACCCGTGACATCTTACAGGAAGCTGAGTTTACCTTGGGACAACCTACTACAGTGTTGGTGCCACATCAGGTTCTGACTCTGCTAGAACAGAGAGGGGGATATTGGCTGACAGCAGGGCGTATGGGGAAATACCAGGCCATTTTGCTAGACAATCCAAATGTTACCTTGCAGACCACCACAACCCTGAACCCAGCCACCCTACTCCCAGATATGGAGGGGGACTCCGCCCTTGAGCATGAATGCTTGGAATTAATTGACCAAGTTTATTCTAGTAGGCCAGATCTGATGGACCAGCTGCTGGTGTCACCGGACTGGGAGCTGTATACAGATGGGAGCAGCTTCATGGACAATGGCCAGCGATAAGCGGGGTATGCAGTGGCCACGGCAGACAAGGTAATAGAAGCCCAGGCCCTTACGCCAGGAACCTCAGCACAAAAGGCTAAACTAATCGCCCTCACAAGAGCCTTACTGCTGTCCCAAGGAAAAAAAGTTACTATATATACAGATTCCAAGTATGCCTTCATAGTAGTCCATGCCCATGGAGCAATATGGAAAGAAAGAGGACTTTTAACCTCAGGGAACAAGGATGTTAAACACTCAGAGGTGATTTTACAGTTACTAGAGGCAGTGAATGTACTGGAGAAGGTTGCTACAATGCACTGCCCAGGACACCAGAGGGATGGTTCCCAAACCAGTCAGGGAAACCAAATTGCTGACAAAGCAGCAAGACAAGCAGCCAAGGAGTTGCCACGCCTAGTAGCCCTGGTTCCCCATCTGGACTTGTCAGAATTTAAACCTCACTACATGGAACAGGATGAGGAGCAGGCCTATGAATGGGGATTCACTAACACTGATCCCAATTCTATGTGGGAGGTCAACGCCCATGGGATGATTTTACTCCCTGAGGCTCTAGTGTATCCCGTCCTCAAGCACCTACATGAAGGGACCCACTATGGAAGGGAGGCTCTAATGGACTTCATTAGGCCATATCTGAAAGGCCCTTATTTGCAAACAATTGTCCACAGGATTAGCCAAGCCTGTCAGATACATGCCAAAAACAATCCTAAAACAGAGCATGTTCCTGCAGAAAAGGGAGTACAATACAAAGGGATGTGCTCCTTTGAGGACTGGCAGGTGGACTTCACACAAATGCCTAAAACAAAGAAAAATTTCAGATTCTTGTTGGTCTTTGTGGATACTTTTTCTGTGTGGGTAGAAGCGTACCCTACCAGCAATGAAAAGGCAACTGAGGTGGCAAAACTGTTGCTTAAAGAAATAATTCCCAGGTTTGGACTTCCCCAAAGCATTCCAAGCGACAATGGACCATAGTTCATTTCAGAAATCTCCCAGAAGGTCAGACAGGCATTGCAGATACAATGGAAATTGCATGCATCTTGGAGACCTCATTCCACAGGAAAGACTGAGAAAATGAATCACACCATAAAGAAGACTGGCAAAAAATATGCCAGGAAACACATTTAAAATGGGACCAGGCACTCCCCATTGCTTTGCTCTGAATCAGAGTGGCAAGCAGGCTTAAACTGAGCCCTTTTGAAATAGTTTATGGGAAACCCCTCCGAATTTCTGTTTTAGGTATACCCCCTCTGGATTTGGAGCACGAGGCACGAATTAAGCAATATATACAGCATTTAGGGCAGACACTAACTATTTTGCACTAGTTTATTCATTACAGGTCTGTCTACCCCTCTGACGAGCCCCTGCACCCGTCCCAGCCAGGGAACCAGGTCCTACTAAAGACCTGGAAGAGCCAAGGCCTTGCACAGCAGCTGTCTGGACAATGGACTGGTCCCTATGATGTCCTGATGACAACACATTCCTCTCTGAATATGATGGGAATTAAGCCCTGGATTCACCACACACGGGTAAAACGGGCACCGCCTAAGGGAGACAAAGACCCCACTGCTGCAGCTGAGGCTGAAAGGGAAAGTTGGACCTGCACTCTGGAGGAAGGTTTGAAATTCCTCTTCCGGAAAGAGACAACGAATCCCGGTACAGGGTGACAGTGTTTGTCATGTCATGAAAGTGTTTGTAAAGCTAGGGACTTTTAGCTGCCACATACTGAGTTTAAGTATAATCCTTCCCACTGTAGGAAAGGAATCAGGATTAAAAGAGAATGATGGTTAAATCTGGATGAGTAAAATTATCATAAAGGATGTGAAAGTTTTAAACCTGGAGTAAAGGAAACTTCAACTACTTGTTTTCTGGTTTCGTGGGAAAAGAGCAAATTTCTAACATTGACTTGGTTTCTGATCAGAAACCTGTATTTGAAGACCTAAGAAAGGTTACCGTAAGACCTAGGAAAGGTCGCTTGTAACCGGTTGAGAGAATGCCTTTGCTGCTCAGGACCCAGGAAGAGTTATATGGGGCTGCTGAGTGCTTCAGCCAGAGGCAAAGCAGCATAAAAGAATAGAGTATTTGTGAATGTTGCAGAAGGTCTGTGGGAAACTATAAAGATAAATGGAAAAGTGAAAAGTTTTGGGATGGAATTATGTGCTGTTAGTAATGGAATGTATAAGGCATGGAGATGCAATCTTGGTGGATATCAGAAGGGAAAGGATTTCCCTTCACACTCTGTATTTTTCTCCCTAACTGATCCCTCCAGAATTTGGCATTCTGAAGGGGTGAGTGATGACATGAGGTTTCTTTGCATAAAACCAATAAGGCCAGTCGCTAATAGTGGTTTTGTTAACCAAGACTTTGACTGGAATGTCATGCCTGAAAGAGGCATGTATGGGTTCTGGTCGTTACCAGAAAGCCCTAAGGAACTGGGATTGACTTGAGAAGCTAGTGTAAGCCCACAAAAAAAGCCTGGTACTTTGGTTGGTTGTGCGATTGATGGCAGTCTTTCCAGGGAAGGAACGAAGGTTGCTTTCCTGAAAGATGGCCAAAAAGGAACCTGTAGGCACAATGGAAGCCTCAAGGATTTGAGTGAAACTGGTGCAGGCGAAGCCAGATGGCGGATGTGTGGCTCTGCTTCTGTGACCCGAGGGACAAACCGAGAAATCAATCTAAAGGTTCCCTGTGTGAGTCCCAGCAAAGTGGACTTAAAGATCATAGATGATCCAGGCTGCTCTTGGTGTGTTTATGCAAATGAACAGCCAAAATTAAAAAGCAGGACCCACAGTCCCTTTAATAATGGTGAGGGTGATCTTAAGGAGAAAAACTGTGGTTCAAGGAAAATCACAGTGCTCAATATTGGACATCAGAATGGCACAGCTAACTGTCTTGAAAGTTTGTTTTCTTTTAAAAGTTGAAATTGGGTTTGCAATATCTCCTAAGATGTACAATTCACAGGTATGGAGGACCTGTCAAACTGCCATTGTTAAATGTCATTGCAGGAAGGACTTTATAACTGAATGTCTTCCCAAAAGACAGTCTCACAGGCACAGAGACTGGTTTGGGGATTGTTGTGTAAATTAACCTGTGTGTCCTTCTGTTTTCGTAGGACGTAAGCCTATGACTTCATTGCCTGAGTGACTGGTTGCAATATAGGCCTCACTTAAGGAGCCCATTTTCATCATCGCCCCCTGAGACTCAACGGTTTGGCTGAACTAAGTGGTTGGGTTGGTGAAGGGTTCAGGCAGTCCGTGGGCTTCACTTTAGAACTGATTTTCCCTTTTCTGTCTTGATGGCTTGGACAGAAAAGGCCCAAATATCTGAAAGGAGGGAAATCCTAATATATTCCCCTCAGCCCGAGTGAAGTATAGAGGGCCACAAGGGTTTTGGACAGGTGTAGCATGCCTTGTACACCTTCCTCCTGATAAGCCAGTCTTTACTTAAGTCCCTGCCTTTGTCATTTAGTAGTTATGATTTAATTGTGCCTTCCAACTCTTTCCAAATATGTCACTTCCAGAATATGACCAGGATGCCAACGGTTCAGTAATGCCAGTCTTTAGACACCAAGCCTGCAACTTCCTGGTGACAGCCAACTGACAAGGATTCTGTAAGGTCCTTTACCCTTACAGAAAGGACTCCCTCTATGCTACACTCTCCCCACCCCCTTTCAGGGCACCCCTGACCCAAGCGTAGGTAGGACAACATTCATCTCCAGCCAGAAGTAGTTACAAGAAGATGAGATCTTCATCCACTGCCCTTTATATGATTATAAAGGGGTTGCATATCGGAAAGGAGGGATTTGTAACAGGGTGCAGCCAAGAGGGGAGCCCTAAATAGGGATTTGTAATAGAGTCCAGAAGAGCTTGGAGATAATTGGCTCCATACCACAGGGCCACACCTGCCCAGAATGATGGCAGCTGTGACCAATTGTGAGAGGAGCCACAAATAGGGCTGCAGAGGAAGATTAGCACTGGGATTTAAACGGAGGCACAGCAGCCATTGGGCGTCTCTCTTTTCGGGACCATGCGTCTGTTTAGGACTACATGGCTTTGGTGTCTTGGCTGGGACCAGGCGGCTTGGGAGAGAGTCAGGACCACAAGGCTTTGGAAGTGCTCCCTTTTGCCACGTGGAGGGTACTGGGAGGGCTGTGTGCATTTGTGGGGAACTTTAGTTTGTGTTATTTCAAATGAATAATAAATTCCTTTCCTTTTCACAAATCTCTGACATTGAGAGACATCTTTCCTCTGGTGGTGGACATAACAAACCTGGGGGGTTCCTTTTGGTAACAGTATATCATCCCAGGCCCCCTGCCTATTGTTCTGTAGCAGGTAGACACTGTGCCTCCTCACACAACCAAAAGAAGGACAACAATTTAAAAACAAAAAAACAACCATAACTGACAGAAAATCGAACTGTATGGAAGTCCGACAACCAAGGAGTTAAAGAAGAAACATTCACCCAGACCGGTAGGAGGGGCGGAAACGGGCAGCTGGGCAGAGAGGGCTCCTGGCAAGGCAGCAGCTGGCGGACCCAGTGAGGCAGTGGACTGCATACTGGGTGGTCCCACATTTATGCACAGATAAACTGGGAGGAACAACTGGGGAACAGTATGAACCGTACAACCCAGGGCCCCAGTGGGGAAATAAAGCCGCAAACCACTGATTGAAAACACCTGTGGGGGTTGAGGAGCCAGGAGAGACTCCCAGCCTCACAGGAGAGTCCACTGGAGAGACCCACAGGGCCCTAGAACATGCACAAACTCACCCACCTGGGAACCAGCACCAGAAGAGCCCAGTTTGCTTGGGGAAAGCAGAGGAAGTGACTGAAAACCAGCATAGAGGGTGCCATTGTTCCCTCCTGGACCCTTGCCCCACATACAGCATCACAACCCAGCGACTGGGTCGCCCCGCCCTGATGAACACCTAAGGCTCCGCCCCTCACTGCGTAACAGGTGCATCAAGACAAAAAAACAAAAAATGGCCCAAATGAAAGAACGTTATCAAAGCTCCAGAAAAAAATACAATTAAGCAGATGAAGAGATAGCCAACCAACCTATCAGATGCAGAGTTCAAAACACTGGTAATCAGGATGCCCACAGAATTGGTTGAATTTGGTCGCAAATTAGATGAAAAAGTGAAGGCGACACTAAGTGAAATAAAGGAAAATGCACAGGGAACCAATAACGATGGAAAGGAAACTGGGACTCAAATCAATAGTGTGGACCTGAAGGAAGGAAGAAACAGATAACCAGAAAAGAATGGAGAGACAAGAATTCAAAAACATGAGGAGAGGCTTAGCAACCTCCAGGATATCTTTAAACATTCCAACATCCGAATTACAGGGGTCCCAGAAGAAGAAGAGGAAAAGCAACAAGTGGAAAATTTATTTGAACAAATAATGAAGGAGAACTTCCCCAATCTGGAAAAGAAAATAGACTTCCACGAAGTCCAGGAATCTCAGAGAGTCCCAAAGAAGTTGGACCCAAGGAGGAACATACCAAGGCACATCATAATTACATTACCCAAGATTAAGATGAAAGAATGGACCCTAGAAGCAGCAAGAGAAAAGGAAGCAGTTACCTACAAAGGAGTTCCCATCAGAATGTCAGCTGATTTCACAAAAGAGACCTTGCAGGCAAGAAGGGGCTGGAAAGAAGTATTCCAAGTCATAAAAGGCAAGGACCTACATCCCAGATTGCTCTATCCAGCAAAGCTTTCATTTAGAATGGAAGGGCAGATAAAGTGCTTCTCATATAAGGTCAAGTTAAAGGAGTTCATCATCACCAAGCCCTTATTTTATGAAATGTTAAAGGGACTTATCTAAGAAAAAGATTAAAAATATGAACAGTAAAATGACAGCAAACTCACAATCATTAACAACCACACCTAAAACAAAAAACAAAAGCAAACTAAGCAAACAACTAGAATAGGTACAGAACCACAGAAATGGAGATCACATGGAGGGTTAGCAACAGAGGAGTAGGAGGGGGAGAGAGGGGGAAAGGGTACAGAAAATAAGTAGCATAGATGGCAGGTAGAAAATAGGGAGAGGGTAAGAATAGTGTAGGAAATGTAGAAGCCAAAGAACTTATGTGTATGACCCTTGGACATGAACTAAAGGGGAAGAATGTGGGTGGGAGGGGGTGTGCATGGCAGAGGGGAGTGAAGGGGGGGAAATGGGACAACTGTAACAGTACAATCAATAAAATACATTGAAAAAATGTAAAAAAAAGGGGGGGGCAGGGGGAGCTTCACTCAAATTTAGCTCTCTGCTAAAACTAAAAAAATGATGGCCTTGCCAATGCCTACCCATATGATTTTAAGATCCTGAAAGTGGGTGTTTCTGGACATTCAGCTGATTAATAATGAGCCAAAACTGGGATCATTTGGTTTGTTATTTACTTCTAAACCTATCAGTTTTCTAGTAATGTTGCTTTCCATAAGTAAATGGCTCTTCCATTAAAGTACGTATCTGTTACACATCTGTACAACTTTCAAATCTCATCACCTCTGGATCAAATTATCTCTGGATCAAAAAATACCTTTCCAATCTAAAGGTGTGCTTGTGTGTCTTAAAGATTTCTTCTGAAGAGAATACTATGGCTTCCAGTGGATTTTTCCACAGCCTGTCCTTGAAGGAAGTATGTGTAGCTTCTGGCTGACCTAATTTTTAAATTCTGTATCTAAAGTTCTCTTTGAATGCACTAGTTTACTGAATGCTTGAAATCATTCCTCAAAAATACTTCCACATGTAACAATGCTGTTTGGTCTCATGTTATATTTTCATATTATATCCTCCTATGTGAAGCCTGTGATTGTAGACATTGAGGACATGATCTAGAATATGTGAGACTGAGAATATGTTGTCTGTAAGGGGAATACTAAAAACACTACCTTTTAACCAATTAGGAGTGTAATGTTAAAGGGACTAATTTAAGAAAAATAAGATCAAAACTATGAACAATAAAATGACAATAAATACATATCTATCAACAATTGAATCTAAAAAACGAACTAAGCGAACAAGAACAGAGAAGGAATCATAGATACAGAGAATGTTTTAATGGTTGCCAAATGGTTGGGGGGGGGCGGGTTAAGAAGTGCAAATAGGCAAACTGGTAGCCACAGAATAGCCATGGAGATGTGAAATACAGTATAGGAAATGGAGCAACCGAAGAACCTACGTATGACCCACGGACATGAACAACGTGTGGGGACTGCCTGAGGGAGTGGGGAGTGCTGGGTGAAGGGGGGCAAAGGAGAAAAATCAGGACAACTGTCATAGCATAATCAATAAAATATAATTTTAGAAAAAGAGAATACATTGTCTGTACAAGGAATACTAAAAAGACTACCTTTTAAACAATTAGGAGTGAAATTAAACCAATCCAGCCATTTAAATGAAAAGACCTTGATTTCGTGAGCCATGAAAACCCATGGCCTTGAGGTGGACTGACATACGTTTGAATTCTGTATATCATACTTTTTAGCCCAATGACCTCAAGTGATTTACTTAAAACTCTTACATCTATTTTCTCATATGAGATGTAAAGATTATAATATTATAGCTCAGAGCTAATGTAGGTATAATATAAAACTACGTTTATTAGATACTAATGCATTATATTGCACAAAACAGATACTTAAGCCATGTTAGTTAGCTATCCTTCTTTTGACTTAATAGGATAGCAATGAGGAATTGTATTTACTAAATTAGAATAAAAGGTATAATTATGTGATACTAAACTGTGCAAAGTATTCTTATAGAGAAGTGCCTGTCATTCTATTACTTTTGTTCTTTCCCCATTCTAGTTCCAAATATTTTTCATTTCTAAAGGGAACAGCAGTTTCACAAGAAGTTGCCTGTAATCTTGTGTTTAAATAACTTGCTGGTAGATGCTTGGCATGCCTGTTTCTTCTTCTTCCTGAGCGCACAGTTCAATTATATTCCCCAATCACCCCCATGTTCTTATTTAGCAAAAAAACAACGGGCACAGAACTTTCGGTCTGGCCCCAAATTCTTCTCTGTATGATCTCTCTTCCTCTTCGTGTCAGCTAGGATGAAGACGGTCACACTGTTCTTGGGAGTCTTGTACAGAATACAGTGGAGTCACCCCGTGGAAGTAAGGGCCAAAGTCTGATCAACAGAATACTGCAGAAGCGCTGCTGTGTGACCCCAAGGCTAGGACACCAGAGGCACTGCAGCCTCCACCGTGGCTGGTGTCCTGGACGGCTGTCTAGGGGAGGTGGGCCACTACACCGTGAGGATACCCGAGCAACCCCTCTGGGGAGGCTTATGTGGAGAGGAAGCTCAGTTTTTTGCTAACCAGCAGCATCATTTTGACAGCTGTGTGAATGAGCCCCTTGGAAGTTTCTCCAAGCTTTCAGCCCCGTCCAAAGGAGTCTGCAGATGTCTACAACCCTAGACTACATCTGACTCTTGGTAAGAAACTCTGAGCCAGAGATGCCCTGATGAGCCACTTCCTAACTTTTAATGCACAGAAATTATAAGAGATAATAAATGTTATTATTTTTAAACCAAAAAACAAAACAACTCTGACTTCTATCTGCCTTCAACCACACACAAAATCTTAAATAACTAAATAAAAATTTAAACGTAAAGGAAAATACTAAAAAACTAGACTTTAATAAAATTAAACTTTTGCTCTTCAAAAGACATTGTTCAGAAAATGAAAAGGCCAAGCACAGAATGGGAGAAAATATTTATAAAACCTATCTAATAAAGGATTTTTATCAATACATATAAAGAAATCTTGAAAATCAACAAAAACACAAATAACCCAATTTAAAAATGTGTAACGGATTTGAACAGACTCTTGCCCAAGAAGATACACAAGTTGCAAATATATGAAAAGATGTACATCATTAGTTGTGAGGGAGATGCAAATTAGTACTAAAAAATACCACTGTACACCCCCAGAACGGATGAAACTTTTTAAACTAACAAAGTCAATGTTGATAAGGTATGGCCCTGACTCCTGCGGTCGATAAAGATGGAAAATGGTACAGCTACTTTGAGATACAGCTTAGTGGTTTCTTATCACGTTAAGCACACACTTACCATGAAACCCAGCTAGCCCACTCCTAGGTTTTGCCCAGGAGGAATGAGAGCAGTGTTCTCCGAAGGCTCACACTCACACACTGAGAGCAGCGTCACGCTGAAGACCAGCGGCCAGCAACAACTCGGAGGCCCATCAACTGGTGACCAGACAGACATACAGACCGTGGTGTGTCTTTACAACAGACACTCCTCAGCAATAAAAAGGAACCCGATACTTTTACAACATCAATAGATCCCAAAAGTACTGTGCTACTGAGGGGAGAAGCCACACACACAAGACTGTGGACTGTCTGATTCCTTCCACACGGAACTGTAGAGAAGGTACCCGCGCTGCCAGAAACCAGACCCATGGTGGCCAGAAACTGGAAGTGAGGGGACAGGACAGACAGTAGAGGGCACGAGCGAAGCCTCTGTATAATGGAAATGTTTTATATTGTGATTCTGTTGGTGGTTACACAGTAGTTGTCAAAATTCAATAAACTACACACTTAAAACCGGTAAGTTCCGCAGTACATAAATTGTATCTTCATAAAGTTTTTTTAATGAAACACTAGAATAATGTCTAGCATATATATATATATATGTATACACACACACACACACACTCAATATTAGCTAAAAATAACTATTATTTTATGGCAATCCAAGAAAAAATAGTGTCATAGAGAAAAGATTGAGGATTTTAAGATTTTTTTCAAAGATGATATAAATACAGACATTTATTTTTAATAAACCCTATTCTATTAGCAGAGAGGGCAAGGGCTGAGGGTGAAGATCTGTCACCGAGCCCCAGCCTCTATGAAGAGAGGACTGAGCGCAGAGCCGAACGAACCAGGACCCCCGGGGCTGGTCAGCACTCAGCAGCATCCAGGCAGCGACCAGGGCACACATCACAGCCTCAAAAAAGCGAGTGGCAAGTGTTATGTAAGGCACCAACAAAAAGTCAGAGTGAATAACGCCACATGAAAAGTAGGACATAACATTTCGCTGAAAGTCTAACAGCACTTGAGAGAATTTGAAACTTGCGATTAAACACTTCAAAACTACTTCCGATAAAATAGGAGGCAAACAGCAAAGGAGGCTGCCACATTTAAATAGTTGCGTCAGTGACACCGGGGACCGCACAACCGAGACACCCCAAGACCAAGTTCTCTCTGCACCTAGCAGGGTCTAGCCTGAGAGTGGCAGAGTCTAGGAACAATCCCCACTCCTCCCCACCACTCGCACACGCCCATCAACACACACACTCACTCCACTGAGGATTCTGAGTAAAGCAGTTACACAAAGACAGGGAACTGAGTAAGGCCCCTTCTTACCCTCTTCTGCTTCATCCTCCTGGGGCGACAGTGGGCCCCCTCCACTAGTAGGAGTGAGTGGCTGCTCCTTCTCAGACTCTCGCTGCAGACTCACCACCTCATAGATTGCATCTCCAGCGCTGGTGGGACCTTTTCCCTCGGACTGAGGAGGACATAAACATGTTGCAATGTCAGAAACCAGAAGGAAATCCTGAAAGATCGTGTCTCAGTGGTCCTCTTGAAAGAGCTGGACTGAAGAGCGGCATGCCGTGTTTGAGAAAACGTCGGGAGTGCTTTCTTCTTCACATGCTACTCTAAATGCATGGTTCTTCTAGGGTCATGTCAACCAAAAAATGAAACCTACTGACCGCTTGAGGAGAAGTCGATCTTTTTTATCAGAAAAAAAAAACAGATTCTAGGACAGGCAGGTAAGCAAGTGTTACCTGATTCTTAAGACTGCCTCACACTGAGGGGAAGAGGATTCGGTTACATCCTTCAACTGATTCACAGAAGTAGATCATTTCTACCTTATAAACGGTTTACACTCTAAATGGCTTTTTTAAGGAGGAAAAACTAAGGTAACTGCCAATTGACTAACCCAGCAATGCCTACAAATCCTAGATAAAATGCCTCCAGCCTCACCTCAGACCCAAGTGTGATACTACATTCCCCCACTCCAGCCTGGTTTCAGCTCTAGGAACCTTTAAACCCTCTCCTGGCTCAAAGGTGTAGGGACATCCTTTTCTCTCTGCCAAGAGAGCCTTTCCTCCTACTCTTTGCTAAGCCCCAGCAATCTTGGATCTTTTCACTTCCACAAAGAATCTAACCTGAGTTCCTAAGTTCCCCGTATTTCGATTCTCATCATACCCTGTTCTTCCTTCACTGAACTCACTACAATGTAATTACACATTTATTATCATATTCATTTGTTTAATGGCTGTCTTATGGACTAGAAAGTAAGTGCCAAAAGGGCAGGGACTATGTTCACTTTGATCAGAAATGATACAGTGCCTGACACGGTGCTGTATTGTATTATTAGGTGCTCAGCAAGTATCAGTGGGAAGATGACTGGCGGTAGTCACCTCCTTCCTTCACTACCAAACGAAAACTACATGTGTTACCTACTCACACTGCCTAGTTTAGGAATGTCACAGAAACCCCTAGTTTTCTTCATTTAATATTAAAATAATTTTATAACCTTACTGACAAGTCAAACAATATATGGGTGGGGCAAAAGCAGGCATACAGTTGTTTGCATGGAAAATAATGCAATGATTAATAAATAATAATATAAGAATAAACTGTTTCACTTACTCGTAACTGTAAGTCTACTTTTGCCCTACCCTGTATTCACATAGTATCATAAATAGAAATAACTATGACAATTAGTATTACTTGAATATTTTTTCATTATAACTTTATCAAAGGTATAGTATATCTGTGCCCTGTCTGTTTGGTTTTAATTATTATAAATAAAAGGAAGAAAAGTTGTTTTAGATATAAAATCAATGTTTCTATTAAGCATGTTGATACTTTACAAGTACACATTACAGGTTTCTGGGGGGAAAAGTACACAGTTATTACGCTTTTTTTTTTAACTTATATAACCTAGATGTGCATTTTTCAAATACTCTACTGATTGACTCTTTTAGAGAAAAAAATTATTGCTCTACATTGCTTCTTAAGGAACTAGTGTAGCATTGAAAAGAATGATAGAAAAAAGATGTATGTTATTACATGAAGAGAACAGGAAGGCCTTACCTGCTTCAGCCTCATGAAGAAAGTCTCCGTGAAAGTCTTTCTGCTGAAATACCAGAACCGCTCGTTTGCAGGGTACACGCGAACGAGCGTCTCCAGCAGGAAGCGGACGGGCTCCACCACCTCTGTGACGACCATGTCCACTGCCACCGTCATGTACACTCGCTTGTCTGCAGCAGAAACGGTCTGTGTCTCACACTGGCTTTATCAGGCCTTGGTTGTTTAAGAAGACAGTTCCCTCACTTATGAAAGAACTAAGCTTCTTTATAATCATATTGCCTTCAATGTTTAATTTTAAATGTTTTGTTGTCGGTTTGACGAATAGGTAACCAAGTATTCCAAGTATGTTTCTCAACACACAAGATCCTATTTTAATCAACTGTCCAAATCTTCTCTGACAACTTTGATTTTTTCCTTCTCCAAATCAGTTCTTAATATAAAATATAAATAATACAAAATTTTCAGGATGTCTTTTACACTAAAACTCTCTTTCAGATTTCCCAGTAAAACCTCTGGAAAAAGAACCAAGGTTTGTTCTTTCATCTCATACAAAGAGATACTAGAAGCCGTTTGTTTGCTGAGCTGCCTGAGAAAGACCGTCAAGTCAGAAGAGCTGTCCTACCTTCGCTATAGTAAATCTGTACAGGACGATGTTACTAAAATGCGTACTCCAACATTACGCCTTAAGGGATCCCCAGGAGATCTGTCAGCACCCTCAGCGTCCACAATATTTATTTACCCTCTGGAGAATCGCTGGCCCAAGCCCTGGTGAAACAGTCCCGTGAGCTTTCACACAGATCACATCTGCCTCAAGAGTCCTGGGGCAAGTGCTTTAGGGAACAACAGTACAGTGCTACCGGTCAAAATTTCAGTTATCTTTCAAAATGTTTATTTGGCCACAGCCTTCCTTTCATTTGAATCTGGAATCTTCCAGGCCAGTAGCTACTGGTTTTCTACAGTTTCACAATGATAGGTTTAATGTAGATTTAATTTTATTTTATTTACCCTGCTTCAGATTCATTGGGGTTTTTGAATCTGTGGCTTGGTTACTCTGTATCATTATATCATTACTGCATTACTTTAAAAAAATTATTAAATTTATTGTGCCCATCACTTTTGGTTCTCAGAGGAAAGATCAAATAACCAAGCTCATTTAAAGAAACATTCAGTAGTGTTCTTTAAAAACATTATATAAAATTTATAGTCATCAACCACGTGCCTATTAATGCCATCAAATTCAACAAAAATTGTATTACACTCTTACTAAATACACACATTCTCCCTGCCAATTCAAGAGAAAGTAGGATTGTCTAGACATGGTACTTGACTCTTAGGGGACCTGGAAGTCTAAGTAAGGGGTGATGTAGAAAGGTAAGAGAGAATAACACGAAACATACTACGAGACACAACTTAGGGTAGTGAAAAAATCTAAGATATTTCCTCTCCCAGGGCCTCAACTTCTTCTGTAAAAATCAAACGATAATTCATGACTCTTCTGAATAATTTATAATATCAAGAACACCATTTGAAAATGTTGAAAATCAGCTCAACATTTTGGAGTTGCATATGAAGTAATTTTAAATTTAAAATACATTATCTTTTGGATCAGAAAATTATTATAACATTATTACATAAAGTTTATTTTAATAAAACAAATTTAAAATACATAATCCTTTACTTGAGAATTAAATGTGTATGAAAATACAAAATGAAACTGAATTACGTGTTACAGTAAACAAAGATAAAAACTGCTTTTGAAACTGGTATTTTATTCTTCAAAATTATGAACTGGCTAATTTTTCTCATTTTTGCACTTACCTTCTGAATGATTATAAAAACTAAGTTTACAGGCTGGTATTACAAGCCTGTGTCCAAAAATAAAAAGCTGTGGGTATAAAACTTATTTATTCCTAATATATGAAAAGCTAAATTTTATATAATCATTATTTTTTCTCCCTTTTTAGCCCTTAGTATGAAATCACTTGATGTGCATCAAATGCATGCAATTTACAGGACTGGGAAAGACTCTCTTTAAAGAAATTTAAGAATAATTATCATTTTATGCTATTCATTAATATATTATACTTCCATATCAGTATTCACTGTCTTGAACCAAAAGTCCACTGTGTGTAAAAACTAAAGAATGTAAGACAATTATTTTTTTTTAAATATCCATTATTTTCTCAATATAAATTATTGGTTGAATGACAATGAGGCATTTAATGTAAGATTATATAATTCATGAGGTAAAACTTTAAGTTTGAAGGCAGGTGGTAGAGGGAAAAACACACAAGAAATTAAAAAGTATCTGGAAAAAGTAGGAATAAAATAAACACAATTGGAAAAATGACAAATGTGACTATATACCGTTTATAAATTCTGTTCAATATTAGCCATAGTAAACAACACAAAAAAGTAAAGAACAAGGAAAAGGGTGTTTGTCACAAATGACATGCCTGATATACATTACTAAGATCTCAGGGCCCAAAGGTCAAAAGACTGGAACCAAAAAAGTAATGAATGACAAAAATAAATAAGCTATAATTTTTGATAAGTTAAATACTTATCAAAAATATGCACAATTTCAGAACATGCTTTCAGCATTCCTTTCCTAGTCTTTCATCATTTACACACACACACACAAAAAAACCCAACTCTATAATGACATATGAAGCACATAGCACAAATACTTTTTACATAATCTAATAAATTAATTCATGTATCTTTGGGGAGATTCTTTCGAATAGTGGAGGTTTTTCCCAGTAGATGCATGAAGTAGGAAAAGGAACTTCAAAATCTAAAGAATAACTCCTAATATTGTATGTCAACTGTAATTGAAAAATAAATATATTTTAAAAAAATAATTTGAACAACTTAAAGGAGACAGAAATTGACTTCTCACAAACTTTAGAGCACCATTCTAAATAGTATTGGGTTGGCTAACGAGTCCATTGAGATGTTTTTTCCATAAAACAAAAGACACATTTTTCATTTTCACCAATAACTTTACTGATTTGGGTATTTTGAGTATGCTGGCTATCTCCCACATGGTATAACACTGATTGTTCTCAACTGATGTCTCAGTTTGATGGAGACGTGTCTACCCCACAATGGAGCACTGCCCACTGAGAAATCCCCAGCACGAAACCTCACAAACCACTTTTAAACCGTCAGTCAGTCACAGCGCCTTCTCCATACACAGCACAGATCTTTTGTTTTGCGCTTCAAGTGAGTTTTTACCTTTCTTGAAATAATAAAGCATAATATGCCAAAAATGTTGCATATTTTCTTCCGTCTTCAATATTAAAATGACTACACAAAAATTCCCAATTTTGATGTTTTTTAAATGCACACTGGTAAGACAGCTGTCACAATACAATCTAACAACTGAGCACTACTGCAGCCATTTTATGGAAAAAAATTCACCAATTTTGATTAAGTTTTTTAAATGCACACTGATGTGACAGCTGTCACAATACAATCTAACAAAACTGTTTCCAACGAAGTTAAAGACAACTAAGCACTTGTAGCACTAAGCACTTTTCTGGCATATTATGGAAAAAAAACAAGTAAAATTTTTGGCCAACCTAATATTAAATAAATAACAATCTTAAAATTCAAATTCCAAAGGCAGTATCAGTAAGTGTTATGTTCTGCATTTCTTTTACCTTTCTGGCTTCAGAGTGCGTATCTTTAAAAAATATATTTTATTGATTATGCTATTACAGTTGTCCCTGTTTTTCACCTTTGCCCCCTCCACCTGGCACCCCCATTCCCTCCAGCAATAACCCCGCTCAGTTCATTCCATGGGTCGTACATGTAAGTTCTTTGGCTACTCCGTTACCTATCCTGCTTTTAATATCCCCATTGATTTTGTACCTACCAATCTGCGCCTCTTAATTCCTGCACCTTTTCCCCCATTTTCTCTCTTCCCCCTCCCAACTGATAACCTCCAAATAATCTCTGTACCCATGATTCTGTTCCTGTTCTGCTTGTCTGCTCTGTTATTTGGAATCAATTACTGATAGTTGTGAACTTGCTGCTATTTTAACGTTCCTCGTTTTGATCTTCTTTTACTTATATAATTCCCTTTAGCATTTCATATAATAACAGCCTGGTGATGATGAACTCCTTTTAGTTTTACCTTGTCTGGAAAGCACTTTATCTGCCCTTCAATTCTGAATGATAGCTGTGCTGGATAGAGTAATCTAGGTTGTAGATCCTTGCTTCTCATCACTTTGAATACTTCTTGCCAGTTCCTTCTAGCCTGCAAAGTTTCTTTTGAGAAATCAGCTGATAGTCTTATGGGAATTCCTTTGTAGGTAACTCTCCGCTTTTCTCTTGCTGCTTTTAAGATTTTCTCTTTATTTTTGACCTTTGGCATTTTAATTATGATGTGTCTTGGTGTGGTTTTCTTTGAGTCCATCTTGTTTGGGACTCTCTGTGCTTCCTGGACTTGTATGTCTAGTTCCTTCACCAAATTAAGGAGGTTTTCTTTCATTATTTTTTCAAATAAGTTCTTAATTTCTTGCTCTTCCTCTGCTCCTTCTATCACCCCTATGATTCGGATGTTGGTATGTTTAAAAACGTCCATGAGGTTCCTAAGTCCTTGTTGTTTTGAATTCTTTTTTCTTCCTGCTGTTCTGATTGAATGCTTTTTCCTTCCTTGTGTTCCAAATCATTGGTTTGATTCTTAGCTTCATCCTCTCCTCTGTTAGGTCTCTGTATATTTTTCTTTATTTCACTTAATGTAAACTTCATTTCTGCCTGGATCTCTTTTATGGCATTGAAGTACCCTATGACTCCCTGGAGCGTCCTGATAACCAGTGTTTTGAACCGTGCATCTGATAGGTTGGTTATCTGTTTCATGCAGTTCTCATCCTGGGGTTTCATTCTGTTCTTTCATTTGGGCCATAATTCTTTGTCTCCTCAATTTGGCAGCCTCCCTGTGTTTGTTTCTGTGCATTTGGTAGAGTTGCTTTGACTCCATCATAATGCGCCTGTTACGTTGTATGGTGCAGAGTCTTAGGTAACTGCCAGAGCAGGGCAACCCGTGTCACAGCTCTGTTGCTCTGTGTGGGGGAGGCATTGCAGAGAGGACAATGCCACTACCTGGCCCCTGGAGTTTTGCCCAGGAAGAAGCTGTCTCCTCACTCACACTTCACTTTCTCCCCATATGCCACTGGTGCCCTTCCAGCTGTTACCCTGGTGTTGAATCCCAGAGGTAGTGGGTCTGTGTGAGTCCTAAGTTCATTGCAGTCTTTTTAAGAGTATGTCGTTTCTTCCACTGTCCTAACCCATACTGGTTTTTATAGCCAGAAGTTATGGGGACATATCTTTCTGGCACTGGGACCCTGGGGCTGGGTGGTCTGGACTGGGGCTGGGATGCCTCACTCCCCAGGTACCCCTCCCATTGTTTATCCACCACATGGAAATGTGGGACCACCCATTTCTGTGTCCATGCCTCTCTGCGCCACACTGCACCTCCACCCCTCCTACTCATCTGGATGAATGTGGTTTCTTTAAATTCTTGGTTGTTAGACTTCCACACAGCTCGATTTTCTGACAATTCTGGGTGATATTTGTTTTGTAGTGTAGCTTTTTTTGCTATAGTTGTGCACAGAGGCAAGACCTGTTTACCTACACCTCCATCTTCACCAGAAGTCCTCTCTAAAGAGTGTTATTCATACTCAATCTGTGTATTACTTTCTATTGTGCCTCAGTATGATAGTTTTCAGTTTCAATCATATGTGTAGTGATCATGTAAAAACACATAAGATTTAGCATGTATTAATGCATTATACACATTAACATAGAATATTATTTTCCCTGCAATGGACCATTCTCCTTGTGCTAAAGAAATAGTATTGGGTGTAGAAATTCAAAATGAATAGTAAGAAAACTAGATCAGATAAGTGTATTGTGCTCAACACACTATGTCAAAACAAGGCTAAATTTCACAGTAAAATCTATTAATAAAAATACTCCATTTTAAATGAGCAGCAGATTTTAAAAACATGGTAAAACAACATTGTCTGTAATGTAAAGTTTTAAGCAAATAATAAGGAATCTCTTAAGAAAAGTCACCTTTTGGGGTTTCTTCATTAAGTGCCAGAAAGATGGGTGCATTGGGGTTCCATATCCCAGTGATGACATAGGCCCTCCCATCACAGCTCTTTCCCATGGACTCCTGGGAAAGTTTGAAAAGGAATGGATACATCAAGAAAATCATCATCTCAAACAATAAATGTATCTTACTTTAAACAATCCAATTTACTAAAATTTGGATTTATACTCAAAATGGGGGTTTATTTTCTTTGTAAATTTTTTTCACTCTGCAAAAACATTTCTTTAAATATTAAATTCTCCTACAGCTTTCCTCAAAGAGTTTCTGCTTAGAGACATATACCTCTTGGTTACAGGAGGTACACTCTTCCATGCTGGGTCACAAAAGCATAATATTGCTATGAAGTTATACTTACCTTGATCTTGGGCTGGGTGTCAAAATCTCATAATCTAACACATACCAGGATGTACATGGTTGCTATGAAAACCACAGTATAGATCTCACTGATGCCAGTTAAATTGAATAGCTAATCACAAGCAAAGATAGTATTCTCCTCTAATGCTCTAATCTTCAATATATTCTTAAAATATTAACTTACTTTGTCACAATCGATACCTTCACAGTGAACACTTTCCTACTATACAGCACCAGATATCTACATACTTTCTTACAATCACAAATCAACATTAGGAAACTTATATTGGTTTATGATCATCATGGAAGTTTCTTGGCTATCTCCCTCTACCCTTACTCCCTCCTTCTTCCTTTCTCTCATCTCCTCTTCCTCTTTCTCTTCATTTCCTCTATTCTTTAAGACTTTTACCCAGCCAGCTCCTGACTCTCTCTACAGAAGCCAGCAACTCCCTATACTGAGAGCAAGACCACATGAAGTTGTATGTGTGTGTGCTGGGGGTGGGGAGGTTAAAGGCTGTCCCACAGAAAAGCACACAGAATATAAACACGCGCATATGCAAAAAAAGAATATTATCTATATTACTTTCAATTTCCTGTATCAATTTCCTATTAAGAATACAGAGGGCTCAAAGGGTCAGACTAAAAGAAAGAGAACATTTTTTTTTCAATATTACCTCCACACAAAAGCTTCTCTGAATACCTATAAAATTATTTCAGTCATTTGGTAACTACTATGCATATTTTTCTAGTGTATTGGTGATATTTCATTAATCAGATTGTATAGTTTGAGTGCAAGGGCCACATTCAATGAGATACACTCAAGGTCATGTAAAGAAACTCAGTGCCTCCAACACTCACATATTCATATTCTCTCTCCCCCGGCATCTCTCCCTCCTCACCCAATCTCTCTCCTTCATCCTCTCTCTCTCCTTTCCAAGAGGACCTTCGTTAGGAACAAGAATGAGTACTTAACCTCCCACCAAAAAAAAACTCTATCGGTGGACAAGAACTGCACTATGCTTGAGTCCAAAAAGAAAAAAAATGAGCTAGGCCAATCAAATTATTCCTTTCAATTAATAAATACCAAGGAAAGTGGGCACTGAAAAGTGGAGCAAGAAAGGTATGGTAAGAAGTCAGGGGATGACAGGCTACATGTAAAATGAAGTCAGATGATGGAAGGAGACCTGACTTGGGGCAGTGAACACACAATACAATACACAGATGATATATCATAGAATGGTACAGCTGAAACCTCTATAATTTTATTAACCAATGTCACCCCAATCAATTCAGTAAAAATTAAAAAGTAAATAAAATGAAGTTAGATATGTGATAACAAAAACTGTACAATGGGGGAAACTGCTAAATGCTAAGAGAGAAATGAAGAAAACAATTTTTTAAAAGATTTTATTTATTTATTTTTAGAGAGGGAAGGGAGAGATGGTGAGATAGAGAGAAACATCAATGTGCGGTTGCTGGGGGCCGCGGCCTACAACCTAGGCATGTGCCCTGACTGGGAATCGAACCTGCGATGCCTGGTTTGCAGCCCGTGCTCAATCCACTGAGCTACACCAGCCAGGGCAAGAAAACAATTTTTTTAAACATAACTTTGCTTTTTTTTTTAAGGTGGTTTTTTTTTTTAGATTTTATTTATTTATTTTTTAGAGAGGGAAGGGAGGGAGAGAGAAAGAGAGAGAAACATCAATGTGTGGTTGCTGGGGGCCGTAGCCTATAACCCAGACATGTGCCCTGACTGGGAAGAGAAAACAATTTTTAAAATCCTGTAAAATAATTAGTCATGCAGTCAAAAAACAAAGGCAAATTCTGGGAGACAGGAAGGGGGAATGAAGCAGAGAGAGAGGCAGAGAAGAGACACGGAGGGAGAAAGGCAAGGAGGGAAAAGGGGAGGAGAGAGAGAGGAGGGAGAGAAGGAAAGAAAGAGGCCGAGAGAGACTTTCCGAAGCTTCCAAAGTTTGTTAGAATAAAGTGTACAAAAGTGAAAGTTGTTCTCAAAAGTGTTCACATATCTGGACAGGTCAGAGAAGACACAGTATTAACGTCTTGCTCTGGGGGCAGAAATACCACAAATGAGGCCAGGTTACAAGGAATGTGACACTGGGTGATTACAAAGAAATAACTTTGTAATAGCCGAAGCTCAGTGACCATGTATTAACATAGTGTGGAGATGCACAGCACTGGGTAATAACAGTTGCTGATAACGGCAAATGCAACCCCCTGCCTGCCCACCTGTGTGTTGTACAGGTCAGCCCACCTCTCTTTCCGGGGCCTCAGTGCCAACCAGCCACTTGATTTCAACATGGACTCTTAATGGTGGACACTGCACAGGGCCTCAGAAGTTCACGCCAGGCCTGTAATTCTATAATCTGAACTTAAGTTCATGGGAAAATCTCTGCCAGAGATTCATCTTCACCTCTTAAACTCACAAAGACCATGACTAGTTAAGACCTAGGAGCTTCTAAGGCTTTAACGTCTCGAACTACCGTCTCCAGGAACCTTCAGGGCTCCGGTATTCTCTGGGCCGCCTTAGGCAGAAGCACGCGCTCTGCTGCTGCGGCGCCGCACAGCGGGGCGGAGGCAGATGAAGCAGCAGCCAGCCTGGCTCACGCTCAGTGTAGCCGCCGGCCTTACCTGACCCGCCCATGCGGCGCTTCCCCTGCGTTTCTGCGGCTCACTGGGCCAACTGGGCGAGAGCACCTAACCCACTGCCGTAGTCGCAGACTTACAGGGTCTGTCTCCACCACAAGGCTGCGAACCCACGGGCGGTGAGAGCTGTGTTCTACCTCATTCTACAGCTCCAGCACTTCACACAACTGGCACCCACTGGGAACTCAAAGATGCTGACTGAACCATCCCAGTACCACTAGAAAAATCAATGGGCTGTCACCATGAAGTAAAGAAAATGTTGACATAATTGGTGACATTTACCTGACATTTGAAAAACACAGGTGAAAGGAAAAAAAACATGTAGTATTTGTTGTCACTAAATATAAAAATCGCAGTGAAGTAGAGAACTTTGTTTACTCTAAGATGACCATTTCCTACAACATTTCTAAATCGCAAAGTAAATGTTTTCATAACTGCAGTATTAGAAGGTATTTCTGTTTAAGAGTTAAGATGGTTTGCTATCTTCACGTCGAATACCAACTCCGAAATATATATTAACCTTTAAGGGCATTCCTGAAATAAATGCTGCGCCCGCAGTAAATACATTTTGCTGAGGACAGATAATCAAGGAGGAGAAATTCAGAGAGGGAAATGCTCTTAAGAAAATAAAAGCAACTGTCACAATGCTCAAAAGTTAATAACAATGCATTAAAATAAATAAAAGGCACCATATTCACCCTGGATATGCCTGTTATAATCATGTACTTGCTCTTTTGGGCTCAAAGAAAAGACATCCTTCTAAGAAGCCAAACAGATGAATGGATGGACATTTTCATAACTCTGTCCTTTTACTGACTTTCAAGTTGCATATGATTTTTTGGTAGGAATTTTCCCAAATCTCTCCCTCATTATTAATTTTAACTTTAGGTTTTCAAATTTCATTATTACTATCATACAGCTGAAAGTTAGAAACAAATTTTCCAATATGACATAATTTTACAATAGAAAATACATTAAAATATAAAATAACTATCATATCTTTACTTGGTTAATTAAAGTGTTTAAGGTTATCATTACCATATCCAGTAAATGCATGTCACTGTTCTTCACGTTTCGACCTGGGCTTAACAACATTCCAAAACATCTGAAAATATTGGGGGGAAGAAAGGAGAAATAAGGTATCAAGAATGTATAGGAGCCCAGTGAGCAAAAAGCTGTTTTATAATAACTATACAATCTGAGCTCTGTACTTACAAATAGCTATTTTTTTACAGAAACAACACAAATAAGACTTCATTAAGATAAATAATAAAGATCATGTAGAAATCCCCAGATCTTTATTTTTGCATGTAAAAGATTACCAATGATCAGAAAATGTGATAAAAACGGCCACAAATTGTTGATCAAGACAAAATACAGTAGTGAGAAACAAATTATTTCTAGACAGAAATGAGATTTTATTTGCCTTAGAGTTATTCCAAATATATATAGGTCAAAATCAAATAACCCAGCTAAATTAAAAGTGAGATTTAAAAAAGAGTAAGAATAAGATACTTTGCTCTCCTTTTGCATCAAGCTGTATTAACAGAAATAGTCACCCAGGCCCTCAACAGTTATGTTGACTGCATAGCTTATTAAAACTATGTCCTCAGTTTGAAAAAAAAAAAAGTTGTACGAAACACACTACTAAAACCTTATTATATTAATGAGAATATTATCCAACATGCTACTAACCATCTGCTTTATTCTATGCTTACTGAAGCTAAAGAAGTGTGAGAAATCCCACTGACACTACCCCTTTATTTGTAAGGATCTTAATAAGCTCCAAACTTCAATTAAATCTAACATTTTTTATTTGTTAGGGTATTACTGTCAATTCTGCTTTAAAGGGAAGCAAAGTCCGGAGAAGTTGAACAATTTACCCAACTTCACACGGCTATTCCACAGGTCCTGTAATTCCAGAGGCCATGTGATCTGTCCAGTGTCTCCCTGCCAACAACGCATATCCACACTTCCTAGAGTGCTTTCTAATATTTATTTATTTATAGAGAGAGGGGAAGAAAGGGAGAAAGAGGGAGAAAGAAAAAAGCTGACTGGCTGCCTCTTACACGTGCCCCTACTGGGACCCAAACCGGGGACCAAACCCGCAACCTAGGAACATGCCCTGACCAGGAATCGAACCGGCAACCTCTTGCCTTATGGGATGACACCCAACCAACTGAGCCACACTGGTCAGGGCTTCCTAGAGTGTTTTTACTGCAGCTTTCCAAAATTTAAAAATATAAACAATGGAGCACTTTATACAAGAAGTAGAGAACGCAGATCAATTAAAGATTTTTTTTTAATTTCAAAAAATGTGGTAGCTGGCCAGTCAATATTTAATCTGATCCTTGCTATTTACCAAAGGTTTACTTTTCTAGTGGCACTGGCTCTTTTCCCCACGAACAGGTGACAGACCCTGTCCAAATACGAGCTCAGTAAGCGGTAACACAGCACATACTTCCTCTGAGTACTTTAGGATACTTTACTCAAGATTCCCCTTTGGCCTCCAAAAATAATCAAGTATGTAACGAAGATAATCTTGATAAGCTCTGAGGACAACTTTCCAAGCTTATTATTGTATCATTGAACAAAACATAATCTATTACAACAGAGGCAATCATACTCTAATGGTCATCATTGTAATGATTACTATACACTATCTGATCTCCCTCCTATGAACTCTTATAATAAATGCTGTCTGTATAAATGAAAAGTTAACCATGCAACTCACTGTACTATTTCTTCTACTACTGCCTTATATTCTTGATAAGAAAGAATAATAAAGTTCATTCTTTTCAGATATAAAATGTGGTCCCCAACTAAAAAGTCAGGTCAGTGATACAGACGTGTCTGACATTAACATTGCCTGAATAGTAGTCCCCCCATCCTCCGGGGGTTCATTCCCAGTCCCTCGGTGGGTGCCGGAAACCACAGACGGCATCAAACCCTACGGACCCATGTTTGTCCTATACATGCACAACTCTTCACTTCAAGGGAGCACCTTACAGCTTCTCTTTGGCATGTCTGAAATGCCAGCATCGCTCCTCTTGCCCTTGAGGGTCATTATGAAGTAAAATGGGGGTGACTGGAATACCAGCCCTGCGATACCTCAACAGCAGATCTGAAAACCAAGGTGGCAACTTAGTCACTAACAGGTAAGCAATGTACATGGCCTAATTTTGCCATATTACAAAAAAAACAACATGCAATTTAAAACTTGTAGATTGTTTATTTCTAGAATTTTCCATTCAATATTTTTGGACCAGGGTAACTGAAACCATGGAAAGTAAAACTGTGGAAAAGAAAAAACTACTGTATATTTTGCTTCAGTGTTCATCACTCATGGATTTTTTTAAAGAGTGATTCCCCAGCCCTGGCTGGCGGCTTGGTGGAACCCCAAAAGGTCACAGGTTTGACCCCCAGTCAGGGCACACATCTGGGTTGTGGGTTCAGTCCCTGGTTGGGGCGTGGACGAAAGGCAACCAATCAACGTTTCTCTCTCCCATTGATGCTTCTCTCCCTCTCTTTTCCTCTTCCTTCCCCTCTCTTTAAAATTATGTCCTGAGGTGAGTATAAAAAAAGAACAATTCCCTATATTACAGGGTTTTTAAATTATAAATCTACTATATACTCATTGTAAAAAGTTAATGAATACCAAAGTATATAGCAAAAAATTAATTCTCCCTTCTCTTAGCCTCCTTCGAAACCAATGCTAACAGTTTAGTATGCAGCCTCCCTACCTTTCTTCTTGCTTTTTTCTAAAACATTTAAACTCTTATATTATTTTGTTTATCTAGCACTTGCAGGTAAATGGTGCAGTTTTATATTTCCTTAATATAATATTCCTGTGTTAAGCTCAACTGCAAAAGGAGCCTTGGAGGTTTAGGTTTTCCTTAAATGGCAACACACATTACCTTATTCTGATGGCCTCTGACGCACTGTTCTTGTTCTGGGTTACAAATAAAAAATCCTGCCACCAACGAGCAGTGTGACCTTAGAGATAGCACCTGACCCCCTTGGGCCTCTGCTTCCTCCTTTTGAAAAGACAAGTGTAATAGATACACTCTGAGGGTTCTTCCAGCACTAAATTTGCACAACTTTTTTCCTATCAATATCAAGCTGCATTAGTCATTTCCAAAATTATACTTCATTAAAGCACACCAGGTTTCCTATGGGGACAAGCAAGGTCTATTAGGAATAATGTGTCAGTAATTAGATAGATATTATTATTACCACAAACACCTAAGGCAAATATTAAGTGTTTCACTGGGGAATTCAAAGTATTCAATCTTCTCTTATTAACTCTATAAATAATGTAGAAAGCAAATTGCTTTCACACCTATTTTCTCAAGGAGCTCACAGTCTAGTAGGGGAGAAAAATAAGTACACAGGCAATTACAACCTGATATGGTAAGTTCTCTGAGCGCTGTAGTGCAGAATGTTAACCAGGCAGAGTGAGACACACACAACATTATTTATCACATACTGCAGTAAACAGCTGACCTGCCCAGAATGTGAAATCGAACCTCTGAGAATGAGATGATATCATTATATTAATTATACCAGCTATTGTTTATTGAATGTCTTCTTTATTTATTCTCATTTATTCTATTACAATTGTCCTAACTTCTCCCCCTTGGCCCTCCTCTGCCCAGCCCACCCCCACTCCCACAGTCCACCTCCACACCGTTATCCATGCTCGTGGGTCATCCCTACACGTTCTTTGACTTGTCCCTTCCCCTTCTTTCCACCACTTCCCCCGACCTCACCCCTCTGGCAGCTGTCAGTCTGTCCCATGTTTCCATGTCTCTGGTTATTGAAACTTAACTTTAAGTCAGACATTACTATATTGTTACATTTATATTTCAAACCCACCTTCTAATAACCTAGCAATAAAACCATTGTTCCAAAAAAGGAGAAGTGATTTGTCCAAACCACACACCTATTAAGTTATAACACTGGACTAAAGCCCGCATCCGTGACTCCCAAACTGCGTGGTCTTTCCCACACTGCACCCTGGCCACCTCCCTGGCCTCCTGGTAGAACAGATTACACCTCAACACTGCGAAAAAGAGCAGTGCCAGTCATAGATTACTATTACAATTACCACCACAAATACAAAGAAAAGTTCAGCTTTCCATAATACCTAGTGAGATTTCACTCAAAACAGAGTTTAAAACAGCTTTTAACACCAAGTTAGTGCCCATACCAACACAAAAACTCTGGATCTAGCATTGTTTTAGACTTAATGATGGAAAAATAAGTGAGAAAAATGAGGGTGATATGTGAATGTGCTGCAATGGGAAACGTCCTTTTTTAATTTTTCCTCTTTGTCCCTCAAATCATTAGGACTCTACCTACATACGTCCATGAAGACTATGGGTGAAAAACAGGAAGAGAGGAAAAAGGAAGGAGGCAGGCCTCTGACGAGTACCGGTTCAAGACAACCATCTCTTACTAAACCTCTGTTATTAAAAATGAAAAATGACAGCACAACAGGAGGAACAAACAATTGCAAGAAACAAAAGCTAGAACTCAATCATGGCTTTTTAGAACAACATATAAAAGTGATAAATAATTTCATAAAAATTGGAATTCCAGTTAATCTCAATCTGAAGAAATTAAAGCAAAAGACAGTTAGAAAAATCTCCTACATATAATTATTGGGAATGTTTTTGCCTTACTGAAGGATCCAAAGGAAAGCAAAATATACAGGCATTCCTCACTAGGCAGAGTAGTGTGGGACTGTGGAACATATACAAAAGTGACCTTACGTATGTATCGATTTTTCTCCCCGGGAGAAACCGTGATTGTTCTGTGACCTTTAAATATTGGTAGGGACAAATTCTACAGTATAACCAGAGACGCAGGTGTTTGAGGTAGGGAAGAGGACAAGATCTTCAGACAAGCACAGGTCAAGAAATTAAGAAGCTAGATTATCAGAAAAATCATCTACATAGATATGAAAACTGCCCAAAATGAACAGAAGCCTAATACTTAGAATGATGGTGAGCCAGAAGCTCAATCTTCAAAGAATGACAGGACCCCCAAGGATGTGTAGGTCACAGCAACGAGAAAGGGGAGTACGAAGTAGAGAGAGGGGAGCAACAAGAAAGCAGAGAGAGAGGTAAAACCCCAGTGCATGAACTCTGAAGCTGGGGGCGTTTAAGGAGGAAGGAGCAACGACAGTCTGGAAAAAGCACAGGCAGGCAGGAAAGATGCCTGCACACCCCCAGGCCAGAGGTACAAAGGGTGAGACACATCCATCATTAGAAAGGGCTGTAAGGGGAGCGGTGGATCAGGCAAAAGCCATACCCTAAAGTGAAGATGACTAGGTGGAGGAGAAAAGGAGTTTTGTTGATGAACTAGGAGTTCCAGACTGGAGAACGGAACGGTTTAGAAAGTTGGGCCAAGGTGGAAGATGGGTGTGTCAGATGGGGGGATACACACAGTCACGGGGCTTAGAATCTGGGTATTGATAGAAAACCCAGGAGTCCGGAACTTCTTATAAGGCCTGAAAGAAACAGGCAAAATAGAAACAGATTACTTCAGTGAGACTGAAGGTTCAGAGTAGGAAGAAGGGCCTTGGCAAGAACATGCAGAGCTCTGTACTACCCTGCTTTACTCCAGTTAAGGTGCCTAAGTCCAGGCAGGGGCAGTGTTATCAGAGGAATGTGGGGTTCCGGGCACCCTCTTACTATTATTGATGGGGGGTAAAAAGGGGAACAAAATACATGAGTATGGAGGGAGTTTTACTTGAAGTACATCAAGAAAAGATTACTTCTGGATGTCCTAGTTTGATGAGTCTGCAAAGTATAAATATGTACTTGAAGCCAAGTATATATTTATTTTACATTAGCTCATAACCTCAACTCAAATGCCACTGCTCTTCTGAAGACAAGGTCCCAAAAAACTTTCCCATGTCCTCATAGAGACTTACATTAGGCAAATACAGACTTTCTATATTATAAAAGCTACACACACAAAGACAGAAATAGTGATTTTAAATGTGATTCCTGCATGAAAAACTAGTAACAAAATGCCCTTGTGTTGAGGTCCCCAGGAGCATTCCCATCGAAGCTCTGCCACAAGGACTCAGCATACACCTGTATTTATGTCCATGATCTATTAGCGTGAACTGACACAGAGCAAAATCAGCAAAGGAAAAGGGTGTGCAGGGTGAAGTTTAGAGGAAAGCAGAGCGAACTCCGAGAGGCCTCTTCCGGCGGAGCCACAGAGAACACACCCCTCCAGCAGCAAGCTGAGACACATGAGATGTCTGCCGTGGAAGCTCAGACACTCAGTGTCTAAGATTTTTATTGGGGGATGATCACATAAGTACCCCATGCCTACCATGCACCACAATTCCCACCCCCCAGGGGGAAAGCAGGAGCGCAGCAAAAGCCACGCTGTCTGCACCAACAGTCTGGGCACAGCGAGCCGTTCCCGTCAGCTCCGGGAATGGCGGGGACCCTCCCGAAACCGGAGCTCTTGGTCAAGAACCAAGCTCCGGAGCAGACTTTAGGAACAGCAGGTTCAGACCTGCACAGCCCTATTTTTCTATTCACATTTCTAGTAAAGAAACCTTTAATATAAAACAGTATCATCTGTGTGTAAAATAATATAGATTCCCCAGAAGCTCAATTTCACTTGAAATAGTTGAATTGAGCTATGTAAAGCTTTGGTCAGTTACCAAAAGAATAACAATTTTCTATAATGGAATATAGGAAAGATTTATCTATATATAAACCTTAAAGAAAACAGGTAAATGACAATTAGAAGAATAACATGAGAATAAAAAGGGTAAGTAAACTTATTAAACCATATAGAAAATAGAAAAAAATCAAGTTAATATTTAAAGCACAAATATAAAATTTCACATATAATAAAAACATTTAACTTTTGTTAATCATCTAAAGTCCTACTAAATAAAAAAATATTTCATGTAGTTCTTCCTCCTTCCCTTCAAATGAACCAAAATCTTTTTTTACAAAGATTTTTATTTTTATTTTCTAAGTATAGTTTGTTGATTATGCTATTACAGTTGTCCCATTTTTTCTCTTTATCCCCCCCACCCTGTACTACCCCTTCCTCCAAAGATCTTTAAAAATTAAAAAAAAACTATGTTGCCATTATATGTAAGCACAAAATATTAGTAACTAAGCAATGTTCACCAGCGATATGAAATAATTACAGTGAGCCCGCCATACCTGTGAGCTCCACATCTGCTAAGTCAACCCACCATGGACAAAAAAATGGAGGAAAAAATCTGCTGCTGACATGTACTATGTAGTTAGGCCTACGATGTACCAGAAACGTTACAAGACTGGTTACTTTCATTAGGTACTAATTTAAATAGATACTATGTCAGTGGAGGTTCAATTAGGAGCAAGAAAACACAATAATTTGAACAGGAAAGGTATACTATAAATAATTAACTTGTAATAGGAGAGTAACTAGAAATAGAATTCTAAAGAATACCCTCAGGCTAAGGGAGAGCCCCAAGGAATAGCAAACTCAGAAGCAGGGTCCTCTTCCTAAAGCTGGTATTCACACCTCACAAGAGAGGACAGAATGCAACTCAGTGGAAAACAAAGAAGTTTACTGGACTGTCCAGGCAAAGCTGGGCCACAAGCAAGCGGGAAACAACCCTCAAGGTGCAGACAGCCACGGTGTGCTGACAGGCGAGCAATGGAAATCAGGACTCCTGGAGCCAGCTCACTGCCAGAGCGGTGTGATCCCTGGAGACCACGGTGTTTGAGTCTGGAGGGCCACGTCTCACTGAGCCAGGACCAGGACTGTGAACTCAAAGGACACCATGCACTGGAGCCCAGCATCACAGAATGTCCCAGAATCTTAGGGCAAGAAACAATCACACCAGAACCAGGAAGTCCCTTCCTCCTATAGTGTCTCTCCAGCACCCTCTACTGGCACAATATTGTGTTTGCTTGCACAAAACTGGCAGATAAGAGACAAGAGGGTAGATTTGGAAGTAAGAGGCAATAAACTGATAACCAGCATAGGATATAATTAAAATACCTCATCTCTTCTAATTACTTAAAAGCCATATTAGAAGTCACAATTTCCTATACCTTCTAGAAATAATGTGTTATATTATTACTAGAAATAATCAATACCTTCTTTATTTTCTTAAAAATAAGAAATAACTTATATAATGTAAATCAAGAATATAAATTGATTCAGCCTTATGGAAACTATGGAGGTTCCTCAAAGAATTAAAAATAGATCTAACGTGTAATTCTGCAAGTCCACTTCTGGGTATATACCCAAAGGAAATGAAAACAGGGTATCAAGTAGATATGAGATATACGCACTCCCATGTTTACTGCAGCCTCATTCACAATCGCCAAGACACGAAAACAACCAAAGCACCCATCAATGAACGCAGAGATAAAGAAAATGTCACACACACACACACACACACATACACACAGGACTATTATTCAGTCATGAAAAGAGGGAAGTCCTGCCCCTTGCAACAACATAAATGGACCTTGAAGACACCACGCCAAGTGACAGGGGAACAGAAGAGATGCTGTGTAAGGGCACAAACCCACAGCCAGTAGTAAGTAAGCACTAGCCGTCTAATGCACAGTACAGTGAACACAGAGAACAAAGCTGCATTATAATCAAACCTGCTAAGAGACTAGGTCTGAATTATTCCAACCACAAGAAAGAAATGATAATTAAGGACCTGACAGAAGTGGTAATTATCACTACAATGGCAGTCATATCACAATACACACATATATTAAATCAATATGTTGTATACCCTGAATTCACACAGTACTACATCTCAAATATATCTCACTTAAAAACATACTCCTACATTTGAACAACCAGGAACTCCCTCCAGCTAGGACCAGGCAGCCCCTCTGTTTGTCCGTAACTGTCTCGATTAGTCACCTTAAGTTAAGTAAAGTGAAGTAAAGATCCCTTGCCACTAGAAAAAGAAATAATTAAGAAATTATTATTATATTATAGAAGTAAACTATGACTTACAAAAGAATTCAAAAAGAACTCCCATAGAAATCTACAGATTGTTCTGGTGTCAATCCCCTAATTTTCACACTGTACTAGGGACATGTAAGATGTGACCAGTGGGGGGAGTCCGAGGAAGTGTATATCGGGCCTCTCTTGTACTATTTTGTGACTTCCTCTAAGTTCATAATTATTTCAAATTTAGAAGTTCATTTAAATATGAATTCCAAGATATCCAGGATAGAGAAACTTATAAAAACATGGTATTTTTTAGTATTCGATGCTGGAAAGGTAACAGTACTACATATACTATTCTACAGTGCCACCTCCCTCTCCTGGGTGCCACCAGAGGCCAACAACGAAAGATATTGGAAATTCTATCCTAATTACAAGTTCTGGTAAAAAGGCTGAAAGACAGATAGAAACTTCCAATTATTCACTCTCCAAAGCACCTTAAGTAACTATCGGAGAACAATGCAGTCATTTTGTATAACTATACCTTTTTTTCCTAAGGAAAAAGAAAGTTATCTATCTACTAACTTTTTCTCATTTTCAAGATAGAAAAGAATGATGTCCATTAAGGAAAATTATTAGAGCATCTAAAACTCTTGATTTTCTTAAGACACACTAGCCTATGCAGAGAATGAAAGGTGCAAATCAAACTCACATCCAGGCCACTTCACATCAGCGACGTGAGCTTCCTTCTCAGTCAAACCGAAACTGGCTCCGGCGAAGGCAAAAAGAATGCTAGGCGCACTCAGCAAGAGACCCCGAGAATGGCCTGCCGTCCAACTGCACCCGCACAAAAATAACCAACAGCTCAAACACCCCCTCGTAAGGTCAAATCACACTAGACAACTGTCTGCTTTGTGGGAAGAGAAGAGCCCCTGTTGATTTTTATTTACTCATTGGCTCGGAAATCTTTTCCTCAAGAAAATAACACAAGAAAAGGAAACAGTCGATCACTCATGCTAAGAAGTATGGTACTTAACACTTCAAATTCTCATTATATATGGTTTTTTGCTATAAACTGGCAGGCACGAATTAAGAACTAAACCAGAATTTACAATCAAAACAGGCACATCTCTGAATCACTCTAGAAATGACCAAATTGCCTTCTAGTAATAACGCGTTACATATTTTAATGCATATGTAATGAATGCACCCCCTCCCCCAAACCACGAAAAAAGAAAAAAAAAAAACTTTCTTTTCTGGCAGTGTTGGCCCATGTCACTCAGCAGAGTTGCAGGCTTATAATGAATCTAATAACTGTACCCTTCGTTCCAGTTCACACAGTAAGCATCAGGGCAGGTCTCTGGGAACAGTGTGCTTCAACAGACAGAAAACTCTGAACCAACTAACCTTCCACAAGGCCTGGAGCTACCATCTTTAGAACACTGCTTCTTCTCAAGGACTTGCAAAGAGGCCCATTTTCTAAATGCACGGTATTATTTTTCCTAAATCATTTCACTAGAAAATAAGAAGTCATACTTGCCAAAAATCAACTAGTCAAAAATATAATACAGCAGAAAACAGAAGACTGCTCACTCATTTCTCAGGTTATCAAGCATAACCAACAATCCATTCAAAGCATCAAAGTGGGTGCTATGCGATGGTGCATTTTAATCACTAGATAAAGCTCTTAAAATCTGTATCAATTTAGCAGTATACAAATAAATCTTTTGCGAATTTCTATATATGGTGATACGAAACCCATGGAAATGCCGGTGGTCAGGGACAGAAAAACACTGATCAGCTGCCTCTTGCACAGGGCCCTAATGGGGACCAAACCCACAACCCAGGCATGTGCCCTGACCAGGAACTGAACCCACAACCTTTTGGTTTGCAGGACAGTGCTCAACCAACTGAGCCACACCAGCCATGGTTTTATTAACTTTTTATTCATTTATTCAACAAGTGTTTCATAAGAGGCAGTAGAGAGTAAGAAGCCGTATTCTGATATCGGATTGTACTCAGTATTTAATTGCATGATCTTGGCAAGTTATTTAACCTCTCTGTGCCTCAGTTTCCTCACCAGTGTAATACCTAGAACAGTGCTCCCTCAGCACAGAAAAAGTGTTAAGTGCTGGACTGCGTACCGGGCAGCTACGTACAAAGCTATGTCCCTAGCCCTGTGTTAGAGGTTGAAGACTGTGGGAAAAAATGACTTCCCATTTGCCTTCAAAGGGGTCAAGACAGATCATTGCAGTGTAATTTATCAAATTTGTACATATGAGGAACACCTGAACTCTTGAATGCACAAATGACTTCTTTCATAATGAAAAGTAATATTTTTCAAAACCCGAAATAGGGAAAATTCACATTTGGAGTAGGTGATGGGTACACTGGGGTTCAATATATTATTCTTGCTACTTTTTTCACATTGGAAATTTTACATAATAAAAAGCCGTTTTTAAAAATGGTAAATCATTTTCTCTTTTAAAGGATAAAACACAAATTATCAACTTTGAAGGACTTTCACACCAATGCCTTTATGCTACAAATTAACTGTCAGCAGCAATGTTTTTGATTCAGAGGTATTAGAATTCTCTTAACAAGATTGCCACCTACTGGATTACTTTAAATTCCATCACTTAACATTTTGTGATTTAAACATATTGAATACCACATAATAACCCAATAAAATACTGGATTTTGCCAGTATTTTTCTGGAAAAGGTTTTTTTCTCCAAAGAAAAAAATAAATCCAAGTATTTACAAAATATCACACATCACAGGAAATTCTGCACATTAGGTTGAACAAAGTATTATTTAAGGAAGACCATTAGCCTAAAGCAATCTCAGCCAATGTTAGAACAGATGTTTACAGAGGTCAACTGAGCGATGTGTGAAAAAGCAAAGAAACATAACATGGACTTAGTAATTATTGCAGAATATATGAACCCACAGTTGTTACTATCATCAAGATTAATTATATTAAAATAAAAGCAATATATGAGGGAGGACCCCCCCCCTCCAAAAAAACAACATAATTATCTTCTGGAAGGTGGGCCCCTTGTAGCACAGGCTTCCCCTGATCGGTGAGTGTTCTAGGAACCCATCTGTATCAGTGTACCAGCAGGCATCATTGTGAGAGGCTGTGTTCAGCTTTAGAGAAATTTTTTTGAAGACTCTTTCAACATGCTTGCCCATTTCATGATGGGTGATTTACAAGTGCACCTGTTCACACTGTGCTGAATGTTAGCAACTTCTGACAAGAACAGCATGACCCCCATGTCCCACCCTCCCTATTCACCCCATCTCAGCCCAAGTGCCTTTTTTTGTTTCCCCAGATGAAAAATGTTCTCAAAGGGAAATATTCTGTCAATGTGGAAGAGGTGAAACAAAAAACCGCAGAAGCACTAAAAAGCATCAAAATCGACAAATTCAAAAACTTGTTTTGAGCGGTGGAAAAAAGTCTCGACAGGTGTATTACATCAAATGAAGAGTAATTTGAAGGTGACTGAGGTTTAAATATGTAAGAATAAATATGCAGGGGTTTTTCAGGTTTTTTTAACATAGAGAATCCTTTTTTTAAAAGATTTTATTTATTTATTTTTAGAGAGGGAAGGGAGGGAGAAAGAGAAAGAGAGAGAAACACCAATGTGTGATTGCTGGGGGTCGTGGTGGGCAACCCAGGCATGTGCCCTGACTGGGAATCAAACCTGCGATGATTTGGTTCGCCGCCCACACTCAATATGCAGTTTTTAATAAATAAATTCCAGTTTGGGGTGTTCCCCCTCATATTAAGTGGCTACACGTAGAATGATTTTTAACTGCCCCAATGGTATGCAAGTGTGTACTTGCAATTTATGTAAAATTTCTATTGATAGCAATACATACTGACTCAAAAAGTACTTTATCTCAACTTAGCAGAAGTTCAGATAACGTGTTCTGAAAATACCTTAAAGTTATTCAAAAAGTAGCTGAAGTGATAATAAAGACACTGATGTTGAAGATTATTGAAGAGATTCTGAATGAAGTTGTCTTACATATATGAGAGGGAAAAAAGCAACATTTCTAAGTTTTCATTTTGTGTAACATATTTATAATGCAGGTGTAAAGTGTAGGTGTAAATGTTTACGTTAACCAAGAAAATATTATGATTGGGCATTCAATGACTTCACCTTTATTCATCCCCCTGGGGGCTGGTCATAGGGAAACCAAAGGATTTGATTGTACGTTCCGTGCAAGCACAGTATAGGCCTCTGGAGCAGGGGCATAACAGACTTCTTAGGCATAAAACTCCAAAGTTCTTAAGTAATCACTGAAAGTTAGATTATTTACCCCAGCACCTACTACCTCTGTGCCTGTGTCCCTACAGGCTGGGTAAGCGGAGAGCCGCCCTCTGTTCTGCCAGGAAGAGCGTGCCGGGGCGTGTCCAAGGACACAGCACGTGCAGGGGCTCCCACTGTCGAATTCTGGAACCATTTTAACATCGAAATAATTAAGCACTATAGTGAATTATAAACTATTGCTGAGGGTGGAGGGTGGAATTCAGGAGTCTATACCAATAATAAGTAGATAAATAAATGAAAGAGAAGGAAGAGGTCTGGCTTACATAAGAATGCCAAGGGCTAACTGGTAATAAACCTAGAAAAAGTGCAGGAGACAGAAAATTCTCATTTTGCACTCATCATAGTAAAGACTGGATCAGACAAGAATCATAAATGAATACATAAAGGAAGGAATTCTGAACAGAAGCAGGATATTTTCAAGGATAACCCCACAGAGAGCTTACTAGTTGCAAGGGAGAAAAAAAGGAATTACAGTGAAGAATTCAGACATCCTGACCAGGTAATCAAAACCAGCACCACCAGCGAGGGACAGGTGGGTACCAAACACCTCCAGATGTGCAACGCCAGGAAGCAAACCTCACTTACAGAATTAATGACCTGAAGCTAGCACAAGGAAATGCTGGAATAACCAATCCAAAATGAGAGATGTTAAAAGAAGGGAAATGGATGCAGTTTTCCAAAAAAGTTCACTTTGTAAGAGACAGAGAAAGGCTGCAGAAGTGTTTCCAGATTAAAGAAAGCTAAAGACATATGGTAACTGAATGCCATGCATGGGAACCGAGCTGGAAGAGGAAAGGATGTTACGGATTAACTAACCAACCGGAGACAAATGGCAAGTCAAATAAAGTAGTGCACGGGTGCTAAATCTGCGGCACTGATGCGTACGACGTGGCTACAGAGGAGATGCCCATTTCCTAACGAAGAACATACGAATCAAACACCGAGCAGTGTGTCACTTACCTTCAAACTGCTCAGAAAAGCAAATGCGTGTGTGTGTGTGTGTGTGTGTGTGTGTGTGCGCGCGCGCGCGCGCGCATAGGCACGGGGAGAAAACCTGACAGACAGAGACACAGAAACTGAGAGGCTGAGAAAGTGGGCGCAAAGCAAATGGGCTAAGTATGGCCAACAGAGAGACGGTTCTGAGCAGACAGTACACAAGCGTTCTCTGTACGTGTTTTATTTTTTATCTCTTCTATAGTTCGAGAGTAATTCCAAATAAAAAGACTGAAACATTGCTATATCTACTGCTAACCAAAAAAAAAAAATTCTTAAATCTCATTATTCTTTTAGGACTAAAATACTCAAAATCAACAATTCCTTTACCTTCAGCTATTTTTCTTCAATTTTAAAAAGCCATCAATTTTAAGGCTCACAGCTATTTTTTATTCTACCAAGAAAGGGGGAAAAAACATGACAACTACAATTATAAGATGCCACCAACTGTTAAACACTCCTTAATTTCAGGGATGTTAAATATGAAAATGTGCCTCTTAAAACTGATGAAATAGGGTTTTAGGTTCGTTTTCACAAACGAATCACACAGGTGCATCACTCTGCCAAGACACTGAAGAGAACTTTTTCTAAATGCCAGAGGTAGGATCCAAAGACAAGAAGAAAGTGGAACTAAATACCTGGCATTCTAAAGGAAGCTGCAGACACCTTTTCGTAGATTCAACCGGGGCAGAGGCTCCCATGATGCCACCAGCCAGAACGGCGACTGGCCCTGACCTTCATCCCAGTCTAGAGAAGGGAGGCTCTGGGGGGAGGGAGAGTGGGCACAGTATACAACAGCCCTCGCAGAGAGGCTTTTTCTCTCTGTGGTCATCCGTCTCCCCCACTCCTCCAAGCCAAGTGAATAGGTATGTGTTTTTATTTCCAGTTTTTTGCCACTATAAAAAATGCTTTAGGAAATATCTTTTTAAATGTCCTTAGATGGTATGCTTCTATTTACAATGACATACAGTCCCAAGAATGAGACCAATGTGTCCCATTCTAGGCATTTTTTAATCTTCACAGACATTGCCAGATTGCTCTCAAAGAGCGCGTACACACGCCTTACCCTCTTCCTCCATATGCCCACCAGCTCTGCCTGTGGTATTTGCCAGTCAGATATCTTACTGTCACCTCAATTGGGACGTCTTTACAGATGTGTGTTTGTTGGCCATGTGAAGAGCTTTCCTATTCATACTCTTCCTTATTTTTCTCCTTTTTTCCTGTCAATTGTTATAACATTTATACATACTATAGATATTAACCTTTCATCTGTCATCTATGTGATATTTTTTCTGTACTTATCATTTATTGTCTTTATTTATAGTATGTTTTCTCCTACAAGGTTTTTGTTTTATACAAATATATACACGAGCATATAAATACACCCACACATATGTCTGTGTGTGTGTGTGTATGTGTGTACATTTATATATTTGAAAGATATGTATCCATCTTTTGAAGCTTCCAAAATCCCAGTAACTACATGGACTGTTTAATAATAAAAAACATATTACATGTAAATAAGGAACTGTAGGAAAAAGGGATCTGACCAGAGTTGAAGAAGTCATTACTGAAAAAATAAAGTCATTTCATGGTTATTGCCCCAACAGTCTGTTTACAACAAACCAGTGACATCTAACTTACTTAAGAGTGGCCAAAGCATTATGACTCTCACCCTTACTCTCAGTCTTAAGTGGAGAAACGAAAGTATAGTGAAAAGCCACAGTAAGTGAGGAACACGGCTGAGATTCAGGAGTATGCCTCTTGCCACACAGAACAATGTCAACCAAGGCTTTTGGTAGCGTTTTGAGCAAGCTGCTTACCTTTCAATAGCTAATTCTTTGTTAGAAAGTTGCTGCACTGTAATCACAACCTTCTTCTCTATTCCTTGTTTCAATTTGAAATAAAATTTATCTCTATCCTTAGGCACAGGACTGAAATATGCAAAAAGAACAGGACTTAGCAATACAATAAGTAATACAATAAAATGAGATAATCTATTCCAATGTCAGAATGAGACAGCAAAGTACTGGTATTTAAGCAACAGCACTTTCACTCTTAAAATGCACCCAACCCCCATCCTGCCCTCAGTAACAAGCTACAAATTTTAGAGCCAACAAAACCTGACTGGGGTTAAAAACAAGATTTTTGAAATAACATCGTTTCACAGTTTAGTTTTTCAACGTAACAGATTTAGGAACGTGATTTAATTATTTTTAAGGACGGTCACATCCCTGGTTTAGCTAGCACTGCAGTTATGAGCTCTTCTAAGACAGTGAGCGCCAAGGCAGATGAACAGAAGAGCGCACTGCTAACCCTCTAGAATGTGAGATGACTGCGACACACCCAGGAAAGTACAAATTAGAAATGGACAACGGGGTACAGACTGCGGCAGTGTAGCCTAGGCCAGACTGGCTGTTCTGAAGAACTACCATTAAAGCAACAAATGTCTAAAATACAGGTTGTCTTATCTGACAAAGAAAAATACCTTGAGCAAGTTATTTGACCTAATACTCAATTTCTGTACCTGTAAAGAAACAAATAAAACACCTACCTAACAATTACTGGAAACACTGAAAGCACGGTCAAGGCACATGGGTGACCATTAGAACACAACTGTGTCCTACTATCTGCCCATTTTTGAATTGGAAAAAAACATTCTAAATATACAATAGAATAAATGGGTTAAGTAAATGGTAATCAAACCACACAATATACTACTGGTAACCATTAAAAGTGACTTTGATTAAGAACATTTTAATGGAAAAAATCCTATATCATAAAGTTAAAAGAAAAATTTGTATATATACAATTGTATAAAAATACCCCATGGAAATAAACAAAGGGAATAAATAACTTACTAAAAGTGACTGTCTTAACTGACAAGACTATAGCTGTTTTCCATGCTACCTGTATTATTTTACTAAGTTTTATGTAATAAAGATCAGTATTTTTCAATATTAAGAAAATGACTTACATGAAATATCTGAAAAGCATGAGAAAAGTGAAGCATATCCATTCACCAGTCCAGTATTTCTTTAGCCTGTTAAAGCTTTATACAAACATTGTATAGTTTCTAGAATCTTTATACTAGCCAATATCGTATTTCATGCACAACACCAATTTTTATTCTTTTGCAATAGCCTCACCTAAAGTTTCCTTTCCCATCGTCTTCTTTGACCTCCAAGGAGACGCTGAAAGTGAACACATCGCTGTCGGGGGTCGGCACAACCGAGTCTTTCACGTCCGACACATGTCTGGAGGCACGTTTAAACGCTGTAGAGAAACTATACAAGATTCTGCTTACCTAGAGGAATAAAAATGGGAGAAGGATTAGGCAAAGACTTCAACTACATTTTGATACCCTTGTCACCTGATTCTTGAATCCATACCTTTCCATAATCGTATTTTTCTTTAGCAGTAGATAAAGTCTAAGCATACTCGTATATAGTTTATAATATAGTTTATATTATATAGCTTATAATATTTAGTGTACATATAGTCTAAACATATAGTTACTTCTTTAAAAAGATATTTAAGTTCACATAAGAACCCTATTTATTCATAGATGTTTCTAGACCTTAGAATATACTATATTGCAATGAATGAATCTAAAAATTACTAAGATGCTGCTGCCATCTAAACCTTCCACCACCTAAAACAACACATGCAAACAAGATCTTAGCCCAAGCCGTCAATTCCTCTTCTCACCTCCCTCAGCGTCACAGGACACTTGAGGCATTAAATGAAACAAACACTGGTTTTAGCAATAAGCAAACATGTTAGCGTGGTTTAAAGAGCTTCTAGTGCTGTTACACAACAGTGTTGCACTGAACAGGTCTTACCTATTTTATTAGTATTAAGCCACCCTGCTGACGGCTTTATAGAGATGCATAAATCTGACACGCTTCCCTGAAAATGGAGAAGTGCTCTAAATCCCACTCTTCCAGAAGTTACCTTTCCCTCAGTCCCAAAAGAAGCATCACACCATCTCACACCTGTATAAGCCTGAAGCACAAAAGACCTTCCAAACCTTTTAACCCACTCATGAGTTGAACAAAAAAAGATGACGAAATAAAAAGGATTTTACAAAGATCATATTTTCAAAACCTCACAATGGGAAGAACAAGTAAAGAGGCTTCTCGGAATGTTAATTCTTCACTTCCAATACAGTGGATTCAAAATCCACTGAATTATATTAGTCTAGGTCTAATATTCTGTAATTCGCTTGAACAAGAGCAATTTTGTCAACAGAATTTCTTCAAGTATGGGATCTTTCCTCATTTTTGTTGGATTCATATAGTATACCTTTTCTCATACATTCAGTCTATCACATTAAAAAAAGGTGATCTTTAACCTCCAAGAGCCAAACTTACCCATAAGCTGCCCTGCCAATGCCAAATTAATAGCCTCTTAAATTAACTGACTTACAGAGTTGGCACTAATAAAAACTGTAGGCCTCGAATCTTATACAATTAAAACAATGATACATTTACTCATGCATTCAACAGATTTTTAACATGTTCTGTGTACTTGGTATTATCACAGGTGCTGGGTACCAAGTATCATACATCAGTGAACGCAGAGCTTACATTCCAGCGCGTGTAAGCTGAGTGTGCTTGAAGTAGGTGAGGACTCATCAGGTAAGCCAAAAGCAGAAATGTTTGTTCTCAGCTGGATGCTTATTTGACTTAGCGCAATCATTTAAGTGTTACAGAGCAAAACAGAACCAAAGAACATGCTAGGAATCAGCCGCTGAAGATTATGCCTACAAAGTAAAATGTAAATGGGGACCTTCCTCTTAGTTCTCTGAGTACCCCCACCTCCTAACCCCAAACAGAACGTGAAATCTATTGCTTCCTTTCTACACATTCAACCTCAGCACATCTGTCAAGAAACATCACATGTGAAGGGGAATAACTGTGCACTATTTTACTGCATTTGTACAGTCAAACCCCAACCACATTTCTTTTTTCTCCTGTCCCATATCTTCTACTTCACTTTTGTGGTGTCAAAGCTATCAGCAAGCCTAGCCCATCATACCACACCAGAAAAAGTCAAAGGACTTGGCAAATTCAGAAGTAGAGGGCAAGGCTCAGGACTTTCTTTTTTAAAAGGTTGAGTACCTGGGGCTAAGCCAGGGTGGTAGAGCACAAGGGGGCGTGGGGAAACAGACCACACCTTTCTCTCATTTTGAAGGAAGGACACAACAGGACATGAAAATCAGTAACAGCAATCACACTGCATTCAGTCCTGACTGTGTCTTACAAGTTGCTCTGTAGCAACAAGGCTAAAATCATCTGCGAATTCTAGAGCGGACAGATAAGCTGGGGTGGTGTCCACAGACTGGGAACGCAGAGCAGCTTCAGAAACAAGAATGACCAATATCTATAATTATCAGAAGTAGGTGGGTACCCAATATCACGGGAAAAAAGTTAAACACACATCCCATGGCAAACATGTCTCTACATACCACACTATTACACACACACACACGCAAATAATGTTCTAGAATTGTACTCTTCTTGGCAGAAGGCAAAGGTTTATTGACCAATAATACAGCACAACCTTTCCCCAGAAGGCAGCACCTATGGAAAGCACTAATCACACACAAAACCGCACTGGGACTGCGGCAGCCGCTGTGCTGCTGTTCCTGAAGACGTGGAGAGGACGGCACACGCAGCTGTGTGGGAAGACGATACACCAAAACCCTAACTCTGGTGGGGTTTTGAGTAACTTTTATTTTTTTTTATTACAGAGTTTTCCAAATTCTCAAATACATATTACATGTTAACAGTATAAAAAAAAAGCGCCATTAAACAAAAAGGTTTTTACTTAAGACAAATAGCAGAGGCAATTTTTCCAAAATAAACCCTTTTCACTAATATTGATGAAAGAGAATCAACTCTTTTAAAAGCACCACATGTCGGTGTCAGGTGGGTACTAGGTTCATTGCGCGGAATCGGTTGGTTAAATTATATAAATGTGTAACCACCATGCAGTACATCTGAAACTAATATAATATTAAATTTAAATTATAGTTGAGAAACATAATAATTAAAGAAATAAATAAAAACACCTTATGTCAAGAAAATACCAACCCAAGAAATAAAGGTAGAAAAATCATTCTATAAAATATACCCAGAAAGATATGTGTTAAAATTGTAAAAACATCTTCTTCAAATATGTAACTCACTTAAAGGGGCTAAAATAAGAGGCATATCATACCAAAAAAGAAAACTTTTTAAAAATTTTTTAAATCTATTTAAGGAAAAATACCAATAGCAAAATTTAATTAATTTCCAAAGTAATATATTTTGCTAAAATAACATCTCAATAAATATGTTCTAACATATTTTTCTGTGTGAGGAATAAGGTCTTCTTTTAATATACAGGGGCATATCAGCAATACTAAGAAAAACCAGTGTATTAAGAATTAAGATCTTCCCAATGATACTTTTGGTATTTACCATGAAATGTCTCTGAATGCCTAATACCAAATGATAGCAACCATGCTTCTAAAACATAACACTGAGAATTGTTAGTAATGAATAATAAGTATGTTAAAACACACAAACAACACAAATATCAAAATCTGTTTTGAAGAAAATGATTACCCTAATAGAAATAAATTCTTAAAGCATCAACTAAGCCTTTTAAAGTATCTTTAAAAACAGACAGCACCAAGAATAGGTGCCTCCTTGGCTTTTTTCTCTACGCTTCCTGGCACTTTGCTTTTTTCAACAGAGACACAGCCCGTCATCACCCTCCTGCACGAGGATCGGAGGCGCCAGGACTCTTCTGGCTGGGTTCCCAACTCTGCACCTCAGATAACTGAGACTCACTCCCGAGAGTCCTGCAGAACATCCAGGGTAGCAAGTCAGAAACGTGCTACCACTCGGTGGGGCTGGAACCCCTAGTCCTGTGCCACAGGTCCAACACAGCCATCACCCTCACCAGGTTCCCCCCGCCACCGCCAGTGCCTGCTGCTGACAGGGCTCCATGGGGAAATAGGGCATGGGGGTGACAGCTGGCGGGAGCAGCCATGCTGCTCATCCTACTGGAGAAGACACTTCTTGTCTTTAGCGGATTCCTTCGCGTCTCACCCAGGGACTCTGAAAGAAAGCAAGGGAAAATAAATTAATAAGCAGCACCACTACACAGGACATATTTAAGCAATAAGATGTCTGTCACCTGCTGCTGAGCTGCCTTTGCCAATGTTTTGTGGCCATCAAGAGTGGTCCAAATGCTAAAGACTAACATTATCCCTTCACCACAGCACAAGAAACTTCTGGGAACCAACTAACCAGACACCTGGTAGATACAAGGAAAAGACTTCGGATTAACTAAAGGGTTAATTATGTTTTGAGGGGAGAGGAAGATGCTGGACATCTTCTGTAAAAGGTATGGGTGAAACCGAAAGGCAGGTAGGATACAAGCTCTATGACCAATCGAGCCCTTTATAAAGCATCAATGAATGACAGAAACCTACATCCACCTGTTACTGAAAATTACATGGGGCCCCAAAGCCAGAGACTTCCCCTGGGAACACAGCTCCATCATCTACTCTCTTAGCCTTGAGATAAACAAAGGGTAACCACACAACTTCGCAGCCAACCAGAGCACTTCCGGGAATAAAATGGAGTGCCATTAATGATACACCTGAACAACAGGCATAAGCCAGGCCGGCTCCAGGCAAAGAGGAGCCTGAGATCACCAGTTTAAACACATACTATCTATGTCATACAGATGTAGTGCGCATTGAGTAAATGTTTAGCACAGTGCCTGGCATAAGCTCTATATTTATACTAGGTTATTTTCATTTAGAAATGATTTGTTGTAATAAAGTTTAGGGACAATTATCACATATTTCCCCTGAAAACAATGAATTTTACCACCAATGTCCCATAATGTAACACTTTGAAAAATGAACTCTAAAAAATAATAGTAATAGCAATATTTGAACATCAAAAAAAAATATATATATATACATGGACATCACTTTTTCATAACCTGCAGAGTATCGAGTATCCTCTTTAGAAATACGATTAATACTATGTGATACCACATCCAAAATGGTAAGGCCAAGAATTCCCCAGTTTTGCCCACTACTTTCCCACTGGTAAAGCTCTCACAAATGATGACGGTTTCCCCACCCACAAACAAGTGAATGCTACAATCCCCAGAGTGTCATACCATCACAGTCACGAAGAATGCTTGCAGCCGGGTCCCTTGTGCTTGCTTCTGCCACAGCGTTTCCGCTCCCCGAGCAGTGGATCTCCACCTCTTCTCAGGTCACTTCCTTGCTGTTGAGTGCCAATCTTCCGGAAACCACGCAGGCATGCTAGGTGCTGGCTGCCAACGTGAAATGCCAGCGCATCTCCTTCCCCACTGCTGTAGTGGGGTTGTAAGGACAAGAAACAGGCCCCCTCTTTCACAAACACACAAATTCTTTCCTACTGTTCATCGTCACTGCCTCCTATGCAACAGGCACACTGACACTCGCTCACTCTCCGATCACCCAGTTGGTCGCGTAGGCAGAGTGAGCACACAAATGTTGGGATGAAGGAGATTCCGAACTGCTTCTCACATGGGCACAGGCTCTGGCAGAGAACTGCTATGGTGACAACCGAAATGACGTGTGTCTGCGCATGTTCATTTTGGCGTTCAGGGGATAAGGACGGGCACAGCCCCCATGCTTAGTATCAAATGCACAGAAACCTGCATTTCTAAGAGTTCTCATGCTGTGGCCTGAAACAAGGTCTCAGAACTCCTGTTAATATAGTGATGTATTTATGTTTCACGGTAAGAGCCAAGAGAGTAACTGCTGCCTTTGGCATTTTCTGCTCACAATTTGCATTCCCCAAAGCACACACATCGGAGACCTTGTTCATCCACAGCCAGTGATTGAAGCCTAAGTACTGAGGTTCAAAAAGTGCGATTTCCTTCTAATTTGGGGAGAATTCAACAGATGCAGAAAAGAGGGAAATTTTCCCACATATTTAACAGCCACTTGATTCTGAACCACTTCTCTAGTCTTAAAAGAAACTACCACATAAGAATGGCGAAAAGGAACTTCCTGGCCCCTTCGAAGGCCTTCGACTTGACACCCCTGCTGTATGTGAGCGTTTGTATGTTCACCTGGTTTAGTTCTCTGGAGCGAAGGCCAGACTCTCCATGAATGCACGTAACAAACATTATCACCAGTGAGACCACAGAGCTCCACTAAACCAACTTAGTAAAATATTCCAGTGCAATCAACATACAACCGCTGTGCCTCGCAGAGGAAAAGGCATTGGCAGAGGCACTTTTGGAAGTCACATGGACCAACAGGCTTGGGAAAAATACCCAAAGCGGTGCAAACATACTTCCCCTTCTCAGCCTGGGCAGTGGCTGCCGCGCTAGGTGGGAGGAAAGGTAGCCGAGTGGCTGTTCTGCCTGTTCGGCTGGCGGGCCCTACCGGCAACGCCACTCTGTGTGCAGTTATCGGGCCTGGCTTTCCGCAGTCAGTTCTCTGCCATTACAAACAGGAACTTTCTCTTTAGAAATAAACTCCAAATGTATAAAATATGGTATATGGTCATACATACAGACTTACATAACAGTGAGCTAGGGCTCAAAAATACTGCCCTAACTCTCTGCAGCACACTGCAAATATGTTGTACTTACTGCCTCTTTAATTTCACAGGTGAAAACATGTATCTGAAATTCTTCTGAACCATGGGAACTCTCTGTAAATGCAAAGCAATTGCTCTCTGTTGTCCCATCATGTCCACGTGCACAGAACAGCACCTTGTAGATTGGAAAAGAAGCTATCTCCACGTTGCTGGCCTGGTCTATGATTCTGCAGAGCAGTGATAAAAAATGAAATAAAATATTAACTATCAAAGAACAAAGGCAAACAGTTTTACTATGCCAATAACATATAAACATAATCATCTTAAAATCACAAAATAAATGAGTACTGATAATGCAAGAAAACAAATTATCTTCACATGTATATGGATATATGCATATATAATGTACATGTATATGTATATATGCATATATAATGTATGTGTATATATACTTGCTATATGTATATAAGTATATGTACATATATACACACACACAAATTCTTCACATTCTTTGACAATCACTTCATCTTTATGTTTCTAGTATGAACAGAGGTAAGCAGCTAACGTTAAGAGGCATTGTGAGCCCTGGCCAGGGAGCTCAGTGGATTAGAACATTGTCCTGATACGCCAGCTTTGCAGGTTTGTTCTCCAGTCAGGGCATATACAAGAAGCACCAATGAATAGATAAATAAGTGGGACAACATATCAATGTTTCTGTCTGTCTGTCTGTCTCTCTCTCTACCCTCCCCCCCGCCTTCCCCCTGTCTCTAAAATCAATACATCAAAGAAATTATTTTTAAAATAAAAAAATGGCATTTTGACACTTTAAGAGCTATTGCACAAACAATATTCTACAAAACCATTTCCTAAAAAATTCTAAGCACTTTTTACCAAAATCTTTTCATTTATATTGCTGTTATCTTGGCACTCACAACTTAGTTAATATTTTCTCACATTCTAAACTTTAGAGAGTGAGACAAATCAAAAAGGGTTTCAAAAAGATTAAAAGACTAAATCAGCCTTCAGGGAAAGCATAGGTTCAGGACACATCCAACCTAACCCCCCAGACCTGGTGCACGTATTTGCTCATTCAGCAAACATCTGCTGAAAACCTAGACCAGATGCCACTGCAGACACTGAAGCTACAGAAGGGAAAAATGCAAATAACCTGCTCCTGTGGAGCTGATGTGCAGTAAAAAAAAACAAGCAAATAAATACAGGGCGGGGCAAAAGTAGGTTTACAGTTGTTCCCATGGAAAGTGATACAATAATTAATAAACAATAATACAAGAATAAACTGTTTCACATACTCCCAACCATAACCCTTCTTTTGCCCCACCCTGCATAAAATATAGTGTCACGGCAAGGAAAAGTGCTCTGAAGAAAAAAAAGACCCATGGAGGGGAAAGAATATAATCACAAGTGTGACTGAAGGACACTGGAGGGCCGGATGCAGAAGAGTAACACCTGATTTACATGCAAAGAAATTCAAGGTCCAAACGACATTAAATATTATTCCTGATTAACCACAAGAGAGAAAGCCATTTTGTTTCCTTCCAGTCTGATACAAAGAGCTTAAAACCCGGGGCTCACTTCCAGTTTTTTACCACTGTTACGTGACCAGGTGAAGGCAGGTTTTTATGCTCCTTCAGAACAGAGAAACAGAAATTACAGGTATTTACAGTTGTATTTCCATTTATAATATTCTAAGCAAAATTCTGCAAATGCCCCTTGCAAATAAGGAACACAATTTAAGCCTAAACATGTTTAATTTGCATGTTTACAGAGTAAAAATGAATTAACAGTAAGTCCCAGGCCTGATTTATGATATAATATCATCACCGCCATCTAAAATCTGCACAATGTCTAAGAGGGTAAAGGAGATTAGTGCTCACCTCACAGAACCTTCGGGAACATTTGGCACATACAGAGTAACAGGAAAGGGGTATTGACTGGAAGATTTCATAGTTGCCATTGCCCGTAAAGCCTCCACCTCATTACGGGGGGAAGAAACCTTCATACATCCTAAGTAGGTCAGTTTGTTAAATAAAACACTATCTTCTTCAGGTAATCCACTTGGAGAAGATGGTCTGGGTGTAGAAATTTCTGAAGAAAAAAAATGCTCAAAAGTCAATGCAAACTTTCACAGTATAATTCTGCCTACTGCCCAAAAAACAAATGAAATTGCAAACAAAATTTATGTCCCTCTGTTTTCATTTCTTTTAATGTTTATCCTTCACCTTAATTCAGAGTTCTAGAATTAAGCGTCCATTTTAAGGGCCATTTTAAGGGCCATTTTAAGCACCCACATCTCTCGAAGTACTATCTTACTTGGTTGTAACTTCTCCAGAGAAAAAGAAAAAAAATGCTAAGCTTTATATTTAAAAAAATAAAAACATGAAGTTCAAATGATACAGAACAATAAGGAGAAAAACCTACACTAACAGTTTGAATTAGGCTAAAAATAATGAGATTAAATAAAACTAAAACCAATTAAAAAATAAAATAAAATAAAACCAATTAAAAGTTTCTCTTAGCTGTAAAGATCCTACATAGCACCAAATTCAACTAGAACTACTTTCCTAAGCAAAAGTAATGTTAAAATGTTACATCTCATACCAGTAACAATAAAAGTCAAGCTTCTTACCTTGCTCTTTCCTGGCCTGCTGGCTTCTATGAACTATGTAAGTATTCCAATGGAAATTTTTTTCCTCAAAATAACTATTATTTTGATGAACAATCCTATGATTGCTTCCCCCAATTCTCCCCCCACCCCACCATTAATGAGTTTCTTTAAACAACAAAAAAACTGCTCACTTTAATTCTAAGCACAGCATGTAGCAAAGGCCCCTCTCCCCATTCCCACCTATAACCCACATTCAGCTAGTCTCCAACTCTCCCATTACCCATAACTATGTCGCACAAAATCAGGCTGAAAGCAAAAATAATGAAAAAAAATACTGAAAGTAAACAGAGAAAAACAGCATGTTAAAGTAGAGATACAATGAGTGATTCAAAAGACTACAGATTTCTCATCAGAAACTATGGAGACTAGAAGACAGTAGAATAATATCTGTAGTATTCAAAGAAAATAACTATCTAGATGCATTTCAAAGAAAGAGACAAGCTAGCTTTCTTTTAGAAGGGCACTAATCCCAATCAAGAGGGCTCTGCCCTCATAGCCTAATCACCTTCCAAAGACGCCATCTCCTCATTCCATCACCATGGGGGTTGGGGTCTCAACACATGGACTTTGGAGAGGACACAAACATTCAACCTATAGCACAGCATGCCTTTTTATTGAAAATGAAAATAAAAATAGAAAAGAATACTAAAAACTTACTTGTAAAATAAAGGAAATTCTTATCCACTGAGATCTTCAGCAAAAGATCATTTTTCAAAATGTGTTTAGTGTAACTGGGTGTTGAGATAACACAAAGGCACACAATGCATAGTGCCTATCAAATATGCTCAGGAATAAGAATCGTAATATCTAAGCCAATGCAAAGGAGAGTTGATTCCAACAACCCACTAGAGCTACATTAGAATATAAAATGTATTTCTTACCTTCTATATTAACCAAAAAGTAACAATTATATAAATGTTAATATCAGTATGCTTTGGGTTTTTTGGGAGGGGTAGGAATGTAAGCAATTCAAAAGAAAAAGTAAAGCACAATAAATCATATAATCTTTCATGTTCTTTCAATCAAGAACTAACAAAAATAAATTGTAAGGTTTGTTTCCAATTTTGTATTTTTAATTTACATATATACATATAGTTTACACATATAGGTATATATATTTTTTCTCAATGAGTATGACTATATCCTGAGACCTATGAGTAGTGAATCACCACAAAACTAGGGGTGTTCTTGGGGACCCCCAACACAGTGCAAATGTCTTCTCCTGGCCTGTCTTTTAACCATATTTCTTAAGGTACCTTTCCCCTTCAGAAGACTGAAGTTTCTGTGTATTAAAATATAATCACAATGTCCTTTCTGATTTGGGTTTCCCACCCTGACAACCACAAAAATATTCTCCCGTATTTTCCTCTTACAGATTTATTTTTCACATTTAAATATTTGATCCACTAGGAAGAAATTTTGTATGTAGTGGAAGTTAGGGCTATTATGGCCCTACTGTGTAGCACTTAGGTCTGTATCTATCTATACTTCCCCTACACCAACATTCAAAACAAACTGTGAATGCCCTAAGCCAGTCAGGATAATCTCATCTGCTCTGTCAGAGTGACTTTATGAGGGTTCTGAACGTAACCAAGGCCTACACCTGTCAGTTCCTGCCATTCCCCTGACCACCAGGAAATGTTCTGCTTGGTCCAATTAGAGCACAACTCAAAACTTCTGTTTAATGAGTAAAAGAACAGAGTCTTTCTCTCTGCCACCAGGCATGAGCTAGTCACCTAGCCTTACTTTTCAATTTCTGCTAACTACTTTTTGTCCACAAAGGAAGTCAGTTAAGGAAAAAGGTGACATGAAAAAGATCGAAACTGAATAGTTTACAAGAGACACTACAAAAGCCCAGTTAAAACCATACCTCTAGTGTTTAAAACAGCTGAAGCAGAAGTTGGATTTGGTTTCATTTGGCTTTTCTTCACCCAAAACTATTTTGACTTATAAGCTGGTATTCCTACTACAAATCATACTCATTTATGATGGACTGATTATTTAATACACTGATGGAACTAATAATAGTATTTTACTTAGAATTTTCACAAATTATAATTTAAAACAACTGTAGTCAAAATGAGTAAAAAGGCCCATTATATAAAAGACTGTGTCTGGTATACTTCTCTGAGACCCAAGAATTTGTTCATTTGTTCAGTAAGTATTTATTGAGGGCCTACTATGTGCCAAGTACTATGGGTAAAATTAAGACCCAGATCTTCTCAAAGAACACTGAGACTGACTCCACAGGTAGTGAAGCAAACCAAAACATAAGAACCAAAGTGGGAGCTCTCAGCCAGCACTGAGAAGCTGGTGGACCTAATCTCAAAAACAAAGCTAACAGGACTTTAAAATTTTCATTATTATTTTAACTCTTTTTTTTTTCAGTTTATATGAATTCAATACAGTACCTGTATTTGATGGATCCAAAACTAACTGAAGAGATGGCTTAGTTGTTTGGCTGGCTGAAACATCTCCAAATGAATGGTCTGCAGTATCACTGGAACTCTGACAATCAGCAAGAAGGCTGCTCTGCCCTTTCTCAGAATCTCTCAAAATCTCTTCCATGGCTTTTTCCAACTGTTCATCACCGTTAGAAACTATCTATAAGACAAAGCAAAACAGTTCTATTTCAGTCATATTATAGTTCTGGAGCCGAATGAAAATATTTCATTTCTGGAAGAAATTAAAATGATCTAAATATTTAAATTTAAATATAGTTAATGAATATCAAGAACTTATACAGTTGTACCTAATTTCACTAGATATAATACAAGATCTTCAATTATAAATGCAGCTAAATTAGAGAATTATTAGTTTCAGAAAAGGATTCCTCAGAAAATACTTCAGGTAATTTCCAAATATATCTGATCTAAGAACTTGTTTACACAGATTTCCTTTTGCTGTTTTATTTTTATTTTTATTTTTTGGATCACATTCCAGAATCAAGTAATCTTAACTGTATGTGTTTTAGAGAGAAAAATAGGTAAGTTTAAATATAAAGTGTCTATTGTGGATATCATTTAAAAGGTCCTATCTCTTACCACAGTATAAATATATTTATGATTTCTTTATAAATTTTGTTTGCTAGCTGCCAAGCAGTATTGCTAATTTCCTTGCATTTAAGTTAATTCATGTTTTTCATAAAAACACATAATAGAAAAAACCTAAGTAAAATCTTGTATTAAATACATTAATAATACAGATATTTAAAGAAATTTAAATAGTTGCTTGTTTAAATATACATTTAAATAAATTTAAATAAAACCATTGACTATTTTAATAAAACTATATATTTTCAACATAATATAAAATGGGTATTTACTAATCTGGTTTTTATATAATTTTATTAGATTTATGTACTAATATACCTTTGATGCCATGGTTTAAACTGAATAACAATCATTAAGAAACATGTAGCACTTTTTACTAATTTCTCTATTCCTGTTTCCATGTGGGGATGCAGTTGTCACACATGTAGACCTGGGTTTGTTTGCTTCCTTTTCTTTGAGGGAGGGAAGGCAACACAGAATGAAAAAGAAAAAGGAGCATATCCAAGTAAAAAACTCAACTAAAAATATAAGATACACACTTAAAAAATATTTACACATGCCAACTGTTAAGTCACATACTAGAATTTTACCAGCTGGTTTAAAACCATACAGAAAAGTCTCTGTAGTGAACGTAAAACGTAACTATTTATATAATCAACTTTAACCTAGCAGCAATAGAAACAAAAATATCCAAATAAGTTAAACTTATGTAAGTTTTAACCAGTAAGTCTAATTCCCAATTCTTTTTCTTCTCCCCTTCTACTCCTTCTTTTTAAATTCTAAATTAAGAGATAAATAACCACAAGCCAAAAAAAAACTTCAAAAATATACGAACCAAACAATGTGTCTCCAGATGAATCAAAATTGACTCTATTCTCGGTCAATACTGGAGGAAAAACCTTTTGATTTTGTACATCTCCTTTCACTTAATAAAAAAACCAAAATTTAAAATAGTACCACTTGCAGAAAAGCACTACCTTCAGTTCGGGTTCTCCTTCATCTTTGGTGGAGGTATCACCTGCACGCTGAGGAACCAGGACAAATTCCTCACTGTTCAGTGTGGCCACAGAATCCGATGACCCAGTAACCTTCTGTAGTGAAGCTCTGACCTCCATTTCAGTTCGGCAGGTGTCTCTTCCCACATCCACCTGCGCGAAATCACAGTGATTAAAAAAAAAAACTAAAAAAAGCATGAACTGATCAATCCTCTGCCATTAAAAATGATTCATGTGAACAATAATTCTGCTCACCAAATAATTATCTCAAAACTAGGGAAGCTACCCTCTTAGACTGGGCCACATAATGGAAATGCACTCTCTTCACCCTAAGTTTCCAGACTAAAAGAACCATATTGTTCCCTGAAAAAGGAACACAAACCCGCCCATAACTCAACTAGACAGATTTTCTACTGTTTAACTCTATGTTTCTCCTAGAAATACTGTTTTTGTTCTATTTAATAAGGAAAAATTAAATAAGCATAATACTAAAAGTATCTACAAATTCACACACACACAAGATACATTTGCTGAAATTATTTTGTAATTAAATCTAAATGTCTCAAGACAACGTAATAGTACTTTAAAATATTTTCAAGTCACTACAATTCAACACCCAAAACCATGTATCTTTTCTTTTCCAGACACATTACCACTTATCAGCCTGATGGGGGAAGAAAGGTCAAAGCTTTCACACTGCATTCCTACAGCAAACAATGTTACAGTAGTCAAATACAGTGCAATTCTGTTTTCTGGGTAGATCTCTATGCCACAGAAACTACACATTCTCTAAACATTGACGCAATTAACTGTGCCTCGACATGAATACTACATAAGAGACACTGCACTCAGCACCAGGGCTTCACGAGTGAACAGGCAGACGAGTTGCCAGCTCTCCCCTCCTACAGCTGAGATCTAGTGAGAAAGCAAGCAATGAGGCACACAGGGTAATTCCAAATCACTCTGAAGGCCACAGAGATAGCAAAAGAGGGTAATATGATAAAGAGTAGCTTAGCAGTAAGGTGAGTAGGGACAACTGTAAGTGAGGTGGTAGGAAAGGAGTTTTTGAAAGGGAAATAAATATTTGACTGAAACCTGAAAGACAACAGAAGGACCATATATTACACAATCTGCTCAGTGACCAAAGGAGTAATGAGATAGAGGGTAGGAGAAGCAGGCCAGGGCTAACGCCTTACAACTATGGACGTCTGCTGATCTGTGTCTAAAATTCCCTTAGCAATGTTCTTTTTCTCTTTCTAATTCAGTTACTTGTTCATTGGCAGCATATAAATATGGCTGCAATATCTCAGTTTGCCATTAGGTGACACTAACACCATTACTCTGGGCAACAAAAAAATTATACACACGTGTATGTGTGTATATATACAGAAAAAAAAAATATATATATATACCCAGCTTCATTACACTTTTAAAAATTAATTACTTCCTAACTGTATCAAATATCAAAATGCCCATTAATATCAAAATAAAGACTAATTATGTTCCTAGGCCAGTGTAATAAGATAGCCACAATTTATTTGTTAGATATATTAATATCCTTCCTTTTTAAATTTTTTTTTATTTTTAAATGTTTTATTTTATTTTTAGAGAGAGGGGAAGGGAGGGAGAAATAAAGGGACAGAATCATCAATGTGTGGTTGCCTCTCATGTGGCCCTCACTGGGGACCTGGCCCACAACCCAGGCATGTGCCCTGACTGCGAATCAAACCGACCACCCTTTGGTTCACAGCCCACACTCCATCCACTGAGCTACACCAGCCAGGGCAATATCCTTCCTTTTCAAAAGGATATTTTAAACCCCTCAAGCACATTCATCCATCCTCTCAATTTTTTTCTCATTTTTTATGCTACACTTTTCTGAAAATGCTGGATGTGTCAGAAGCCATGTCTTGACCCTTCGAGATTGCCCCATGAACCCTTGACTGCCACGACACCACACATTCCAGGTGTTCTTTGTGTGGTGCAATCTTTGCCCAGGTCCTTTTCAGCTGCCACTCCTGTATGTAACATCTACATGTTAGAAACTCCCCAAGTGCAGGTCCTGGGCTTTTTTCTGATTCATTGACACACACTCTCTATTATCTCTCATTGTCATGGATTTTAATACCATCTATACGCTTACGGTGTCCCAAATTCCTACCCCAACCCAAAATGTCTCTGCTAAATTCCTGATTTGGAATTGAACTCTCTACTTGATATTTCCATTTGGAATTCTTACCAGTAACTTAAATGTGACCCAAATGGAATTCCTAATGGTTTCTTCAAACTTCTTTCTCATTCAGATTTCCCATTTCAGTAACACCATCTTCTACCAAGTTGCTCAAACAAGAAATCTGGATCTCATACTCAACTCATCTCTACTCTTCATTCCTCATCCAAGCACGTCAGCCCCACCTCTAAAATAAACCCCCATCTCCCCTGTCTTTTCTATGTCCATTCTACCAGACTATACAGGCACTGTTCTCATCTACGTAAGTCTCCTAACCTGTCTTCTTCCTCCAGTCTTCTCCCCGCTAATCTCTTTACAGAGCTGCCCGAGAACACATTTAGAAATACACTGGATTACATTCAAACTGCAGACTACAATCTTTTCACTAAAATTCAAACAAAGTCCAAACTCCCTGACAGGACTTGCAAGGCCCAACACACCGTTGCCTCCGTCACTTGATCACTTCAGCTCTTTAATTACAGAAATTTCAGGACCACATTAGGGTCTTGGCTCTTGCCTCCTACCTTCATATAACTAACTCTTACTGCCATCAGCTTTCATCCACTCATTAAACAAATACTTAATGAGTCCCTACTATGTGCTAGAAACTATAATGAGAACTGTAGACTAAATAATGAGCAAGACCAATGCAATCCTGGTATTCTTAAAGCTAATATTCTTTTTTTTTGTTGTTGTTAGTCTTTATTGTATTTTTCCCATTACCATTTAGCCCTCTTCTATCCCCTCCTCCCAGCAATCACCACACTGCTGTCCATGTCCATGAGCCCTTTTTCCTTTCTGCTTAATCCCTCTACTCCCCAATCCTCCCCCCACTACTAGCTGTCATCTATTCTCCACCTATGAGTCTGTCCCCATTTTCCTTGTTAGTTCAGTTCGTTCATTAGATTCCATACATAAGTGGAATCATATGGTTTTTGTTTTTCTCTGACTGGCTTATTTCACTTAACATAATATTTTCCAGGTCCATCCATGCTGTTGCAAAAGGTAACATTTCTTCTTTTTTATAGCTGAGTAGTATTCCATTGTGTAAATGTCCCATAGTTGTTGTATCCATTCATCTACTGATGGACACCTGGCCTGCTTCCATATCTTGGCAATTGTAAACAACACAGCAATGAACATAGGGGTGCTTATGTTCTTCTGAATTAGTGTTTTGGGTTCCTTTGGATATATTCCCAGAAGTGGGACTGCTGGTTCAAAAGGCAAATCCACTTTTAATGCTTTGAGGTATCTCCATACTGCTTTCCACAGTAGCTACACAAAGCTGCATTCCCCTCAACAGTGCAAAAGGGTTCCCCTTTATCCACATCCTTGCTAGCACTTGTTGTTTGTTGATTTATTGATGGTAGCCAATCTGACACGTGTGCGGTAATATCTCATTGTGGTTTTAATTTGCATTTATCAGATGATTAGTGACTTTAAGCAACTTTTCATATATCTACTGGCCACCTGTATGTCCCATTTGGATAAGTGTCTACTCAGGTCCTTTGCCCATTTTTAATTGGACTTTTAATGTATTTTATTGCTTATGTTAATACAGTTGTTCCAGTTTTTCACCCTTTGCCCCCCTCCACTCAGTACCCCCCTTCCCTCCAGCAATCCCCCCCAGTTGTTCATGTCCATGTGTTGTGCACATAAGTTCTTTGGCTTCTCCACTTCCTATACTATTCTTAACATCCCCCTGTCTATTCTGTACTACCAATTATGCTTCTTAATCCCTGTACCTTTCCCCCCATCCTGCCCCTTTGCCCCTACCAGTTGACAACTGTCCAAATGATCTCCATATCTGTGATTCTGTTCCTGTTCTGATTATTTGCTTTGTTGGTTTTTTTAGATTCAGTTGTTGATAGTTGTGAATTTGTTGCCACTTTAATGTCCATAGATCTGATCTTCTTCTTTTTCTTCAATAACTCCCTTTTAACATTTCATGTAATAATGGCTTGGTGATAATGAACTCTTTTAGTTTTACCTTGTCTGGGAAGCACTTTATCTGCCCTTCCATTCCAAATGATAGCTTTGCTGGATAAAGAATTCTGGATCATAGGTCCTTGCTTTTCATCACTTTAAACACTTCTTGTCAGTACCTTTTTGCCTGCAGTTTCTTTTGAGAAATCGCTGATGCTACTCTTATGGGAACTCCTTTGTAGGTAACTCTCTGCTTTTCTCTTGCTGCTTTTAAGATTTTCTCTTTATCTTTAACCTTTGGCATTTTAATTATGATGTGTTTTGGTGTGGTCCTCTTTGGTCCCAACTTGTTTGGGACTCTCTGTGCCTTCTGGACTTATATGTCTATTTCCTTCGCCAAATTAGGAGTTTTCTTTCATTGTATTTTCAAGTAAGTTTTCAATTTCTTGCTCTTCCCTTCTTGTCCTGGCACCCCTATGATTCAGATGTTGGTACATCTGGAGATGCCCCAGAGGATCCTTATACTTATACAGAGGGTCCTCATTTTCTTTTCTTTTTTAATTCTTTTTTTCTTCTTGCTGTTCTGGTTGAATGTTTATTTCTTCCTTATGTTCCAAATTCCTTATTTGAATCCTGGCCTCCTCCCCTCCACAGTTGATTCCCTGTAAATTTTTCTTTATTTCACTTAGTGTAACCTTCATTTCTCTATGTTGTTGCCATACTCAGTGAGTTCTTTGAGCATCCTGATTGCCAGTGTTTTGAACTCAACATCTGATAGGTTGGTTATCTTCCTTTTGTGTAGTTCTTTTTCTGGGATTTTGTTCTGTTCTTTCATTTAGGCCATATTTCTTTGTCTCCTCAATTTGGCAGCCTCCCTGTGTTTGTTTCTGTATATTAGGTAGACCTGCTTTGACTCCCTGTCTTAGTAGCATGGCCTATTGTAGAAAAGGCACCTGTAAATTATGTGGGATGGAGCCTTAGGTAATTGTTAGAATGGGCAACCTGCTTTACTGCTTTGTGGCTCTGTGTGACAAGAGGACTTAGAGACGGGACAATGCCGCGCTGCCTGGCTTCTGATGGTTTGCCTGGTACTTTGCCCCATTTCTAGTCACTTTACCCACTCCACATACGTATGTGACATCTATGATGGCACCCTTCTAGCTGTTGCTCTAGGGCTGAGTATCAGAGGGGGTGGGTTTGCATAGGGTCTAAGTCTGTTAGGGCCCTTTAAGCAGAGTCTCCTGAAAACCCAGCAGTTTCTTCTGTCACCCCAATTCCCACTGGTTTTTACAGCCAGAAGTTATGGGGATTTATCTTCCCAGTGCTGGAACCCTGGGCTGTGTGGTCTTGCCTGGGGCTGAGATCACTGGCTCCCAAGGTATCCCTCCCAATGTTTATCTATCATATGTGAATGTGGGACCACCCACTCTGTCACCCCTTCTCCATCCATCTGTGCATCTCTGTCCTAATACCCGTCTGGATGAATGTGTCTTCTTTAAATCCTTGGTTGCTAGACTTCCATACAGCTCAGTTTTCTGACAGTTCTCGGTATCATTTCTTTTGATGTGTGGTTGTAATTCTTTCTGTGGTTGTGCAAAGATGCGAAGCATATCTACCTATGCCTCCATCTTGACCAGAAGTCTGGGTTGTTTTTTGGTGTTGAGTTTTGTTAAGCTCTTTATGAAGTGTGGACATTAACCCCATGTCAGAGGTACCGGTGAGTACGTTCTCTGATTCTGGGTAAAGCTAGCACTCCTATAGAAGAGATGGACAGTGCAGAAAAAATAAATCAAGGTCACACACAGCACTACCAAAGGCGATGAGGAGGCAAGAGGCAATATGGATGCAGCTGACATCTGGGCTTAGTGAGTAAGCCACAGAACGAACTAGGGAAAAAGAACTTGATGTGAGAAAAGGCTTATTAAGGAACAGAAAGAAAGTCATGATAGCTAGATCACAATGAGTATGGCTAACGTAGTAAGAAATCAGGTACGGAAAGGACAGCAGAGAAGCCTGAGGCCACTTCAATGCTAAGGCTGTCTAAATAAAGCCCCCTCACCAGTCCCAACTCTGCTTTGTTTGCCAGGGAATATTCCATGCCTGGCATAGGACATAGTAGATATTCAATAAATGTGTGGAACAAATTGTTCTTAAAAGCACCAATCAGTTGAAAGTTCTCACAAATAGCAAATGTAAAGCCAGGAGTCAAGCCAGGTAGTCTGACTTCAGAGTAATGCTCTGACCTGCACTGTATTGCACTGTCTCTTAAAGCCTACTCATCTGCTGAGGCCCCAAGCTGGGATTTGCGTCAACACAACATCACTATGCATCCCGGACCTTCTTCACTCCTTCCTCGTCAGAGCTTACCTGTCTCGTACCCCAAAGCATTCTTCATAGTCCAGTGATAAATAACCTATCAGTTAACTCTGAATTAGGGTGTTAGCAAACATAAACAGTTGTCCAATTCAAATCAGATTTGCAGAAGTCTTTTAAATACAGAGCCTGCTGCTCTGTGAACTCAAGACTACTATGCACATTTTAACTCAGAGAGTAAAACAGAGCACAGCACAAAAGCAAAACTACTTTTAAAGGCATTTAGTTAAAAAACTGCCCTATCATAACCTAAAAATTAGAATGTAAAGTCTGACAAAGGATTTTTATGTCTCTTCAGTTATAAAAACTACTGGGAACTATAATCTAGGCATAATAATTTTTATTTTTAGGGCATTTTAAAGGTGTATGAGAATCAGGGTCAGAAAACTTACCAATGCTACTGAAAATCTGCTGTTTCTTCTACGCATCACCTTCTCCCCTGCTCTGAACCCAAAAACTCAGTGAAAAGTTTTGGTTGAAACATCCCCACATCTGTACCAATTTTAACAAGTGAAATCCCTTTTAATTCTTACTTCAACACCACATCATTTTTGTCAAATGAGCAATATATCTGAAGTGGCGCCTCACTTGGATGTCTAAAACTGTAATTTCACACACACCAGGGACAGCACAACCACATTCAGTGAAGTCTAACTGGAGGCTGTCTTCTCCCAAAATAACCCAACACGCTCAGAAGACAAAATCATGGTACACATGGTCCAATCTCTTTCTGCGCCAAATGTGGTTAGTCTGATTCTTGCTTTTATATTATGTGTTTGCACCTATTCATTTTCAAGTGGCTCTTGAACTAAAATAGAAAACTGGAAAAAAAAATGAATGTAAGTCAAAATTTGGTATGCCGGGGGGGGGGGGGGGGGGCTATCAGCCATGAGGATTAAAATGACTATAGTAGACCCATTACAAAATTAGAAAAAGGAAATGCTCTTAATTTACAATAAGAAAATAGACACAAATAATGTAGAACAGTATTTACCAACCACAATTCTTCTGTCCTCCGAAGAACTAAGCCAGCCCTGAAGAAAACTATCATGACCTCTGTCAAGTAGCCGATCCATCCACTCCTCTCGTCCTCGGGCAAAGGCCACACCAACATGTGTGTGTGTGTGCAAGTGCGTGTGTGTGTGCGTGCCCTACCCATGAAAAGGGCACAAAGGATCTTACTAATTTATATTGCTTTCATGGACACCTATTTTTATTTGTCCACCAATAATCTCCAAACTTTCTTTTCCAAGAATAAGGCTTCCCTCTACTCAAACACCATGGCTTTTATAGAAACCTCAACTTGGTCAAACAGATTCAAAGGTAAACACTGAACCAAAGCTAGACCAATTAACCCATTTCCTAAGATTTTTGGACAGGTGACCAAAGAGTTCATCATGACAGTGTCTCTCTTAAGCAGAAACTTGTAAGATGTAAACCAGAATTGTCAGTGGCCATGTTTTCCCCGCCTGAAGAAAGCTAGTATGCAGGGAGAGAGTCAATCAGTCCCAAACACGGACGAGTAAGAGGGTCTTACCTGAGTCCCGTCACTTTGAGTCCCTCCTGAGGCCCAGCTCCATCCGTTCCCATTCTCAGTCTTGGGAACAGGAAATTCCACTGTTCCCTTAATTCTATAAAACTATCCCTTCCAGTAAGTTCTTTTTGCATAAGTTAGTTTAAATTGAGTTTCTGTCACATGAAGCCCAATGAGTCCTAATATAATTATATTCTAGCAAAAGACAGCGAAGGTATATTCTAACAGTTGCCAACGGCCATATGGCTTCATATAGCAGGTTTGAGAGCAGAAATCTAGGTGAAGGAAGAAGAGAGAATCTAAAAAGCTGACAATAATTTCCCAGATAAACAGCACCGTGGTGTGAGGGAAGAAAGAAAAAAGTAGGGTGACTTACTTGACATAATTACAGGAATAAAAACAGGACAATACAACTGGTACTTAGAGTCAAAGGATGGTTTAAAAGACAATAGAAAAATGTTTTATAACCAAAATATGAAATCAGCAAAGGACAAAAAAATTTTAAATGGTAGGCACATTATGATTATTGCTACCTAATATTCCTATGTAATAAAAATAAAATGTTACAGAGGAAAAAATACTTTATTTAAACATCTGTATTAGGATAGTGAGATTTATAGGTGACTGTAATTGTGGCAGGTCAGATTATTTTTACCAGTTACACACAATAGACTAGACAAACAGACAAAGCTGAATTCTGTATCTGTTGTCACTCTGTACCCACTGGTGTACAGATGGTTACTTAAACACATATTTTCATTGTCCAGGGGAACTAACTGTGTTGAAAATTATAATGCCCTATGCAAGTCTTACTGATATTGTTCACACGGGAAGAAAGGCAAAGCTTCTCTACAAATGAAGATATAATTATTTAAGAGACCAGTTTACAAAAATGCTTGCACGATAGTACTGTGAGCTTCTACATAATGAAAATGATCATTTTTAGCTAGCCTTAAAAAAAACAAATTTTATATTAAAACAAATTAGTCACATAAGAAGAAGGAGTGAATAATTAAGTTACCAAACAAATGAGCCACTGTCAAAGAACACTCATTCAGCCCAATGGCAGTCATCCAAAACGATATTGTTTTCTATCTCCTCTTATTCTGAAACAGAATTAAAATGAAAAATAGAGGTAGATATTTGAGGACTTCTTGAAACTGGTCAACAGTTTTCCCTGAAGACCGGCTATTGGAGTTAACTGAGCACCAGTGACTAATATGAAAAAAGAAACTGACAAAGAAGCAAACAACCAACCACTCGACACTGAAACTACAGCAGAACTACAAACCTATCAAAAAGCAGAGATAAGACCAAAGACAAAACAGGTTTTCCTGAAAGCAGAAAAGAAAATCAGAGGTAAGCTAATCAAAATATGATAAAAGAGCCCTGACCAGTAAGGTTCAGTTGGCTGGGCGTGGTCCCACAAAGCCAAAGGGCACCTGTGCGGTTCCTGGTCAGGGCACATACCTGGGTTGAGGTGAGGTCCCCGGTCAGAGCACATACAAAAGGCAACTAATCAATGTTTGTCTCTCACATCAATGTTTCTCTCCCTCTCTTTCTCCCTCCTTTCCCCTCTCTCTAAAAAATAAATGAAATATTCAAAATATGACAAAAGATGTCATTTATGTTTTTTAATTGTCGTTCAAGTACAGTTGCCTCCATCTTCCCCTCACCACTCTCCTCTGCCCCAAAAGATGTCTTTTCATAAAATGTATACCCTACCTGAAATTAGATCATGGTGCACAACCTCGTGAATACATTAAAAACCCCCAACAATATACTTTAAAATGGTAAATTTTATGGCATGTGAATGATATCTCAACAACAAAGTGTAACTAAAATTCATATGCAAAACCTCCCCCCAAAAGAGAAGGAAAATACAGGGTCTAGCAGAAGGAAGGCCTGCTTGAGTGTGGTTGGTAGGGTACTGAATGTCTCACATCACGTGGACAGCAATTTCACCTGAAATGTCATATGGTGTGCTTGAGTGTGATATTGTTATGTTACAGAATTACATGCTCATTATTTTGTAATAAAATATTTTGTAATTAAAAAGGGCCGTTATTTGCGTTGGACCCTGTATATGTAAAATGACTGTTAATCACCAAAAATTTTTGTTTAGCAAGAATCTGCTATTAAGCTGTAGTTTCTTTTCTCGAAAAAAAAAAATCCAGGGGGTGGCGGGGGCACGAGTACATATCCGGTCTCCCTAAGACGCCATGAGATTGGAATATGTAAACGGACATGCAAACCCTTTGCTCACACTCCTCACTGACAGTGCCCAGTCTGAGAGCCTAGTAAGAACCGGCTACAGTTCCAGCTCAAAGTGGTCTATCACCTATTTTTTCACATTACTCAAGGCTGCCCAGTAAATTCTAGTAGCTGTATCCTCTCCTGTGGGAAAATTCCTGCCTTTGCAGACTGAGGCTGGGGGCTGGCTAGCTGATCCCGCCGACAGCTATGTTCATACAGTAAAGAGTGACCTGCCACTTTTGAGGAGGAGTTCTGTGTTGTGTAGGCAATACAAGTTCTAGGCTGTCTTCCTCAAATAGGCAAACGACTACCACTTCTCTACAAAGCCTCTACAGCCTCGAAACAACCCCACAGAGGCAGGATTTCTCTTTCCTAGGACACACAAGGCAGAAGGCATGTAGGGGAAGCCAGAACAGCATCTCTTTATCCTGAGCCAAATTGATATTGCTTTTACCCTTGTTCTACAAAAATAAATGAGAACATTAAAAAGGAATGTTCTAATTAGTGTTTCATCTAAAAATATAAATAAGTAAATATTTAGCTGTTATTACAAAGTTTTATATTTATAGGAAAAGTATAACTGACTTGATTGCAGACTAAGTACTCACTTCAGATAAGCATCAGTGTCAGGGAAAAAATCTGACCTGCTGGCTCACAATGCCAATGCAAGAAAATACTACTGACCTGAACTACAGGCATCATGCATATAATAATTACCATTTACTAAGTATCTATGTATGTACACTTCCATAAACTCTACAAGGTAGCTATTACCCGCATGTTATGCATACAAACACAGGAAAAGAATAGTTAAGTACTCTTCCAAGGTCACAGTGTTAAGATATAGCTGAAGCAAAACTCAAAACCAACTCAACCCAACTCCAAAGATCCTGCTTTTTTCACTAAGGAAAGATGCCTCTCACAAGAAAATTTTTACAATCATAATCTCTAACGTCTATCAAGTGCTTATTTTGTACTAGGCACTTTATATTATATACCATTTCATTTAACCCTCACAATGTAAGGTATAGTTAATATTAATCCAATTTTATAAATGAAGAAACAACAGAACTGACTTCTCCAAGGTCACCAGACTTAGACTAAGTCACTAGACTAGTCTGACAAGAAGGGCCATATTCTTAACCACTAGACACACATGGGCTTACACTCATGCACACACACAGTGCACACTCACATGAGCACATGCATACACACCCAGCCCCCCCCACAATTACTACCATCTATTATGTAACAGGCACTGTGCTACACACCTACTTCTCTTTCTAATGTAATCCCTTCAAGAACAACAAACTAGAATTTTAAAACTTCAGCAGTCATTATACCTCAACTAAAACAGATTTTTAGTTTGCCATTTCAATGACTTTTTTATAATATTTTATTTATTTATTTTTAGAGAGAAGGGAAAAGAAGGGAGAGGGAAAGGGACATCAATGTGTGGTTGCATCTCACACACCCCCTACTGGGGACCTGGCCCACAACCCAGGCATGTGCCCTGAGTGGGAATTGAACCAGGGACCCTGTGGTTCACAGGCTGGCACCCAATCCAATGAGCCACACCAGCCATGGCTCAATGACTTCTTTAAAAAAAAAACTGTTATTGTTGTTCAGTCACAGTTGTCCCCATTTTCCTGCCATTACTCTCCCCTGCCCTGCCCACTCCCCTACCCCCCACACGCAATCCTGACATCATCAATGACTTTTTAAGATGATGAGTTTAAGAGAAAAGTAGTCTATATCCAAAAGACAAAGTTAGAGTCCTCAATACCTAAAAAACCAGAAATTTACTATGGGGTCACAATTTTATCTGGATAATCTTCCTTCACCCTCAAGTGCAAACATATCCTAACTTTGCATGATTAAGTCAGCTTTTCCTTTAGTAAACATATAGTCAGCTGGTAGTTATTAACATTTACCACGTTGCTGTTTGTCAATTGCTCTTTCAGGAGCTTTACAGTATTTGTTAATTAATTTGTTAGTCAAGATTAAAAAGGAATTAAGTAACTCACCCAAGAACCACACAACCAGTAACTGATGGAAATAAGATGCAAATTCAGGTCTACTCCAAAGTACAATACCATTCTTGAATTATGTCATACCCTAAACTCTAGGAAATCTATTATAAGAGATATATTTAGATTGAAGAAAGAGGCAGGGCAGAAACTCCTATATTTAACAGCAGGAATAACCTTGGAAATCAGAAACCAGTACTCCATCTTTGAATTACTTGAGAAACACTTAAATAGTCAACTAGTTAACAACAACAACAAAAAGTACAAGAACAAGGAACACCAAATAAAAAAATAATTTCTATAAATGGCCAGTCATGTCTTCCCAACTTTGAGAAAATGAAGGCACTATAATGTGTCATAATTTCTGAAGAGGACCCACAAAATATAAGAAAAATAATTAAGCTACTTGCCCAAAAGGTATCAAAGAATTTTTTTAATGTGCATGCCATGGATTCATTATACCAAACATTAACTGTAAGTCTACCATATATACTTAACACTGAAACTTGAAATTTAGAGGTGAGTGAAACCTGTGGGCTCATTAGGCCCAAACGCCTGCAACAGCAACAAGTGCCCCTGCCAGTTCTCAAACCGCCACACGCACCTTGTTGACTACCGGTTCTCTTTAAAAATAAAGGAAAACAAAAGTTCCAACACTTCCAAACAATTCTCCCCCACTCCCTAAATTTATTGTGTAGACTCTTAGAGAAAACCATTTATCCTAGCCAGTTACTGAACTTAAATACAAAAAAAGAGACTATTTTAAAACTCAAGAGTTAAAGGGATAGCACTAGTTACATGTAACAGTTAACAAAAGATAGTCTTTCTCTAGAGGAGCTGAATGGCTCTTTTTATCACTGGTTCCTTGCATCACAGTGCAAGTCACAAAGCATGAAGCTTCTGTGTAAACTTAACCTAAAACAAAACAAACAAAAAGAAAATGAAGTTAAAAGAGAACCATTCATAATTTAAGAAGTTTATTTACCCTGTTATATGTATTCAGATCTTAATGAAGTAGCTTAAGATCTCCCTTAACGTATCTGAGTAAATCAACGTACAACATGAGGCCAGTGTACAAATACTTACTAAACAATACATGTGTGCAAGGCATCCATATAAAATTTAAGGCAAGTCAATGCTTTTCCTGTGTTTGCTACACATTGATATTAATAACACCTTTTTTCAAACTATCATCACACTGGCTCAAATTAAAGCTCTGATTTTAAATGACACTTAAAAGAGAAACAAGTGTCTGCTAATGCACATGGACCTACACCCTCCCTGCCCCCGAATATGGAGAATATGACTGAGGTTTCACTCTGACAAGAAAAGGAAACCCTAAACGCGGCGGTCCGTGTAGCATCCATACTGTCAGATCTGCAGCACGAGGGCGCACCAGCACAGAGCAACTGCAGCATTCTGCTTTCATGAAATGAGTAAGTCAAAGCAGCAATATTCATTTGAAGGGATACATGTTTTCTATTGACAGTACAATTTAGGAATGTAACAAACATCACATTCTATGATTTTAATGTAGCAGTTGTAATTTTTAAATATTTAAACATTCAAGGCCTAGTTTAAGAATAAGTTACTAAAACTCATAAATAGCAGTTATTTTAATACTTTTACTCAATGCTTACTAAGAACCAAACAGTACTAGGCATTCTAGTTATCTTTTGTTTGTGTTCATAACAATCACTTAACATTCCCACCTAACAAAAGGAGAAATGCATTCAAAAGATCAAATAATTCATTCTAGTTCATACAACTAATTAAATACAGGGTCCAGATTTTAAGCAACCGAATCAACCTCACTTTGTAGCAGTCTGTCTCCGATGACTGCCCACAGGTCAAGTGCTCATTAAAGCCCAAGTGGTGGGAGCAGGAGGAACCAGGGTAAGTGGTTTAAAACATGCGTGCCCAGCTCCTGTCCAAAGTCTCCACCTGAAGGGCCTGTGGCTGTGGCAGGTGCCATGACTCACTGCTCTGAAAACAACCCCCATTCTTCTGTTCTACTTCGGTGTGAGGGCTTTCACTTCTTGCTAGGAAGAGGACAATAAAATTCTCACCACATTTTCCAATCCACCTGCACCAGTAATAAAGATCAACTTTATCTTGTCGTACATTTGGCTCCTGTTTCTGTTCTCAATTAGTCAAAAACCTGGATAGTTGCAGAAGTGACTTAACTGTACCCTCCTGAACCTCCAACTGACATGTGCCATACAGTTAGAGAAATACATGGGTTTGAGATGAAGCTGTCATTAATAAAATACTAACATCACAAGAAACTCAGGGATGGGTGCTACCATTTATAAAATAAGCCAGTAACGTAACTTCTTTTTATGCTTAACTCTGAGGTTTCAGTCATAATGCATTTTTGAACACATACTTACTTCAATTTAAAATCTTCAGACCACTAGTCTAATTCTCTGACCACTTTGGGGAAAAAAAAAGAAACAAGTCAGCATCACTGCTTTTGCTGCTGCTCAGAAATTGGACTCTGTCAGTGCACTCAGTCCTACATTCCAATCCCAAGCTTTAGAGCTCACCCATCTTTCCCTTTATTAATACAGGAGCCTTCCTAGGCCTTTCCTACATTGATGAGCCAAGCCTGAGCCATTTCCTGGGGTACTGAATGCTTTTCTGTTATCCCAGGAACTTCCCTGATTATACCCCAACCATCTCCCAGTACTGTTCTCAACTGCTCACTAGCTGGTAAAGCCCAGCAGGACAGAAAGCAAGCTGATCATGGCAAACCAAGCAATTATGAGGCCAGGGGTAAAGCCACGGAGGAAAAGAGCAACAGGAGCGTGGTGGGGGGAGGGGGAGAAGGAAACAGCCTCCATGAGTAGCTACTACATGATCACCTCCCAACAAAAGTATGAGTGCACATCATTAGTCCAATTTACAAAAGCAAGAGACTCAAATTACCATGTTTTTTGGACTATAAGGCACACTTTTCCCCCAAATTTGGGGGGAGGGGATGTGTCTTATAGTCCGAATGTAGCTTTACATTTACATTGGTGAAATATTATATTATTTATGTTATTAAATATTTTACCACATTTTCTGCTTCAAAATTTTTTTCCTATTTTCCTCTAAAACCTAGGTGCGTCTTATGGTCCGAAAATACAGTAAACGATTTTCCCAAGGCTACACCACAGAAACATGAAGAAGAGTGTGACGCTCCGTGACCTGACTGACCAATCTGTGTCTCTCAAGCCAGTGAACACGCACCCCCAGGCATAACCTCGGATGCGCTGAGGACAGATTGAGAAAACCAAGGTGCTGAGCCTGGTATGTAGTGTCAGCTCTCTATTCACCCCAGCTTTCCCCAATTAACAGCCCAGCAGGGAATTTTTTCTTTTCTGATTGCAGTTAACATATTTCTACATTTATAACATCAGGATGCAATGAAATGCAGCATTCACGTGAATTCTGAAGGTAAAGCAGAGAATTTAAGAAGTTTCCAAGCTGCTCCCAGGTGTATCTGGACTTCCAAGGAGTACTCTTCCTCCCCTTTGCCTTCAAAGCTCTGTGCAGGCAGTTCACGAAGCTCTTTTTTACACAAATTTCAAGGGGTAAAAACCCAACATGGATTTGTCTGGATTTTCCAACAAATCTGGAAACCTTCTCTGACCCTTCCAAACAGAGTCAATCACTCCCTCTACAGTATTCCTACAATGTTTTACATTGATTTACACTCCTACTCTACCCTCCATCACACCACATGGTTATTTATGTGTCTCACCAATCACAACGCGCTCCTGTCGGAGAGCAAGTACACTTCATTTGCTTTTGTATTTGCAGCCCCAGGAAACCGTCAGGAACACAGGACACCACCTGACAGGGCCACCTGTCACATGAGTGAATGATGACTGAATGACTAAAAGACCAAAATCATCTCTCTCTAGAAAGATCATTTCAACACAGAGAATTTTTGAAATATTTTGTTTACATAAAACAAGCCACACTAGTACCAAATGTAACCCCCTTTACAACTACAATGGGGCCTGGAAGGACAATTCACTCACCCACAGTCCAGAAACCACACTCCGTAGACTCAACATAAAGACAAGCTAAACACTTTCAGATACAGCTCCTCACGCAAAGTGCGCCCTTCCAAATCAGAGAGTTTCTGACAACGCAAAAACAAAACCATAGTTAAAAAGGAAAACCTTTACAAGCGATGCCTGACATTCTGTTTACCCCAGCACATTTTATTAAGAGCAGCAGATCTTAAGACATAGCAAATTGGGATTGCATAGATTAGTCTGGCTTTAATCACCTATGCTCTACTTGCAGTCCTATACTTTCAACCTACTTGGTTCTCCAGAGGGCAAGTTTCACTACATTATGCAGTCTCAAGAAAGACCTTAATTACTTCAGGGGACAAAAAGGGTTACAGCTATTAATAATAGTGCCTATGATCTTCCTAGCTTTTCAAAGCTTTACACAGATGGTCAGAATCTTCAAGACAATGTGAATGAAAAATGGGTGAATAATCATTTTTAAAAGAATGAGCAACATTTTCTCCCATAGTTTAAAAAGATTCTTATTTATTTTAGTATAAAATTTGCATGTTCTAATATTATCTTGTGAAAAATTTTCATGTCCTATATTTTAATAAATATGATACATACTTGGATGCACACATTTCCATTTTTAGGCTACAATGAGGTGACTAAGTAGCATTTCATTCATTAATGCCCCACAGTGCCTGACACATTGTATACAATTAATAAACATTTGATTAAGGCTGCAAATACTTAGGTTTGTATTACATGCCAGGCGCTGCCCTAAGCATAGGCTATTATAGCATGGTAAACCTAACAGACATGGCACTTGCCTACATGTAGCCTTCAGCCTTGTGAAAAAGGTAGAAATTCAATGAATAAACAGGAAAGAAACACATACTTACAAGTGTGCCAACTAAAATAAGGAAAGTAACAAAGTGATAGTAGTACATGGGGCATGTCCTAGTTTAGAAGAGAATATTAAGAATGCCTCCCTTGAAAACATGACATTTGGGATAAAAATCTTGATTCAAAGATTAGAAGAAAAGATCATTCCAGGTTATGGGAATGGCATGTGGAAAAGGCCCTAAGGCCAGTTTCAGAAATTGAAGTCAGTATAACTTGATCACAGAAAACCAGAAGTGTAGATTTCTTAGAAATTGGTAAAATGCCAGATAATATATACTTTTTGTGCCACATGTTAAAGATTTAAAGCACAGGTGGCAAACACAAATCACCAAGCAAACACAAAACACAAAACACGGCAGCACCAAGCTCTCACTTAACTGTTAAGGAGTAGTTACATTTTTTGACACCCCTTAAATTTTAAGGTTTTATTCTAAGTACATTGAAAAAAATCTAAAATGAAGCATTATAGATGAAGTATATCCAAGAAAGACCAAGACCATTAGAATGCCAGAATGCTTGGTACATAAAGGTACACACAGATTTCAAGTTACATATTAAATGTGTGTATATGTTATATTTTCATGATCCCCTACTTTAAATGACTTTTGCAATTAACCCATCATCTACCACACATGGTCACATTCTCTTCCTTTTCATTTTATAGATCCACACTAACAGAGAAACATTTATACAATAAAATGGTCAAATACAAAGGAAAATAAAAAGTACATGGATAATGATAAATTGGGAAATCAGCCTGTGAATAACAGAGCAGGCTGGGGTAGAATACAGACATTATGAATTGTTTACATTTTAACTATATTCACTGTTATATAAAATCAAAACACTGGCTATAATTATTAAATTTCTCACTGGATCCCTGGCTGGTGTAGCTCAGTGGACTGAGCACCAGCCTGTGAACTGAAAGGTTGCTGGTTCAATTCCCAGTCAGGGCACATGCCTGGGTTGCAGGCCATATCTCCAGTTGGGGACATGTGAGAGGCAACTAATTGGTGTTTCTCTCTCACATCAATGTTTCCCTTCCTCTCTTCCTCCCTCCCTTTCTTTCTCTAAAAATAAATAAATAAAATAAAAATTTCTCACTGGAAAGCAATTAAAAATCATGTAATTGCCTGCCAAAACATCACCAAATCTTTCAGAAACTATTTTCACTTCATTTCAAATGAAAAAGAGAGCTATTAGCTATTATTTTGTGAGGTTTTAACTACCCTTGCATCTTCACCATATACCTGAAAGTCAGCAGGCAAGAGAATTCCCTTGGGAGTGCCTCCCTGCAGTATTCCATCTGAGAAACATCTCTACCAAAATGAGTCTGAGCATTAGTATCCAAAAGGGACCAAAGTCAATGTTTTAACTCTATTAGATTTTTTAATTTAAATCAATTTTTACAATAAATGTACACAGTGACCCAGTACTCTGTCTGCAAAAATCTGCCCCAAATAAATACTCACCAATATGTAAAAATAAAATTACAAGGACAAACATATTAGCATTGTTTCCAGTGGGGGTGGGGAGGCAATCTAAACATCTAGCAAAAAGGAAACATCTCAATAAGTTATGTGGTGTTACGCTGCCACAGAACTGTCACAGAACGATAGCCAAAACATTCCAAGTCTATTATAAACTCACTTTTTTTTTTAACACGTGTGCTTACTAAATAATGTATGGGTAGAAGTAGATTTCACTTTTTATTTGTATCCTTCTTTTAAATTTGTTACAATGAACACATTACTACCCAGGATTTTAAAATAAAGGCATAAAATTTTAAGAAATTATTATTTGAATGTATAATTTTATATTTCTTTAAATAAAATATTTTAATTATAAGTAAAACCCAAAAGAAATAAAATTTTAAATTATGTTTCAAAGCACTTTAGCTCTATTAATTCTCAAAGCAAGATGCAATTATCTCCATCTCAACTGGGATATTCATCTGCTGAACAGCCCTTGGTCAGCAGACTCTGAAGTCAGATCTAAAAGATTATGAGGCATCTCCAGTCTCCCCACATTTCCCAGACCCTACCATCAGAAACAGGAGGATGGCAGAGAGCACTGACAGACCCTTCCCAGATTCCTCCTATCCCCAGAATCACACTCCAGTGGAGTCTGCGAACCCCCAGAGGTCAAGGATCCTGGCCCTAGACAGCAAACGACAGGAGCAGGGAAGGGTGGTCCAACCCCAACCCTGAGGGACAGGTGTGATCACCTTCCACACCACTGACGTTGAGCATCTTAAATAAGGTGGACATTCTCAGCACAGGAGTGCCAAAATCAAAAGGCACATGTCGTTGGCTGCCACAAACGAGAGCAGTACATACAGAGAAGTAGGTATTAGTCTGGGAATCCGACCTACTGAGAAGGCCTGAGGGGAGTGCAGGGATTAACGCTGCAGTTTCAGGAAGCCGCTTCACTACCAGAGACTCTAGGCAGAACAAGTGCCAGAGGCTTCGGATTAAAAAAAATAATTTAATATGGAACATCTCGGGCCAATCTGCTCAGCCTCACCTACTATAACGGTTAACAGTCATTACATCTGGAAAGAGAAGAGGAAGTGGGAGGAGGGGGCTGTTTCATGCAAGGGAACTTTCATTTTTACTACACACATATAGAGAGTTTATTTGTGTGTTTGCTGGACCTTTTACCAAGAGAACATGCTGCTGTGGCGCTGATGTGACTTTTTAAACAAAAACTAAAAACATGAATACCTCTAAAAATAATGTACAGTTTCATGTGAACAGGTTTAGCACAAGGGTCCTGCAGGGAATACAGTAAAGAGCAGAGAGTAACGATGAGCACATGAAATGACAGAATAATAATAACTTCGTGCTAACATTATTAAGTACTTACTACAAGTCAGGCCCGCGTCTAAGTCCTATATATACATCAATGCAATCAAGCACCACACATTATTAACCCCTTTTCACCAAGATGAAACCTGAGGCAGAGAGAGCTTATGTAACTTTCACAAAGGCACACAGCTATCAAGTGAGAGAGATAGGATTCTTACAGTCAATCTGATTCCAAATGACTCATTTTTAATCACAAAGGCATACTGTCTCTCACATTGTCTGTACAAGGAAAAAGAGAAAAGAGTATGAAAATCATAGCATAACGAGAAAATAAATAACCTGATTTAAAAATGGTGAGAGACCTGAACAGGTAGCTCACCACCAAAAAACACAGAAATAGCAAATAAATATAGGCAACGAAAATGCTCCACATCATACGTTATCAGGGAAATGCAGATTAAAACGATGATGAGATACCACTATACACCAGCTAGAATGACCAAAACCCAGAACACTGGCAACGCCAAGTTCCGGCAAGGATGCGGAGCAGCAGGAACGCAGGCTCGTCAGCGGTAGCCAGTGCGCCACTCTGACGCTCCGTGTGGACCATGGGGAAGGCTGTGTGTGTGTAATGGCAAGGGGTAGATGGGAACTCTGTACTTTCCACTCATTTTTGCTGTAACTTAAAACTGCTCTAAAAAAAAGTTTATCCAAACATTTAAAATAAATTAAAAATAACAGCATCATGGGGTTTTTATAGAAGCAATAAGATAAAAGGAGGTTGCTCAGATGACTTGGAAGCCTGTTGCAACTTTCTTCCGGGCTTTGCTGACAGTTAAAATGAGTGGGTCACCAGGGCCCTTTCTGGCCAAGCATCTTTTTGAGTCTGACATTCCTGGGAACACCAGGTTGGGGGTGGAGGTGTTTTTTGCTCCAGGGTGAACAGATTCAAGTTCACCAACTGAGCACTACTAACCTGATAAACCATTTTCCACACGTCTTTGGTGTTCTTGCTGCCTCTACCAAACTGCAATTCCTATGACAGTTTTTTCCTTCACCTGCTGCCACTGTAGCAGGTTTCTATGAAATCCTTCTTTATAAGAATTTCATTTCAAAGAAAGTCTATTCTCTTCCTTTTAACACCTTTCCTTGGCATTGTAGGCAGGAAGATGAGGAGAGGACCAAACCAAAAGAAAAAGGCGGGGCGGGGAGGGGGGGGGGGAGGCGGGGAGCGGACAAAGGAAGTCTACAGCCAATCATTTCAGCCCAGCTCCGACAAGCTGTGATAAGCACAGGTCCACCTCACATCCCACTGGCCTGAACTCAGTTATGTGGCCGCTCCCCCTTTCCAGCAAGACTGGGAAATACAGTCTTGTGGTGGCCTTTGGGCCAGCTGCAAATGCTATTACTGCAGAAGAAAGGAAAGACAGCTACTGAGGGACATCCACCTGGCTCTGCTACACTCATCCTTATATCCTCACTATAACAACTGACACACACAACACTGGCACTCAGAAATATTTTATTATGTCTTAAATCAACTCAATTAAAAAAATCAAACATTTACTGATAGCCTCCTATATCAAGTTCAAATTCCTCTCTTTTAAGAGTCCTTTATAAACTCATATCCTCCTTATAAAATCTTCTTAATATTTAAGGGGCACTTAATGTGCTCCATAAAAGCACAGATCTTTAACCCGACTGCGTGAATTTTTGTTTTTAAGATTTTATTTGTTTATATTTAGAGAGGGGGAAGGGACTGAAAAAGAGAGGGACAGAACATCGACGTATGAGGGAAACACCGATCAGTTGCCTCTCCCACACCCCTAATCAGGAACCTGCCCCACAACCCAGGCATGCACCCTGACCAGGAATCCAACCAGCAACCTTTTGGTTTGTGGGATAACACTCAACCCACTGAGCCACACCAGTCAGTGCCAAACTGCCTGAGTTTAAAACCCAATTCTGCAGCTTACCAATTGTGTGACCTCAAGTGGGTAACAATTTCTCTGTGCCTCAAGTTTCTGACGTGTAAAATAATGATAATGATAACAATACCAACCTTCTAGGGTTGTGTTCTGATTACATGAATGAGCACACGTAGCCCACTTAGATCAATAACTAACACGTGGAAAGCACTCAGCAAATGGCTGGCTCCATTCCTCCCCAGCTTACAGGCCAACTAACTGTCCCACGGTCTTTCTATTATACTTGAGACTTTATCAGATCCCAGTTTAAAGTAGTAATTTTTATTTCTGTTCTACCTCTTGAATTCATGGTAACTGTTCCAGTCTTTTGATCTTGAGACACGAAATTTTCCATAACTTTGTTTATACTACTTGTCCTCAACAGTAAAGCCTTTGTATTTCTTTCCATTTATCTAACGCCTTCAAGTCTCACCTCAAATCCCAACTACCTCACGAAATCTTCATTGTTTATCGTATTAATTCCAGCTAAACCCTAGTATGCACGGGACACCTCCAAACACACGCACCCTCAGCATCACCCCCTCCAGAGCGGCGATGGTTAAAAGTGAAGGTAAACGACCAGCTGCTCTTCATACTTTAGATTTCTTTAAATGAAATATAAAGAAATATACACACTTCACCCCAAACTACACGCCACAGCAGAGTGGCACAGCAGCAGAAATGAGAACCTGTCTTCTAACAAGGCAAACAGTAAAGGGATTTGCAAAACGTATTACAATGTCCTCTTCTCACTAAATTGTTTTGTTTCAGAAATAGTTACCTTTCATTAAAATGTTATTTATGTTAACATGCAATGAGTTTAATACTGGTATTTTTAACCAATAAGCATATTAAATCATCTATATTAATTTCTCATAGATTAAATAGCCCCATATACGTATCCGACATCCTACCTCTGGTCATGCTGCTCCCTTTACCTAAGGCAGGCACCCTTTTTCCTCATGGCATACACAGCTTAAAAATAGCTGTCACTCAAACACACACTCACAGTTCAAATGCTTTTTTTTATTCTAAATAATATTTCTTCTGAGGAAAAAAAATAAAGCGCCCTTCCTCTCTCACCTAGCCACATTTTGATGTTACAATCCCTCAAAACTCAGTTCGACAGCCACCTCTTTCATCATCTTCTACTGCAAATGATTTCTTCCTACTTGAGTAGCCAAAGCACTTTATCTGAACCTGTCTCTCGATTAACATCTCTAAATGATTTAGCTTCCTTGAGTGCAGACTATTCATCTTGTGTCTCCAGCTCAGCTGATGGGTCAGGTCAGGAGAGTGCTTGCAAAGAGGGGAAGTATGCAGGAGGAACAAGCGCAGGGAAAAAGCAGGGTGTGGATGAAGGGAAAGGACCCAGGGGAGTGTGGAAAAGATATGTGCACAGGAATCACTAGAGTCCAGCCAGATTTCACGGAGAGGAGAAAGGGAAGGTCTGAGAGAAAAGATTACACATAACCTTTCTGAGAAAGCCAAGATCCAGAATAATATTTGAAGGCATTCTCTGAACAGTCAGTGGAATTACAACAATCACAGCAGCCAACTTGCACTGAAAGATAACTTTATGGTGAGTACAGTGCTCAGGACTTGGCCTGCTGTTCATGAGTTAATCTTCACAGGAAATCTATGTGCCCTCAAATCTTCACTGATTTCCTAGAAGAAAGGGGACATTGACCTGCTTTGCGTCTTAAAGTTGACTTGCATGACCTCTTCAGCAAGACCATATATGTCAAAGCAGAGAGTAGTCCAGAAAAAAAGGATTTGTATTATTAAATGGCTGCCATAAAATAATGTAGCTCTGACTGCTGTAAATATCGCTACTACATAAGCAGGGAGAAAGGTCCTCCTCTGACTGATAGGATTTGTGGAAAGCTCAAGCCTTTTGGGTCCACTTGATTGTCGGAGAACGGAGACTCGGGAACGTCTAGGGGGACAGACACATGTGAGTTTTGTTTTCAAATCTCCACAGAAGGATAACACAGAGGCAGGTGTAGAAATAACTAGCTATCAGCTATGAGGGCTGCTGGCACACCTCCAGGCCTCCAGTGAAGGCTCCACACTGTCCCTTTCCTGAACGTGAAGCCCATCAGTAAAAGGCAACTAGGCTGGCAAGCCAGAAGCCAGGGTGGGTTCCTAGGTGCTTGGAGTTGTGAGAAAGGAACCCAGAACTGTCCATGTGACCACAAAGAGGCGCTGACAATCCCTGGGGACCACCTGAAGCATGGGATTAAAAAGAAAGGACTGTGTGAGGTGTGAGGACTCTGAGCCCAGTGGTAAATGGCCAAAATTAAGGACTCTAGAAGTTGCTGCCAAAAAATCATGCTCTCAAAAAGTCAGGTGTTAGTATGTCTTTTCCCAGGAGCTCTCAGTCTAGGAGTCTGGACCAGGCAACACAGAGCAGGATCCAGCAACTGCAGAAGACGCCTTGTTAATACAAATACCTCAGTTCTTCCTAATCATAATATAAAAAAGAAACAACTTAAAACCCCCAGCAGACACCATGTAAAACCAATATACATAGGCAGGGGTGCTTACATACCAAGTATAAATAAATTTCTGGTGCTGCTACTAGATTTGGGAATTTTGTTTCATTGTAGGATTGTTTATCTATAACCATATTGTTTTCTCTTTTAAATGGAAGTGTTTTGAAATGATCTACTACTTAAAGGTTTTAATGATCCTACCTGCAGAACTGTACTGGCTGTCTCTTATTATTTAAAATTGATCATTGAAAAAAACTCTGGTTATTTCCATAATTTTAAAACCATTTTGGTATTTGAGTCAATTCTGGTATTGTATTGTTTTTATTAAAATTGTCATCTAAGTTTGATCTCAACTAAGTTTGATCCCATTAGTTTCCTTAATTGAAACATTATTTAATTTTAAATTCTTGAGCTGGTTAAATAATCAATTTTCCTTGCTCTTTTTTTCCAGTGTCAATTAACTTTATCTTTTTATTAAATTTATTGGGGTGATATTGATCATAGGATCATATAGGTTTCAAGTGTACATTTCCATGGTAAACGATCTGTATGTTGCATTGTGTGCCCAACACCAAAGTCAAATCGTCTTCTGTCACCATATATTTTGCCCCCTTTACCTTTGACTACCCCCTATCCCCTTCCCTCTGGGAACCACCATTCTGTTGTCTGTGCTTTTTTCAATAGAACTTTTATATATTTAAGTGCTCTTTCTTATAAAACCTGATTGATGAGTTTTGGTCAATGTTACCATGGCAAAGAAAGTATATTCTAGATTTGCAGCAAATTCAATTCTTTTTAATGGGCATTGGTGGATTGCCCCTGGCATTAATCATGTCCCTGTTCCTCTCCTTTCCTGACAGTGTTCAGAACTGTGCAACCACATAGTTTTAAATTGAAGATGACACTAGCCATGATGCCCAGGGAACTAGGGCCCTTCTGGGAGGTGCCAACCCCTCCCTGGGAGACATGCCAGAGACCAGGATGGTACAGACCAAACGTCTTCATTTGAGAAAGTCTTTTTCAAGACTCCATACTCAAATATACTGTTTATCTTTCTAAGAGAATGGCAATAATTTTACCAATACTTAAATTTTTTCCCATTAACACCCAAAATAAATCTTTCATTTATGTTTTTATTGTGTCCTTAGTACCATGCCAAGTGAATGGATTTAGAACACTGACAATGAGGCCAGTCATTTTCCCCCCACAATTTCTGCTTTGTTTTGAAGGTGAAGATCTGAAACCAGACATAAGAACTGCGGTGGGTAGGTATCTCAGTTTTACTAGTTACGATCTTGCCACTGGTGAAATAAGTTGTGCTGGGGACTTATACTTTGTAAATATTCACGCATTCTGAGAATAAGTCTTAAGTGATCATTTTTAATTAGTCTTTCACTAGATTTGGGGGATACATTTGTTAATATTTGCCTATTTATCATATGTTTGTTTTAATAATGGCTTTTATGACCAGAAACTTTGCTACTCTGCTACTAAAAGCTTCGTCTTTCTGTTGTGATGGCCTAAGTTTATCTACAACCTGACACCTCTGCAGTCTGCAGCAGGCACCTCTTTGGAACTGTGTTATAGAGTGGCCACTTAGAAATCTGTCTTAATCAAGTGCAAGTTCCATTTCCACAAGCAGGCTTTTATTTTATTTCTTAAAATTATTCCCAGCATTGAGATTCACCCCAGGCTGACTAACCTATACGATATCATCTCTTCGGTCCTAGATTCACTGATAATAAGAATATTTGGAAATCCTATCAGTAAGTAATGTTTATTTTTCACAAAGCAAGATTCAAATCAATGTTTCCCTCCATCCCTCAAATTGTCCTCTGCTATTATAACCTGAAATATTGTTAAGTTTTCCCTCCTGTGGATGCTAACTTTGACAGTCCTCAAGTGATGATACAAATGCTTCCTAGTAATTTATATTTCTTTGATATTTAAATAAAAATTTGACCACAATGGGAAATTAAATAAATGGGTACAAATCATAATGTTGACTATGTACACAGTTATCTTTTTCCCCCGGAAGTGCCACCATTTACATAAAGTGAGACAATTCAGCACCGCCACGGGTTATTTTACGTCCACATATGCGCACACAACCTGGGAAGTGGAGCTAATATAAACATTTCTCAAGTAAAATGACCATCTGCTTTCACTGCCCTTCAATTTTCAGTAGGGCCTCTAAGATTTAACTGTAAGAACAGACACATTGATGACTTCTCTCTTCCATATAAGAGGATCATAAACAGAATGAAAATACTCCCATTCCCCATGATGTCCTATACAATAAAGCAATGCTAAATAGGTAAATACTTCATAAATTCCCTTCTCTGTAACAGATGAAAATCAGTTCCTAACATACATTTGACCCTTGAAAATCATAGGAAGTACCTTTTGATGCAGACATTGCATAGCAATGTAATTTCTCTTTTTGAAAGAAGAACTTACAAATATTGCAGAGGCTAACTGAATCTTAACCATAATTTCAGGAAATACAATCAATACTGGGCCTTTCTTATATATGGGACAACTGTTCTCTTTTTACTTCCGTCTCCAATTCAAATCAACACATTTGGTTATTATTTGCATTAAAATAATTTTATCTATACATATAGATAAAACTTAGCTCTGCATGGTTTTCATATAAATCTCTTGTATTAGTTATCTACTGTCGCATAACAAATTACTACAAACCTAGTGGCTTAAAACAATACTTACATAAGCTCACAGTTTTCATGGGTCAACTATCTGGGGACAGATTAGCCGGGTCCTCTGCTCTTAATCTCATCAGGCCCAGGCTGCCATCTCATGGAAGGCTCCAAGTTTAATTTCGCTTACTAACCTTGGGCAGAATTTAGTTCCCTGCATCGGCAGAACTGAGGAACCCCCCACCTAGGTTCTGGAGGCTGCCTGCCACTCCCTGCCATGCGGCCCTCTCCAGAGCACAGCAGCTGGCGTCCTTCCAGGACACAGAAAATGTCTCTCTAACTTCTCATCTCTTTGGCTTCTGAAGTTTCACTTTAAAGAACTCATCTAGTTACTTGGTTCTCATGCCAATGCAGGACAGTATTCCTTTTGCTTAAATCAATCAGTTGATTGGGGAGCCTAATTCTATCTGCAAGATCTCTTCTGCCACACACGTTACAAAACCATAAAAGTAAAATCCCACTGTATTCACAAATCCCATTCACACACCAAGGAAGAATAGTGTTCAAGGCATGTTCACACAGACTGAAATAACTATATAATATTATTTTATAATTTATTATATATGTAATTGTATAAAACATTCAGCATTATCATGTTCATTCCAGAGGCAGGAATCTTGGGAGGTTATCTTAGAATTCTGCCTATTGCAACTGTCTAGCCAATCAATGGCAACACAAAGATTCCACTGATTACATGAAAATCACACACAACTGAAACTTAGGCAAATATGACTAAGGTAATAGCTCTCATTCTTTTTTATTTTTACTGGATCTCATAAACTGTGCATTGTGACTAACTAAACTGAACTTGAGACTAACTGAATCTTTACAACACCCTGTTGGTTAGGTGGTTGTATTATTATTATTATTATTATTATTATTATTATCCCTAAAGTTCAGAGAGGTTAAATGTCGCTTTCAAGGTCAGACACCCTTTGAAGGGGAACACCTGAGATAAATCCCAAGTTATCTAATGCTGGTGCCTACATTCCCTCTGGATAAGCCTAGTTTTCAGCCTCATACAAGCCCATGTAGATGCAAAGGCAGGAGGGAGCTACTGGAATGACAGCTGTTTAGAAGCCTTCGGTCTTGGGCAGAGGTGCACTGGGAGGACGAGAGTCTAGAATATGAGACTCTCCAGGGCAGACTTAACAGCTGTTCTCCCCTGTGGGAACACTGAGTTGGATTCAGAACTGTGGCAGGTAGGATAAAGTCATGACTGGTAGTGATGGACTCCCCATCTGGTGCAGCTGGGATGCTTCTGATGGCCTGAACAGCTGTGCCAAGGGTCACTCCAGAGCACTGGAAAACTGCATCCCCACAAGACCTGCCACCAGGATTGCCCTGGGTCACATTACCAACTAAAAGAACAGGCCATGAATGAAACTCTTTAGGATACGGGAAGTGGTTATAAACTCAACAGTATGGCCAACACCAAAATGAACCCAAACAATGTACCACTCTATACATACTAATAACCAAGCAGATCTACCCCTTGAAACACACAGTTATGCCAAGGAAACATTTTGAAAAAAACAAGTACTCTAGACAAATGGACCACTCCAAACCCACTGAAATCTCTGGACACAAATTATTGCAGATACAGAGTATGCAATACTTCAGACATAGTCAGTTCTCAGACACTGGCAAACTCAACATAATGGCAAACTGATGCACGCCAATAGCTCCAAACACACCAAACTCTCTGGGCATCTTGATTTTCTCGTCCAAACAACCCAAGCATATACGAGGATTCACATGGCCACTTAAACTTAGACAGGGAGGAGGGAGCCAGACTGGAATTTCTTGTTGTTTCAAGAAATGAAAGAACTGATCCACTTCAGAAAAGTTAAGCTTCTCCATCTTGAAATGGGCAAGAGGATCACGATGCTGGAGACCCATTCTAGTCTACAGCCACAATTTCGTGAACGGCTGGTGTGCCCTCCTAGACCCCAGGGAGCCACAGAACGGCAGAGGGACCAGGGGAAGGTTCTCCCAATTATATGCCCCCACCCGAACTAGTTCCGCATCAGCTCCTCCTCAGGTTTTGAGATCATCTCCACCCCTGTTGGGTAACGCTGAGACTATTATATTCCTGGGGGGAGGGGCCGCATCCTTGGCCCCCTGGGCTGCTCTGGTCCTCCTCCTCCTGCTCTCCCAGAGAGGTTCCGCATGATCCTTAGGATTGACTTGTCCTTCCCCTTCCTACAGAATGGGAGGGCCTTCTGGTGGGAGTTTGCTCCCTTTCCTTTCCCTTCCTAAGGGCCTCAGCCTGGCGTTGGGACACTCTCTGGGCTCCATTCTGTTCACTCACATTGTCTTCACTCTGCCAGGCTGAGAGGAAGGGACCAGCCCCTGGGCCTTCCAAGGTCTCTGCACCAGGGCCGCTGGCCGTCTCCCCTCCTGCATCCGCACGCACACCGCCCCTGGGGATCACTGCTGCTGACCCTGGTCCTGCCCCCTGGTCAGGCCCTGCTGGTGCTGGGGTTAGGAAAGACAGGGTGTCCCTGAGCACAGAGTGCTTGCATGAAGCATGCTGTTGGACACCTTCCCCTCCAGCATAAGCAAGAGGTGGCCCCAGACACCTCAGCAACCAGGGGGAGGCTCCAGATGCTGACCTTGGCCCCCTTCTCCATGGAGCTCATGGAGCCTGTGCCAAGAGGAGACACAGGAGAGTAGAGAAGAAAATGTGTGAGACTAGAAAGGGCTGTCACCTGCCTTCAAGAGCTTATGATTAGGAGGACCCTTGAAGTCACCAAGTGCAGTCTCCCAGTGGGTGCAGGAACCCCCCTACAACACGTCCACAAGGGTCACTGCAGCTTTGCTCGGACAGTTCCAGGGCTGGGGAAAGCGTGAGTGCAATTCACCAGAAAGCACCCCCACACTTTTTCATTACGCTCTTGTCTTGGCACATCTATAAAACAAATTCCCAAAGGGAGACCGTGGTCAAAAGTGATGTTACCTTCTGACAGCTACTACCAATCATGCACCTGTGTGCAAAGCATGTTGCAGCGCCACAAGCTTATACAAAAATCCGTGCGTGGGTCAAAAAAGGGAAGGACTTTCTCATAGCTAAAAATGTCCCGCAGCAGGTCAGACTGCCCGAGTCTACAGGTGCGTGTAAGTGTTCCAGAACAGCCTGATGGTCAGGATGCTGGTGACGGCTCCATGACATCGGGTGGGGGTCAGAGGAGCTGGCGTCTGAGGGACCTCCCCAGTGTCAGGGCCTGCACACAGGGGCTCCTCTGGCCCGAGCCATTCCACAGGCAGCGTGCCCCCCCTCAGCCTAGGGGAGCAGCCGGGGAGCCTCAGGCCCCCGCCTCCAAGAGTCTCTGCAAAAACATATCGCTGTGCTCTGCCTGTCGTCTGCCTCCAGCACAGCTGTGCCCATCCCATCACAAGCTGGTACGGCGAGGGTGCTGCTGTGAGCCTCCACTGGCCATCTCAGGAAGGACACCAGGTCTTCCTAGGGTGCAAACAGTTCTTCTTCTGCATCAGAAAGGGGCCAGCTTCAAGGGGAGCTGTTTTTTCTCAAGACTGTAGACGAACTTCACAAACTTGAGAGGGAGCAGCCCGGTCAGTTCCAAGCTCCTCTCTGACTTGAGTCCCCTTCCCAGGATGTGGCCGTCACGTGTGAGACTATGTTTGGCACCGACTGCACAGCTGACAGCCAGTCGTTCCAGCAGCATGACATCAGATGTTGCGAGGTCAGGGCTGGTGTATGCGACCCCCACCAGGACCATGTGCACACTGTTGTGCACATTGGTCACTTCTGCTGATCTGGACTAGGTCACTCTCAGACGCAGGAATGCTCCTGAACAGGGCAAACTCACCCTCACACAGCTGCCGCTGTGGCCTCCCCACGGCTACACAGAACGAGTGCAGCACGTGGCTGCTCTGGGCGCTGCTCTGGGCGCTGCCCTGCCACAGCGTCTTGCTACCCAAGTCTCTCTTTCATTAACACAACTGCATGTCCTCCCTGAACCTCTGCCTCGGGCTGAACCACGGCCACCCATGGGCCGCCTTCAGGCTTCTGCTGTCCATCATGACCTGCAGTCAGCCGTCACGTGCAGCACTGTGCCCTGAGCCCCACAGTAGCCCGTCAGGAAGGGACAGCGTCCTGCTGCAAAAAGCCACCCCACGGGGCCGTGGAGAGGACCAGATTCTTCCGTGTGCTGTGTGAAACAGGTGCACTTCCTCGAGGCCCTTGTTTTCGGGCGGCTCCACAGGCAGCAACTAGCAGTCACGGGAAAACTATCTTTTATTAATCTAGGAAGGTGATCCTAATAGGTGAGAAGTACCTATTATAGGTATGTACTAAGGTATAAAGTAGGCTTTATAAGAATTCAATGTATTTTTGAGGTTTTGCTTAATGTTTTCTTTTATCATTATGACAGAATTTCTGTGAAACATGAACTTCAGTCACCAAGCTGGGATTTAAGAATGTGCATAACAGTTTGACAGAGAAAGCTTTTCCAAGACTCCCCTTGTCCTTCCCCCTCAAGCCTGCATTTAGTTGTCCACGGCTGTAAACTGTCTTCTCAAAAACTCACTTATTGGGCTACTTCACTATTTTCTGAAAATATCGATTTGTTATTTGTTGCCTATAGGGGAACAAATAACTAAACTGCATTAAGAGTTTATTAAGTTAAACTGGAATTAATATGTTATGTAAAGTAAATTTGGCTTTTCTTTCTCAATAAAACATTTTTATCTCAGTGTTTCAGACTTTCGGTTAGAAGAGTCTTGTTCCAGGGTTTCAGCTAGCCTCTCCTAATTTGGATTGCTGACCCATTCTTCAAATAGACATGCCAGGATAGTAAGCCTTCATGTTTTTATAATTCCTGTGGGGTTTTTTCTTGTTTGTTTCTTGTCATTTTACTGCTACAATTACTGAAGGCTTTTTACCTTACTGAGTGAGTGCATTCTCTAAATAATACCCTAAGCCTACTATTCCTGTCCCTGGAACAGCTCTAGGAGCATCCCTCTGCCCAAATCAATGCAATTTCTGTCCACTTGCCTGCTTTACATTCAAGTTTCCAGCTCTTAATTAAACTGTCTTAAGTATTACTTTCAGGTGGGTCTTCCCACAGCATTGCACCTGAATTCCACTGCTTAATTTTGAAATGAGCACGTGAAATTGATTACAGGCAATGAGTCATAACGAGACTTTTACTGTGTGTGAGAAGAAAGGTGCGCTCTATCACCACGAGGTGTGAACCGGAGAGAATAGGAACCTGGGGCTCCTGAAGACTGCCATGTGAAATCTGAGAATGAAGGTAACAAAACAGAAGGCAGAGTCATACTGAACTTGTTTCTGAATGTGGCCATACCTGAATCAGGCCCAAAAGCTGGACTCTTTTATTACAGGGGGCACTAAATTCTTTTTTTCCTTTTGTGCTGTGTTTTCCCACTTATAACAGAAAGTGTTCTAAGTAACGCAACACAGCTGCAGAGCAAATGCCGCAGCGGCGATGAGAGTATGTGACCAAAGTCCTCAGCCTGGGCTGACCAGTCAAGAAAGAGAAGTTACCTACGAGTAGTAATGTCTAAGCCAAGATGTAAAAGGTGTGTAAGAAAGAGCCAGGTAAAAAGGAAGGAGCAGGTGCAGAGACTATGTTTCCCAATAGAATGAAGAAATGTTAAAAGATTGAAGAGGAAAATGGAGACTTCAAAGGCTGTGTTTTGGCATTAAGTTATTTACTGTTTAAAAAGTTTTTTTAATTAAAATTTTAACAAATGCATATGGTCAAAATTCTGACAGTGCAATAGATGCTATTAATAAACTCTTCAAAATGCCCCCCAAAAAGCAACTAGTATTTCTAAAAGTTCACAATTGGTAACAAACTGTATCTCAAAGAACAAGAAACAAGAATATAAGATGACTTTTAGAAACTAAGAATGGGTAGACAAATTTAACTGTGGACTTAAAGAGGACCTAGGAAGACACTAGGTACCCCTGGTCTAAATTACCCCTTCGAAGTGTTTCCCTCAGAGTTGTTGGTTATGAAGAAAAACAAACTACAGCTATCTAAGCAGAAGATTTATTAAAATGGTGTCTCCTGAAAAGAAAGGAACTGGACTTACAAAAGCTGCAGAGTCAAGAATAAACCTAAAAACATGTCTCAACCTGTCCAGTGATGACACCTTTGCTGCTCCACTTCTGCTGGGCACAGGTGTCGTAGCTTGCAAGACCCACACAACCAGCAGCATAGACGCTGGGTACACGCCACACTTAGAATCACTGCCTCCTTTGCTTCTGAGAGGAAAGGAAACTGGGGCTACTCCAACCACCCATCGCCAGAATGGATTTTATGCAGTGCCATCTTCAACAACTAGCTTCTGGTCCAAAACTGGAGGTAGGATATTTGACTAATGAAACCTAGGTATGTATCCATGTCTGAGATAAAAGGGGGGCGGGGAATAAAGCACCTAACATTGTTAGCTTTTCTACTGAAAAGAAGGCACTGACTCACAAATTGGGGGATTTGCCAAATACAGGAAAAAGGTTCAAATGCTGAAATGACAAATGTTCACCACTTGTAACAACCCTTACTGATGGCATTCAGACAACCACATTACACTAAATAACAACTATCAAAACTATATGGTACTCAGAGTCAAAGTTTTGTACCAGAGATGACACTGCTTATAAAGGAAAAAATTAACTTTAAAATAGAATTAGATTTTGCCATCACTTTACCCACTGATCAATCTCAGCATCACTAAGAGTAGGGCAATCAGATCTGCATCTCCAGATCTAAGGCATTTATGATATACACAGTGATCATAATCACTGATCCCCAAAATGTTTTAATTTAAACAAACCATTAACTCTAGCTTTCACCTTATAGGAAATACAAAACAATGAAATAAATTAGACAAATTCAAAATGTGGAAGATTTAACAGAACAACTGATTAGGTGTTATGAAAAGCAAAAAGATAAAGTGGAGAGATGTATTATAGATTAGAATGGATGTAAGAAATTTATAAAATATGCAGTTGCATTATCCTTGATTATATCTTAATTTGAACAAAGAGTAAAAAACACTGTAATGGATGAATTGTATTCCCCCCAAAATTCATGTTACAGCCCTAACTGCTGGGTTACATCCTTTTAAACAGTGATTAAGTTAAATGAGGCTATTAGGGTGAGCCCTGATGCGATCTAGCTGGTGTCCTTATAAGAGGAAATTTGGACACACAGGGACACCAGGGATGCATGCGCACAGAGAAAAGACCCTGCGAGAACTCGGGAAACGTGGCCATCTGCAAGCCAAGGAGAATGTCCTCAGGAGAAATAAAATCTGCCAACACCTTGCTCTCAGACTTCCAGACTCCAGAAGTGTGCGACAATAAGCTTCTGTGGTTGAAGCCACCTCGTCTGTGATATTTTGTTATGGCAGCCCTAGTAAACTAATACAAACATTTTAGGTATAAAGGGCAAAATTTTAATATGGGCTGGTTTTTTGATGATATTAAGAAATTGTTAATTTAGTTAGATGTAATACTGTGAGAATGTGAGTATGGTTATGTATTAAAATGCTTTTATTTTTGAGAGACATGTTTAAATGTTTAGGAATAAAATAAATCAATTTCTAATTTAGATGGTTATATGGATATTGAGTAAATTATATTCTTATAAATTTGAAATTTTCCATAATGAAGAGTTAAAAGAAAACATACCTATATTACACTGATTTAAAGAGAAAAACTGATCACACAGTAGAAAAGAGATTCCAAAAACGAGTGTCCACAATGAAGACTCAAATGAGGAACAAAAGAAATGCAGTAATAAAGAAAACTGCAATTACTCATTCAATGAGTATTTGTTGAAATGCATACTACATTCCAAGTACTATGCACACAGCGGTCAACGAGAAACATGGTCCTGCTTAAATCTAATGCAGGAAAGAGATGTAGCAAAACAAAATAAATAGAAATAAATACAACAAAACAGAAGAAAAATATATAAACATGTAAATTTTTAGAAACAATCATTTTTTATCTCCAAAAGGGAGTTCCTCTACTCTGCCCCTTTAGTCTCAAATAGCACAATTTAAACCTAGACATCACTCCCCACTTTCATAACCACAGGTCAAGTTGCCTACAGACATTTACAATGTTTCACTCATAGGCATCAAATCTCCAACTGTGTTCTTTTTGTTTTTTAGACTGTCAGACTTTTCTTTTCGGGCACATTATGCTTTATTATTTCAAGAAAGGTAAAAACACAACTGAAATGCAAAAGATTTGTGCAGTGTGTGGAGAAGGTGCTGTGAGTGATCAAATGTGTCAAAAGTGGTTTGCAAAGTTTTTGTGGGTTTTTTCTTCATTGTTCAATTATAGTTGTCAATTAAATGTGAGAGATGGGGGAGGGCAGGACAGGGGAGAGTAATGGGGGGAAATGGAGACAACTGTAAGGGGACTCCTATTTTCTTTCCCCAAAACTCTGTTCCTCCTTTAATCCCTCTGGGTAAGGCTGCCCAAGAATCAGTGACTCCTTCTCTCTCCCCGAAGTCTGATATATCACAAAGTCCTTTTGATTTTACCTCACAAACTTCTTAAATAAATCTGCCCACTCCCCTCCAGCCTCCCTACTTTTACCCCTGCTCACTTACCTGGATCAACCTAAGGGTTGCCCACAAGGTCCTCCTGACCACAGCCTTACTTCTTACATTCCACACACTGAGGCCCAAATTACCTCTCTAGACCAAAAATCTGATGTCATGTTATTCTTAGGAGAGAGCCCAATCTTCTTAAACGACCTCCCCAGCATTATGTGGCCCCTGCTTATCTTTCCAGCCTCACTGTGACCACTGCTGTCCAATCCATACCAGGCTTCCTTTCTTCTTCGGATTTGCAGTGCCCTTCCCTGCCTCCAGCCTTCCTATCTGCTACCCTCCGGCACTCCCACACCCACTTCCCTGGCTAACTCGGCTCCTTCTCAGCTTAGACATCAGCTCCCTTCTGTGTAAGGTGCCTCTCCGCTGAGCTACCACAACTTGCAGGGCCTGCCGCGGCACCTGTCACAGAGCCCTGCACTCACCTACCCCCCATTAAATGACTGACTCCATGAGGACAAGGTCTCTATCTGCTCACTTAGTACTGTGCCCATCAAAGGTCTTGACTGAATATGTTAAGTCTACCAACAACAACTACTAAATTGACCTTCACCTTCATATGACTCATCTTCAGTTGGATTCCAAATATCATATTTTTCAAACCAAAAAGTCATGACATCTTATTCTGTGGAAAGTTTATTTCTTCTTTAAGACACAGAAAGCTGCTGGAATTTCTTACAAATGTCATTTCATTTTCACTTCAAATATGAAACTTATAAAAAGTCCCAGCTTTGAAAGCAGAGTAGTTACAATACTATTTCCCCTTTCCCCATTATTCCAATTTCCTTGACCTTTCCAACATGGTACTACTGAGTTTGCTACAAGAAAACACCTTTCTAGACACAGTATAAGGATATTTCATGCATAAATGCCACTATTTTTTTAAGACTGGTAGCTTAACAAATCATTCTTCTACCTAATGTAAACAGGCAGCATTCAATATCACCCTGTTTTCATTACGCAATAACATTCCTAAATCGCTCTTGCCAAACACTGAAGCATATTTCTTTTGAGCATCACCCAAATATCAGTCCTGAAGTAAAACCGACTGTAAAAATAATTCTCCCAGCTAAATAAATCCTACTTTTTAAAGTTAACTGAATTAAAAACAATAATTAAAACTACCTGTGAAGCAGAGTGTCCCAACATTTCTCAATAACATTCAACTTTAACCAAATATGTCATAATTAGAGTTGTCAGACAAAACACAAGACCCCTCATTTAAATCTGAATTTCAAACAATAATTTTTAGTATAAGTATGTCCCAAATATAGTATTTTTATTTGCTAAATCTTGCAACCATAGTTATACTAAAATTTATCAGATACTAAAATCTGATTTACACATTTTTATTATAAAAGTTACTTAAATTTAGAAAATCCAGAAAGCAAAAAAATTTCCATAGTCCTATCACACTAATACAATCAGCATTTTAGTGTATTCTTCATACTTTTCTTATATACTTTAAATGGTTCTATTCACCCTTCCTTAAGTATATAGGCATATTTATGGTAATATATAGTCTTTGCAACTACTTCCATTTCACAAAATGGTTCTTGGAATAGATGTATTACAGCTTAAAATCTCCTATTGTTGGAAATTCAAGTAGCTTCCAATATACTACTACAATAAATAATATGCTCTGAATACTCTCCTGCATAGACCTGTTTTTATCTTTTCCTTTTTTTTTTCTGTAGTTATTTCTTTAGGATAGTCTCAGAAGTAAAATTACTAAATCAAAGGTTTATTAAAAGGCTATGAACAGTCTTTCAAGATATATTCTGCCAAATTATAATTCACTAGCAATATTTATGTATGCCTGTCTTGCTAAAATCTAACCAGTATCATTATTATTCTAAAATTTTTTTTAATAGATATAAAAATGTACTTCATTTTGCCTTAAAAATATTTCTTTGAATACCAATGAGATCTCACATTCTTCTATGAGTTGCTTATAGGGTACATTTCCTCTGCTACCAACTGTCTGCTTATTTCCTTTACCCATTCAAAAATGTCTTTAGGGGGCCAAATATACAGTGACAGAAGATGATTTGACTTTGGGGATGGACACACAATGCAATATACAGATCATGTAGCATAGAAACATACAGTTGAAACCTATGTGGTCCTATCAGCCAATGTCACCCCAATAGATTTAATTTTAAAGAAAAAAATGTTTTTGTTCATTACAATAATGAAGTTTCTCAAATGAAGAAAGAAAGGGCCAACTGTCTAAAATTCTAGTCACATGGGTCAAACAAAAAACCATAGCTTATATCTACAATTCCCACTGCCTTTCAGGAATTATTACAAACATTACTTTTTATATAAACTCTCATTTTATTTATATGAATATTACCTCAAGTTTCATTTCATATACATCATAATGCTCATAATTAAAAATAATTAAAAAGTTGATATGATTCAATTTCCTGATATTTAGAGTAAATGCCAAAAAGATCAATTCAATCTAATACTTGGATATGTCAAAGAAATTTATCTTACTTAATTTGGTCATCAGAACAGAAATGCAGTTACAGATCTAAGCTCTTTAATAACTAGATACACCAAGAAACCCGATTCTGTAATCAAAGCCGGCTCTCCAATGATGTCAGTAACCCTGCCAATACAAATATGCACGGCTGGCTTCCGGAGAAGACAGAGCGCGACACTAATTAATAGCTGAGCACATACTCATCGCCATTATTTGATCAGAGCTCAAAGCTCACATTGAGGCCTTTAAATGACAGGGATTTTCAAGATAACCTATTTCAATCTCTTTCGGCTTCCATCCCCTCACCCATTTTGCAAGGGAAGAAACCAAGGGATAATACACAGTGAAATAATTTTTTTCGAGAAAGACCTGAAGCTAATTAGGGACAATAATTTCTGCTTCATTCTATAATCAACACAGTTTTGAGTGCTTTATTCAAAGCACTAGAGGTAACAAAAGTGAAGAAAGAGTTAATTCCTTGCTCTCAAGGAGCTCACAAGTACCTGGGAGAGAGGGAGGGAGGGAGGGAGGGAGGGAGGGAGGGAGGGAGCGAACGAGCAAGCACTGTGGAAGAGTGAGCCTAAAGGAAGGAAGGATTAATGGTCCACTTCAGACTGGATGGCTTGGAAAATTTCAGAAAAAATTAAGAGAGTTGAGATCTGAGTAACAAGTCAGCAACAGGAAAATCTAGGCAGAAAGCTTCCTGATTAGAAATTCTCACATATAAAAGTATTAGTCAAGCTCCAGCTTTTACACTTGTTTAAAAGATATTACAAACAAATTTAATAATGATATGACAACAGATTTTTTCAAGTGGCCCACGAATTAAGATAAAATACTGGCATAAGAAAATATCTAAATCATGATGATTTAACTTAATCTACTTTGGAATGATATATAGAATAATTAACCAACTCTTCAATGAATCACATTGAAAAGTATCCAAGTAAAGACACTTTAAGATTTATAGATAATTTTTTAACTCCTTAGAAGTTATTAGTGAAGGAATTATGACAAGATAATTCTAATATTTTCAAATAAAATGGAAGATTAACATTAGTCAAAACCTTCAGTTTCCAACTTTTCTATTAATTTTTCACACCAGCACATACAATAGCCTAAGATTTTTTCCCAGCAAAACTATTTATCTTTAAACAAATGATACTAGGGATATTGGGCTCAGAGACTAAGTTTGTTTCCGTCAATAATTCTGCTCTTTTTAAAAATCCGTTATTTCTAATACATGCACATATAAGTTTCCCTACTACGGCCAAGTTCCCGAAACACACGATTTATGCCGAGACACCTTCACACTCCTCCCAGCCCCCAGCACAGCGCCTTGCACACTGACACACACGCAAAACAACGGCAGATCCCACCAGCAGCAGCAGCAATATGGATCTCAACAGCTTGTGGCATTAAAGGGGAAAAGAAAGGGGAAAAAATACTTCACTTCTAAAAATGTCTTAACGCATTATCTCAATTCAACAGTCCACAAGCCTTGAATGAATTGGACTCAGTTCAATGAAAAAAATTATTCTCTAATCAAGTAAGTAGTATTGTAATAACTAAAGAAAAATACCATCCATCTGGTTTATCGGGTTTTAAGCCAGCATGTAGATGTGATGCCACATCTGATCCAATCTGGTTCCACCGGTAAGCCTTCACATAAAGCCACAGGCCCTCCCCACCGTGCCTTTCATTTGAGGTCGAGAGCACCGGTTCTCTGCCATCATTCCCCACGTCATCCAGTTCTCCCCCCCCCCCATTTCTTGGTTTGCTGCTGTCAATTAAAGTCACTAATAAATAAGTAATACTGAGTATTTCAGCTTGGTAACAGAGCTGAGAATACCAACCATGTATGGAGCGCCTTCTATGTCCCACACACCCATTTTATTTCTTAAATTTCAGCCATGAAAAATTATTACCGTATTTTTTCAGACCATAAGATGCACTTTCCCCCCCAAATTTGGGGGGAAACGGGAGTGCATCTTATAGTCCGAATGTAGCTTACCTGGCTTGGGGGCGGGGGCAGCGGCCTATGTTATTTATGTTATTAAATATTTTACCACATTTTTGGCCTCAAAAGTTTTTTTTCCTATTTTCCTCCTCTAAAACCTGGGTGTGTCTTATGGTCCAAAAAACTCCAGACTTTCATTTTACAGACATATATAAATCCAGAAGTGAGATTACTTAAGTAAGGTCACTGAGCTAGTAAGCCTCTCAGATTCAAGGTCCTTTCCTCCCCAAGAAGTAGATCAATAACAATCCCATCAAAAAAAAGGCCAAGATCATGGCAATAAGAAGCACAGCTGCCAACACAAGTGAACAAGGTCAGAAAGCAGTAAGTCCAAGAAAAGAAACAGCAATCTTTCCACCTAGTACTGGAAACCACTGCTATCATAACACATATAAAGGTTGGAGAAAGTTTTTCAGGCCAGTAGTCTAATTTGCAGAACAAATAATTTGCTGCCACCTTGCTCAAAGACTGCATTTTTATATACTAGTTATTATTCATTTTAAGAGATTACATTTAATAAGCTTATTAATAGAGAGACAGATATAATTCAGTTCTAACACAGTTTACAAATTTACTTAGAAAGTATGACAGAGCCCTAGCTGGTGTGGCTCAGTGGACTGAGCACCAGCCTGTGAACCCAGAGGTTGCAAGTTTGATTCTCAGTCAGGGTACATGCCTGGGTTGTGGGCCAGGTCCCCATTTGGGGGCATGCAAGTGACAACCGATCATTAGATCCCTCACACATTTGCTGTGAATGAAACCAACTGTACAAAGCGGCCTAAAGCTATTATACTCCATACAATAAAAATGACCTTTCATACCCATACTAATATTAATTTTCTCCTGAAAATACACACTCAGGAAATCTAAATTTAAGGGGAAGTCATAAGAAAAGTATTATGAACAAGCATGTGTCAACCTACTATTTTAAGCTGTTTTACTCACCATACTCTCAAAAGCATCTTTACCTATTGGGGGGAGAAAAGCAAAAATATGAAACTACATTTTCCCCACATTTGTTCAATCTACATGCAAAAAAAAAAAAAACTGACAATGAATGGTGCTTGTTGATAATCCCAACTAAAGAAAAATGATATTTTGGGTCTATCAACCTATTCTAAGGTATTGGAATAGAAGAAAAGTTACGTAGTATGAAAACTCATAGATTCTCAACATTGGAAGGATCTTAGAGATCACCTGTTATTTACATATACTCCTCATTGTAGAAAGAATTCAGGTTGCCAGAAATCATCCCACCACTTTTAATCAATAGATTGCTACCCTTCTGCCTTCCTCTGCCCTTCACTCAAGGATCCTCAGAACCTACACAAAATGTGTCTTCTACTCTACGATGGTAGCCTTTCAAATAGTCATTTGTTTGACTTATTTTATGACATTAGTGATTACAAAGTAATATATGTGCTTATCTAGTTCAAAGATTTCTTTGGCTTCTCAAAAACTATTCAGTAAACCCTGACTGGTGTTGCTCAGTTGGTTGGGCGTAATCCCACAAAGTGAAAGGTTGCCTGTTCGATTCTGGTTAAGGTCTGAATCCCGGTCAGGGCTCACAGGATAGGCAACTGATAGATGTCTGTCTCTCACTTCAGTGTTTCCCTCTCTTTCTCCCTCCTTTCCCATCTCTAAAAATAAATTTAAAATAAAATAAACTATCCAGTAAAATGAAAACACCAGGCACATTTATAGCTATTCTTTTGTAAACCTTACCATTTTTATCCTCATAACCAACCTATGAAACAGGCAAAACAAGTATCACCATCCCCATGTAAAGAAACATCAATATAGAGTAGGAGTCAGGAGTTACTACAGGCAGATTTAGGAGCAAAAGAGATCTGCCTCTTAAGAGCTATGTAATCTTAAGCAACTGACTGAACTTCTTTAAGCCTGTTTCCTCATCTGTAAGCTGGAAATATTATAATAGCACCTACCTCATACAGTTATTGTGAAGACTGACTAGATAACGCACATTACCTGATAACTAACCCATATAAATGCTCGGTGAATGTTAGTTGTTTTTTATTATTATTCAAAAAGAAAAAACTGTGGCAAGTCCCTTATTCTCTCTGAATCTCACAGCAGCACTAGATCAAGAAGGTCTTCAATTCTACCTACATTGTCTTCCACAAAACCAAAAATGTTGCTAGTTATTTGCAGCTTCATAACTATTTTTCTTCCCACATATCTCTCCCCCAATCACCCTTTGGCCAAAGTTTCTAAAATTTACTATTGTCATTCTCTTCCAAATGAAATTCTCAAAAGTACAAAATTGCCAAAGCTCTTCTCTAGAAAGGTGAATTCTCAGTGAAACATAATAAAATTCCACTATGATTCACAGGCAAACATGAGATTTACAAGCAAAATAGGAAATATCATTAATTGCTAAACAAACTGGCTTCCCTAACCTACTGTTACTAGATTATCTTTTAAAAACTTTCTGGTATCTTCGAATGGTAAAGATTGCTATTTTTATTGTTTGTGAAACAAAGTGCAACAGCAGAAACCTGTTTCATCTATCAAAATTGACAATGGTGACAAGAAATATAAAATTCAGGCCAGAATTTAAAAAGAAAAAAAAAAAAGACCCTAGAGGCCAAGACTCATTAAGCTGTATAACTCTTGCATAAAAATTGTATAGGTTTACTACTCTTGGCAAATAAGTGGTCCTAGGATTTGAATTATAATACCGAATTTCATTTTCCCATTAACTACCAGGAAGCTTCCATTAGTGTTAGAGTTGATTCTAGACCACTGAGGGGGAAAATGGATGGAGGAAAAGATACTAACTAAATTACAATTCAGTACCACCAACTTGACAGGCAGTGATACATCTGTGTAACACAAAAAGACTAGAATGAAGGCAAATCAAAACATCAGTCCAAACATGGCTATTAACAGCAGGACAAATATGAGACAAAGATTTAAAATGAAAGAATACAGTCAAGATGAAAGAGGTTTATGGAAATAATAAGTGAATGAGATATGACAGCAAATAGCTACTGAAATAAAATTACTGCAAAACAACCTAATAAACCATATTGTTGACAATATGCATAAACCCTCTTTAATGGTTGACTTCTCACTAAAGTATAATCTATTCAAAGTGTCATACCAAGATAAATTTACTACAGAGAAACAATCTACTCAAGGAAATACCTAATTACCACTTTAACAACCATTTGCATTTACATAATGCTCTTAGCAGAGGGCCTCAAAATGACAAATACATCTTGAAGCATGGAATAAATACTATATAAGGCTTATCAAAACTAGTGTTCCATGTCTCCTAAAATTTGAAAACTGAAAACCATGGGTTTGTATTTTTCTTAAAAACAGTGTTCGTTATTTGCATCCTCTGTAGGGAAAGTCTGATTTTAAAGTCCTCCGATTTTGATTACTGCTAATGAGGGCAGGGTATGAGAGTGTTACATGGGGCAGGGGACAGCCTGAGAAGTCCCTCCCTGGTACATGAATAAATTCTGCACTTTCCTTTTAATGCGTACCCCTTTCTTGGAAATTTGGCATACAAAAAAAATCCCTTTGGGTTTGCATTATTTACATATTTGTAACTAATTCACATGATAGCCTTCACAGAGCTAGACACTTGTTTTTAGACATTTGCCAGGTAAACTATATTTTCACCAAAAATTCCATCAACTAATGGATAGGGTGTCTGTGGGTGTGTGTGCGCGCACACACACGTGCATACAAATATACACATGTGTGTGTATCTTCTGAAAATGTATGCATAGTTTAGGTTGAGGACATCAACATCACATTTTGTACCACACAAAAAAAAAAAGATGGTAGAAAATTTGGAAGGATTCTAATAAACTCAATTTGTAAAGCCTAACACATCTCCAAACACACACACAATAATTTTTTTTTAAAAAGAAACCTCTGTGCTGACACGATTAGACAGTCCATTCAACCGGTATGAGTATCAGGAAGCTGCATCTGAATCTTTATCCTGCTGCTTGGGCTGTGCTATCTTATGGGGCAGTTCTGACGAAACTGCTGAAACCTCCTAAAGTGACAGGACAATATATATGTTGATACTTTACATACCAGCAGCTTAAATAACCAAAGAACACAGTATGGCCAAGTCATAATTCATACATTTCTTGGAACCAAAGCTCATCCTGAAAATTCTTTGCCAACCATCCAGAAGTTGCCCAGCCTCTTTTTACCAAGCAGCTATTCATTATAGCAACTTTATTACCAAGATTACCAAAATTTTCCACCCGCTTCCAACAGTTTCTGTGTGTGTTGTTACCTGGGCAACAGTCTAAAAGGGCTTTTACCTTTACAGAACTAGTAGGTCAAAGAGAAGTAAAGCTTCTCCAATCTGACTGTGCATCATCTTCATTAGAAGCAGTAAGTGTGCAATCATCACCAGATAGAAAACCTTGAGAACTGCCACAGTGCATCAATTTGACTGACAGACACAACTTACTGCTGTTTATCTTCATTTCTAGGCACCTAACGCCACTATGGAACATGGTAAGCTCCAACCAGGACTTCAAAACATCCCCAGTCATACGGGCCATCACACGCATAATTGCTGAAATCCAAGTAACTTCTCTGAGGAAAAAAATCTATCAACCCACACAGCTGGCTGTGGTGTGAAACCCCAGTCTTGCTGTCCTGAATTCTGAAAGCTCATCAGCTCAGCTGCGGATCTGTATAAACTGCCTTTCTGCCTGAACCAGACCTGCCTCCAAAAATCAAGACCCAATCATTGAGAAATCAAGCTTTAGACAGTGTTTTGAAAAGACTTTCAAAATTGCTTCCTGCTCTTCTATAGCCAATTTAAGGCTATTTGGCAAAACAAAAAATAATGGTATCTCCTTACAGAGAAAATATTTTCCCCTTTGCAATAGTTTTAGGATTGGTAAGCTTAAGGTTGTTTTCCTAACACACACTTTTCCCTTCCGGTTTTACTCTAAGGATAGATACCTAAGTGCTCTCTGGGTCACACTCTACCCAGGAGCACAGTCTACAAATTTATTTAACGTTAAGAAGTACTGGGTGGCCCCAGACACAGAAATGAGAGAGAAACTGAAAAGCAGAAAGGAAAACTGGCATTCGAGGCTCTTCACCATCTGGTGCTGACTCTTTCTTGCTTAGCTTTTTCCCTCTATGTCTTTGATGGCCCTGGCCCAGAAAGGCCTTTACCCCTGTTTGTCTTATTTCAACACGTCCAAATCCTACTCATTCTCCAAAGCATGGCTTAAAAGTCATCTTTTGTCTTATCCTTCAACTAAAAGTAATCTCTCCTTCCTCTCTCTAAATTCTTGCAGTACCTTATCAATATCTCTTTACCACATATTACTTTCTTTACATTATCTTTGCTTTCATATTTAATCCCCCACAGGAGTACAAAGGCCTCAAGGTCAAAGTTCAGGTCTCATGTACCTCTACTCCATGAGCTTAACACAATGTCTTGCATATGTGAGGCCGTCCCACTGAGCTACTTGAACAACTTGGGTTAAGAGAGGAGAGAAGCCCAGTAAAACAACTCCAGGTTAGGAGTCCAGAGACCTGGCTTTGCTAATAACTAGCTATATGACCTTGAACTTCAGTATTTTAGTATGTACACCTGCAAAGGTTAGAGGTGGACTAAACCACTATAAGCTGTTACATTAGCAGGCTGTAAAACCAATTTGGAGGTCAAAACCCAGCTTTTTAAAAAAAATAAAGTGAAATAGAAAATATCAAAGTGTGCTGTAGCAGTGTAGCGTTTAGCTCTGGCTATCCAGAGTGGGAAAATCCCTGAATCGTACCACTTGCTGATTTCCCTGGTGTGAATACCGCCACACGGCCGATTTCCGGACTACCACCATAAGGTCACTGAGCATGGAGCTAAGTGAGAAGGGAAATGCATACATTTGTCTTGCAAACCACCATGATGAGCCAGCTCTAGCAAGGTCCTGAGAAGACTAAGTATTGTCTCACCAAACTTCTTTAAACTTCCTGTGCCTGTGCTGCATCAGGGTACATGTATTTCTTACTGTGTCACAGTCAAAACAATTTAAAAGCTGTTCAGCTCAACAACCACCTAGTCTCTCCCGTTGGTACTACACAATGCAATACATCTTATTCTTGGTTACATATGTAGTCTCTTCACCACCACAATTTGTACTTCTCTGCAAAAAATGACAGTAACAAATGCCTACTGGTATCACCAGAGGTAAATTACAGGGAGTAGCAATTTGGCTTAGGAAGTATCAGCAAAGAACCAAGGTTCTCAGCAGTCGTTCAGCCCCACATACCTGAGGGGTACGACATATTCCCACAAGTAGCAATGGCTCATTTAGCAAAGGGTTGGGAGAAGAGGAGAAAAGAAAGAGGCAATCTACAGTATGAAAAAAATCCAAGTGTTGTGATATTTGTACCATGACCCCACCCCTCTGAGAACCTGAGTATAGAGAACACCAGTACCGTAAAAAAGTAAGTTTCCATACCTGACATCTCCCAGCCATTTTCCCAGCACACGCTGTGTCCCTCCGTGAGACCTCCAATACTGAGAATTCCCTATGGGAACTAAGTTTTTGCCATGGACTAGAGACATATAGTACTTCCTGAATTTAGAATAGCCAGTGGGAAAAACACCACAGCAAACAGTTGTTAGACTTCATATTCAGGCTTTTATTCAAAAAAATACCTTCTTATTTTTGTCTTTTTTAAGCTTACTAAACTGGGCAAAGAGAGGGGAAGTTTCTTGAATATATTTTTGGCTGTACTATGTCTATCACAACAACACAATCTGTAACCAGATTTTCCATGAGTGTTTATAAAGAATTGTGTTTCCTATTTTTAAGGCTATTTAGAAAACAAGAAGATGCAGGATTTCAAATATACTGATAACCTTAGCCCAACTCTAACTCCAAATCAACTGAATATATGCCTAGAAGTTTCCCAGAAAAATCCCCAAAAATTACACCAAAAAATCCCCTAAAAATGTCAAAAAGGAGTCAGCATGAGCACAAACTTGCTGGAATCAAACGATTTTGACATCCTACCTGCTAAATGAGTACAATATGAAAGCAAATGAAGCAGAAAAAGGAGAATGCTGAGATACACGTTCTGCTTAATTCCATTAACTCTCCCTGATTAGGGTCCACTGACCACAAAGTGAAAATTATCCCCCACTCTGAAAAGCCAAGAGTCAAATCAAGTCTTCATGCTCAGAATTTTAAACCTCTCCTTAAAAACTGAGTATGTTTTACCATAACTCAAGCTTGAGTCCATACTTTCTCTGTCTTCTTTCTCCATAAGGACAAATGCTCGTAAGAATTCTGAGCTGTCTTCGCAGCACCAGGGGCTGGATCAGGCTTGGGCCACTAGTCATCCCCAGACCCAGAACCTGACGCACTCATATAAGGAATGAGCTATCCACATGTAGCAATTCATTAAAACTTGTTGGACACAGTGAAAAAGCACTGAGCCTGGGAACCCCAAAGGCTACAATATCTACTTCATTCTCCAATCACCCTCTCTCCAGTCATAATCCTTCCCACAACACTTGGAGACACTGGTAGGCTAAAATGCAGACCCTCAATACAAGAAATTTTTGCTTTACTCTCTTCAAAATTAATCTCTAGAAGCCTGGCTATCTCCCACTCATATTATTTTTACTTGGCACAACCGAATTCCTTCTTTCAACTACTCAAAAGAGAGAGATGCTCTATCATCTGAGTTCAAATAAATATACAGTAATTAAATGAGTTCGAGTATGCGTTAAGGCAAAAAAAATTAAGTACAAGTTTTCAGAAGTCATAAACTTAGAATTAGTGAGCTGATAAACATGAAAACTCCTGTTTTATATGCCTAATAAAATTCTGTCATTCAAATAAAAAACATCATAATAACTTTTAGAGTGAAAGGAAAATGATATGAATCATGAAACAAGTAGCAAAGGAATAAAAATTCTCAGACTATCACAGTTATAATACATAAAAATTGGCCAAATAACTCAGGCGCCCAAAAAACATCATAACTTTATAGTCACATGTTTTCAGGTTGGTTGGTATATTCACTGCATGTCTGAATAGTGCTGGGACCCCTACCTGTTTCCAGCTTTCTAGAACACAAAGTAGGTTATACAATATGTTCACTTACAGCACTGCCCTACTACATCCAATTCTCCCCCTCTAGTTTATTTATAGATAATATAAAAGCACATTTCTGAACTGATTTAATTTCTGAACCAGTCTAACTCAGCGCCTCGGCCAGCTCCCCAAGCAGGTGAGCATCAATACGACTTGACGGCGATGTATACCTGAAATTCATCGTGTCTTTCTCCTTTGCAATTTCATCCTCAGTTTCATGGGGACTCGCACTTGGGAAACTGACTCACAGGCCAGCTCTCCAGGGCTAGCAACTTGCGGGCTAATACTTTCCATGGACAAAATCCACTGCCTGTCTGACCCCAGGCAAACTTTAAGTTTGCATCTTCTGATATAGCACCGGGTATCTACAGAAATGCGGCAGAAACCCAGCATAGCCACAAGTACGAGAAAAATCAGAAAGTTTTCACGAACCTGTGTTTTCGGAATTGTAACAAGCAACCACGTACCTCCCACCAAGTACAAGGAAATTTAAAAGCACTGAACGTGTAGGCCTGGAAATCAGTTTCCAAACAGACAGCGCTGAAATCTGTCAAGCAAGCAAAAGTTCTCCCTACCATTAGCGTGCATGATGAGGTTGGCGGTTCCCTTCACGTTGTGCCACTGACCACCTAAATTTTGGGACGTTTTCTGAGATGAGCCTACTGAGAGGCACAAGGGGCACACCCTAGCACCCGGACGCACCGCCCGGGCAGCAGCAGCCCCGGGCGCCCCTCGCCGGCCTGGCCCAGGGCCCCCTCCCGCCGCTGACGCACTGCCGCCCAGCCCTGCGCCGCGGGCGACCCGTGCGAAGTACCAGCCCGTCTCAGAAACTTTGACTCAGTCCTCGGGACTCGGCACCCACCACCTGCACGGGGGCTGCCGAGGCCGGGAGGTCCACTCCGACCCGGGCACGCCGAGCAGGTAGGGATCTGCCCGGGACGCAGCCCATCCCAGACTGCAAAACCACAAGCATCCACCGCCGGAGCGGGCGAGGTGCGGGCGGGGACAGGGCGAGTCGAGTGCGAGGGCGAGAGCCGGTCCACAACGGAATCCCGACTGCCGGCGAGCACCCACCCGAACCACCGGACGCGCGGGTGCTGGGGCTGCGACCCTGGCAGCGGCAGCAGCCACGACGCGGGCGGCCACGGTGTCAGGAGGGCACGGCTCGGGCCGAGCGCCACCCCGCCCCCAGGTGAGGGGCGCCGACCCCGCCGCCCGGGCCGTGAGGAGCCGCCACCCGGGACAACCTCGCGGTCGGTCGGGGCGGCAATCGACAGTCCGGGGCGCGCCCCGAGCCCTCCTCCCCCGGTCCGCTCGCGCCGCGTCCCGGCCCGGCCCCCTCCGCGACCCTCCTCCCCCAGCGCCGACACCCCCGCCAGGCCCGCCGCTCCCGGCCGCCGCCGGCCCCAGCAGGCCGCCCTCGCCTCACCTCCTCACGTCGCCGCGGGCAGGGCCGCAACAACTCCGCCAGGCGCCCGCGTCTCAGCCGCCGCCGGCGCTGTGCGGCCGGGCCAGTCCCGTTCACTCCGCGGCCGCCAGAGCCCCGGCAGGGCGGAGGGAGCGGGCGGAGGGAGCGGAGAGGGAGGGGCGGAGGGCGCAGGCAGGAAGAGGCGAGGGAGGGGCGGGCCGAGGGGGCAGGCGCGGGCAGCAGGGGGAGGTGCGTCGGGGGCGCGCACGTCAGGGCCCCTCGGCGCGCGTGCGCGCTCCTGAGGGCGGCGGCGCGCACGGCCCGGCCTGGCCGCGGACGGGCTGGGGCCGGGAGAGACGTCCTGCAGAGCCTGGGTTGTTAGAAAAGGGACCGGGACAGGGGAGTTGGAAGCGGTGTTTTCTTCCTTACAAAGCTGGTGTCCCTGCTTTCTGTAATGCTCTGTCCTCCTCAGGGACGTCACTTTAAGAATACGAACTCTTTTCTGTGCCTTTTTCAGGGTGTCGTGGGCTCCTGAAACGCTCCCTTTTTGGTGGGTTCGGCGGGGCTCAGGGGAGATGGAAGAGGGAAATAATCTGCGGGGGTGAGCAGGAGAGTGCTCAGCGCTGCTTGGTATGCAGAAAAAGGAAAGGTGCCCTAATTTACACCTCCTTATCCTTTGGGGCAATAAATTGAGGCGTACAAAGTAGGTAGCGATAAAATAAACCAACTCTTTCCCTCTACAAATATTGTACTGATTGAGCCTTGAACTGTGTGGACTTCCTCCTTAGACACTGCAGCCAGAAAGGGCCTGTAAATTTCCCCAGCACTTTGTTTCTGTAAGTTTGTGGCGCCTAATACTCAACCTCATCTGGGTAAATCCGTGCAGTAGTTTATCCCCCTAGGGAATCCTCAAGAACTGCTTCATTCGTTATGCATCTTCCCCGAAGTCTAGCACAGTGCCCGACTCTTAGAAAGGACTCCATATATGTTACTGCAGGAACAGGTGATACAATGCAACAAGACTTAATTATGCTTGTATCTAACGACTTAAGCTCTACAATGACTCCTGTAGTTTAGACTTCTCCCTGCTGTCCCACTTCAATTCCCCTGCATTTATTTGCCCACCTAGATGCAAAAGCTACTCTGAGAAATAAACGTTTGTCCACAAACTCTGTCTCTCAAGTTCTTTTTCCTAATTTAAAGGTCTACAGGACAAATGGAATGTGGCAACTACCTTGGGCCTTTTATTAACCTCTGCATCTCAAGAATACACCTAGCTCTGGACCTGACTCAAATTCTGGCGGATTGATATTTAATGAAGTTAGGGTTAGAATAACTCAAGTCCCCCCTTGATTTCCTGAGGCAGTATCTAGTAATAAATCAGCCAGCAAGTTGGTACTGAGCCTCTACTGAATAAAAGTGCTGGTAAAGTAACACTGGGGAAGTCCCCAGATGAGAAAGCTGTAGTTTCTGCCTTCCGATATCTTCTAACTAGAAGCTTTTTGACAAAAAGGGCAACACTGTGATGATTAGCTGCCCTCAGTAAAACCCTTAGCCAAAATAAAATATTTTAAATGGTGAGTCCAAAATAAATAGTGTTCCACAAATTCAGTTCCTCATATCTCTGAAAGCAATAATAAAGGCCACCATTAGCTGTTTAATTCTTCCATTAAAGTGGAGCATAACATCTAAGTCAGTATTAAAGGATCAATCCATGTGCCAGCTTGTTACAAGGAAAAGAAAAACTTGTCCTATGGCCCCATGTCACACCTCTAATCACCAGGGGCCATTTGGTAAAACTGAACTGCTCCTCACAGCAGAACCGAGATAAGAGATGTCACAAGAGAACCTAGATAAGAGACGGTGCAGGTGATTTCAGTGCAAACTCATCCTCGCCACAAGAAACACAATTCCAAGTGCATGCCAAAGAATTAAAAACAGAACGTTCTTCATACAAAGTGCGCTGCTCACTTCTCTCCCCACTGTGGCTTCCTTTGCATTAAAAACATCCCTGCAGCCCAGGGCCACGGAAGGACTGAAGTTCTCACTTTGGGGGAAGGTGTTATAAAATATTGTAGTGTGACTCATACCATGACAGAAACCGGTGGCCTAGGTCCAGATCTAACCCACAAACATATTTTGTTTAAGCACCTGCATGGTGCTTCTAAAGGTTATGTCTGAAGGTCTTGCATGCATTCCGAGCTGCTCTTTAAAACATGGAAAACTTGGTAACAGTGGGCTTGGGTTTTCACCTGGTGACAATCTCCTGTAGGATGTGCACTCTGTCCCCACAGTGTCTCTGTTCCCCGTTGTACCATACACTGTCCTGTTTCCCTCATGTAGGTCTACAATTCCTGATTTAAAATATCATAAATGTAACAACACTGGGGACAACTTAAGCACTGAACAAAAATGGAAGACTGTAAGTTATAGTATTTACTAGGTGGAATATTATAATGCTTTTATAACGGGCATTACTAGTTGACTCCCCAGCATGTGTTTCTGTTTCTCTGAGTTGTGAAGCAGCTGTTGATATAAGAACATCCAAACCTGTAAAGAATTCTCTTTTTTGCCCTGGCTGGTGTAGCTCACTGGATTGAGCGCGGGCTGTGAACCAGGCATCACAGGTTCGATTCCCAGTCAGGGCACATGCCTAGGTTGCAGGCCATGTCCCCCAGCAACCGCACACTGATGTTTCTCTCTCTCTCTCTCTCTCTCTCTTTCTCTCCCTTCCCTCTGTAAAAATAAATAGATAAAATCTTAAAAAAAAAAGAATTCTCTTTTTTTGTAGATTTAGATCTATTTTTTTTTTAAGATTTTTATTTTCAGAGAGGGAAAGGAGGGAGAAAGAGAGAGAGAGAGAAACATCAATGTGCAGTTGCTGGGGGCCGTGGCCTGCAACCCAGGCATGTGCCCTGACTAGGAATTGAACCTGCGATGCTTTGATTCGCAGCCCGCGCTCAATCCACTGAGCTACACCAGCCAGGGTAAGAATTCTTGTAAGAATTTATTTGAGACAAACATGCAACAGTTGTCAGGAAGTAAGATCGCAGTTGCTCTGGAAAATAAAAGTTTTACAATTTCTTTAATGCACTTGAAATTAAGGAAGGACTGTAAGAAAGATTTCATGAAGGTGGGAGAAAGCAAAGGATTAGTTTACAAGATAGTCAAACTTACAAAAAAAAACCCAAAAAACAAAAAGGATAGTCAAGTTTATGTGGCATTTCAAAGGCGTGCCAACATGCACAAGATGGACGGGGCTGGCTTAAAAACTTGTCACTAAAGAAGTTATAGGCCTGGGGCATGACCACCCACTATGACCTGCCCACTGGGAATTTATGATTAGATCACCACGAGGTTACTTTCCATAAAACCCCATTTTTGTTCACACAGCAAATGATTCAAATGGGAATAGGTCCAGCTCTAGCTCCAGGTGTGGGCCCCAACTAATGTACATAGTCAGCCTAATCTCGTCCTCACAAGTATGAGTATTCATGGGCAGACACTAAGGCAGGTCTAAATTGGTCCAGTCATAAGGAAGGCCAGCCCTTGTGTTTGTTGGGAGAAGAAATGTGCTCTCCCACTTGCTCTGGCTGGTGTGATGAGTGGATGTGAGTCATATAGTTACTGCAGCCACTTTGCCACCATGAGGGAAGCCAGCCTGAGGATAAAGCTGACACATGATGGTAGAGCCTAAACCCAGTTTGAAGCCCACCCCTTCCTCTGGATTTAGTGAGTTCCCCAAGCCAATACATTTCCTTAGCTATTTAAGAAAGTTTGAAATTGACTTTTTATCACTTTCAGCCAACGCTAAATTTTTCACATAATGTTACAGATGAAAAAGCTGAAGTTACACTGTCTAACTTTTCTAAAAATATGTTTCCAATGGAATGAATAGGTAACAACCTACTTGGTAAAATTTTAGTAGATCCTGAACTTGACTACCCCCAAAAATCCTTTCTTGATTAGGTTACCTGAGAATACATTGCTACACTTTTTTTAAATTTTTGAATTAAATCTTGTGCCCTATTTAAATGAACTTTCCCTGAAACGAGTACTTCATGACTCGAATCAGTAATCTTGTATAAATGAGTTTATTAGATTTTTTTTTAACAGGGGAAGATTGGAAAAAAAGATACCGGGGATACTGGGAATCAGAGGAAGGAAGGAATCACACAGCGAATGAAGAGGAGCCTAGACAAAGAGCTTGTGTTCTGTTTCATAATTTTATATAGGGCTGAAATTCCGAGGAATTCAGGCAAATCATACTGAGCCTTTATGATCAGCTGAATCTATATTACAATCACTCTTTTAAGACTACATAAAACAAAATCAAACAATATATATATAGGGATCAGAAAGTTTCCTAATCATAGGAAGATGGCAGCTGCAGCATTGAACTGGGCTATGGGCTCCTTGAACTCCAGGCCTTCGGTGGCCTCAGGTGCAGTCCTACAGGCTGTGGCTGGCAGCTCAAGGGCGGGGGGACCCGTAAAAGCCCCAACCGTAGCAAGTGCGGTGAAGAGCTGGACTGTCTCAAGATGGTTCTGCTGGAGCTCAACTTCCTACCAACCACAGGGACCAAACTGACCAAACAGCAGCTCATTCTGGCGCATGACACACTGGAGATTGAGGCTCAGTTGAGTATCCTACGCAAGGACATCCCCTCCTTCCAGTGCTACATGGCCCAGCTCAAATGCTGCTACGTCAATTACAGGGCGCAGCTCCCTGAGTCAGCATACATGCACCAGCTCTTGGGCCTTAACCTCCTCTTCCTGCTGTCTCAGAACTGTGTGGCTGAGATCCACACCGAGCTTGGAGCGGCTGTCTGCCAAGGACGTCCAGACCAATGTGTGCATCAAGTATCCTGTGTCCCTTGAGCAATACCTAATGCAGGGCAGCTACAACGAGGTGTTCCTGGCCAAAGGCGACATCCCTACTGAGAGCTATCCCTTCTTTATTGGCAACTTGCTGGACGCTATCAGAGATGAGATTGCTGGATGCATCAGGAAGGCCTATGAGAAAATCCTCTTCACGGAGGCCACCTGGATCCTCCTCTTCAACACACCCAAGAAGATGACAGACTACACCAAGAAGTGAGGGTGGGTCCTGGGCCTCAACAACTGCTACAGCTTTGCCAGCCAGCAGCAGAAGCCAGAAAATACTACCATCCCCTCCACAGAGCTGGCCCAAGAGGCCATCGAGCGTGCTGGGCAGCTGGAGATGATCGTCTGAGCCTGGTAGGCACTGGCACGGGGCAGGGCTTGCATTACTGAAAGCATTTGTAGTGCAGGGTTTCCCCCAACAAAGTTGGATGGGCATTCTGGAAGATAAAAGAAAAAGAAAAGAAAGTTTCCTAGTAGTAGAAGAGGCAGGCAGAGTCATCAATGTCTCTCTGAAGAAGACTAGCCAATGCCCTACTTTTGTAATTTGATAAGAAATGAAAAGGATAGCTACTAAAAACTGGTTTTCCCACCCCTTGTGGCAGGTGTCTGAAATTCACCTCGCCACCAGCCCTCTTTGGTTTGGGGCAGTGATCCTCTTTAGCGCGTGTCAAAAATCACATCAGACGTTTATAAAACATGCAGACCTGTATGCTCAACACCTAAGAGATTCGCTCACTCTGGGATGGCACCCAGGGCTTGTTTTATTTTAACCTTTTTATTACAAAAGTGTTTAAGCACACACAAAATAGGGAAAATAGTGTGAGTCCTCATGTGCCAGTAGCTCGGCTTGAATGGTCACCAGTGTGTGGCCACTCCCTCGTCCCCACATGCCCTGTGTATTTCAGTCTTCCGTTTCCAGTTCCGGGCCCCCCTGGGCTTCAGCAGGCCATTGGCCTCAGCTTCCTCCGATGCCCCATTTGTGTTTTCCTTTTTCTAGAACCCAACATATTCCCCTTTCTTGCTTTCAAAATACTGAGATTGGCAGCATCTGTTTTTCCATTTTTTAGGTATCATCTAAGCACTTAGAGATTTGGGGAAAGGTAGAAAGTCTTTCTGTGTCAGCCTCGTCCCCCATATTAATATGAATTGGATTAATTTTTAAACAGTGTTTTCAAAAAATGGTTGAAAGGAGCTCCTTGTTAGCAACGTAAAGAAACTGTTGAAAAGAAATCCTATTTTGGAACAACGTAAAGAAACTCTCTAGCTGAAGAGGGAGCCTGCCTCCAGTAGAGGTGGTGCAGGCCGCGTGAGCCGAGTTGTTGCCCCTGAGGCATTCGCCCTGCCAGGCACACAACCGCGGCTTTGGCGGTGGCGCCAAGTTCCCTTGAAGTACTTGCCACAGGGCTAGAATTTAGACTTTGGACGTATAAGAAATATTCCTTAAATACATATGTTTTGCAGAAAAACTACTTCAAAAATGACAAATACTTGCAGGGCAAAGCCAGGAAAATTACCACCTTCCTCTTCTGAGTCAAGGGAAATTCATACCCTTCCCCTCCCACAAGACATTTTTTAGTCACTTTTCCCTTTGCCACATAAAAAAAAAAAGCTACAAATTTGAAAGAAAAAAAAAGATTTGTATCTAAGTTCTATGACAGTCTACCTAGCATCAAAGCAATTGAGAATTATTAAATGCGAACACTGTTGCTTTAGAATATATTAAAAGATTCCAAACACTTTCTCTAACATTTTTCCACTTTCAGGAAGATTCTTACTACTCTGTAATTCTTTGATTTGATGATAATACCTATATACATATCATTGCTAATAATTTCAAACTTCATACCAAAATTTAGGTTTTAGGATTATTTTTAGTAAAAAGTATGCCCTGTGATTATATATTCATAATATCTTATTTTATGAGGGAGATGGTGAGTAAATGAATGTTTGTTGTGTTATTCTCTGTGCTTTTTGGCATACTGAAAATTGCATTATAATTTTTAGTTGAATTCTACCATCACTTTGTACCTTACTGTGGATATGTACCCTTCAATCTCTTTTTATAGAATTAATACCTCACTCTTTTGTACCTCACAACACCTAATGCATAGTTTTTTACAGCAGCTATAACAATTTCTTACACTTAAAATTTCTTGTGACTATCTCCACTCTTTTTTAGTTGTTTGAAGACAAAAAGCATGTCTTTTTTTTCCCCCAGTCCTAAACATGCTGTAAATGTTCATTGTATACATGATAGGATGAATAATACATTCACAAATTTTAGAATTACTGAGATGTTTCTTTTCTCAATGATATGGCGAACTTTAATACAACAAATTACTGAGTTTCCTGATAACTGATCATAAATTAGTCTTTCTCTGCTTGCAAGGGACAAAAATGTTGTCTACAAAGAGAAAGCAAGCTTTTAAAGACAATAATACCTACAGATCAATAATCACCTTTTTCAATAATTCTAATTTATTAGCAACCAGTTTTGGCCGGAGCCATCTTAGATGAAGAAATGCATTTAAGTCTCTGTGCCAGTGACTCCTAAATGCTTCCTTCTATACTCATTTCCTCCTTCCACCTTAGGAACAGAACCCACATTTGTTCAATTCAGAATAACTCCTGTCCCCCACCCCCTTGCAGCCGTGAATTCCGGCCAAAAAGGAATAACAGAAATTTTCTTTGAGGAGAAGGAATGGGCCCTTCTCTCTTCCCTCTCAGCACCTGGACCGTCCACAGGGTGGGGGAACCTAGATGCCATCTGTCCCAGGACACAAGAGGGCCCCGCAGGGTGGTGGAGAGGTAACCTGGGGGGAGTTTAGGTCCCTGGTGACTTTGTAGAACCTCCGACCCACCTGAAATTTCAACTTCCAGACTTCCTTTATAGAGAATGAAACCTCATATATTTAGTCTATTGTTATGTATTATTTTTGGTTTTACTCACTGTAGCCAAACCTAATTCTAACCATTGCTCTTACCCTTAAACCTCATTTTAGGGTCATACTCCTTCTTAGTTGGTGCATGTGATGTTAAAATAGAGAATTAAACCAGTTCCATAACAATGTAATCCCTTTAAAATTGAAATTCTTTATCTGGACCCATCATATCTAAAAGGATAGGTGATACAGGAAAGCTGTACAAGAACTTCAGTCACTATTTTATCTTAATCACCATGGCTAAAAGGTATGTTTTAGTTCAACAATCTTTTTACTGAAAGTAAAGTTTGAATGTTCTATATTCATTTATTTCAGGACTCTACTGTAGTGATTGGTGAATGAACCTAATATGGGAACGGCAAATTTTTATTTTATAAATTTGGGTTTGCATGCTTATTTCCCCCTAAGACTTGTTTCTACAAGTTCTGAAAGGCTTTTAACCTAATATCCAGTGGAAAGTCTGTGTATTCATTACAGTGAACTGGTGTTATTTATGAGATACAGTTAAAACCTGACTGTTCTTAGAAATTAATTCAGAAGGGTGAGTTTCCCCTCCCCCACCCCACCCCTAAGACATACATTTCAGCTACTTTCATGACTTTTCTGCTCACTTATTCTTACAATCACTTTAAATCACAAAGTTCAGCCTCCATAGGACATTTAGAAAGGAAAGCCTTGGAGAAAAGGCATGTGGTCAGCTGCCTCTCCCTTTCCTGCTGACTTCCTCCTCCGCTCAGTAGCTGCTGTTTTTGGAGTCTCTGGTTGGAGCACAGGGAGGGGATAGGGCAAAGGGGGCAGGAAGGTCTTCCTTGGCTGGGACTGGCAGATGTTTAAAGCTGACTCTCCGTCTTGTGGGAACTTGTGTGAGTTCCTCTGAGGCTCTCGTGCCAGTCAAGCTGTGACTCCTCCAAGAACTCCTGCGACATGGGCCATGTCACCTATTCCTCTGGCTGCCACTTCTCCCATAGCCTCAGATTTTTTTTTTTTTTATATCCACACCATGTAGTTTTTTTCTATTAGAACTCACCTGATATTTCAGTTCCCTTGGGGCGGTGTCAAAAAGATCTCTGGACTGGGTCTTTTTCCCTTTTGTGGTCTGTGGGATGCATTGCACATCCTCTGTCCTGACAAACCCTGGTCCCAGAACCTCTGGGTATATCCTCTCTAATAACGAGAGACTCCCAGGCCCTCTAGATTTTCCTGGGTGGGGAGTCAGACATCAGCCCTTTATACTCCTTCCTTCCCGTCCTAGTTCCCTGAATGATCCTGTAAGAATGCCCACTCCCTAGGCCAGAGGTGAAGGGGCAAGCACCCTCGCCTCTTTCACCCTGGTGAGGGGGTATAAGACACACAGCACAGCTTTCTCTAAAGAACACTCTTCACAAATGCGGTCTCCCTTTCCATTCCCTGACCCTCATGGTTTTTAAGAACCATCTAACCAGTGGAAATTCGTCTGAAATTTCTGCTTGGTGATCTGGTACTTCACTCCGAAAAATCATACCTGTTAGGTTGGAGTGCTTCTGCAGAAAATTCCCATGCATCCTCTGTAACCTTTGTTACAGTGTCAGGATTCAAATAGCCAAGGCTCTTCAGAGACATGTTCAACCAGGAGAAAATTAGCACAGTTTTCCGGTGCATTTTGTTTTAAAAACTAAAATCCTTATTACAACAACAGCAACACTAACTGGTAATAATAAACACAAAGTGGCCACTTTTTTAGAATTTTATCCAAATAAAATTCTCTTTTTCGTCTGGCAGCTGTGCTGCATTTTGGATTAATGACATGTTTCATAAGCTGTCTAGCAAAATCAATAGAAGTCTCAATAAGCTCGAACATAGGCAAGTGAACACATTTCTCCAAAGCAAATATGAAGCATATGGTCTGACATCTGATTTGGCAACAGAACAGATATTTGAAATTGGGACTTTCCAGAAGAAGGCAGCATATGGTCACTCTAGGCAGAAGTGGGAAGCTTGGGAGCAGGCTCTAAGGTGGGAGAGGACTGCGCCGGAGAAAGCACGACCCAGCGCGCTGAGATTCAGTGATTGTCTAATGTCACCCGCACTGACTGCAGAGCGTTAAAAATAGCGCGAAGATGGAAAAGCCAACCAAGGTCCCCTGAAGAGTTTCCCGCCCACTCGCCTCTCTCTGGTGTGACTGATACTGGCAGCCTCCAGAAGCAGCCCGGCAGGCAGGCTGCAGGAGCGGGTGATGACGGGTTGTGAGGTAATAGCAGACACGAGAGGCAGCAGACAGTGCTGCAGAGATACTGATTGACTTCCTCTAAACTCCCGGCTTGTGACAAATACCAGCACTGAATCTATTTTATTCGATGGTGTGTATGTTCCTCAAATAGAAGAGAAAACCAAAACATGCATTCTTCCTTTTTAAAAAGGGAGATAATATTTTTAACCGAAGGAGAAAGCTGATTACAGTAAGTGCATTCTGGTACTATCTGCTGGACTTCTTTCTATACAAAGTACAAATTCCTAAACAGCTATATTTAAGAGAAGGAGTACAACATTAGCAGGAGACTTCATGGGATAAACAGAAATAAATTCTTTTAAGTCAGAGGACTTCTTGAGAAAGGACTTCTTGAGATTGGAAATCAGAAACCTCTTCAGGGAGGCAGTCATTTGTGAAGACCAAGTAGCGAGGTGATGGTGATGAAGCCAATAATGACAGCTGGGGGGTGGGAGGCGAGAAATCTGTTCAGAATGGAGTTTGCTTCCTCGCACTTTAAAAGGTAGGACAAAGTGGTTAACCTCGTACATCCACAGTAAAGACAATGGGCACTTGATGGGGCAGATAATTAAAAAAAGAACTACAAAGCTAAAAAATATATCTAAACGTTTGTAGCCTCAGTAGTAACCAATAAAACAATGAGATATATCTTTGCTTATCAACTTAATAAAGATTAAACAGAAGGAAAAAAGAACAAAAAAGGCAAAATAAGCCAATAAAGATGAAAAAGAATGATAATCCTCGGTGTTGTTGACAGTGGAAGTACGCAGCTCCGTGGATGACCAGCAGGAGAATGAAAGACAGGACTTTTCTGGGAAGTGATTTGGTAAAACATAAGAAAACTCTTAAAAATGAGCATAGCTTCAGGTGTAAAAATTCTACTTCTAATACGTACTTTTGGGATATAATCATAAAAATGTCAAGGACTTATGTATCATTTGAATAGTGTCATTTATACAAGCTGAAAATGTCTAAAAGTCCACTGATGATAGGTCATGACACCTCTGTATACATTGTGAGAGTCTGACTCATTTAACATGATATCTTCTGTGCATATACATGGAAAGAAACTTTCGATACTAACAATAAAGCAGGTTCTGAAATGGTAGGTATAGTGTGATTGCAAATTTTTTTTAAAGATTTTATTTATTTATTTTTAGAGAGGGAAGGGAGAGGGAGAGAGAGAGAGAGAAACATCAATGTGCGGCTGCTGGGGGCCATGGCCTGCAACCTAGGCATGTGCCCTGACTGGGAATAGAATCTGCGATGCCTGGTTCGCAGCCCGAGCTCAATCCACTGAGCTACGCCAGCCAGGGCAGTATGACCCCAAATTTTAAAAAATCCTATAGATACAGACATGCGTGCTAACAAAAAAGAATACCAAAATGTTCGCCGTGGCAGAATTATGGACACTTGTTGCTATTCTTCTTCTTGTCTTTTCCGTTTTCATTAATAAAGGTGTACTACTTATGTAGTGATATTTCAATAACCATTGTGTGAACAGGAGTGTCCTCGCTGAAAGTCTTCTCTCCAAAGGACGAAAGGTCAAAACGCAGGAGCGTGAGGACGTCATGAAGGAGAAGCTGAATGGCAGGTGCGTTGAAAGTACCTGTGTGCTCAGGAGGGATGTCCAACTATCGGAGAACAACACAGAACGTTTTGCACATGCTCCAAAAATGAATGGGGGTGGGGTGAGGTGCCATGTCCTTTTTAAAATTTTTTTTTACTTTAAAATGCTTCATCTGCAGAAATAAGCATTGCAAATTCTCCGGGGGTTGGGATGGGATGGGACAGGATGGGGAAATTCAAAGATGTTCTGGTAGCAACTTTCCTTTTAAGTGATTTATATTCTGTCAATGTTTGTTTACCTCATTGTCAAGGAGAAATGGTTCATGAGAGTCTCAACTATCAGAAATATCTCAGGATTTTAAAATTACAGTTAAAATAATCATTATGATGCTTTGCAGCATCTTTCATAATATTAAAAGGCTTCACTAACATCAAATAGGGTCCGTATAACCCTATGAGCCAATTTAAACCAATATAATTCTTAGAATCATTGTTAAACACAGGTTTCCAAACTGTTTATGCACAAACGTGTCTGTTTCACTCAAGGCTCTTAGTAGCAGCAGCAATGGATACCAAGTCTCACTGATTTAAGCAGAACAATTTGAATAAAAGGATATTGGGTTATACTTACATAAATGTTTTTAAGGGATATTGTGTGGCTGACAGACATGCTGGAAGAACTGACAATCTAGGCTTGAACATAAGCAGCAGGGATAAACCACCCACAGAACTGATCTGATGAGGAAATTGGCTGGAGTAACCAACGATCCTGGTTTTTCCTGGGACTGAGTGACTTTCAGAGATTTGGAGCTTTCCATGCTAACACTGGGAAAGTGCTGGAAAAATTGTCACAAGGTTGTCACCTTACATCCGTTGCCATGGACATCAAGCTCTAGATAATACACTTTACTCTTTGGCCACTTCTGCTTGCAGCAACATCTACTGCCTCTAGGAGACAGGGAGAGAGAAAGGCAGAGGGAGGGAGAAACAGTCTACTGCTTGTGTACAGCTATGAGTCAAAGGTCCAGCATAGATGTCTGAATGAAAAGCCTGGGTCACACGCCTGTACTCTAGCTGCAAGGGAGCCAGAGAAAGTATCGGACATCTTCCACTTCCATTAGGGGAAAGACCTTTGCTTGCCACTGAGATTTTTAAAGTGAGGAATTCTCTAGATACAGGGAAGCCCTTCAGGTGGCCCCAATAATAACCAATTTCCATTACAGCAATTTTATAATATTATTTAAGAAAACTGCTCTTTCACCAGGGACCCGTCAAGATGGGCCGAGTTCATACCAAGACCGTGAAGAAGGCGGCCCGGTCATCATCAAGAAGTACTACACGCGCCTGGGCAATGACTTCCACACCAACAAGTGCATGTGTGAGGAGATCACCATTATCCCCAGCAAGAAGCTCCAAGACAAGATAGCGGGCTATGTCACGCACCTGAGGAAGAGGATTCAGAGAGGCCCCGGGAGAGGCATCTCCATCAAGCTGCAGGAGTAGGAGAGATAACTACGTTCCCGAGGTCTCAGCCTTGGACCAGGAGATCCTCGCAGTTGTCCTGACACTAAGGAGATGCGGAAGCTCCTGGGCTTCGGCAGTCTGTCCGACCTGCAGGTCACTCAGCCTGTAGTCGGGATGAATTTCAAAACACCACACAGAGCTGTTTGAATCTTTCTACTGTAATATTATCAATAAACCATCAACAATTTTGCCTGTGTCAAAAAAAAAAAAAACTAAGGCAACTATTTTTCTGATGGATGGTTGTTTCTTTGATATAAAATTAAGTTTTAAAAGTCAGATTAACAGATGGTTACTGTATAATATTATCTTAATTATTTGGCCACAAAATAGTTCAGGCCTGTTGTAAACTTTACAACTATATGATGAGCACAATCTTATATTTAGGTTCTAAAAACTTGAATCCTTCTAACTGTTGTTCATCATACAGCATTGTTCCATTTCCATTATTTACCCAAGAAAAACATTCTCTCTTTTGTTTTTAATGTTTCTGGAGGAGACAAGTAGTTATACAAAGACTACCTTGCATGCCAAGAAGAAATAGATTATAATGGAAATCTTTCACCCAAGACAAACCTTAAGAACAGTAATGGCAGTGTGTTCTGCACAACTCTTCAGCATTCACGGTCTTACATTTATTGTGGTCAAATGATTCAAGTCAACGCTCATGGGTTTTTCTTAGCTGTTCATTTCTCTTACAGAAAGATCTGAAACAAACCCATTAAGATTTTTTGTTTTGTTTTCATATACTGAATTATGAAAAGGGAGTGCCTGTAATTAATCAAAGACACAATTTCTACTGATAGACGGTAAAGAACAGAACAATGAAATAAGAACTCTGGTCCTCCCATGATGCAATGAGGTCTTGGCCACATTGGTTAAACATTCTCACATCCTAGTTTCCTCAATCTATAAATGATAGTAATCCCTGCATTATCTATTCCCAAATATATGGGAAAGCATAGAACAGTAAACACAGAGTGCTATTATTAAATTACATCTTCCTGCCTTTAATACTAAAGATGTAGAGGGTAGAGTGCTTCTTTGATTTTATCTGGAAAATATGTCTCTGAAAATCAATTTAAAATTATAGACACTAATAGATAAGCCCTCTTAAGTTTGTGGTTATCTTCTGTGTGACAGATTTTTAAGTGGTGACTATTAATGCGGTCTTCTTGCACTTACTGTTTCCTCTGCTCCATTCTTTCAACAGTTTTCTCAATTATATTTATAGTCCCTAAAGTCCTGGGGATGCTCTTCGGAGGCATTTTGTTTTCCTAAACCTAAGCCGCCCACGATAGGATTCCGTACTGGAGGCAGACATTAATACATTGAATAGAAAGTAGTACAATTGTTCTACTTAAAATAATTGCCCCCTATTAGAGGTATAGAATATAAACTCAATTTATAATGAGAGGAAACAAATGGGGAAAAAGACTGCTGAAAGAGATTTGCTTGACAAATATACCATATCTACTCTGTGAAATTACCAAGTGCCTAAGGACCAGAAAAGCACTCACATACCTCCTATGAAGAGGCTCTTTGTCTCCCTGCTCTCTGGCCCTTTAAATAGTGTCTGGATCATCTCATATTAACTCTCTGGAGCTGTGAAGTTTTAGATTAAAGACTGCTGATGTAGGATGGTCATGCGACTAACCGAAACACCAGGAATACAAGCAAGCAGGCGAGACACTTATTCTGGCAGCTTCTGACTGTGGGCTCTTGGGGTGGGGGGTAAACTATCTGGAGCCCTCTTCTTTACAAAAGTTCTTTCTGTATCTCAACCTTCACTGCCTAAACCTAAATAGAATTCCTTTCTATTTTTAATCCCCTTTCAACATGGTGAAAGCTGAATTGACACACCAGTTTTTGTCTTTCATCCATCAACACTTGAGTTGAAGACAGCTACACTGCCAGTTAATCTCAAGTGGGATAAACCCTTCTGACGCTTTTCTGACACCTACTCCGAGTGTCTTTATCACAAAAGTTTGGTTTAGGGCAAATGATCTGATGCAGAAGAGGTGGTGCTGCTTATTTTTCTGGATGACTTCGAGTGAACTCTCAGGTTCTTTTCCTACAGAATGCAATACAGTAAATAAAGAACAAGGTCATTTCCCTGGCTGGTGTTGCTCAGTGGGTTGAGCACCAGCCTGCAAACCAAAGGGTCACTAGTTTGATTTCCAGTCAGGGCACACGCCTGGGTGGCAGGCCAGGTCAGCAGTAGGGGGCGCACGAGAGGCAACCACACATTGATGTTTCCCTCTCTTTCTCCCCGCTTCCCCTCTCTAAAAGTAAATAAATAAAATCTCTTTAAAAAAAGAAAGAACTATGTTATCCGTCTTGCCCATAATCCGTACTAAAAAAAAATGGTTTTGGTTGATTTCCTGATTGAAAGGCAGAGCTTAGGTTCACAGTACTGAAAAAAGCAGATCTTATTTGTAAAGTTAAATATCTAGCTCAGGATTGTTTATATGTTAATTATGATACAAAGGAATTTGACTTCATTTTCATGAGACTTAAACATGCAAAATCCTACATGTTAATAATGTTTAAAATGCAAATGATGCCACATCATGTCCTGAATTATAAAGCTGTATAAGAAATAATCCCTCACTGTCCCCCAGCATTCATAAACATACTCTCAAAATCAAAAATATTAAAATTAAAAAGAAAGAGAAAGAAATAATCCCTGATATCAAGGGTCTTACAGACTAGTAATGACTTACTACAACTTCTGACACATTTAAAAAGATTCAGTTCCAAAGACAATTGTGAGTATTCACCATGTACAAGGCATGGTAAATAATAATTATTATTATTTTTGCAGTGTTCTAAATGATGTCTCTAAAAAAACCTTCAGATTATCAGTGAACTTTTTGTCCTCATTTTTAAAAAGCCAGTGAGTTCTACATGATCTGTTAAAAGAGAACTACTTTCAAAGGCACGTGATTTTCTTCATACGTACTTCCGTGCTCTAAATAGCATTCTTGTGTTGCTGCATCACGCTCTTTAAATTGTAGGCACTCTCTGTGGTCTTTCCTCACGCTGCCACAAACAAACACACAACACGCACCATCAGTTCCCATTCCTCATCGACACAGTGGGGTGATTCAATAAATATGTAGTGCTTATGTTATAATGAGTATATGTGCTTCCAGAGCAGAGCGGCATACTCAACTACGATCATTTTTCATTGCCTGCAAAATGTTTTGCTCTCCTTGGAGATAATAATTTTTGCCTGTGTGTTTAGTTAATTTTCTAATCGCTAATTCAGTCCAACTCTCTTTCAGTTTAAATTTATTAACAGATTCCATCAATTTCATCTTCCTAAACGGGATCTGTCTTGGCAAACATAATGAAGATTCCTTTTTCTTGTCTCCTAGGATAGATCTCCTGTCTGGATGGAGCACAGCCTTCAGTAACATCACAAGAAAGGATGCATGGGAAGGGAATTTTTTGAGAGCTTGCATGTCTGAAAATGTCTTTTTTCCCTCTATGTGCATTCTGGGTGTAAAATTCTAGGTTGGAAATAATTTTCCTTCAGAATTTTGCTACTTCACCGTTGCTTTCTGCCTTCTGGTATTGCCACTGAGAAGTCAAAAAAAAAAAAAAAAAACCATTCTGATTCTTGCTCCTGTGCACGAGGCTTCTTTTTCTTCTCTTTGGATGTTTGTAGGATCTTCTCTTCGTCTCCAGTGGCTGAAACTGCACAGCGATGTGTCTGAGTGTGGGTGTTTTTTCATCGCCGGTAGTATGTGCTCACTGAGATTTTCCCATCTGAAAACTCACGAGCTTCAGGTCTGGGAAATTTTCATAACTTATCTTGCTAATGCTTGCCCAGTTGTTTTCTTTCCTCTCTGTGTCTGGAACTCCTGTTCCTCAGATGGAGTCGTTCTCTGGATTGTCTTCTTCCCCTTCTCTCTTATTTTCTGCTCTTGGTCTTTTTGCTCTACTCTCTGCAAGATTTCCTCAGCTGAGTTTTCCCGCTCTTTTGTCGAGTTTCCATTTATGCTACCACAATTTTAATTCCAAAGAACATTTTTGCTATCTGAATATTGTTCTTATATAGCATCTTGTTTCATGAATATAATATCTTCCCTCATTTTTAAGATTTTTCTCTTTGTCTAGCTGCTATTTCTTCAATTTTTATTTCTTGCATTTATTCATTTTGGTTTTTATCTTTTTTAATAGGATTTCTCCAATTTTCTTCAAAATTTTTTTCCTGTATTTATTTGTTTTAGTTTTTAATGGAAATCTTCAACTTTCTGCCACTCAGTTGTTGAGTTGCTCATGTTTAACAGTAGGACACTAAGAGCTGATTGAAAGATTTGAGCATATGTCACTGCTGAGATTTAGTGTGAAGTGATGTGCCTGGATCATTTCTGGAGGAACCCCTGAATTGGTATACTTGGCATTCTTTGTGGACTGGTCTGATCTCCAGAGAAAAATCTTTCAGTCTCCAGGCTGGAGGGCCTACGCCTCACTGCCTGTGTCTTGGTGTCAACTGAAAACTGCAGCTGGAAACAACCTAGGTGATAGGAATCTTCCATACAACATTGTTTCCACCAAAATAACTGTGAGTCAATAGTGTGACACCCCTTGGATTCACAGGTCATACCTTGTATCCCCTCACCCAGCAGTAGTGAGTACGGATCTTAGTCAGCGACTCGGCCACTGAGAGCTCAGTGACATTGCCAGCTCTGGGATCATGCTGTACGGAGGTGTCAGGTTGGGGTGTGGTCCTACAGGATGAGGTAAATGCTCTAAAAACCTTTGACTAATGTAAGGTATGCTTTCCCCTTTCTGGAAACCGAAGGAGTGGAAATGCAGGTTATGCCTCCCACAGTTTAACCAAGTGGCCCTTGCACAAAATGTTTATTTCCTGTCCCCATGACTTTGGGCTCTATTTGTTTAGCAGTTTTAATAATTGAGGTAAGAAGACATCCACCAGGGAGATAAGAATGTTGTGCAGTAGACAAGTAGAAATGTCTTCCCATCAGAAAATAAAGGGTGACAGTTTAGGTGAGAAGACCGGACTGCAGACAGCAGTCTGAGTATCATCGGGTATCAGAGGTCAAGGTGGAAGAGTAGATTAACGCTCTGAAAGAGAGCGCAGACCGAGCAGCCAGCCAAAGACTGTGCCCTGGAAATCCTGCAGTCGGAGTCGGGAAGGAATGAGAACAGGCTAGTACAATCACAGCAAAAGTCCACAAGGCATTTCTAGTGCTAAATGGTATTTGGCTAGTAGCCCCTGACTCAGCCTCTCCCAAAGGCTGCCTAAAACACATAAAAAGACAGAAAAATGACAAAATTCATTCCAATGCACAGCATAAAGAATGGCAGGCTGCTTATACCTCAATTTACAAAGCTGATGGAGTTGGATTCAAAGGAATGAGGGTAGTCTATGCATACCCTGCTTCACCATACAGAGCAGACCCACCGTTCTGAAAGGTGGGACATCTGAGCACCCCTCCCTGACTGCGTGGACCCTGGCTTGCTGACTCAGAAAGCCGGGATCCAGAGATAGTGGCAGACTGAACGACTGGTCTTCTTTTACCTCCAAAATCCGCAATCCCACTTTTTGGCTATAGCAACCTGGAGGATATCATATTTCTGTGTGTATCGGAAGACTGCAACCTCCAAGATCCGTGGGGAAGGAAGCAGTGGGGAGGGAGGCACGGGGACTGGTCGCTGTGGACTGCTGGCAGCTCTGTCCCTGCAACAGTCTACAGGCAGGGTGCTGGGCACGGCGCTGCTGAGCAGGAGCGGATCCTGAGCTCCATTGGTTCCCTTCTCAGAGAATCAGTCAGTGCCTCCTCCCCCAGCAGTGACGTCGGGACCACCACGTCATCGTAGTATAGCAGAGCGTTGTAAGAAAAAACGCTGGGGATTACTCTGCACGTGCGCATATCAGTCTGGCCTCTAGTTGGAGATCTGAGAGGGCAGCCAGAGATCTCTGTTTCCTGCCTGGGCACATGATGGGTGTACTGAATGTAGACGGAAAAATAAGGGAGGAAACTGTCCAAACTGATCAGAGGTCTTAATAATTCCCTCCAAATCCAGCGCTATAAAAAGCTATCACACACTCGTGGGTTCTATTTCCTCAGGTTAAGGTTCCTGGCTCTGTCTTCAGGACCTCCCGGCCAGGGTCAATCTTGTCTGACAATCTTGAAAAAAAATCCAGTTCTTGGGTTCACCTTCGCTCACAGATTCCATGTTTCAGATTACCACTTTCTTCTCCAGGCTGCTTGGCCAGGCTCCTAGACTTGGGCTCCCCTCCTGCCCGCAGCTAGCGGCCAGCCCGCCTACTGGCACACAAGTCACCCTAAATCCTTGGAACCTGGTCCTTGTCAGACATCCAAGCCCTCCTCTTGCCCAAGAGAGATATAAAAAATAATATAGAAAAAAGAAAAGGAGCATAATCCAAATGATTCAGAAGACAGACTTTCTCAAAGAAATTTTCATATAGAAAATTGTGAAGGACTTATGACCTGTACAAAATAGAATCAGAGGGACAAAAGAAAAAGATGAAATAAAACCCAAACTGGAAATTATAAGTATGCCAGAGGGGTAATCCAGGAGGTTTTGAACAGAAGAAATAGTAAATGAAAGACAAATTAAGTTAAAAATGTCTGAACCTAAAAGAAGACTTAAAATTAGAAAAAGATATGACACAAAATTAATGGGAAAAGACCCACATTGGGACATATCCTGGGGGAAAAATATGATAACAAGGATTTTATAAGCATTTGGGCAGACTAGAACAGAGTACTTATAAATGACCAAGATCACATAGTCCTCGTGTAAAGCTTAACTGTCACAGAGTTTGTTACAAAGTTTGGAGGGATAAAGTTTGAAATCCAAGCTATTGTTCAAATGTGAGCCGATGTGTTTATATACGATAGCAAGAGAAAACCAGCAGAGGCCTCAGAATAAAAATGCCATTCGTGTTCTCTTTTTTAAAGAAATCATGAGTGTGTGTTCAACTAAGAAAGAAATCAAAATAACATCATTCATTCATTCAGTTATCAGATGTTTATCAAGTCACCGCTACATGTGCTAAGCATTGGAAATGCAACAGGGAACAAGATTATTGCCCTGGAGTTAGTGGGAAATAAAGAAAATTAAATAACTAGAATCAAGTGTGTGCCATGAAGCATATAATAGGGGCAACTGGCCTATTTTAGGGTCAAAGAGAATAGACCAGAAGACAAATTTTAGTCCTGACCTAAAAGATTGCTAGGACTTAGGTGAACAAAAAGAGGGAGAGAGTGTTTTAGACCAAGTGAAGAGCTCGTGTCCCTCAGAAGCAAGGAAGACCATTTGAAGAATAGAGATGTGTTCCCTGGAGTTTAGAGATCAGGCTAGAAAGGTGGCCGGCGGTTGGACCATGGCTGTAACCATAGTAAGAGGGTTGGTTCTTATCCTAAAGGTAAGTCAAGGGGTAGTGTGGAAGAGTTTAACGGGAAAGAGGTGATCAGATTTGAGTTTCAGAAAACAAATGTTTTTCTATGTAGATAATGGATTGGACTGTTACATAGATAAGCAGGTAGATTCAAAAGGTATTTACCAAAACAAACAAAAAAAGATATTTAGGAGTACAAACAGTTCGTTTTTAGAAACAGGAGGAAATACAGTACATATGGGCGCAGATACAGGGTAGGTAGATGTGCCAATGTCAGAAAAATGTAACAAAAACTTAAAATTAAGTAGAAGAATTAGAAGATAAAGTTGAGGAAATCTCCCAGAAAGTATGACAAAAATGTAAAGGGAAGGAAAATGAGAGATTAAAAAAATAAAATAAAATTCAAGCCGAGTTGAGCTCTAACACCCCAATTTAGAAAGAAGTGAAAAAGAAAAAAAAACGTATAGAGAACTACTGAAGAATTTATCCAACCAAACCTCCTGTAGCTAAAGGAGAGGTTCTGGGACTGAACTGCGTCCCTAGCACAACACACGGGAAAGACCCGCGTCAAGGCACATCACTGCTGAATTTCAGAGCTGGGGTTCAGAAAAGACTGTGAGAGCCCTTAGAAAGAAAAAAGGAAAATGTCACATGCCAACGGTTAGTGGCCAGAATATCTCCAGAGTTTTCCACAGCAATAATGAAAGCTAGGAAACAATAACACAAGACCAATATGAGGGAAAAATTACTTCCGTGTATTCTTTCCCAGGAAGCTGCTGGAGAACGTATCACCAAAAAGAAGGAAGCAACCACGTGGCACCTCAAACTGGGCGACTGAAGAGAGAGTTTCTCGAAGGGACTATTTAGACAGTGTGGCACTCTGGGCCTAGTAACACCCCCAGGCCCAGGCGGGCAAGCGGAGACAGTGGTTCAAGACTATGTGACAATGGCCACAGGCCAGGAGCTGTGGCTTCAGGTAGAGGGAAGGAGTCAGCAGGATAAATACCCCATCCTCGCTTTCCTCCCTCCTGCAGATCTAATGCTGTGCCTCCCACCGCGGGAAGCCAATCAAAGGCCACGTCAGCCTCTTGGGGGGGCACACAGCAGAGTGGAACAGGGAGAAGCGGAGTCGAGGGGCGAGTGGGGTGGCTGGAACATGTATATCCGGTTCAGAGGGAGATACAGGATGCAGGAAATCCTGCAGGTGCAGGAAAGCACGAGGCAAAGGGATTTCCCACCTTGAAGGTAAGCAGTCCTAGACCACTGTCCATGGCAGAGCCCAGATCAGAAGCAGACAGTGGAGAGTTAGGGGGCGAATATGCCAAAATAGAAATGAAGGAAGGGCCCTGGCTGGTGTAGCTCAGTGGATTGAGCTTGGGCTGTGAACCAAAGCATCGCAGGTTCGATTCCCAGTCGGCACATGCCTGGGTTGCAGGCCACGACCCCCAGCAACCGCACATTGATATTTCTCCCTCCCTCCCCCGCCCTCTCTCCCTCTCTCTTTCTCCCTCCCTTCCCTCTCTAAAAATAAATAAATAAAATCTAAAAAAAAAAAAAGGAAGGAAGGATGGGAGGGAGGGAAGGAAGGAGGAAAGAAGGAAGGAAAACAGTGGATTACCTGATACATTTCATGTCCTGAAAGAATATTTAAATTCTTCCTAAGAGTTAGGAGAGTAATTTATCATAGTCATGTAGCAAACAAAGCAAAGGAGCCAGGCAATTATTTATTAAGGAAAAATACAAAGTAGTACCAGGAAGGAAAAAATACTCAGCTCCATCCAGTGTGGGTGATTCCTATATAAAAGCCATGATAACGAATTCTGAATATTCATCTAGCAACAGGACTCGATGTGGGAATGGACAAGGGAAGTGCAAGTACACCCGTGCCTATGAATGTGGGGGTATTCAAATAGGAAATAGGTAATGTTTCAAACTGACACGTTAGGAAATAACAGCATAGCGTGTTTTTAGAAATACGAGTCTAAATATCAGAGCAGCGAGCCAAAAGACACAAAAGCGGCAGTGGCTCCCAGAGAATGAAGGGAGGGGCCGTTGTTGGGGGAGACACGGGCCCGAGACTGCATTTTTCATTATAATACTCTGGGTTTTTAAACCACGTACACGCAGTAATGTGATACAATTTTAATTGAATGAAAACCCCAACAAACTGTTGAATCTTCTTTTGTTAAAAGAAAGCAAAATGAAAACGTGGATAATTCTTTGATACCGGTATGGGGAAACACACAGAACCTTGTCGATGCCTTATCTTCCTCCGGTTCCGTGACTTCCAAGCGTTCTGTCCCCTGTGCTGCAGCTCCCTCACGTCTGATTAAATGAAGGGTATTTACCACCTTCCCAGAGAATAAGGAAGAACTAATAAAAAATGATTGATAAGTGTAAAGAGGCCTGAAAAGATGAGAATCCAGGGCAAGTCTTTCGGCTGAAATTTGTTCATATCTCACGAAAACATGAGAAATGAAAAAGAATTATAAAATGTAGGGATTTTCTTCAGAAGTTTTCTGCCTGGAGATAATTTTTTTTTATTAAACAAATACATCCTGCAAATGCTGTCAAGTATCACAACCAGAGTGGTCCTCCAATACCTCCTCTTAGCCAGTGAATTCAGTATTCAAGACAAAACGTGTCTAAGCTAAAATACGGCAACAATTAATAAAATAATAAAAGCTAACAATAAGCAGTGGCTAAATGACAAGCCTCGTGCTGAGCCCTTTAATTTGAATTTTCGCAGTGATCCTATGAGTTAGGTTGACTCTTTCCCGATTCTGCATATGGGAAAACATTTGAAGGGGTAAGTCATTTATCCAAGGAAGTGGCAGTCTGGATTTAAACTCAGATATGTCTTACTCAAAGGCGCAAGCTCTTTTCGACTCCCAGTGTATTTTGAGCAAAACCAAAAATGACAAGGTGAGGGGCGGTGGGAGCGGGGAAAGATCAGAAATCACTCCGGCTGCCAAGTCTCACGGCAGGGGTGGAGGGGTGGCAGAGAAGATGACTGAGGGCTGACTGAAACTGGGAAAGAGTGGTACTCCCTTAGGAGAGAATTCCACTATAAGGGTCACGTGAACGCCACCGGAACAAAGCAGAGTGTGCGGAGGATAATTCCCCAAACGGGTTGAGAGGCCTCTGAGCTGGGCACCGGCAGTGTAAATGATTACATGTATGCAGTATAATGTACAGTGTGGGGCCATCGTAGGTGTACAGTTGTTCGTATGGAAAATAATACAATAACGAATAAGCAATAATATAAAAATAAATTCCGTTTCATGTACTCACAACTGGAAACCTACTTTTGCCCACCCCTGCACTTAGGAATGAAGAATGGGTCAAAGTATTACTACAAAATCGAAGGCTGTTTGCTATCCTGAGAACATTCTCTAATCAAGTTTCTTAGAAGAAATTAATTGTAATACTACAGCATTTTCAATAGAGGGCACCAGGTGATCGAGATAGTTTTGAGCTTCAAGTTGACATAGTTAATAGTATCTTTCAGAACTGCATAGTCATGATTTTATTTTATTCTCTTTAAATTTGTTCTCTTTTTATTGAGCTATAATTGACATTGTGTTCACTTTTGGAGTACAACATAATGCTCTGATAAATGTATATATTACAAAATGATCACCACAAGGAATTTAGTTGACATTCATCATCTTACATAGTTAGAAAATTTTTTCTTGTAATAAAAACTATTTAAAATTTTTTATTTATTAAATTTATTAGGATGATATTGGTTAATTCTATAGGTTTCAGGTGTACATGTCTATAACACATCATCTGTATATTGCATTGCGTGTTCAGCATAGTCATGACTTAAAAAAGCATATCAAGTGTTCCAACAATGGAATAAGCCATAAATAAAATTAACAAAAGGAGAGAGGTTTGATATATAAATATTGGCAAGATCACTAAGGTCAATATTCCAGATGCTTATGCAATGATAGATTTTGTGTGTCTGTGTGATTCTATTCATAAAATAGTTACCATAACTTACCCGCAAGTCTCTACCAGGGCCACCAGGCAATGCCAGTTTGGCACCTGGCACTCACGAGAGAGATGGCTTAGGGCAGCAGAAGAAGCCTTGAGCCAAAAGCCAAAAGCCAAAAGGCTCAGATTTGACAGCGCCTACCCCTCTCTCCCTACCTATTGTCCTTTGTTAAGTATGTGGCCCAGGAGGAAATTGCTTCATCTCAGTTTCCATACCTCTAACATAGTATCATTGCTCCCTTGCTTATATGTGAAAGGGTGTTGCAGAGTGTTATAAATCCACAAGGTGTCATTCAAGTACAAACAGAGGAGCTATCAGAAAGAGAAGCACTGTTTGTGGCTGGTTTCCTGCAAAGCCAGGATGGCCCCTGCAGTCCAGAGCCTCCTCTCCAAAGGGCGTAGGGTTGCTGTTAATGAGCGGCATCTTCGGAGCTGCGTCTTCAGAGATGTGTCTTCGGAGCTGTGCATCAGCCATGCTTGTTTATCCGTGGCCTGTTATTACCATGAAGGCATGGGAGAACTGCTTTTTGCCGCATTCTTTGAAGACCAAGCTGAGGTGAAGAGGGAACATGCAAAGCAGTTGCTGAGACATCTAAGAAAATGTGAGGGTAAAATCTGCCTTCCAGTGATGAAGAGGCTGATAGAGATACCTGGGGAACTGGCTTGTGCGCTCCAGGGTCTGTCTGCAGTTGGAGAACAGGTTAAGCAAGCTCCTGAAAGACCTGAAGACCAGGGCTGCTGCCAAGGGTGAAACTGTGCTCCTAGGCTTCCTGGGAAAGTACCTGGACAAAAGCAGGGCAGGAACATGGGCTGTCTGGAACCCCAGCTTCCGGGATCACTGGGGATTAGAAAAGCAGGCCCGGAAGGAAGACACATTTCAAAAGCCTGCTGAAGCGTCAGGGTAAAAGGCTTAGCATCTGGAGGCAAAAAAGCAAGTAGTAGGCCCCCAAATCAGCTCCTTAAGAATTTCAGTCTTCTCCTTTTGAGAGAAGGCTGCTTTCCTTCATTGTTGTGTGAACACATGAGTCTGGTTGTGCATTATTTAAAAAAAAAGAAAGAAAGAAAAGACATTTCTGAAATTTAACAGAATGAGTTCTTTTAATGCTTTCAAAGAAGTCAAAGCTTTTATCAAGCACCTGAATCAATCCACCAAATATTAGTTAAACACCCAAGTGTATGGAAGTCAAGTTTGAGAGATGTTCCCCCTCCTGAAAGTGCTAACCAGTGTGGAAATCAAAAACTCCCTGAATAAAACAATTAGAGAATAACTTATTGCTTGACCTAATACTAAATACTAAGGGTAGAAAATAAGTTGTCAGGAAGAACAGAGGTAACAAACAAACAAACAAACTTGGACTATCTAGGTATCTTTATGGTTCTAAACCTGGAGATTCGTTCTGGAATACCGAGGATGCATAAAGTTTAGGTAAACCAACAAATTCAGATGGAGAAAGGGTCTGAGCAAGATCGCTGTGGCCCAAACCAAGTCAACCACATTCTCCATCTCAGGAATTCCGACTTGGGATTCGAAATAGGTTAGTCTCGAAGCAGCGCTGGAGCTGGAACACATAAAATTAGAGCCGCGGGTGGGCAGAGAAGTGGGATGAGCTGATCTGCGGAGAGGAGGAGCAAGAGAAAAGCCCTGATCTTGGCTCCACAGCCTGCGACATCCTGCTGGCGCCTCCAACTGCAGTGCTGTCCTGGAGTTCTGTGAGAAAGCTCTGTATCCTTATAATAATTACCCTCTTTGCCTAAATCGCCTCGGGTTGGTTGCTATGACTGAGAGCCAGTACGCCTTATCGGAGGCCAGCACCATCGTGAAAACAGGAAGGGATGTGATGAAGAGGCAGGCCTGACCTCAGCAGACCATTGTATACACAGAGCAGTGAGTAGGAAAGAAAAAACATAAGGCGAGGCACCTTCCTTGACAAGCATACGGTTAGTGGGCCGAGAAACAGCATGCCAGAAGGGCAATATCCTTCCCCATGCTGATATCAAAGATGCTTCAGGGGAAGGATGTGAATGAGCCCTGGGTGATGTGGGTCAGCGGGCTGGGCATCTTCCCACAAACCCCAAGGTCAGGACACACGCCTGGGTGACAGGCCAGGTCCCTGGTTAGGACTGTGCATGAGGCAACCAGTGGATGCTTTCTCATATACTGATATTTCTTTCCCTCTCTTTCTCCCTCCCTTTCCCTCTCTCAAAAAATTAATAAATAGAGTCTTTAAAACCCATTAAAAATAATTTAAGCAACATTGACATACAAGAAAAGGAGTCAGGAATCAGGCACTCACACCCGCAGGAGAAAGTCTTAATTTCTGGAGACGAATCTGGAAATATTCTTAAAATGAATATACTCTTTTTGACAAATGGGAGTTATCAAGTCCTTACTATGTGTCAGGGACTATTCTAGATACTAGAGACATAGTACTAAGTAAGAAAGGCAAATTTTCTGCCCTCGGGGAACTCAGTCTGAGGGAAGGAGAGGGAGAAATAATAAATAACAAATCAAGGACAATACAGCATATGATTTCTAGGAATTTAACACAGTAAATAATCAGACAAGTGTACATAGATGTAAGCCCAAGGATATTGACACATTGTGTGACTTGCCATATTAAAAAACTGGGAGCAACCTAAATGTCCAATAATAAGAAATTGATTACATAAATTATAGTATATCCAAATAACAAAGTACTATATTTAAAAAGTATTTTAAAATAGCAATAGCTAATGATCATTTAGTGCTTACCATGGACAAGATATGGTATTGTTCTAGTGTTTTATGTGCAGTAATTTATTTACTAAATACAGAAATCTGAAGCAGATGTTTCATTATCATCTCCATTTTGTGGATAAGGAAACTGCGGCATGGAGAAGCTAAGTAACGTACCCAAGTCACGTAGCTAAGAAGTGGCAGAGGTGAGATTTGAACCCAGAGAAGAGCTTCACTCTAGATACACGATACTCTTAGTGACACCATCTCCAGAAACAAATTCCAATACGGGAAAATACCCATACTAGAATTTTTGAGCTAAAACATGCAAGATATTGATCTAACTTGATACATAATTTTAAAATTAAATTAGGTATATATTTGTGCCCTAAAAAGGGCTAGAAGGAGATATTCCAAAATATTAATATATTATTTTTTTTCCAAACAGTAGGATGAGAGATTTTTATTTCCTTCTATATCTGTTTTATATTTCCAAAACTGGTTTGCACTTAACCCAAATTACTTAGTAAAAGGGACAAAATTTGTGCTGAGAACAAAGAATAAAGAGAAATTAAAAACTGATGGAAAAATAAGTGGGAACAGACACTAGTTTGCTACCATAATCCCTATAGTGAATCAAAAACCAGGAGAAAATCTAGTTTCTGGAAGTTGCTTCTTCCAACATGATTTTTAAAAAGAGTGTTGACGATGGACATTTAGGTCATTTTATTTGTCATTTTTACAACATGACATTAAAACAAAAAGAAAGGTTACATGTCCACAACAATTAATGACGGAGCTGACAAGAGCTAAGAAAACAATGCATATCATTCAGGGCAGGTGTGCTTAAAGTGCGACAAGGGGCATACACCGTATTTTAAACTGTTGCAAAAGTGGGAAGAATTGCCTCTGCACCAGTCAACTGATCTTAGTTGAAAAGAACGGTAGAAACTCCATAGACAGAGATGGGAGGTGAAGGGTGTGTGCTAAGCACTCCGTCAGGCGTGAACACGGAAAACCATGGCATCTGTTGAAGCTGGTGCTGTGGCGCAGAGCACTGTGCATCCCGGGCGCCCTGCCAGGAATGTATGCCCTCAGTTTCTTCCCCCTATTCAGCTCCAAGACCTAAAAACTAGGCTAACAAAACTAGACAGGAGATTGCAAAGGCTTTCAGATATCTTTCCAGGACTGCCCAAGCTGTCCAGAGGAAAGACCTGAAGATACCAGCACTGGGGGTTCCTTAACATAGTGGGCCACAGCAACTCACTCTACAGCAGATTTCACAGGTGACAAGCATGACTCACGGTCTCAGAGTTCACAGTCAACGTTTTTCGTCATTTAAAACAGATGAGCAAAGATCACAGTTATCTGAAGAAAGCCTCTAACAAATATGTCGAAGTAACCTGGACAGAAAGAAGACCATGTGGCCTGGCCCGGTGGCTCACTTGGTTGGAGTGTCATCCCAAACGCTGAAAGGTTGCAGGTTTGATTCTCAATCAAGGCACATTCCTAAGGTTGCAGGTTCAATCCCCCTGTTGTCAGAGTGTGTACAGGAGGCAAACGATCAATATTTCTCTGTCACATTGATTTTTGTCTCTATTTCTCTCTTTCTCCCCCTTCTCTCTCTAAAATCAGTAAAAACATATCCTCTGTTTGGATACGAAAAAAGCCTACGAGGAGAGAAGAATACTCCAAAAAGAAAATCCTCATTCCTATCCACAAAGCAAGAACGTGATGCCATATAAAACACACATTCAAAACCCAAAACATCAGTTCTTGTAAATTAACACTTTGAGAATCTAAATGGAAATTTTAATATCTGGCAGATGATGCTGAACTGTGGAAACTTAAGTAAAGGAAAGCGTAAAACGTGGAGATGGAAAAGGGGGAGAGGGAGAAGGAATTAGAGGGCTAATCTGGATGGGACAGCATCCAGATCAGTGGAGTCCCAGAACAAGAACAGAGAAAATGAAAGGGAGAAACTAATAGATGAGCATGTTCAAGTTGAACTGAAAGATGTGAGTGTCCAGATTGAAAAGACTTATGTAGTGTGCAGCGCAATGGATAAAAATAGACCCATATGAAGACACATCACAAAAGTTCAGAAACCTGAAGACAATGAAAAATTGTATAGGTTTCCAGAGGTAAAAACAGAACATATAGTATGGACCATGAATTAGGATAATTTCGGACTTCTTGGGTAGGCAGAATTCTAACTACAAGAGTCCCTGTCCCCTGCATACCGATGTGCTATGAATATGATGGATTTCACCCCCATTCGTACTAAAACTGCCCATTTTAGTTTCAAACCTTATAAAACTTTCTTTTTTCTGTAGAGGTAGGTATATCTGCCCTGGCCAGGTAGCTCAGTTGATTAGAGCCTCATCCCAATATGCCAAGGTCACAAGTTTGATGCCTGGTCAGGGCACATACGAGAATCAAAACTGAATGACTAAATCAAAACTGAATGACTAAATAACTGGAAGAACAAATCAATCTCTATCTCTCTCTCTCTCTCTCCCCCCGCCACCCGCTCCCACTTTCTCTCTTGTATAGGTTTAAAATCAATTTTAAAAATCCATAGGCATGTATATCTTTGGTGAAAACAAACAATTAAAAAAAGGAGGCAGTGAAAGGGATCTCTACAAATTAACTATAAATGGCTTTTTGAGAGGCAAACTCCTGACAACCATCTGACCATAAGGAAGTTGTTTTCATGTATCTATTTTTAAGAGCAAAAAAGTTTTATTGTACTTTTTTGAGCAGAGGAGGCATGTTTGTTGTGGCAAGCGGGGATGGAAAGAAGTAGATGGAAACTATCTTAGGAATGGACTCAATAGAACTTGGTGACCAATTGCCAGGTGGACCAGGGCAGTGATAACACGGAAGCTGGGAGGAGGGAGGGAAGAGTCAAGGATGGTTCCCTGGTTTCTGCCTCAGAGTGTCCAGGTGGATGGTGGTACCATTTTCTGAAAGAAAAAAAAAGGCATAGAAGAGGAATAGAAAATTGAACAGACAGCAAAGAATTTTGATTTGAGACATGATCAAATAAAGCACCTATGGGACACCCAGGCAGAGAAGGCAAGTGGCCCAGGTGTAGAGAACAGGAGTCCCTAAGAGAGATTTGGCCCAACAGAAGAGGACTGGGAATATAATGACACAAATAAGCTGATGAGGCGTCAGGGAGCGGGAGAGTGCTTTCCTGGGGATGGACCTGCTTGCTAAACCCATTTGGAAGTGAGACTTCAAAAGGCTGTGGGGAGATGGACAATTTTAAGTTAGAGAAGCTGAAAAGCCCTAAATTGCTCTAAGAGGAGGGTGCACGAGGGGTTGGGAGTGACGGAGGAGACGCTGTAGCTGGTAGCATTGGGAAAGGCTTCAAAAATGTTCAATGAGGAATTGAAAGTTATTTGTTGCATGGTATGCCTTGCAACTGCACATTTTCCTCCCCATGAAATCTTTAGTAAACACTGGCTTTCCTTCTCAGTATTTTGTGAAGTGGATTTGTTTTGGGGGGATGTGACAGAAAATGAACTGTGTCTCAAGGTTTGTACAGGGCGAGACCAGATGTGTGTTCACGGAAGCGTGGTGACATGTCTACAGTCAGGGCATTTGCAAATGTCCCCGGTGAGAAGTAACACCAAGTGGTACCCAAGAGGTCACTGTGGTTACACAGGGAGGTCTCTGATCATCTCAATTCTCTTTTTTTTTTAAAAAGTTTTGTTGTTGTTTTTCCTCTGTTCCTTCATTTCTGCTTTTTTTTTTCTTTTATATTTTAAATATTGAGATACAACTCACATATAAGATTAGTCATGCCCTGCTTAGTGGTGGGAATAGGTTCTGAGCCAGCAGACTTTTTCTATAAACTCGTAAGACTAACTTTATTTTCAATGTTATTATATTGACTCTAAGTGGCCGAAGGTGGTGGTGGTAAAAATAGAAAGCAAAGTATGGATCTGCAAAACCTACCTGAGAATATCTCAGAAGCAAATACATCAGGAGCTGGGAACATCAGCCTCTGGAAAGCGAAAGAGGAGGCTGGAAAACAGAGGAAGAGGGAAGACTTACCTTCCATGGGATATCCTAAAACGCCATTTGACTTTTATAGCTCTGAGAGTTTACGGGTGACGGAGCCCTTGTTGACCCAAAGGCGGGGACCAAATGAGCCTGACCTCCAGGGTTTCCTGAAGGTTCTCCGTGATGATGATGACACCATCCCCCCAGCTGTTACTGTGACATAGAGAAACCAGTTCTCGAATACCACCCACGGGACGCTGAGCCCGGCTGCCTGTTGGGATCGAGGCCCTGATGTGTGCTACCTGTGACTCAGCTGCTGCTCACAACACATCTTGTGGTGTCGAGCCCATTAAGTCAGCACCTGACCAAAACTGGCTCCCTCCCTCTTTCAAAGTCTTGTGTTGGTTGACTCATGTTCTGCAGTTTCCCAGTAAGAGTGAGAAAGAGATTTTTAGGCTGTGAAGGTCCCCCCTCTCTTCTTTTTCCTTCTAGTGTCCACAGACTTGAAGCTTGAGAGAACAAAATTAAAGTTTAAAACATTTGTTTTAACAACGGGGAGAAAGGTGGGACAACTGTAACCGAACCACAGTATTTTTTTTAAAAAGAAACAGAAAAAAACATTGTTTCCATGTAGCTGTTTGTCATGAATGATTTTGCTATATCTTTGCTTAGAAAATATTGAATTTCTGACTTTTTAGCAACAACAAAATACATCAAAAGGTGTTATTAAATGTCTCTACTTTTTTCAAGGAGTAAAATTAATTATTAGAGATAAAACAACACACGTAAACCCTCATTGGGGAGTGGGGAGAGAGCGATGGTGGAGGTGGTGGGGGGGAGAAGGCTGGAGATGGGAGTGCTTTAGCTGATATCCTATTTTCCTCAAAACTCTTTAAGCATTAGAAGTATTTTTACTGACAACAACGAAATACAACTTTAGAACTTAAAGTATAGGCAGTACCACATACCAGTGCTATACATATGGAAATAATGACTAATAAAAGGGTTTTTCTATCTATGTGCCTAAAGGCATGTATTTTAGTACAAAATCACTATTTTCCTCTTCCTCCATAAAGAAAGAGTGAAAAATTGTGATAATTTTTTGACTATTACTTTTCTGTGCTGTGTTAGCTGAACTTAAAATACATTCTGAGTGTTTTCTGCTTCCTGAAAGTATTATCTTTGAACTTTTCCCAAATTTAACACCATAAACCTATACATGGCAACAACTTTGGCTTTGTCTTAAAACCTAAGTGTGATTTTTAATTAAAGTAAATATCCTCAAAATGCACAAAATACAAAAATGACATGAAATGACGTATGCAGGCCCTGGGGCATTTGTTCGGTTCACCTGCCCCACGGAGGCTAATTAACTGCTTTACGGAGTGGACCGCTCCTGTGCGCCTTCTCACTCCAATCACAGCTGCACTTCCGCCATCGACCTGCCCATTTTCTTCTCCCCGCGAGGATCTAGGAGAAATGGAAGAAAGAACCAGTTCTTCAGCTCTTGAACTTCAAGGGGGCGGTAGGTTACAAAGTATAATGGATGCCATGGTGTGCCACCCACGCTGCCAGGGATATTGACCGCTGGCTCCAACTCCAGAATTCTCTGGGAGCTGCTCTCACGGGATGAGAGCTACTTCACCCAAGTCACGTCCGCAGGAGTTTGTGCTCCCCTCCTGGGAACAGTCCCCAGACGATGACTGGCTGATGTGAAGTTGTAAAGGTCTGTCCTCTCGCCTGGAGGTGAGACAGCTCTGCGGGAACTCCCAGCTCCTGAACTTTTTGAGCATCAGCAGAGGCCTCTGTTGTTGCTGCATCAGAGATGGACTCTTCCCACAATCCTCACTCCCAGGGGTGTCCCTGAGAGTAGCCCTCAGTCAGCTTTCTGCACAATCGCCATCTGAAGTCTGTCTGCTTCTGGGGAAACTACCTAAGACATGTGGGTTGGTCCCCTCCCCCACCCACTTCGCCCACCGGAAGTGAATCAGTTTATCGTGATGAATCTGGACTTCTTTCCCCTCCATGTCCCTTTAATTTCCCAGCGTGTTTTGCTCCTGTAACTCCCTGTAGCGGCAGGTTGCAGAGCTGTCCTAGAACGCAGAAGCTTCAGGGCCGCAGTAAAACGAATGCGGGCTTGTTTCTTGCCTATTTCATAGCTACCCAGAACGACGTTCTGGACTTTCTCTGTACATTCAGGGGAGAAGATGGAGTCCGTGAAATTAAATAAGGCTAGCTGACCTTGATGGACAGCATACTCATGACTAAGGCCTGGCCTTATTTTGCCATGATCTGCCCAAGTGAGCTAATAGGTTCAAATGGAAAGCTTAAAAGTGAACTTTTAAGACTACTTCTATAAATCTTGCTGTCCCTATTAATGACAGTCATCCAAAATCATCTGAAATTATGAGAGCTTTTACATTTCTCCAATAGATTCTGGTTGAAGATGGCAGATTGATCATATGAATTTATCTCCTCTCCTGCCTAAGACACACCCCAAAAAAAAATTTTTTAAGAAAATGGTAGAAGAAAAAGCAGCAGATAAGAAATTTCAGCAAGCTTTTGAAAACCTGAAATCAGATGAAGTAGTAACTGATTTGCAGAACAGAAACTGAATAACCCTAGGAAAAAAATACATCCTGTGTCCTCCAGACAACTGGCTGCCTCCAGCCTAATCATCCTGAACCTAATACACAGAACAAAGGGACCCAGAGAAAACAGAGGTAACCTAGGAAGAAGAAAACTCTTTAAACCTTTCAGGTACCTTTCCCTTCTCCCTCTTTTCCCTGTTCCCCTGGCCCCCCTCCCCCACACCTAACCTTTGCCTTTCTCCTATGCTCCTGGGGCCCTTCTTTTGCTTCTGTAACTTATTTCCTGAGCCCACACAGCCCAGCTGGCTCACTTCTACTACTCTCAAAACAAACAAACAAACAAACAAAAACCCTCTAAAACTTTCAGAGAGGTCAAAGATTATATGACACCCATTAAAAACAAAACAAAATGAAACAGAATGCTATTAAAAATAAACAAAGTACATAAAAGATATTTTAGAAATTAAAAATATAATAGCCAAGTCAACGATGTGGTTATACAGGTTGGAAGGGAAAATGAATGAAATCTCCCAGAAAGCAGAAAAAGGTACAAAAGAAAAGAGATGTAGAGAATCAATCCAGAAAGCCAAAACCCAAGTTGTAGAATTCTTGCAAAAGGGGTCAGTAAATAGAGATGAGTAAAGTATAAAAAAAAAAGCTAGAAAATTCCCCAGACCCAAAGGACAGAAGTCAACCAATTGGGAAAAAAAATAATAATATAATAAAAAATACTTAAAGCCCTAGAGAAATGACTGAAAAAAAAAAAACTCACACAAAAGTATGTCCTTGCAAAATTTTAAGATTTTATTTACTTATTTTTAGAGAGGGAAGGGAGGGAGAAAGCGAGAGAGAAACATCAATGTGCAGTTGCTGGGGGCCGTGGCCTGCAACCCAGGCATGTGGCCTGACTGGGAACCGAACCTGTGATGCTTTGGTTCGAAGCCCGCGCTCAATCCACTGAGCTACGCCAGCCAGGGTATGTCCTTGCAAAATTTTAAAACACCATAGATAAAAAGAAGATTCTAAAAGTAGAGAGGAAAAATAGGTCCCATTCAAAGGAGCAAGAAAGAAAATGGCGTGAGAATTCTGTTATCAATACTGAATGCTAGAAAAGAATGAAGCAATGCATTCAGAATTCCGAGAAGAAAGTATCTTTCAAACCAGAAGATAAAGAAATTTCGTTTATTCAAGGAACCAGAAAACCTATTTTCTGTTCACCCTTTTTAGGACTTGACTAAGGATGTTCTCTAACCGAAACTGGATGTAGATCAAAACAGAAGCATGGAATTGAAGAAACAGTATGAAGAAGCTGGCCCAGTGAACAATCAACATAGATTGAAACAGGAAAGAGGCTTCCGCACGTGAGTCTCTAGGAAATGAGAAAACTGGTCGTTTCTCTGTTACATGTGAGCACTGGGGGAAAACTGGCAGCTTGTGAATCTATTCAAGCTGCTGTAAAAATATTTTAAATCCTTTTATTTTTCATTTTCATTTTATTTTAAATGTACTCTAGAGTCGCAAAAAAAAGAAATACTATCATAGGACATTTTGGAGTACTAAAGTGAACAGTATTTACATAGACATAACACAGATTAATTGAACTGACAACTATGATGTAATTATTTTAGAAGTGTGATAAGAGGGGGGAGAAATTATAAAAAGGTTTAATCCACTTGACCGTAAATTCCACAAAGTCAGGGATTTGTCTCTGTCGTCGCCTCCGGAATCCTGAGCACAGGAAGCAGAGTCTGGCACGTATCAGGTGCTCGGCCAACACCTGACTTGCTGTCGTATGCCACACCAATAAAGTCAGTGAATGCTATATAAAAGGGGTAGATCAAGAAGCAGCTCTGTAGGATGCCACTAGGAGTATGGAGATAGGTAAAATATAAACACATACACGCAGAGAAAGAGCGAAAATGATATAAAAGCAAAAAATTATTGTTTCTGAGGCCATCGTTGGGAGACAGTCTGAAGGGGCGGGACAAGAAACTACTGTTCATCTTTTACCGATCTGGTGCTCTTTGGTATTTTTTAAATTATGTGTATGTAATAAATATTTTGATTAAATTTTTAATGAAGACCGATACAAGTTTTAAATAAAACAATTTTCTCTAATAAAATATTTTTAAGAGAAAGTACTGAACGCCTGAAACCTTTATAATTTTTCTAACCAAGGTCATTCCAATACATTTAATTAAAGAAAAAAGTATTTAGCAATAGAAGCTGAACAGAAAGTGATCGAGGATCCTTCATTATGAAAAATATGCCAGCCTTGGCTGGTGTGGCTCTGTTGCTTGGGTGTCTTCCTCAGGGCTAAAGGTCACCCACTGGTTTGATTCCAGTCGGGGCACATGCCTGAGTTGCAGGTTCATTCCCTGGTTGGGGCGTGTGCCACAGGCAGCCAATCAGTGTTTCTCTCCCATGCCAACATTTCACTCCCTCTCTTTCTCCTTCCCTTCCCCTCTCACTAAAGATAAATAAATATAATCTTTTTTAAAAAAAAGAAAAAATATGCCAAACAAAAACTCAACTTGCTTTTCTGGCACCATGACAATCAGTATGTCAGAAAGGGTGAGGGTGACAGAGCCAATGAAATTCTAGTTTAATGCACTGCACTGGAACGGCATGAGGTTTTAATAGATTTAGGGAATACATTAGTGGTGATTTATTTTGCACGACTTCTGATGTAACCTAGTTTTATGATAGTGGGCAAGTTTAAAGCATGCCGTGCTATGCAATTACAGCTATTAAACTTATTGTATTTGCTACAATATGGATGAATCTTGAGAACATCACATTAAGTGAAATAAGTCAGAAAGAGTTAAAAACCATACAATTTTACTCATATGTGGGATATAAAACTGAAAGCAACAAATTAACAATAAGAAAAACAAACGGAAACTTATAGACACAGACAGCAGTATGGTGGTGGCCAGAGAGAAAGGGGTTTGGAGGTAGGAGAACATTAAGGGGGCCAAATATGCGGTGACAGAAGATGATTTGACTTTGGGTGGTGGGCACACAATGCAATACACAGATGATGCATCATAGAATTCTACCCTTGAACCCTATATAATTTTATTCATCAGTGCCACCCCAATAAATTTAACTTAAAAATATAAATAAACACACAGAAATTTTTTTTAAAATTTAAAATTATTGTATTGGTAAGCAAATGATATTTATTTGGTCACGTTAAGAAATCTAGGTAGGTTCTTTTCAACAGAGGGAATTCAAGGTAGATGATTCATTCTCTTTCCTTAGCTTTGGTGCTAAAACATCAACAATTCTTATGGGTTTCTAACCGCCCCGCCCCCACCATCCCCAAATTGGAATGTTTACCACTTTCCTTCCTTTTCTAACATTAGGAACCTATGCCTCTTGAACTGAGTTTTAGCAGGTCCTTCGACAACAGTGTGTAAAGCAGAGTGTGGGCTTCAGAATCAGGTAATGCTCATCACAAATCCCGTTGTCTACTAACTTGATGACCATGAGCTACTTAACCTCTCCAAGCCTCAGTTTCTACACCTTTAAAACAGGGATATTAACACTTAGCATATCACACTGTTAATAAAAATCAGAGGTCAGTAGACAGGGTGAATTCCTAGTAAAGTGCCCGATACTTAACTTCATAGATGGCAGGTAACATCACTATTTAGGGCTCAGAGATTCCATTGTTTAATTTTGTGACATATTTTTCTCATCTTCCCGCAAGTTCACCTAATGCCATGTATATATATTTATTTTATAAAGCCAATCAAAATGAATTAAGGTTTGGTTCTCAGGATTCCACAAGACCCTCTGAGATAGCCGTGCTGTTGCCAAACCAAGGGCCTGGGGCTTTCTGCAAAGCATTTGCTTCACAGTGATAATAGTGTGTAGGAGGAACCACAGTGACAACTGTTAATTGAGTGGTGGGTACGTGGGGTGTTTATTAGATCATTCTGTCTACTTGGTACATATTTGAAATGTTCTATACTAATGAGCTAGAATAAAGATGGGCTCCCAAGAAAGGAAAAGATGCTAACTCAGTTTCCCTGAGCAAAGAAAGCATGTGTTGGTACAGATCCTCTCTTGTTCACTGGGTCAAGTTAGAAAAAGAAAGAGTCCATTTTCTTGTAAATATTTTCCATTATAAATTCCATTTTTGCTTTTATTATAAAGAGCACACTGCCTGACAATAATGAAGATGTAATCTCTGGCCAGCTCAGCCCCCCTCGATCTGCTAAGCACCGGAAGGAGAGACTGCAGGTAGATCTAGGCAGGAAGCAAAGTGTCAGAGAGTCAGCCGGTGGCACTCTCTCTGCATTGACACTAAATCAGAACTCAGTTAATGACTAGGACTGTTTGTTGCCTAAGCACTTGTTTTGGGAGAGACAATAAGATTGAGCGTGTCGCTATTAATAGATTTAAACACTTCCCTCTTTTTTTTTTCTGGCAGTGTTTATTGCAAAAGTCCAAGTATTGCTGGTGGAAACCTAGATAATCGTTGTTTGGATAATTATTCTTGTCAGGAAACTCCATTGGTGGCTTTCATTAAACAAAAAATGATGTTGCTTTTCCTGCCCTAAACTATTTGACTGGGTTGTTTATACGTGAAGTTGTGCCAAGCCCAGTCTTTCCCACAAAGGCTGTGTTTTGCTGGTCCTTTCGGTGATTCATCCACTATACACACATAAAAATTATAGTTCACAAGGTTGTTGTAAGAATTAATTAATGTTTGCTGTGCACTTTATGATCCCCAGATCATAAAGGCTCTAAGGAAATGCAATGTGTCTACATAGTGTAACATTGGTACACAATGTAAAAAATGTTGGGATCTTTTTGAATGAAAGATTGAGTAGTAACTTCAAGTTATTTTTATTAGTGTTTGCAGAAGAGTCAAACACTATTTGGAGGAATATAACGAAACCCCAGAGATTTGCCTCGTGAACACGTAACTGACAAAAGAAGGAAGTAGACAATAATTATGTTGTAGACTAAGGAAATACAGCTTTTTGCTTTTGGATAGCTAATATGAGAAAGGAAAAAAGCAACAAAGAAAGAAAAGAAAAAGAAAAAAAACACATGGTCAGTGTTCAAAGGACATAGCCTAACAGCAATAATGAAGATCCTTCATTCTTGACATACTTTTCCCATGGAGATGAACAATTATAAACTGGCCAAAAAAGCTTATCGGAAATACTTGATCTTGTCTTACTCCTCATAGTTTTGCTTGTGGCTGGGGGAAGACAGCTCAAAGGAAGAGGAGGGAGGGAGGGAGGGAAAACTGGGTAAACATCAGCAGACACAGAAAAAACCTGAGCATTATTTTGGACCCACCTTCTTTCACTGCCTCTGAAGATGAAGGCCTAATAATAGTTCCTCACAAGTATCAGTTCCTCCTGTCTATGCCCCTCTGCCTCACTCCCGCTGCGTCCCTTAGGTCGGGATTGCTCCGGTCAAGAGCTCCCTCCCGGGCTGTTCTCCCCGAACATTCTCATCCTGCATGCCAAACGCATCACAGCTCAACTCTCTTCCTGCTCCGAAGGCCTGTTATTGTCAGGCCGCACTCCACCTGTCCTGCAGGAGCTCTGTTCAGTCACACGGTTCTCCTTGGAGTAATCTCCCCTTCACAGTCTTTAAACCACCGGGAGGCACTGTCCTTCCCCTCGACCAATCGAGATGTCACCCGCTCTTCAAGTTTCTGACCCACTCTAAAGCCTTCCCTGACTACGCCGCTCACAGTCAGCCTTCTCTTTCTGACCTTTTTGGTGTCTGGGCACCTAGAGTTTGCACCACGGACTTTCGTGTTTGTTGCCCTTACCTACACGGTAAGGCTTAACCTCCCTGAGGGCAAGGGCTGGTCTGGATATGCATTTTGCACGTCGCAGAGTGAAGCACTGAGAAAGAGCACATTAAGCATTTGCTTGGCTGATCCTAAGTGTGCTCTGCTGTTGTGTCTCTTTTAAACCAGGGTCGTGGGGTCCTGCGAGGCCCACTGACTTTGGAACCAGAGCCGAATGAGAATGCCACCTCTGCCTTATATATATTCCACTTCTGTTGCATGAATGTGGGCACGATTTTTATTTTCTAACATCTAAAGAGCTTCCAAGACAAATACTAGACATGCCCATCCAGCCCCTGACCTGTGGAAAAGAACCATCAGTGTAATAGGAGAGGAATGTTTCATCAGCCACTTCCAGAGCCTAAAGGAAATAGTACTGGCAAATGTTTGACTTTTCTTGCTACAGTTCTATTCTCACTAATGAACTTTCTGGTTTTCCAGGATCCCTGATACCAGGAAGAGAGAGTCCCAGGTGGAGAGGAAGAGTTTCCAGACACTGGCATGGAATAGATCACATAACATTATGGCTCTGTACTAGTGTCCTATGAGTTTGGCCAGTGCGGATTGTCTTAAAGACACTCCTTATCTTTTAAGTAATTGAGAAAGTCCAGTGGATAAAGCAAACAAACAAACAAAAAGGCTGAGAAACAGTGGAAATCCTTCCACATCCTCTGACAAAGAGGGCCGGCCAGGGTAGAACTCCTAAGCCACATTCCCAACTCAGTCCCCAAGACTGCCGCACACGTCTACTTGTCAGACCATCTGTCCGGATTTTGGCTATGCCAAAGGAGCCACACAGGGCAGTGGTCAAGAGAGGGGACATTAGAGCTGGGCAGCCTCAGTTTGAAGCCCAACTACGTTATTTATGAAGTCACCTTGAGCCAGCAGTCAACCGTTGCATGTCTAAGTTTCTAACTGCACCCACCTCACAAGGGTGTCCTGAGACACGAACATATGTAAAGCATTTTAAACAGGGCCCAGCATATAAGTCCTCATAAATAATAACCATGCAAAAGGCAAGTTTCAGAGAGAACTATAATAAAATTAGTTTAACCCCAGTCTGCTGACTCATTTGGGTAAAATATGAGGAATAATTTAAAGAACCTGTTGAAAGTTAGCAAATACTGCTACTTCCCCATTTTTGCCAGTTTCTTTTAACCACAAATTTGTTTCCCCATAGCAATTGACAGTGATTCCTTAAACACAAAAAGAGCCCCTGGGCTTTTTTCCTGAGGTCCCAGTCTTGGGAGGTGAAACCTAGGAGGGATGGCGGCCCCTCTGAAGAAGGAAGGAAGATGAGAACTATTCCACAAGCCCCAGGGAAAGAAGGTCTTCAGAGATGTCACTGGATCCCAAGAAATGCTCTATCATCTCCTTTTGAACCAGAGCTTCTGACCTAATTAAAGGTCGGCTAGATGCTTGCTCTCAGCTGTAGGAAGAGATTGTCTTCAATCCTTCAGTGGGTAAAGTTGTTTGTAATACAAGTAAGCTCTCAGTTAACACCCAAAGATGTGCATGACATGCTCCTTCATGAACATTCTTCTAGATCGAAATATATTGTTATCCAATATATTCCTTGGATGATTTAGAACAGGGATCCCAACCTCCTGGCCATGGACCAGTGATGGTCCATGATCTATTAGAAACCAGGCCGCACAGCAGGTGGTGAGCAGCCCAGGTCCGCTGCTGAGGCTGCTCCAGCCCATCCAACTGGGCCCCCGTGTGAGCCCACCTTGGCCATGATGGTCCTTGGCTTCCACAGCAGCCACCAGGACTTCTCTTTCATGCCCTGGAAGCTGACAGTCACCAAGAGAGACCCACATCATGAAGTTGACAGACAAGTTAGCTGATGAATTGCATATGCCATCCCTCCCCAAAATGATATTTGAAGACGTTTTAAGAATCCAGCACTGTTCTGGCTTTGGCATGGAGCTCAATGCTACTGATGCTTTACGGTGTATAAACAGCTACCAAGGAATGCTCCAAGCAGTCTGTGCGGAAGAGTGGCAGGAAAGCAGGACGGGGTGAACACCAAGGAGGTTGTTAAACCATATGATTGGACCTATACAACAGGTTATAAGGGAACATTACTTGGAGAATCACTCAAGAGAAAGGTCGTGCCCACAACACATCATATAAATACAGAGAAACTGAAAGTCAGAGAGCAGATTAAGTTTTTTGAAGAAGTTCTCCTGTTTGAGGATGAACTTCATGATCATGGAGTTTTAAATCTAAATGTGAAAACTAAAGTAATGCCTTCCTACTTTTTTCTTGCCATTGCATTTTTTTTTTGAGAATTGATGGAGTGCTTATCAGAATGAATGCCATGAGACTTTACCAGAGGCTGACAAGACCTATATTTGATGAGAACATACATCGTGAGAGAGCAAAATTGCTAATATAACTAATGCATGCTCTGCCTTCCTTCTTCACCGAGCCCAGTGAAGTAGCACAGTATTTCCTGATCAAGAAGGCCATTTGTGAGAAGCTAATTTTTCTAGAAAGAATACATCACAACCCCACAGACTCACAAGAAAATGCACCTGTGGAATAAAATGTGGTGTACCACACACTCACCGTGGAATCTGATGGAGACCTTGACTACGTGGACGGGGGTATTTTTACTAGGAGAATTAATTGCCTTGTCTATGTGCAGATTTTCAGTAGCCTTAAAGGGAAAAAATAAAAGACAGTTGCAGGCAAAAAATTAATTAATTAATTAATTAAAAAATAAAGTCAAGGCAGAATATCCTGAGATTGCCACAACAGCACTGAAAAGCCCGCTTCCATTTCCAACATCCTGTCTTTGTGAAGCAGGTTCTCTGCAGTGACCGCGACCAAAATGAGATTAGGAGTAGACTGGACATAAGCAGCACACTCCAGTGTCCCTGTCTCCTGTCACCCCCAGATGGGACCGTCTAGTTGCAGGAAAACAAGCTCAGGGCTCCCTCTGACTCTGCATTACGGCAAGTTATGTAATTATTTCCTTACATGTTACAATGTAACAATAATAGAAACAAAGTACATGCTACATGTAATGTGCCTGAATCATCCCGAAATCATTCCTCTCCTCTCCCGCCCCTCTCCCCCCATCTGTGGAAAAACCGTCTTCCACACAACAAGTCCCTGGTTCCAAAAAGGTTGGGGACCACTGGTTTTGAACACTGATGGAATTCTTTAAAAATTTACTCCAACCTTCCACAAATATTTCTGTCTTCAACATTTTAGGGTGGTTCAAAACCAAATTGATCTTTTGGTTTTGTTCCAAAATTTTCTACTGTGTATACTTGGAAAATATGTATCCAAACATTCTGGGTGGGTTTTGTCCCTTCTGTTCTCTGTCAGCACAGTCCAAGGGTCCCGATTCTAGGGCTGACTGTCAAGACTCGGGCCCCAGCTCCGCCACAGTTTTTGACAAGTGACCTCGTGGCAAGCTTGATCTTTCTCTTTCCTCCATGTCCTTATTTATAAAATGGAGATACTAATGATAATAATAATGCCTATTTATAAGTCTGTTGTAAGAATTAAACGAGTCAGTACATTTCGAATAATGCCTGACACATGGTAAGCAATTAATATTAGTTGCTATTGTTACTAGTTTTGGTTTCATTTATTGCATTATCTCAAAACAAGTTCTAATACATCTTACCCAAAAGGCAAAATATGTTTAGCATATGATTTTAAAAGGCACTTAGCACAGGTGTATCTGCAGAGCCCTCTTCTTCTGGCTCCCTGTGGTCTTGGTGAAGTTACTAATCAAGGTCTCGATTCTCACCACCCCAAGTGTGGGCACACACATGCCGCCGTTTGGGCCCGTCCTTTCCTCCTGGACTTTCCTGTGCGTTGTGCTGAGGATGAGGTTGAGAGTGGGGCGCTTCCTTGGTTTTCCACTATGAACAATAAAGAAGTAGCCCTGGGACTACCGACCACACTCTCCCTACCTGTCTGCCACAGAAGAGAGTGATGCCAGCAGACGACGCATGGCAGACAGTCCCAGAGCTGAAGAGAGAACAGATCTCTCCCTGCAGAGATAATCCAGCACAGCCATATGAGTCATGTGCACCATGGCGAGAGAATTCATGCCGCAAAGAGTCCCGGTCTGAAGCCCCACCCATTACGTTTACATAAATACGCTTCAGCGGTCACTTGTGACTATATATATATATATATATAGTGTGTGTGTGTGTGTGTGTGTGTGTGTGTATAGTCTCTGTCTGCGCACCAATCAAATCTGAAAAGCAAAATGATGTTTACAGGCTTGGAAATCCACCCCTAAATGAAATATACATTTCTGGATTAATATGTCTGGCTTCTTTTGAGGCCACATGACTAGGCAAACCCAATTTAAAATCTTCAAAAGCTCCCTTGTATAGACAGGATTTTTGAATCCTGGCATAACAGCATCTTTTTAAAATTAATTTTTTAAGTGACGGTAAAAATAGTTACCTTCTTAACCATTTTTAAGTGTTCAGTTCATTGACGTTAACTGTATTCACATTGCTGTGGAACAGACCTAGCAAAGCTGAAATTCTATGCCCATTAAACATCTCCCAGATTTCCCATCCCTCCTCCTTGGCAACCACCACCCACTCTGCTTCCACGAATCTGATGACTCCAGAAACCTCACAGAAGTGGAGTCACACAGTATTTGTCCTTCTGTGACTGGCTTATTTCACTTAGCACAGTGTCCTCAAGGTTCACGTATGTTCCCGCATATGACAGGGTTTTTCTTTTCAAGTCTGAACAATGTTCCACTGTGTGTATATATACTACATTTTCTTTATCCAATCATCAGTAGATGGACATTCCGGTTGATTCCACCTCTTGTCTATTGTGAACAAGGCTACAGTGAACATGGGTGTGCAAATGTATGTTCAATACTCTGCTTCAGTTCTTTTGAATACCCGCAAGTGGGATGGCTGGACCACAGGTGTTTTGATTTCAAAAGAAACCGCTATGCGCTTTCCAAAGCATTTCACAGTGTCGCTAACAACACGTAAGAGAAGCAGTTGCTCCATACCCTTGCAAACTTTGTGGGTGGCCGTCCTCAGAACACTAACATGTAGTAAAAGAGGTGGGTCTGTTAAAAAAAAAGACTGAGAAGTACTGAGCAGAGAAATCGGAGAAAAAAATCCAGGTGTGATTTCGTAAGAAGGCAAAGGAAGAGAATTTTCCAAGAGAGAGAGACTGATCAAGATCTCGTGTGATTTTGCTCTGCCTCCAATACAGTTTCCACTCTCTAATTAGGGAGTAATTTTTCAACAAGCAAATTTTATCATGTCCCTCCTTAGCCTTTCAGACCTCACATTGCTATTCTAATAGGGTGGCCAGATTTAGCAAATAGAAATACAGGATGCCAAGTTAAATTTGAATTTTATACTGGCAATGGGTAATTTTTTCAGTGTAAGTATATTCAATGTAATATTTGGGATATACTGATACTGAAATGGCATTGTTTATTTAAAATATAAATTTAATTTGATGTCCTGTATTTTATCCGGTAAACCTACCTTCAAATAAAGTTCCAAGTTTCCAGTTCAGGTATCAACGCCTACCCGTCTACCTCTGATAGGGTCCCTGTGAATCTCTGTACCATCTCCAGCCAAACTGCATTTCTGTTAGTTCCTTACACATTCTGTGCCCTTCCTTGCCTCAGTGCATTTGCACATGCTCTTCTCTTGGCCTGAAACATTTTGCTCTCTCTTTGCCTGGCTAATTCCTACTTCTGTGTAGCTTTCAGCTTAAATGTCGCTCTTGAGGAAGCCTTCTCCTTTTATCTCAGACGAGGTCAATTCTCACTTTTAAATATACCATGTACTTTGGCCTTCAAGCTTGTGGTTATCCAATTGTTTTTAAGTGTTCTATCTTCCTGCTAAATTAACGTGCAGCTCTCCCAAGGAGGAGAATCTGCCTGTCTTGTCCACTACTGCGTCACCACAGCATAGTGATGGGCATGTAACAGGTTATTAAGTATTTATTGCAATTGTAATAAAGTAGATGCAAATGAATTTTGTTCTGTTGGAGAATATATATCACCCTCTGAGAACATCTGAGGCTGGATTAGATGTTGTAGAAACAAGATTACAAATCTCTGCAGAAAAGAGCTATCAGTGAACACTCCCATGTGGTAGTTGAAATACTTTTGCAAAAATTTTAAAGGGAATCCCTTCTCCGCCCTGGCTGGGTAGCTGATTACAGCATCGTTCTGCTCCAAGGTTGTGGGTTTGATCCCAGGGCAGGGCACATACAAGAACCAACCAGTGAATGCACAAATAAATGGAACAGCAAATCAAATCAATGCCTGCCTGTCTGTCTCTCCCTTCCTCTCTTTCCCTAAAATCAATAAATAGTTGTTTTAGCAAGGAGGGCTTTGAATGCCCCAAATGAAACCCTTGATTAGGCAGATTCTTATTAGCAAAAGGAATTCAAGAAAAAAAATAAAAAGCACTTTGCATTCATAATTTTTAGCTAAACAGAGGTTAATATAGATCTTTCCCCCTTGAAAAATCTGTGCAGTATTTGCTGTTAATGCAGATACTAGACATTTATGGCAGAATGAGTAAACAATTTCAAATCAAAAGCTTGGGAGGAGTGCTCATTATTTGGGTACAATTAGTGAACTTAGTTAACAAAAGGAAACCAAATTTAGGACACCTGCACTTCAGTTTAAGTAACATGGACACAGATGGACTCAAGTTCTGAGACGCTAATAACAAGGGTCATAAAAATCAGGGACCAAACAAAGAAAGAATACGGGTGACTCTATTAAACTGAGTGAAGGACAACTGTCTGAGAAATGGGAAAACAGATTATTCCAGCATTCCTTGGATTTCTGCACCCTTCCCCTCATCTGTTAAAGTATCTCAGTGGCTATCTTAAGTGGAAAGGGAATTTCCTGGAGGAACATTTAATGGCTCACCGTTTTGATGGTCAGGAAGGGAACTGAGAGAGGCTCGATGACCAGAAACAGAGCTAAAATCAGTCCCCAGCTGGCCACTGCCAGCGAAGGCTAGACACTCCCTGGGGTCTGCTGCCGTTGCTCCACCAGACTGTGGATATCACAGACACTGTGGGTTGACTTCTACTGACTCCTGTGTAACTCAGCCCAGATTCAAAGTCCCACGTAAGAGCATCCAGTCTACCAAGAAACTTAGGTTGCTTTCTCCCCTCCCCCTAAGCTCACTGTGGGGTAGGGCAGAGGGCAGAAGGTGAGCAGCTGGACACTGTGGCCCTTGTAGTGGGAGAAGAGATCTTGCCACCCACAAAAATTCCCCAGTGGGAAGTTCCCAAACAGTATAAGGAGGAGAGGGTAAGATACTGGGCAGCCAAAAATATTACAAATACTCCTTATGTCCATCTTTCAGGAATGTGAAGACATATAAAGGAATCTTGCCCTATCCAACAGCAACTACTTCATTTTTACAATTGTAGGCAATAGGTGACTGAATTAGCAATCACTTGATTTAAACCAAGCCATACATACATGCGTGCACACGCACACAAATGGATCCACTGATTTTTCTTCTATGTTTACTAGTATTCCTGTTGCGAAAGGGAAACCTTTTTCATTGTTGCAAGTTAAAGAAAGGAGGTGGTCACAGTTGTTGCTCAATTGCACCCATAACCTGGCCCCTGACCTCAGAGGATGATGGGACACTAAAGTATTTTACCAAAGAGATTACAGTAGGGAGGAGCCAAATTCATCCCTGTGGAGAACCGTGAAGTCCTACTTAAAGGACCTCTTTTAAAAAGATGCTTCCTCATAGCCTCTTGCTGAAAAGGGGAAGGTCATCTGGGGCATTGTTCTCCTGTTTACTTTGGTTCCTGAATGAGCCCTTGTGCTTTTTTATTATCTTATCTGCTATTTGTAAATCAAGAGCATTAGGAAAATCTACCCACCCCGAACTCAGTTTCACATTTAGCCTTGTATAGTAGCTGCCTTGTTTATATGACCATTCCTCATTCAGGAGCACTCATAAACATTATGTCTGTGCGCTTGTTGTTTCAGATTACTCATGCCTTGGAAGGCAGGAGCCCTGTCTGTGTAATTAATTGTGTTTAACACCAAACATTGATCATTACGTGTAAGACTTTTAATGCTGCTGTGGAACATAACAATAATAAAATACTTCCCCCAGCTATAGCAAACATAACCTCTCTTCATATAAGACAGGGCTGGCAAACAACAGTCTGGGGGGCCAAATGCAGCTTACCATCTCTTCTTGTCTGTTTTTGTAAATAAAGTTTTATTCAGACACAGTCACGCCCATTTGTTTACAGAGTCTGTGGCTGGTTTCCTGCTGCCGTGCAGAGTTGAGTAGCTGTGTCAGAGGCTGCATGGCTGCAAAGCCTGAATTGTATGTTACCTGGCCATTTACCAAAAAGCTTGCTGACCATTGATCTACATTAGTGGTTCTTACCTCAGATGATAAGATGGGATCACCTGTAAAATCCCCCCCCAAATGAAGATCCCTGGCCCCACACCAATACCTCAAATCAAAACCTCTAGTGTCAGAGCTGGAGAAATACAGTTTTTCAAAGTTTACAACAAAACCGAGACTCACCAGCCTAGTGCGACACACGGTGCCTAGCATAATTTAAAAATAACTCTCATTCATTGAGTATCTGTTAGATTTCAGGCATTGTACTTGAGGGTTTCCATGTATTTTCTCATTTTAATCTCCTAACACCCATCTTAGATACATTTTTACAATCCTTAGTTTAAAGGAAATCAGAACTTTCTAAGCTTAACTTGTACAAGCTCACATAAGTAGGAAGTAGTGGAGAAAGGGTTGGCGCCAGGTCTTTCTACGTGTCCAAGGTCGACAAGAGAAGACAAATACCCAGGTGGAGAAGAACTCTGGCTCTCATCGGGGAGACTGCTCTTGAGATTGCTCTTCCTCTGGGAGAGCTGTGGGTGTCTCCCAGCACAGAGCTGCACCGGCCTGCCTGAGAAAGACCAGCCTAACTACAGCTGCAGAACTCTCCTGCTGGTAGAAGGCAGTGCCGCTGAGAGAAGTCTGAAGCCTCTGCCTCAGACTTCATTCAAAGGCAGAGGAGACGAGAGGGAAACAGACTCATGGGGTAACCTGAAGCTGCACTTTCATCTTCAGTGAGAACTCTACCACAGGGATGTCCTTCTCTCTGGCTCGTGACCTGTCCCCAAGGGGCAGAGCTCATCTTTAGCCCCTAATATCTTGAGACATCGTAAAGAACTCTAAAGATGCCCCTAAGTCCAGATCCTACAAAGTAAGGCATGGAGCAAAAAGAAGTTTCCTCTCCTTGCTTAAAGCTCACTTTCAAATTCTGGTTTCCTGAATGATTTACACATTAATGTCCCACTTCTTCTTATCTGGGGACTCATCATGACATGATAAACCTAAGAGCACCCAGCAGATAGTGAACATACATTTGTGCTAGAGGATGTCATTTGGTTACAAAACATATTTGACCTCGGTATATCTATAACTGCTTATTTAGACAAGATAGAACTCTAAATGAGGTTCAAACTATTCGCTCTATAAATAGTAATCCTTTTATAATAGTCTTGAGTCTATTCACACTGTGGTATGTGCTTTCTAGTATCTGGTGGTATTCCTCCGATAATTTTGGTAATCAATTTTCTATTTTAGTATCCTATTTCTGGTTGCTGATTTATATCCTCACAACCATTGATATATTATGATACAAGGAGTAATTAGAAAAAGAAAAGCTTCAGGCTTAACTGGATATATTTAAAATTGTGCATTCACAAGGGTGCCTTTTATTCATAAGTATAATATGTTTTATTTTAAAGTTTTATTTATTTTTAGAGAGAGGGGAAAGGAGAGAGGAAGAGAAACATCAAAGTGTGGTTGCCTCTCATGTGCGCCCCCCAACTGGGGATCTGGCCCACAACCCAGGCATGTGCCTTGCCTGGGAGTAAAACTGGCAACCCTTTGGTTTGCAGGCTAGCACTCAATCCACTGAGTCACACCAGCCAGGGCATAAGTATGATGTTCTTAAACTGAGCATTTATTATTGTTATGGGCTAAATTGTGTCCCTTCTTCCCCCCAAAATTCATATGTGACAGTCCTAAACCTTAGTACCTTAGACTGTGGTGCTATTTGAAGACAAGGCCTTTAAAGAAGCAATTAAGGTAAAATGAGGTCATGTGGGTAGATTCTCACCCAATATGCCTGGTGTCCTGACAAGAACAGGTGATTAGGACACAAACACAAAGCCTCCACAAGCCAAGGAGAAGAGCCTAGGAAGAAACCTGACCTGCCTACACCTTGGTCTTGAACTTCTAGTCTCCAGAGAGTTTTGAGAAAATTTCTGTTGTTTAAGCCGTCTAGTCTGTGGCATTAGTCATAGCAGCCCTAGCAGACTAACACAATAACGGAGAAAACAGTATTCCACACAGTTTTGTCCTGTGAAAAACAGAGCTGCTTTCTCCTATGACACTTTAAAGTAGTGCCTAGAATGGGCCTCTTTGTTGAAAGTTGTTTGATGCCTCTTTAGTAAAAAGGTGCTGTTTCCTGTCACTCTAAGATAAGTCTCGGAAGGTCAGTTGAAGTTCAGACAAGCTCAATGTTGAGTTGGAGGCCTTCATGGGAGGTGGGTCATCTTGGAAGTAACTTCAGGTAGGACTCAGAAACATCATTTTATTTAGCTCTTTTCAAATCAAGTCTACGGGGACCTAGTTCCAGAAATCCTAAAACTGCCTCGGGTTGTATCTGCCATCATTACATTGAATTGTAACCCTGAACCTAAGACAACCCGTTTGGCCTAGTTTGTAGATCATGACTCAGGACTTGTTCAAGACTAGACTCTAGAGGTGAAGGGTAGGTCAGAAAACACTGGTTTCCTCATATTTCCTTTGTGTAATTGTTGGGGACATTTTCCTCTACTTCAGGGGTGTCAAATTCATTTTCGCCGGGGGCCACATCAGCCTCGCGGTGGCCTTCAAGGAGCGGAATGTAATTTTAGGACGGTATAAATGTAGCTGCTCCTTAACCAGGGGCAAGGGGCTCGGCGCTGCCGCCGGGGAGAAACAAGGTGCTAGGCTGGATAAAACAAGGTGGAGGGCTGGATTTGAACCGTGGGCCTTGTGTTTGCCACCTGTGCTCTATTTCTTGTTTATTGCCTAGAGATTTATCTCAGTGAACACTAACAGGCCTTAAACTTAATGAACAGTAGTCAGGAGCATGGACTGGGGGAGGGAGTAGGTTATGGAGAATCTGTGCGTGTATACGGGAGAGGAGGAAGGACAGAGAGGCCTCACTCTGCCTCCCACCCTTATTTTACCTGAAGCAGGTCAGAAAACGCAAACGACTCGGCTCCAGTACTCCCTACCTGTGCGTGTTCCTGTGTGCGGACCTCATTCCTCCTCCCCCTACACGAATGATGTGCACCAAAGAATTCCCGGGTCCCTGCTGTACTTTAAGCAGGTGCTATAGTTCACCCACACTCTAGGCGCCCGCTTCCCATTTCCCATTCCTTGCTCTTCCTCACTCCTACCCGCCTGAATGGAGAGCTGACCGTACTTCTGTGCCACTGGGTACACCTGTAATCTCATACGTAGTATTGCCACCTGTCAAAAGGTAGGTTCTGTGACATTAGAATGAAGATTCCTACTATTTCTGCCTTTTCACAGAACTTTGTGGTGTCTATGCCATAATCTATTTCGTACTCTACCCATCAACTTGCCTACCTTATCGGAGTCTCCTACTACACTGTTACATTTTTTAAAGCAGGGACACATGACACATTCACCTTTGGATTTTCTCCTCCTATCCCAGCCTTTCCAGCTCTCCAGGCTCCTCCACGATAACGCAGTATTTATAAATAAGAAGTCAGATATATGATCCAAGCAGCCTTTCTCAGACTGTCTCCTTTGCTGAAATAAATGGGTTGCTATCCAAGGTCTTTTCTAGCCTTAATATAAGAAACCATGCTTTGGGTTGACGATTACATATTCCCGAGCAATTTTAAGGAATTTAGTAGCTTTAAAAAATATCATGCAGCATAATCTAAAAAGCATAGGCTATTCTCATAAATATATACATACATAGATAATCTGAGGAAAAACAATATAGTACAGGTCTGTCACAAAATGCATTGAAAAAAATCCATAAGACATTATTCTGATTTGCATGTGATCTAAAAAACAGTATTAATATTTTTTAGGGTTCATGCTAAAAGCAAAAATGTTATTTGATGACATCCTCATTTGATCAGGAAACCAAAGACTATAATGACATATACATAAGATTAATTTTTTTAAATTTTGAATACTTACTATGTGCCATATGCTGTTCTAAGTCCTTTATATGAAATGACTCATTTAATTTTCATACTGTATCAAATGGTGGCGGACCAGGCAGAGTCTAAATTTCTAAGCATTCCATATTAGAATTAAATGGTAAAATATACTATAAAGCTACATTGTTTAAATTGTGTTAAAGCTACAAAACAGTGATTTTTAAGTACAAATGCCTATAAAACATTAAACCTGTTTGTCTTCAGTAATTCATTCTTAATGTGTTATCTTAGTTCAAGGTATTTCTCAAACACTATTTCACTGTATTAATAGAAAATTCATTGGATTAAAACAAATTATACAATATTAGGTGTCTAGAAGGTTAAATATATATAACTTAAATTTCAACATATCTCATTTAATCTTATTTATATTAATTCTCAATACCCTGAAAAATGTTACTATCACATAAACAATACATAGCAAACACTTTTAAACCACATAATCAGAAAAAAGGAACTTCATTCACTTGCTAAAGTTCTTACAGAATTAATTTGGGAATAAAATCCAGAATATCTTTTTTCTTACTGAATAACCACATTGTCTTTCTTCCAAATAGACTCAGCCTCAAGGGATAAATTATTCTCTGTATCTTATATGCGTGGCCTACCTGGGGAGTGTAAAGCATATAAATGACTTCTCGTAGATTAGTTTTTATTGTAAACAATTCAGTATTTTCCTCAAAGCTGTTCTTCTCCCTTTTCTGCCAAATGTTTGTTTAATTATATCATTAAAATGAATTTTGGGAAGTTCCTTCATTTTAAACTTACTTTTAACTGAAATATTAATGAAAGAAATTTAACTTAAAAATTCTATTTTTTTTAAAGGGAACCTTGAAGAGGCTTTACCAACTGAGGTACTACTATTAATAGTTCAAGGAATTATATTATCTAGGTTGCTAGGTTGTAATGGAAGTTACTGGCTTCCCCTAAGCAACTCAGGTTGGCATGTTTGCCTAGCAACAGCCGCTAAAACCTTCTGTTGTGGAAGGTTCCCTAGGAGTGAAAAGAAGGGAGGAGGAGAAGAAGCAGGAACAGATTAATCTGTTTTTTTTTCTAGCAGAGGACTGAGGCCGAGCTGTTCGAGGAAGAAGATAGCCTTGTAGGTTAGCGCAGGCTGGCCTAATCCCTCCGTAGAAGCTGGGAAATTTGCTCTCTGTAGGACTGGGGTTACTAATTAGTAGGCTGAAGACAAGGTTACAGATTTCGTTCACTTCAAAGGCAGTCATTTCCAATTAATAGACATCAATAGGTCTGAAAAGGAGCTGAAATCTGAGTGGCAGGATGCCAGCAACTTAAAAAGATCTCCCCCTGCCCAGAGTTTAGGAAGGTGTGTAACATATTATTTACAGATAATAGAAAAGACTGTCTGTCCTAGTGACTGGATTGTATCACGAGAAAGGTAGAAGCGTCTCTAAAGAGAGTATAGCATTTTCCGTAGTATTGGTGATGCAGGCAGTGAAGAAAGGACAGGAAAGCATTATCTCTGCGCCCTAGGCAAAAAAAAAAAAAAAATTGGGAGGGCGATGCAGAGAACCACTAACTGGGTGCATGTTTGTGGGCCATCTCTCTGCACTGTTCTAATAAGACGATTTATTTTGAAATTAGGGATGCATGGTACGAAAAGCATTCCATTTCTCTCCCTTCTCAAACGCCAGGACCTGGCTAAACCGAATTGCTTTGCAGGGGTCTCCCATTACCCCAGAGCAAATCGACTCCTTCTCCCTAAGGGAGAAGAAACTTTCAGTCCTCCCGAGGTTAGCTTTTAGGTCCTGGAGCTCTTCCAGGAGCCGAATCTTTCCCTGCCCCCCCCCCCCGCCCCTTCCTTGCCCAGAGAGCTCTCACAGTTCTCGGGGGGCCTGGGGACACACTCTGCAGTGGTGAGTGTGCGGGCCTCTGGCCCGGTTCGCCCTGGCGAGAGGCCGAACTCTTTGGGAACTCTTGAGGGGAGTGACTAAGGCAAAGCTGGTGTGATGAAGAACCTGCCTGACGTGAAGTAAGAACAAATTCTTCTGGGGTGGGGGAGGCGAGATGAGGCAAAGGAACGATTAGAACGGGGGGACGGGAGCAGAGAAAGCCAAGGGGTTGAGGCAGTGCGGGGTGGGATGGCACCGTCAGGCATTTTCCAATTCACCTTCACTGCCCGGCCACCTGCCGGTCCGGCGCCAGGGCGCGGGGGTGGGGCTGGGCCGGGCGGGCGCAGGAACCTGTTCGCGGGCTCTGGGCGTGTAGCGCCCCCGGGCCGGGCGGAGCGCGTCGCCAGCCTCCCCGCCGGGCGCCGGCGGCGGGTGACTCAGAGCCACCTACTCGCGCTGGCCCCGCCCCCCACTGGGCCCGCCCACCGGAAGGAGGGACCTCGCCCCGGGCTCCGCCCTGGGCTCCGCCCCAGTCTCCGGGGCGGGCGGGAGCCCGAGGAAGAGGAAGGGGACGAGAACGAGAGCTACCGGGCGGAGGAGGAGGAGGAGGAAGAGGAGGCCGACCAACAAGATGGCCCCTGCTGCCGAAGCAGCCTCAGCAGCAGCAGGTGGGGGGCCGGAGGCGGCGCTGGCGGTGGCGGCGGCCGGGGCCCGGCGGCCTGGGACGGAGTCCGAGTCGACGGTGGCGGCGGCGGCGGCAGTGGCTGCCGCGGCGGTGGCGACGGCCGCGGGGACTCGGAGCTGAGAGGAGCTGCTGCTCGGACCAGCGCGGTGAGCGAGCGAGCGGCGGCGGCGGCATGGGGAGCGGGGCGGCGCGGCCGGGCCTCGGTCGGAAACAATAGGCAGCGGCGGCGAGGACGGGGCCGTCCCAGCCGGTGCTCCGCTCCCGGGCCGTGTCCGCTCGCCCGCCCGGCCTCGGGCCCCGCGAGCGGCCGGGGGGGCTTGTCAGTGGCCAGCGGCCTTTAGGCCTCAGGCCTCGGCTTGCCGCCGGGCAGGCCCGCGGGGCGAGTAGGCCTGGGGAGGTGGGGACACCGCCCTGGACCGCGGGGGGGGGGCGGGCTTGGGCGGGAGCGAGGGGGCGGCCGGCCGGGAGGGGACCGCGTCTGGGCAGCGCTCCTGGACCCCCCAGCCCGCGGGGCGGCGGGGGGTGGGGTGAAGGCGTCCGTAAACAGGCGCCGCCTCTGCCTCCCTCCCTCTGGGGGCCGCTCGGGTCCCCAGCCCCTTCGGGCGCTCTCTGCCCCGGCCGAGCGGGTTTTACGACGTCTGCTTCCCTGGAGATGGAGCCAGACAGCCTCCTTTCCTCCCGGTGGCGAGGTGGGGAACGCCGTGGGTGCAGGTGTCTTTTTAAAAGCATATACGTGCAACAAGAACGACAAGAAAAAATGTGCGAGGTCCAAGGTGATTAGCGAGGAGGGATGGGGAGGGATGGAGGGCTGAGGGATGCCCCTCCTCTCAAACAGCTCTGGGCTTCGGTTCTCTCTGGACCTCGGGGCAGAGCGGAGCGAGGGCGCTTTGGGAGCGCAGGTTGCTCCTGACATCCCCGAGCAGTCCACGAAACTGGAAACAAAGCCACTTACTGGCAACGCGGAGACAAACTGTAATGTTTGAAGAGAACTTTTCTTCCCACGAAGCGCTGTGCATTATTCATGGGCCGCGGAAGAAACAACGGTAACTAGCGTGCAGTGGGCCCAGCGAGGCAGCCCCGCAGGAGGCGCGAGGGCTCGTCTGCAGGCTGCAACTTGGTGTGTCCTCCTGTCTCATGTTCTAATTTTGGCTTTCGGTAATTCGTCCTAAAATTATTCCAGACCAGGCCGTTCCTCTGAGTTGGACATTTGCTTTCTAAAGCAGATTTCACGCGATTTCAAAACGTTGTTACAATTTTCAAAAATTGGCAACAGCTGTTCTGTTTTGACTGTTTTCGGCTTATCAAGAGACAGCTGTTCATTGTATTTGCCCTTACGGTGGTGGTGTATGAAACTTCAACAAGGAATTGGTATTTTTCCTAAACTTAGGTTTTGGAAGGCATCTACCAAGCCCATTTCCAAGGGAGGGAGAAAAACGATTCGAGTTTCTCCTATTCCAATTTCTACCTAGGTGTGCAGAAATTCATACTAACATTGTGTGGACGCCTTGCTTGCCAATCTTCGACACTCAGTGGGGTGATCCATCTAGTTTGTGTTCTTAAAAGGAAGGTTGACCCTGTGCAACGAACCTGCCAGTTAATGGTGCTCGCCCATGTTTATAGTAATTCAAAGCGTTTTCAGGTTATGTGGTGTACGAAGTTGAATGAGCTGCACTTGTTCTCAGTTCTTCCACAAGAGTTGACAGTAAATAGACTAGCCATTGGATAAACGTGGAGGTGGAACTATCTTGTAGAGGACTGAACCGAAGTGGACGCGTGGAACGACTTTCACGTTATGCTCAGCCTAAGTGATGTGCATGATTTGACTTTTCAAGTGTTGGAGAAAGAGCAACTTTCCCATGGCTGCCGGTAGTGTGAATTTTCTGGGAATAATTTTCAGAAGGGAAACTTGTAAGTGCTCAAATCTATGATTCTTTTTTTATGCTGAATTTTATTAGTTCATTAAAGTTTATATTACAGTGATTCTTAAATTTTTTGTGACCCTAAAGGTATTATAATTTTAGTAACTTAAAAGTTTGCAAATTGTAAGTGGTTAGTGTGCTTTGTTATGAAAAAAATCTCATGTTGTGTCAAGGACTAACTTGCCTCATACCTAATATCACTTTTCTGAAAACAAAGCTTTTTAAGTGTTAAGGTTTTGAATTTGAAGTTGGATGTTGATCCATCAATTTGGTGGGTTAAGTCTGAGTCCCTGTTTCTGTTTAACATTGAGAAATCTTTTAGAGAATTCTGTTTTTGTCAAAACTTCTTAAAGATGTGATCTCTCAATTCATATCTTCATTATCAATGTTTATTCTGATTATTTCAGTTCAGAATTTCTCAACTAATATTTTAAGAATTTTCTTTTAAGAAGTTTGAGGACCATAGCTTAAGAATCAGATTTGTATTTTTTTGTAATATTGAAAGTTAATGTATGTTTGATTTATTTGAAAATATTTGAAAAAGTTTTTTTCTACATAAAAAAATTGAAGTTTTTCGAAATAAATTTGCTGAATGAATAAAAACATTCTCATTTAATCCTCCTAGTTAGGCTGTAATATTCTCATTTTATCTATGAAGAATCTGAGGCTAGGAGTAGCCAAGTATCAAAAAGGTCACATAATTAATAGGTAAAAGTTTACTCAAACCTAGGTGTCATGACACAGATTAGATGCTTTGCTTTACTACTGCTGCCCTGTGTCTCAAGGTTAAACTTTGAAGCATCTTGTTTTAACCATGAACTATGTCTTGTAATCCTGTACTTGCCTGTAGTCCTAATATCCTTCTTATTATCATTATTTGTATCCTGCCAAATATTTACTTATAAGTTGGAGAAAGTATTTATTCATGTGAATGACAGAAGAAACATTTTTGCTTTTGCAGGTCTAAATCCTTTGAGTATAGAAACTCATACCGTTTACATAGGACAGACTTGTGGAATTGCTGTAATTGTTTCATGACTTGAATTTGTTATGTAAGCAGTTACTAAGTTGTGCCTTTGAAACACATAATGAAAATTCAAAAGTGACTTTCAGTGGTGTTTAAAGTTGAGTGGGCCAACATTTGGAATTCTTCATTTACATTTTTTAAAAGGCATAGACCATTTAGAATTCTGCAGCATTTTTTTTTTTATCTCTAGATCTTAGGGCTCAAAGTGGAGTTTGATGGGGTCTAATCAGTCTACACTTGCCATATATCTTGAAAGTGGTTGGCATCCAACCGAGTGAAGAATAAACTGATAAATGATCCTTGTTTGGTGGACACCTCGGAGCAAGATGTTCCTTGGCAGGGTATACTGACCTGCTTAGCTCAGGCCCTGCCAGCGCTCAGAGTGCTTGCGCCTTTGGGGTTGGTTTCCAGTGGATTTACATTCTCCGACTGGCCTGCATCAGAACGGTCAGAGTAGATCTCCAAATGAGCCTGTTGCGGAGTGTCCCTTTAAGACTCCTCTTCTGTTTAATCCTGGAGTCTAGACGGGATCTGTGCTCGCCTTAGAGGTTATGACATAAGATTAATTTTGTGAGGCATTTATACAGAGGAATTTTTCTCCAAAGTTTCCTGAGGAGATTCTACACATTTTCAAGTGTGAAGCGTACTAATTAAAGTAATGTTGCCCTGCATCCCTAAGACAGTCAGCTCTGGCATTGTTATGTATGTCCGTGTCGGTCATTCTTGTGCTTGTTTACTTTTTATGTAACGTCACAGACTTCTTAGCAGCTCACAGTGTTTTCCTGATGGGTTGAGGTTCGGGAAAAGAAGTCTAGTAAAAAATTGAATTCCCCTTACATGCACAGTTAAGCTGACTGGAATTGCATTCCGTCGTAGAGGAATAAATGTTTTAAGGTTCATTGATATTTTTCTTTGAGAGTGCTTACAAATAAATGTATGTCAGCAATATTCTTCTGATTTTGTTGAGCATTTTACACTGATGTCAGTATACTCCTGAGCAAATATGGTAATGATTTAACTTGTAATGCATTTTAGTTAAAATCTCTAAGATCTGAACAGAATTTGAACATGGTAACAATATTTTGAAGAAGAGAAGAGTTCTAAAGGGGTCAGTTTTATCTCTTAGCACTCATTTTTACTTGAGGTTTAATTCATGTAACAAAATTAACCAGTAAACAGTACAGTAGCAGTACATTCACAATGTTTTGCAACTAACCCTCTAATTCCATAATATTTTTATCACCCCGAAAGGAAACTACGTTTGTTAAGCAGTTACTTTTTGTCCTCTCTCTCCCTAGTTTCTGGCTACCACCATTCTACTGTCTATCTCTTTGGATTTAATGGAAAATTGTTTTGAGCCAAGATTGAAGAAGAGTGCTATGTATAGTTGAAATTGCAGAAAAAACTTTGGGATATGATTGTTAGTGATCAAAACCCACCTCATTCTGTGCATGCTTTTCCAAGTACAGTAGGCTGCTGCCAGGGACTGTTTATGGAAGAAAAGATGGAAATCACAACATCTGCAGTTTTAGTTTGGGTCACTCCGAAGGAGTTGTACGCACTCTCAGACCGTTTGTATCTCCTCGTTGGGTTGTGAGCATTGACTAAGTTTCAGCATTACATACAAATATAAGTGGTTTATTCAGTCCGTTATCTACAAGTTGTTGGCCTTTTGGTTTTTCTCAATGTATAGAAACAACTTGGAACATTAACAGACTTATTCAGGCTTATTTGAGGTTACTGTATTTTTAGGACTATAGGATGCACCGAACGAACCATAAGACGCACCTAGGTTTTAGAGGAGGAAAAGAGGGGAAAAAATTTTGAAGCAAAAAATATGGTAAAATATTTAATAAATAACATAATATTTCACCAGTGTAAATGTAAACTACATTTACTAGCCAGGTAAGCTACATTTGGACTATAAGACACACCCCCTCCTCCCAAATTTTGGGGGTGCACCTTATAGTCCGAAAAATGCAGTATATTGGGAAATGATTGTTAGATTGAAACTCTTTGATTCTATCCTCATGAATCTAACTCTGTGACCATTTTATTCAGTTAATTTTTGAGAATATTTGGAGTTATGATTTCTCTGGGACTCTGCATTTAATCTCTTGTTTAATAAATCTTAGAACCTTGATCTTGGCTTTATATGTGACTCGCTCCAATAACATAAGACACTGTTGTAGAACCGATTGGTATTTATTTAGCTTTTTTGGATTGTTTTAGATGTTTGATTGAGGAACAAAGCAATTAGGTTTGTTTTTCTTTCTGGGATAATGTAATAAAGTTGGACTTTCTGTAAATTTAAATTTTCTACTGAGTTTGAAGTTTCAGTTTTGGGCTTCAAAATATTCTTTTATCCTTATCTTAAATTCAGAATGGTACTTCCCCTAGTTAAATTGAAATCTTAAAATGTATGACAAGAAGTGAAGTACAGATTTCATGCTATTAGTAAAGGAGGTCTAAGTGGAAAAGAAGAATTTAAATTTTGATACTAATCTCTCCCTTTTTAGGGAAAGTGTAAGTGTAATTAATAACTTTAGGTCTTAGGACAACTTAAGAAGTTACGAGAAAGAATTATGTGAGAATATTTAGGGTTCAATGCAGTAAGATTTCTGCTTTTTTTAACAGTGAGGTTTTTTTTTTTTTTTTCAGGACAATATCAATTTTTTATAAATATATTTCTTTGTTTTTGTATATCATTAATTTCTACTCCTTTATTGGAAAGCTAGTACACTAAATTTAATAATAAAATAACATCTTTAAGTGGGTGATATTCAGAGAGCTGTGCTTGAAAATGTGGTTTAGTGGGAGGTTTGTGAATGAAACAGAATTGTTGTATTTCCAGCTCTATTACAGAACAGTGTCTTATCTAGCCAGCTTCCAGTTTGGAATAAGAAGTGGATAAAAAAGACCTTTAATTCTCACACGATTAATGAACTGAGTCATCTGGCTAAGGCACTAGCTTAGAAGATCTCTTGCTTTGTACTAATTCCAAGAAGTTTGATTGTCTGTGTTCTAATCCCCCAGCAGATTAGAAGGTGCCGGTCAGAGGTGGGAGTGGAAGCAGTAAGGGGAAGGAGGACGGCAAGGAGAATGGCAAGGAGGAAACCACATGGGGGGGGGGGGTAATGCCATGGAGGGACAGGACCTCATGAGCCTCTGAGTGTATCATTAATTCACCATTCTGTTTTGCTATATGCCTTATTCAAAAGGTTTAGAGAAGAATAAGAAAGAAAAAGGATGACTTCAGATTTTAAGAGTTCCTGATGGAAAATTTGTTGTAGGGAAGATTCAATTATGGTTGATATTTTAGGAATCATAAAAATACATACAGGGCATATTAGACCATAGACTTTGGGGTCAGATCTAGCTAGGCGCTCATCTTCCACCATGTAAACGTTGTGGTTCTCACCTGCAGAAACAGAAGTGGTAGTAACTCCCCTCAAAGACTGTTTTGAAGTTCAAATGAGATAACATATACCTTTTAGTACCTCGCATTTAGTACCCACTGAATAAATGTTATTTTCTTCAAGTTTGGTTCAACAGAAATCATTTTAGAAAGCTATTCATCTAGAATATTTGAAACACACAGTTCTGCTATACAATGTTAACATTCAAACTGCGTATAAACTTTGTATAGTTTAGTATTAACTATGTTTGTATTTTGGGGGTGGTGGTCAGAAATGAAATGCTGTTCTCATTTTCTTCCCATCAGTCTTTCCTTACTGTGGATCTGTACTGTTTAATACCAGCCACTCCTAGCTCATGTGGCTACTTAAATATAAACATTTTTATAGGATTTATTTTTTTAATAGTTTTAGGTTTATAGAAAAAGTTTCATCGAAAGTACAGTTTCCATATACAGCTTCCCACAGTTACCTCTGTTAATATCTTGCATTAGTGTGGTACATTTATTGTAATTGATGAATCAGTACTGGTACATTATTACTAACTAAAGTCCATGTTTACATTGAGGTTCACTCTTTGTGTTGTACAGTTCTATGGGCAAGATTGTCTTCTGTCATTTAATAAGCCCTGATTGGGTATCTCAGTTGGTTAGAGCATTGTCCCCATACCCTCAGGTTGCAGGTTTGATTCCTGGTCAGGGCACGTACAAGAAGCATGTATGAGAAACAGATACAGAACATTTCTGTCACCTCAGTTCTATTGAAGAGTGCAATATATAAGACTATTTCCCCAATGTCCAATTCAACATTTATGTTCATTCTCAGACAGAATTTATCTATTTACAAGGCCTCAATTTATCCTCAAGCCTACATTTTCAGTGCTTTGTCCACCCTGGTCAGGTAACTCAGTCACGATTCACCAGGGTTGTGGGTTCGATCCCTGGTCAGGGCACAAGATGAATCAACCAATGAACGCTTAAGTAAATGGAACAGCAGACTGATACTTCTCTTCTGTCAAGTCAATAAATAAAAAAAATCCTTTATTCCCCCAAAGGCCTAACCTTTCCAAATGTTGTTCATGGTAGCATGGTTCCTTCCATTTCCTGTCAGGACATCCATCCTCTTTCAGTCCGCTCTTCGTTGTTCCACATTTGGAGTCCCCTTTCCTTTCTTACCCCCTCTAAACTTTTCGAATAGTTGTCAGAGTTGTATAGATCTCAGAGCTAGGAAGTGGCATCACTGAGATGAGAATTTAGATCTCCCTGTTTCCAGTTCTCTCTTGGGATCACCATTGTTGGGTTTGCTTTTACAATTGCTTTTGAAGTTAGAATCACTTTTGTATAAAGTGATTATATTTGATTATATACTGTGTAATTCAAAACTTATAAATCAAAACTATAGAGACTGTTGCTATAGATTAATAAATAGTGATGTATTATCTTATTCTTTAAACAATTAGAATCTTAAATGAAGAAGTTTATCCTATTTAGTGGATATTTTTTCTTTAATTTATGATGGAAATTTTTTTCTCTGTGACCCATTTTAGATAACAAATTGATTTCCAGTACTAATATGAATTGGTTGGCAAGGATGAATGGAATTTAACTAAACATTATTGTTTTCCAGAGTTATTTGTTGGCACTGATTTACATTTGGATGCTATTCAAATACATTTTGATCTGTACAGTCCAAATGGGTCACCATATGAATTTGGATTTTCCTAAACTCATCCTGTTAAAGGTTCCAGAGCTTGAAAAGTGGAGAGCCTCAGGGTCCGTTCCTTTGTGTTTTGAGGGGAGCATTACCTGTGTTTGTGCTCAGAGTAGTCATGCTGTGTGCGGCCCTGATTGGACTTTCTCTGCAGGCTGGTTGTGCTTGCTTGGAAGTCCATTTTTGTGGAGATACTCTGGCACAGAGTAGTAGTCTTCCATAGTTAAGTACTGTACTTAAAAAAAATACACACCCTTGATTTAAACTTCATTTTGAAATGCTTTCCCTATAATTACTGCTTTTAAAACACATATTTTTGTGTCAATTTTCACATTAATTACTCCATTGACAAGCAGTTTTTGAACTGTTTTGATTAATACTGTCACTCTTTGCTCATATCTAGCCTTTCTTTAAATTTATTAAAAAACTTAAAGAAAATAAATGTAAGGTAGTACATTTACTTAGAAGAATTGAATTGTGGGTTCTTCGCACTGACTCATTTGATCCAAGTCAGTTTTCATTTTGTTTCTGTGGGGCTGAATTGGGTGAAAACCTGCTCACAAGGGCATAAAGACCCTCCAATTTTTTTCTTTCTACCAGTGTTGTTTTTAATGTTGGCTTTTTGAAATAAGAAAATTTTTAGAGTAGAAAATGTGATGTGTAGTAATTTAGACCATCACAAAGCCTAAACAGGCAATGTTCTTACGAAAGCATCGTTGACTATTGAAGTAGTAGTGCCTGTTCCTCTAAATGACTGGCACTGTTCAATTCATTGTACTCAGATGTTAAGATAAAACTTTAATAATCTTTGGGGCATAATGCCAAAATCACCATTATTTGATGATTTTAGGGGACAGAGGGGAAAGAAGGGGACAGCAGATTCTATCACCAGAATCTTCATATTTGAGAGTGATTTCAGGTTCAGTTGTTGATTGAAAAAAAAATTTTTGTTTGTAACGACTATTTTTAGAGCAAGTTCAGGTTCATAGCAGAATTGAAAAGAAGATGCTAAGGTTTCCCATAAAAAAAATCTTTTCCTGCACACACCTGTAGCTCTTCTCTCATTATCAACGTCTACTACCAGGTTGGTACATTCTGGTATAGTTGATGAACCTACATTGACACTTGACGTCCATAGTTTACATTAGGGTTCACTCTTGGTGTACATTCTGGGGGTTTGGACAAATGTATAACATGTATCCATCGTGATAGCATGTACCATACAAAGTATTTTCATTGCCCTTAAAATCCTTTGTGCTTTGCCTGTTCATGCCTTCTTAGGCCAACTCCTAGCAACCACTGATCTTTTTGTTGTCTCTATAGTTTGCCTTTTCCAGAATGTCCTATAGTTGGGATTGTTAAACAAAAAATTTAATGGCAAAAGCTTTTCTAAAAGAAAGGGTTTATTAAGATTTTGCTAGCTTTCCTGGCTGGTGTGACTCAGTTGGCCGGAGCTTCATCCCATAACCGAGGGGTGGCTGGTTTGATTCCTCGTCAGGGCACATACCCAGGTTGTGGGTTCTATCCCCTGCCCGGGCAGGTACAGGAGACAACCCATCAATGATTCTCTCACGCTGTGTTTATGTTTCTTTCTCTCTCTCTCCCCAAAAACAATGAAAAAAAAAAAAAAAAGGATTTATGCTAGTCTGAGAAAGACCCGGTCCTGGGCCATGCAGTCTAATCCACCAGGGGTAGGGCTGGGTGGAGAAGGCAGCATGTTCTCCATCCTGGGATTGACTGGGTTCTTTCATGTCAACGGTTTGGAGAAGAAAGGTGTAAGTTGTTTTGAAAGAATTTACGTTGGCTGTAAATGCTGGGGGTGTGAGGGGAGGCCGAAGCGGGGCCAGTTCGGGACAGGCACAGAGGCTGTAAGGGATGTTTGCCCTTTAGGGTCGGTCGTAAGCTGTTGCCTGGAAAGCTCATGCATAAGCGAGAGGCAGCGGCACCTGGTGATGGGCTATTCCATCTCTCTAGGTAATTGTAGAAAGAGCCACCTTAGGGTTGTTTCCACCTTTTATGAGTAAAGCTGTTTGAATATTCTTATATATTTATGTCTTTTGGTGGACATATGTAGTCATTTCTCTTGTATAAATATCTATGAGTAGAATTTTGGGGTCATTGTGTCTGGCCTAAGAAGATACAGCCAGTTTTCCGCAGTGAATGCACCGATTTACACAGCCATCGGCATTGTGTGAGACTTTCCTGTGTTCATATTCTCTTTCACACTTGGTGCTGTTGGTGTGAAAAATTTTAGCCATTCTGGTGGGTGTATCTCATTGTCATTTAAACTTCCCTCATGATTAATGGTATCCTGTAACTCTTCAGTAAGCATATAATAGGTATGTATATCCTAATATGTATGTATATCATATGCTTGTTGGCCGTTATCATAGGCTCATCCCTTTTGTGAAATGTCTGCTCAAGTCAGGGGTCCTTTTTTATTGAGTTGGTTTGTCATCGAAGACAGTGTAGTAGCAGCTGTGAGGAGGGTGGAGGGAGGCAAGAACAAAGTGGGAGGCGGACATCAGTCCAAGTCACTGTGAGCCGGGTGCCGGGGACTGCGTGCTCTCTGAGGGCGGGGCTCCGTTTGGTTCCGGGTCTTCGGGCACTGTCAGGCCCATGGCAGGTGCTCAGTGAGTGTTTTTGGTTTTGCTTTTTAATGAACGAATACAGACCTCACTCTGAAGAGCAGAGATGGACAGGCAACTACATATGCCAGAGATGATAAGGCTTTTTAATGGGGGTGAAAGAGAATGGAATCTAGGATGATCACCAGGTTTCCAGGTGGGTAAGTACGTGGAGTGTCAGGTTGGATAGTGGCAGTGCCAAAGAAATACAGGTGACAGAGGAATTACCATTTTAGAAGTAGGGATAAGTTAAGTTGCCATGTAACTTCGACCATCTTTCCTAACATCTGTTCTTCAGTTTCCTCAACTCTAAAATTAAGCCGTAATGATGCCTAACAGGGTCATTGTGAGGACTGAGATGAAGCTTGTAAAACACTCAGTACAGTGACTGGTACGTGCGTAGCCCAAACTCAAAAAGTTTAGAGACAGAAACAAACAAAAATCCCCGTCATTACAGAATTTACATTTCAGTAGTAGCGGGTGCACACCGTGGCAGAATAAGTAAAAGAAAGTATATGGGATGGTGAGAGGTGTTCTGGGGAAAATGAATCAGGAAGGAGGCGAGAAGCACGGTTCCTGCGTGGTGGTCGTGGGATGGCGGTTGACGGGTCATTTTCAGTGAGGCAGTAAGTGTGGCCCTCCCCGAGGAAGTTCACACATTGGAGGGAAGTGGGGGAAAGGTTTGTGTTTAGGGGGACAGTGGGACAGCCTGTTCATAATTTTTTAAGATAAGAGAGCAGGGCTCCCTCTGTTTACCAGTGAACAGAGTATAATATGGTACTAGTGAATCTGTTTATTGAGTAAGTAGGGCAGTTAGACCAGGTGTCTCAGCCTTCTAGCTCCTCCTCCCTGCAACACACACACGCACACGCATGCACGCACACACACACACACACACACCCCTAAGCATGGATTTAATCCCTAAGAGATTGTCATTAATACTTTGGAAGAAGTGTTTTCTGTTTAACTTTGTCGTATCAGCGATAAATCAGTAGGTTCTCTAACAGTAGCTACTACTTGGAAATCAGCAAAATACCTTCTCTATAATTTATATACCTATTCCAAACCGCATTATGTACAGTCAAACCTCGGTTCTCAAGTGTCTCCCCTCAGGAACAACTCGGTTCTTCACTAAGATGTTCATGAAAAAACTGTCTCGGGCCTCTAACAAAACTTCTGGTCTCGAGTCTCTACCTAACAACCCTTTCGTGCTGAAACCTGTTTGATGACTCACACGTCTCTCTGGCGACAAGCAAAAATGATTTGGTTTTTGAACAAATTGCTTCTCAAACAGCCTTCCAGAACAAATGAAGTTCCAGAACCAAGGTTCAGCTGTATGAATAAGATATATTGTAGCCGTAGGCTTCTGTGTTTGAAGTCCATGTAGCAATTTGTTCATTCTTTTAAACTCAAAATGAAGTTTTGCCTGGGATAATAGCCCAGAAATAATTCTAAAATGGAAAGTAAATGCATACCTCTTTATTTTTGTAGCTTTATTTTTCGAATGTGTGTAATTGAAAGTCACCATGACTTTTTTCCTGGAAATAGTTAAAATTCTATTATAGATATAGTCCATAAAATAAACAGAAAGTAAAATAAATGTTCTTAAGCCTTGGCCAGTAGATTATGGGGGCAATAGTTTAATAACATTAATATTATTGCTATTTTATTATTATTAAATATGTTCGATTATATCTTTAAAATGCAAAAATTCCCTAGGTCAGAGTATGCACTCCAGTATCACCTGACCATTGCAAAAAATATGTTGTCCGTGGACCTTGCCTATTCTGAAAACATTAATGGGAATGTTTTGTAATAGTTTAAAAGTGTAATTAGGAAAAAATCCAACAACTACAATGCTGAGTGAAAGGAGCCCAGATACGAAAGGATGTGTACCGATGGTCTCATTACATAGAGCTTTAAAACAGGCAAAACTCATCTACAGTATTAAGTTGGAGCAGTAGTGGCCTTAGGGGAAGAATAAAGGAGTGGTGTTTGGGAGGGGGGCCTTCTGGGGTGCTGGTAATTTGTGCTCTGGGTGCACAGGCGTGCTCACTTTGTGGTTGTGCACGGAGCTGCACATCTCCATCTGCGTAGCTTGGTGTGTGCATGCCACACTGGAATACATTATGTATAAAATTAGGGGCCATTTTCTTAGTCCTCTGAATATTTCTCAATGTGTTCTAACAAAATATTCTTGTGGCTCTCTTCAGAAGAAATAGATGTCATTACCTGGTGTTTGTTTGTTTTTGAAACAAACCAGTAGGGTTAAATAGTTCCAGGGTTCCTGTGCTGGTTTTGGATGCCTTTCAGGTCCAGTTGCCTTGTAGTGTTATTTGAGTCTTAACATGTATCTCCTTGCTGAGCTGCACATGCTATGGTGGGTGCCAAGGCTTTAAAGTTTTCCTTTGGCCTAATTGACTTTCCGTTGGAGAAAACAAGTATTCCAGCTTGATAGGTTTGCTGGCTTTTTCTGTATTAAAACCACAGAGCAAATGGCAAGAGAGGATGGGAAAACCCAAGGTATTCTCTGATTGTAAGGAACTTGCAATTCAGTTATAGCCTACCTTTGCTTGATTGGGGGTACTGTTAACAGCAGGGAGACCAGTTAAGAAATTGTCAAGGTAATGTAGGTAAGAGATGTTAGTAGCCTGAACTTAGGTATTGGGAATGGATGGGAGAGTTTCAAGAAACAGTAAAGAAATAAAACGAATAGGATGCGGTGATTCGTTCATTGGGGAGGCGGATTTGAGGAAAAGGAAGTAGGCAGGGATGATTCCCCATACTGTTGTCAACAGCTTAATCAATCACTCGGTCACTGACTCCGAGACCAGAAGGCCCGGTTAGACTGAGATGGTTTGAGACTGTAGCTGGACACAGGTGACTAATAGCCAACTGGTTATATGACCCTGGCCTTCAGACCTCTGAACTTCAGCTGTAGATTTGGAAGTCGGCAGCATCTAGTTGATAGGTGAGAGCTGATACATCCATGATATCACTCGAGGAAAGTTTGTAAAGAGAAGTGAGGAAGGAATTCTGAGGGAACCTTGTGTACTCCCAGCATAGGTGGTGGGGGTTGGGCAGTGCTCCAGAGAGTCACACGAGGCGTGGCCTGTCAGTCAGTGAGGTGCTTGGACAGTACACCCTATAGAAGCCAAAAGACGGTAGCCTTTGCCAGAGTAACTTGTCAACATTATTACCTGCTGTAGAAAAGGAAGTAAGGTAAGGACTTAGATGTGACCATTGAGTTTCGTAAGAGGGTGTTAATGCGCCAGTTTAGAGTGCTTTCTAAATAGTGGCTGGGACGGAGTGGCAGCTCGGACAGCGAAGGTGAGGGAGTGGAGAATAGAGGCTGGGAGGGGACAGGGACAGGGACTGAATGACTTTTTTTTTTTTTAAATTAAATAAGACAGGTTGGAGATATAAACGTATTTTTTAACCCCTCTGAACAGGACTGAAGCGTGCTGGTGGGGACAGAAATAGTAAAGAGGGAGCGGTTACAGCTGCAGCGTTGGTGCGGCTCCCTAAAATGTCACAGTGCCGTTGGGTCCTCAGTCTGTGGGTTAGTGTCTAACAGTCTGAAATAGAAATCTATGAGGCGTAAGTTAGATTTTCTTTTCGCTGTGAGCATTTTCCCTACGTTCAGGATCACTGACTACTTGTCCATCAGGTTTGTCCTTGTGTCTCAAAATAACTTCTGGGGACACTGGGAGGAAGCGTCCTCCATAAAACAGAGCCATTATTACAGCAGGAGGATGGTTTCAAAATGTGACCTGAAAAACTAAAGTCTTAGTAAAATATCTGGCCTAATCTTCAAAATTTATTCATGACTCTTTTGTATTAGGACTGAGTTGTCTTTATAGTGTAGCTAAGAACTTTATTAATTAGGGAGACACCAGTTTTCACAAAGAGAACATCTGGTTTCAGAAATTTGTTTATGGGGGTGGGTGGGGTGGAGGAAAGAGGTGGTGGGAAAATGGAGACAACTGTATTTGAACAGCAATTAAAAAAAAAGAAAAAATTGTATTTCACTTGAAAGTAGTTAACAAGATGACAGATCAACTAAAATGCATAGTGTATTCCAAAATAGTCCTGATTTTGCCCTGACTAGTGTGACTCAGCTGGTTGGCGTCATCCCACAAAGTGAAAAGTTGCAGGGTCCATTCTCCCGCAGGGCACACACCTGGGTTGCAGTTTCTGTCCCCGTCCCTCGGGGTGTGTGCGAGAGGCAGCCGATGGATGTTTCACTCCTGCATTGATTATTTCTCTCCCTTTAAAAAACATAGTTCTGATTTTGGTTATTCGTTCTCATTAAGTCCTTGATGTTTGGACTACCACTAACTGGTGATGACACATTTATGTGCTTGAAGGAATAGTGCATGTACTGCTCAACAGAGTATTAACGCAGAAACTGAAACAAGAAAATAACTCTTTGCTCTTTTGCTATAATGGATACATTTTTCCTGCTTAGTATCTCAGCCTTTAAAGATGATGCTTTTGAGTCTGGCCATTTCGCCCTGTCACCTCTCGAGTACCCCAGAGCGGCGTCTTCAGTGTAGTGCCGTTATGCACAATGTGTAACTTTGTTACGCAGAACAGAAGCCTGGAGCTTCAGACTGCACACAGTTAGAAACTCCGTCCACGTCTGGAGTACTGTTTCAACTTCCCATCAGGCAGCCTGGGGGAAATGGTTTTATCTTTCTTACTGTTTCTTTTTCATTTGAAATTAAATTGAAAGTAGAAATGTTTCTTTTTGTGTGTGTGCCCCCCCCCCCCACACACACTAGAAAGTCAGACACCTGAACCAGCGCCCTGCAGCTTCGGGTGCGCTTCTCTGTCGAGTCTGTTTTGCAGGCCTTTCTCCCTCTAGACCGTGAGCCCTTCTCTTCATGCTTACCCCAGATACTTCTCCATCAGTGCCGACATTAGCATGTGGAATTACTTATACCTAGGATGTTGTAGACAGTGCAGGGTTACAATTTAATACATATATTTTGGGAAGAGCTATTTCTACAATCAAAATTGGGTCTTCACAGGATATTGCTGGAAAAACCTCAATCCTTCTAAAAAATCTCAGACTACTATTTTGTCTGTAAATTAATTGATACTCTGCTGAATGATAACACTGAATAAGGTTGTAATAATAAGCCTTCATTTCTTCTTTTTTATTTCTTGCTTTTAGCCCCATTTTTCAAGAGATCTAAAACCTTTTTTCTGATGTTGCCCTGTGTGTTGGTTGCTATGGACATGTTCTGGAAAAATGGCAGGTTAAGGCCAAGAATAATGAGTTAAACTCATTTCATAGGGCAGGGCAGGTGGGAATAGGTCATGATTGTCTTCTTGCAGACAGTAGGTTTTATTTGATATGATATCTTTCTCAAAGCAGCTATACTTCAAAGAAGAGCTGAGTTTTTAGTCTCAGCTCCACAATTTTTAGCTTCGGGCAGGTTATTTAATGCCTCAGAAACTCAAGAATTATCCAGAAAATGGGCATAGTAATGCCTCGGAGGAGTGACTGGCCCAGAGTAGATACTTGATGCATTCCAATTTCCATGTTTCTCCCTCCTAATCAGAGGCAAATAAAATGGACCTGTAATAGAAGAGATGGTTAATACATTTTTCAACAGTTTCTTCAGTGCCTGTTTGTGATATATGTGAATGTAACCTCCAAATATTGCTGTACTCCTGTAACAAATCTGAAGTGTCTTTATATTTTTAAGTTATTGCATTTAAAAATTTGAAAACTGACTTTTTATGAAAAGCCTGTAATGACTATTGTAGCATCTTCATTGAAGTAGAATTTGCATGCAGTGAAATTTACTTGTTTTAAGTGCAAAATTTGATGATTTTTAGTAAATTTACAGAACTGTACAGCTATCACTACAATCCAATTTCAGAACATTTTCTTCACCCCCAGAAGTTTCCTCACCTTATTAACAACTATTAACTTCCATATATAAGGGCACACATTATAGGATTTAAACGTATCAGCTTGGGGTTAGCCCTGCATGAGTTTGAACCAGTCCTGCCACTTACTTGCCTTGCATCTTTGGATACTTCTCTGTACTTTGGTTTCTTTATCTTGAAAATGGAGATAACTACATTACAGCCATATACATTGCTCTGAGCATTTAATTGATTAGATACTATACATGGAACACTGGAAATGTTCTATATATAGTATCTAATGTTGACACCTTGTTGGTGCTTAACAAATATTGATTACTGGTGGAAGTTTATATTGTGGTTCAGATTTATGGTAGATTTAGATTTTGTTTTCAGAAAACCCGACTCTCTTACGCTACAGGTGGTCGTAGGTTTGTCTGTAGTAGCTCTTTAGCAGTCGCTTTAACCGCACAGGTGACCCTTCGAAGCCCACGACATACAGTAATTTGTTACTTTGCAGAGCCGTGGGTCTGAACCGAGGGGCCGCACGGCAGCTCTGAGAGTGGGAGCCAGACCCTGCAGACCGGTGCTTAGCAGTGGGGTGAGTCCTCGCTCTCACTGTCTGTTGTTTACTGGAGTGGTTTTCTTACTCTGAGATCTTACTTCTTTGTAAATGAGTTCTGAGAAAAGTTGAATGCTGATATTAATGGTTTATTTTATTAATGTAAACACTTGGAGATTTAGAAGTGATGGTTTGTAACCAGAATTTAGAAGTTGGGATAAGTTGGTGAAATGCCGGATGTCAGAATGTGTACAGTAGCTCTGGACAGGGACGTGAACAAGGCGTGGAACCACACACAACCATCCTTTGTGTTTTCTGTGAGCGTGCTTTCCGGTATAGAAGTATGTCTGTTATTGGGAAAGCAATATGGTATTTATTAATTTGGACATACTCAAGGTGGACTGATTTCCATTTAATTATATTGTGTATTCTGTATTACCTGTTATCACTTATCTGCAGTAAAATCACTCATTGCCATTTACATAGGCGAGTAGACCTTATTTTTATTTAAACTGATGGGAAAGTTGCCGTTGCTCTCGTCACTGAGCATCTGGTCACCGTTGCAGATTTGTTAGAACTAGAGAGGACTCGTCCCGCGTGCTGTGCTGCGGATGAGGAGGGCTCCAGTAGGGTTGCCCCTGATGCGCCGGACTGAGACGGAGCCCTCGGGTGCAAAGGCTCATCTGCAGGCTGTGTGCACGTGTGCGTTAATTAGCAGGGTTTTCCCGCTGAAACGTTACTCCGAGGAGGGGTAAAGGAGCTGGGTGTTGGCATTTCAGTAATTTCATTTCACATGTTTACTCTTTAAAAAAAGATTTTATTTTTATTTTCAGAGACGGGAAGGGCAGGAGAAAGAGAGAGAAACATCAGTGTGTGGTTGCCTCTCGTACACTCCTGACTGGGGACCTGGCCGGCAACCCAGGCCTGTGCCCTGACTGGGAATTGAACTAATGACCCTTTGGTTCCCGGGCTGGCCCTCAGTCCACTGAGCCACACCAGCCGGGGCTTCCATGTCTACTCTTGACTGAAAGAATGTGTGTGACACTCACTAAGCCGCGTGTCCTGTGTGGTTAGATGTGTTTTGTGGTTGAAGCCGATGTAAACACTCTCTTTGCGAAGCTTGGAGTATGTTTGGGAAGATGACTTTGTAGAAAAATGTTTAAAGAATGAAGAAGAAATTCTCCTTAGATCTAATAACTATAATTATGACTCTTTGAATCTCTAAAAAATCTGATTTATGTTTTTGTAATTCCTGAAATTGAATCATTACTATTCTTAATCATCAAATTTCCCAGGCAGAGTCATGCTTTATTGTAAAAGACTATTTTCTCCTTGATCTCTCAAATTTATCGGTATGGTCAAATGAATGCTTTTATTTTTAGTGAAGAATTGGGTGCTAATTCTGTATGTTTACTCTATCAAATTTGTTGTAATTGTCTCTAAGAGAAGTTTTGTTAGAAAATGTAAGAGTTTAGCAACAATATGCCTCATTTTGCTAGGCTAATAGAGATGGAAATAGTTATATATAAAATTAACAAATTACGCTAGTTCTTTGAAACAAATTATAGGGAAATATATAAAGATTTTTAATGAATTTTGAAAAGAACTGATAAGTTTTGATGATGTGGCTTATCCAAATGTGTTAAAAGATCCATTTAATAAGGAAAAATATTTTGAGTAGTCTTATAGTAATTTATCTTAGGAATAGCCTAAATTGTGTTCTAAATGTACTCTTAGCTTCTCTTATTTTCAGTCTTTAAACTTTATTTACATTTATATAAATAATTCACAGTTGTATACATTGCCCAGCTGTGTAATGGCTCTTCAGTCGGTTAGATACCAAAAAAAAAAAGTTGGTTAGATACCTTTCTAGACCTTTTCCTTCCATCCATTACACCCACTAAAACCAAGACTAATATGTAGGATTTTCCCCCAACACAAATGATATCATATGTATTGGTTTACAAGTTTTGTTTTTACTTAACAATATACTTTGGATCTCTTTCCATTTCTATATGCATAAATCTCCTTTTAATTTTTCTATATGTTTCCATAGTATAGGTATAACCTCTGTTTAACTGTTCTCCTATTTTGGACACAGTGTTTCCAATTTTTTTACAAAGATTTCTAGCCTTTCTTTCAAAAGAACCCTATTATATGTCCTGGCCAGGGTGGCTCACTTGGTTGGGGCATCGTCCCACACACTGCAGGTTTGATCCTCAGTTCGGACATGTATGGGAGGCAACCAGTCAATATTTCTCTCTCACGTTGATGTGTGTCTCTCTCTACCCCCACCCCCGACCCCACATCGTCCCTCTCTAAAAGCACTGAAAAAGTGCCCTCAGCTGAGGATGAAAAATAATAATAATAAAAGAACCCTATTATGAATACCTTGGTAGATTATCTTTCTGTAATGTGAATGATCACTGTAGTCTTTGTTCTCTGTTAGAATTTTTACCTGTCATGTTTTCTTAAAGTGGGCACCTGCTGGTGTACCAGAACGTAGGTCATTCAGGGCCCGGCAGTGAGAGAGAGAGAAGTCACTCGGGGTTCGTTAGGTTGCTCTTCCTATTGGGCCTTAAAGGAGGTCTCCATGGGCTGGGATCGCGAGGACGGTATACAGCTAGGGAGTGTGGAACACAGTGAGGTGGTCGCTCCTGCCTCGCAGCGCCTGCATGCTACTCTTCGCATCCTGACCAGATGCCGTACTGAGTTAAAGGGCCCTCTGTGTTTCATCCTGGCTCATTCCGTCCTCGTCTCATGATTTTCTGTCTTGCTTTCTGCACTGTGTTTTGTTTTGGTTTTGGTTTTCCTGTTCCTTGGGTTTTCTGGCTTCCCAGTTGTGCTGTGTTCTGTCTAGTCTCTGTACCTTTGATTATGCTTTTTGTCTACCTGGAGTCTACACACACACAGCACGCATTATTCTCCCCATATTTTTTATTCAGTTTTCCGCTTTCAAATCTTACCATGTATATCCCTTCCTCGGGGCAGCGATGCTCCGTGCAGCCCACTGCGACTGCTTCGGTCGTCTCTGCTGCATCTGCCCAGACCCCCCGGGCTTCACCTTCGCGTCATTTACCGTGAGTTGCAGTCTTGTGCGTAGCTGTGTCGCGATGACTTGTGTAGCTCACGGGGGAAACCGTGTAAGCTGCATGCAGATCGGGAGTGACTTTCATGTTTGCTGTTTTTCATCACCAGTGCAGGCTATGTAATAAAGACCAATAACACTTTTTTTGGCCAGTGAAATATTTAATATTTTATTTAATATTCTGAATATTTAATTTTGACTGGGAATGGGGAAAAGGTTCTAGGGAAAATTTCTATGGAAAATTGGTTTAATGAACAAATAGAATAGCTGTGAATGACAGCATTTAACATTCTTTGTAGTTAATAATATATCTGTGTGTCTACTTACAAAGATAAAGAAACTTCAAGTACTGACGCCTGTTTCTCTGTGTAGACGGGGCAGGACTGAGACTGCAGGGGCGGGTGGGACATCACTGCACTCACTGAACTTTCTTTGACCCACGTGAATATTGCTTAACCTTTTTATGAGTTTGTTGAGATCATGGGCTAAATACAGAGGAAATATACGTTCATATAACTTATTGTTTCTATTTTTCTATATTCTTATGTTTTCAACTATTATTTTATTTCAGTATATCTGGGTCAGTGATTCTTATTTCTGTCCCCTGCAAGCAAAATCTTTTGAGAATCTGATAAAAGTCATAGGTTGTATTCCCAGAATGAGCATGTATATATAATTTGTATATTATTTCCAAGGTTAATGGATGCCTGATCTAAGCCAAATATTACTAACTGTAGTTTTTGATTATTGATTTTTAGAGGGAGAAAGACATTGATTTGTTGTTCCACTTATTTATGTATTCATTGGTTGAGTCTCGCATGTGCCTTGACCTGGAGTTGAACCCATAACCTTGGTGTATTGGGATGATGCCCTAACCAACTGATCTACCTGGCCAGGGTACTGATTGTAGCTTTACTGTGTGAAGATGTTTTTTAAAGTCAGAGGTTCAGCGATGAGCTTATACACATGGTGATCCAGAGGGTGCGGGGGACACTAAAACTAGGGGTTCGGCACCTTGGTTTCTGATCCCCACTCTGCCATTGTTGAGCTGCATGGTTTGCAGTGAGATCGTGTCACTCGTCTTTGGTCTCTGCCGCGTCCAGCTGGTGCAGCGGAAACCACGCAGGCTGTAGGTCAAGTATTAACCTGGGGTGGTTGTGACTTGACTTTGCCACTTACTATCCGTGTAATCTTGGACACGTTTTCCTAATGCTATTTTAGTTCTCTGTAAGGAAGAGGGAAAATGATTCCAAATTCTCTGGGTTTTAAAGATTAAGTGAAAAGAAGTGTTTCAACGAGTTTTGTAGTGCTTGTTATCATAGGAACATAAATAAATGTTTGTTGTCTCATCTCAAAAAAAGGCTAGAACTCGATGTCTTCTAGATATCTTTTACAGTTAAGTTTTATGATTCCTTTTAAAACAATTCTTGTTACAACAGAATAATTTGGAAAAGTTTTTATATAACAGCACTGATCTGAACTCGTGGGAGATCAGTGAGGTGTTTTAAGTTTGTAAAACAGATGTTGACCATTTTTTTCTACCTGTTCCATATTCCGTGCTGCTGGAATATGGAAATCTCAAATTTTAAGATTCGTGAAAGAAAGATACAGGTTTGAGTCTTTAAATGCCCTAGAGATCTGAGTAGATTTTCATCATTCTGCGAACTCTTTGAAATTATATGCAAAACTTTTAGTGCACCGGAATTGTAGTGAGGAGCTCCAGCTTTCCTAGTGAACTACACAGATGACAGTTCTTGTCTCATATAGTCTGCATTCTAATCGGAGAATGTAGACGTTGAGTAAAAACATTAAAATAATGCAACTTATAGATGATGGACATGTTTGGTACAGAATTTAAATATAGTGATGGATGAGAGAGGAATTTAGAGGTTATTTTAGGGTTTTAAGGGGTCAGGGAGGTCTTCTGAAGAGTTGATATTTTTGGTGGCTTCCATTATAAATGATAAAGGGTAGCCTCCAGTACAAACATTAGACAGAGAGGCTATTATTGGGTTGGCCAAAAAGTTTGTTTAGTTTTTTCCCCTACAGTGGTTGTGGGAGTGTTTAGTTGTCTTTAACTTCATTTGAAACAATTTCATTAAGATTGTATTGTGACAGCTGTCATATCAGCATGCACTTAAAAAAAAACTTAGCAAAACTGGTGAATTTTTGTCCAGCCATTTTAATGTTGAGGATGGAAGAAGGTATGCATCGCTTTCAGTGTATTACGCTTTAGTATTTCAAGAAAGGTAAGAAACGCAACTGAAATGCAAAAACAAATTTGTGCGATGTGTGGAGAAGGTGCTGTCGGAACGTGTCAGAAGTGGTGTGCGAAGTTTCTTGGTTCTCTGTTGACATTCTGGCCGAACAGCTCTTTGCTGTGGGGCTGTCTCACACACTGGAAGATGTTTAGCAGCACCCCTGGCCTCTGCCCACGAGAAGCCAGTAGCAGGAGATAGCCCACATACTCAAAATACCCACGTCATTGAAGTTATTGGCAAAAAATGGAAAACGTGTCTTTTATTTTATGGAAAAAGTGTAACAGACTCTGACCAACCCAGTGCTGACATTCTGTGATGGGACTGAGCTTCATTTGAGTAGCTGGAGAGTGACGGGGTGATGGGGGCAAGGGTTAGAAGAAATTGGAGAGCTGAATTACAGGTCATACCATGTAGGGCTTTGTGAACCAGAATAAGAAATCCCAAGTTTGTTCCGAATGTACTAGGAAGCCATCTCAGAATTTTAACTAGAGAACGAGAAAAGGAAACTCGAGACAGAGGCGTGATGACTCCAGAATTTGGGAACCGAGAGATCAGAAGCACAGCCAGTGAGTTGGGAAGGCTGAGGGGAATGCTGTGGCTCCCTGACCCCTCCAAGAAGGAAGGAGTAGTCATCTTGTCATATCTCTTTGAGAAGACAGTTACCATCAGACCAATGACCTGACCATTAGATGGCAACGAGCTTGCCAGGAGAACAGAATTACTGTGAAGTCAGTAGCTAGTAGGGAATGTAGCTCTATGACATTGGTTTTTAAATGAAACTGCAAGTTTCCTTCTTTAAAATTAACCTTTAATCTGTGGGTGGTGATACAGTTAGAAGAGTTTGAGCCAGAATATCTGGGTTAATATTGCACCTCTATTTCTCTTTAGCTTGCTCAGCCTGTCTAAACCTTCATTTTTATATCTGTAAACAGGGTACCGTAATTACCTGCCCTTTAAGGTTTGTTCTATGTAAGGCATTTAGCTCAGCATGTGGCACTTGGTCGTATATGTAGCCAAGATTATAATGGTGTGTGGCAAAGCATCGTTTGTGTTCTTTGGGGTTTGTACAGTTCATAGTGTTTAAGGGGAAAAGTGATGTGTTTTATCTTCACTTCATGATCAGCAAATGTCAAGTTCTCTACAGGCCATACTAGTAAATAGTAAGGAACCATTAACTGTGCTTTCACGGACTGATGTCTGGACCAGCCTCTTTATTGGTGTTAATATAAAGCCATGCTGATCTAGAGAAACGTTCATGTGGATGATACTTTAATCAGCATCAGCAAACTTTTTCTGGCTGATAGCCGGTTCCCGTTTTGAGTATTGTGTCCTCCAAACAGTCACCTTTTTTCGTTCTCTCCTTTGGAGCATTCCGCAGCCCCGTGCACAGCTGCGGCGTTTGCCTTTACTCCCCAGTAGCGCGGCCAGAAGCTGTATTGTCTCTTTTTAGCATTCCAGGTGATGATCTCAATTTATTAAGTAGTAATAATTTTATATAAACATACTTGTAGCTACTCTTCATCTATTTTATTAAAAGTATTTATAATTGGCCCTGGCTGGCGTAGCTCAGTGAATTGAGCGTGGGCTGCTAACCAAAACGTCACAGGTTTGATTCCCAGTCAGGGCACATGCCTGGGTTGCAGGCCATGGCCCCCAGCAACCGCACATTGATGTTTCTCTCTCTCTCTCTATCTCCCTCCCTTCCCTCTCTAAAATAAATAAATAAAAAATCTTAAAAAAAGTTATTTATAATTGGGGGGTGGCTGGGTGGAGGGGAGCATAAGGGGAAAAATTGGGACAACTGTAATAGCATAAACAAAATACTTTTAAAAAAGAAAATATAATTAAAATATAGAAATCAAAATTTGGGCAGTCCCTTTATTATTTGTTGTTATTGCAAGGGCCATTTGAATACATATGCAGATAACTTTTAGATCTTGAATGTGGAATTAATGTGGTGACTGCCTACTAGAGCATTCAGGGTTTTTACATTGTCCATGTGTTTGGTAGCACGCTGCGCCAAAACCCAGACAAAACCGAGGTTACTCAGAGGACAGATGTCATGACTCTGCTGTTTCACTGTTTCTCCATCAGTTCAGGCAGAGTCTGGCACGTAGCAGCACTTAGTTAAATATTTGCTGGGTGAGTGGATACAAGTTTTGTATTCCTAGAATCTGTTCTCATCAATAATAGGCTTGCACTTAAGGTGGAGTTATTTTAAGAAAACATGAATTAACGAAATACTTGAAGAGTACAATGTGTAGATTGCTTTTCAAGTTAATTACACTTAAATAAGATTTTTAAAATCTTTGTAAGTAGTCTCTGCTGAGCATAACCAGATCTGTAGGCATTTGTAATACTGTTACTGCGCTGCTTAGTGCGCCTGCTCTCATTCTCAGACACTACAGTCAGAGTAGGTGCGGTGGGCATTGTTTGAGATGCGGGCCGGACATTTCTGGTAGGGCTTCCTATGCGAAGGAAATGTCTGCTACACGTAGGTGATGAGTTTTGTGATTTGGCTTTTATCCTCCTCCAAAGATAGAGGGTAGACAGTGAAAATTGATTGTATGTGTGTTCTGGTAAGTTATAATTACTCTGTCATTCTTAACGTCGGGAGCTTTGAAAAAGTCTCTGGGAGTAAATAATGCTGACTGCGTTGTTCTAACACAGCATGCTATAGCAGTGAGTATAGGCCGTGCCTGGGGCTCGATGATATCTACTAGTAAGTTAAATTCTTAAGAATATCTAAAACTCTTAAAAACAAACCCTAAAAAACCTAGTCTCTTTTTATCTTATTACCCACACCACATTTGATGATGAAGTATTTTAAGGCCGTTTTTCTCTTAGGCCAATTTTTTAAAAAAAATCCTCTTAATAGGAGTGTATGGATCATAAGTGTAGAGCTTGATGAAATTTCACAGATGAACAGATTCATGCAACTGGTGTACAGAGCAAAAACCAGAATATTATTAACCACCCTAAAAAGGCTAAGTCGTAGACCCTGGCCAGGTAGTTCTGTTGGTTAGAACACTGTCCCACTACATCGAGGTTGCAGGCTCAGTCCCCAGTCAGGGCACAGGGAAGAATCCACTGATGAATGTGTGGGTCAGTGACCAGCAAACTGATGTCTGTCTGTCTCTCTCTCCAAATCAATGAATTTTTAAAAGGCTAATTTTTAAATATAAAACAACCATAGATTTAGATAAATTTGAGAGACTTAGGTCTTGGTTCTTTTTAATTTTATTACTAACTTCAAGTGTCACTTTAGGCAAGTTCCTTCATCTTCTGGGGTTTGTCCCCAGTCTTTAAACTGCGGGGCTGAGACCAAGTGTTTTGTTATGGCTCTAATTATGTAAAAGTACAAAAAGATGGACTGCGGTGACATAGCTGTGGTAGAAAAGGTTGTGGGTAGTGGGATGAGAGGCACAGTTTAATTTAAAAAGGACGACTCATTTTTTTTCTTTTTCTTTGTTTTCCAGGTTATATTTCACACTATGTGCTGACTGTATCTACAGAAAATATTTAAAAAAAGATAAACTTTTTTCAAAGATTTTTGATTCCAGTGGAATCTTTGCTTTAGATATTTGTGTGTGTGCGCGCGTGTGTTAGTGAATTGTAACTCCAGAAGCAATGCCTGTACAGGCTCCACAGTGGACGGATTTCCTTTCCTGCCCGATTTGCACTCAGACTTTCGACGAAACAATTCGGAAGCCCATCAGTTTGGGTTGTGGCCATACTGTCTGCAAGATGTGCCTGAATAAACTCCACCGCAAGGCTTGCCCATTCGACCAGACCACTATCAATACAGATATTGAGCTCCTCCCGGTGAACTCGGCATTGCTGCAGCTAGTGGGTGCTCAGGTATGGTGTGTGACTTGTGACACTTTGTAATCTCTCTCTCTCTCTCTCTCTCTCTCTCTCTCTCTCTCTGTGTGTGTGTGTGTGTGTTTTCTTGCTGAGAAAAAACTGTCGAATTAAAACTGGGTAGCGTTGCCCTCTATTTAAGTAGAGTTCTGTTCAGTCCTGTGCAGGCCCTTTATTTTGGTCTGTTAGGAGAGTTGGGTGGTGGTCCAGTGAGTCCCGTCATGGTGCAGTAACCATCTTCCAATCCGGTGGGTAGGCTTTCTCAGCAATCTTAGCTGTTCAGATTGCTAGCACAACCTGAGAAGTAGTCACAAGGACCTCTTAGGAGGAAAATACTATTCATAAAACCATTGCATTTTACTTAATGAGAAAAGTGAAGCTGCTTGAGAATTTAACTTTGTGGACACTAGCAGAAATGGAAGATGAAGAAGGTAATGAAAACTGAAGCGCACAGCCTTTGGGAGCCCGGCGTCAAGAGTAGGAGCAGATATCTGGGTGCCTGTAAAAGCAGTGTGGTCGTTCTAAAAGTAGCACTCTGAAGATTTCATGTCAGTATTCTCAGACTAGAGATCCATGATATCCTCAGAAGGTTTCACAAAACCAGGAGAGGCCACTTTTTGAGAGCTACACGTGATTCACTTAAATAATCCCTTACTAGGTTCATTTGCGTAATGTGAGTCTGAAGTACCATCTGTTTACCATCTGTTTACTGAAGTACCATCTGTAAATTATTATCTGGATAAATATATTGGAACTTCGAATCTGGCCCTACTGGTCCCTTACTGAAAGCTGCCCTAAAGCAGAGAAGGTCCGTATGGTGTGTGTTGGCGGTAAAGAGAATAGTTCTTATCAGAAGATGTCACCGACAACACCACAAAACGTTTGTCAGGGGAAAGTACAGCTGATTGTTTTTCTTTTCTTCCTGTACTTTTTATTTCATAATCACTTTTCTTTTTATTTTGAAAATTCCAGTATGACATTTTGGAAACATTTTAAAAAATCGACTTATTAGGAGGTAACAATTTGTGGAGAACACAATTAGGAGAAATATAATATTTTAATGACAAATAATCAAGGCTTACTTGTTTTCTAAATATATTTAAGGATGAACTGATTCTGTTTCTACAGAATGAGTAAGGCCTTGTCATAGGTTTTTCTTTTCATCAAATTTACTGGAGTGGCCCTGGTTAACAAAATTATACAGGACTTTTCATGTCTTAACAGAAACAGCTAATGTTTGTGAAATTTCGAGGATCGAATAAGTATGTATTTTAACACAAAGATTTCCATCTAAAAACTGGTAGAGCTAATAGGTTAATTAAACAAAGTTGTAGGATATACAATCAAGCAAAACTCAGTTGCATATCTATACACTAACAGTAAGCGACCCAAAAAGAAATTAAGAAAACACTCGCACTTACAGTAGCATCAAAAAGACTAAGTTTAGCAAAGGAGGTGAAAGACTGGTGCCCAGAAACTACCAAACATTGCTAGAATTTAAAAAGACATAAATAAATGGAAAGACATCCTGTGCTCATGGCTGGGCAGACTTCGTGTGGTGAAGATGGAGTATGACCCAAGTTGATCTGCTGATTCAGTGTAAGCTTTATCAGAATCACAATTGTGTTCTTTTTTTCTTTCAAAAGTAGACAAGTTCATCCTAAAGTTCATACGGAATCAGTCACACTTCCTGATATTGACACTGCAAAGCTAGAGTGGTGGAGTGGGTGTGGCGCCGGCAGGAAGACATGTTTAGATCGTTGAAACAGAGTGGAGGGCTCAGAAATAAACCTGTGTGTGGTCAGATGGTTTTTGACACAGTTGCCAAAACCATTCAGTGGGGAAAGGACGGTCTTTCTAACAGATGGTTCTGGGAAAACATGATATCCAAGTGTGAAAGAGTGAATTTGGACCTCTGCCTCATACCACGTACAAAAATGGACTCGGAGTAGATCAGAGGATCCACTGTAGGAGCTGGCACTACAGAACCTTGGAAGAAATGTAGGCCTGCATATATCAGTGAGTGACCTTTGAGTAGGCAGTAGTTTTTTTAACTTATGAAACCAGAAGCACAAGGGAAAAGATAACTTGAACTAAATCACAATTTGAAACTTTGTGCTTCAAAGGACATTGTTAAGAGAGTGAACAGAACAACCCACAGAATGGGAGAAAATAATTGTAGCTCGTCTGTCTGGTAAGAAACTTGTGTCTAGAATATACAAAAAACTCTTGCAGCTTAATAAAAAGAACATAATTTTAAAGTAGGCAAAGATCTGAAGAGACACCTCATCAAAGAAGATACAGAGATGGCAAGTGAACAAATAAATGAGCTCAGCGTCATTTGTCATTTGGAATCACAAATTAAAGCAATGAAATACTATTGCACATCAGTTAGAATACCTAAAATCTGAAACACTGACACCACCAAATGCTGGCGAGGCTGTGGAACAACACAAACTCATTTTTGCACTGGTGGGAGTGCAAAATGGTGCAATCATTTTGGAAGTTATTGTATGATTCTATGATTCTGTTTGCGTGGAGTGTCCAAAATAGGCAAATCCATGGAAACAGAGCATATTGACAGATTAGTTTTTCTGTAGGGCTGGTGGGGGTTGGGAAGGAGTATATGGTAGGGGTAGCAGTTAAAACAACATGGAGTTCTTTACGAATCCAGTAAATTTAGCCCTGACCGGTGTGGCTCGGTTGGTGGGGCATCGTCCTGCAAAGCCAAAGCTCTCTTTTTGGAGAGACAACTGAGTGGTGTTTCTCTCTCTCTTTCTCCCTCTCTTCCTCTCTCTCTAAAAATTAATGAATGACATCTTTAAAGAATAAGAAATGATTCAGTAAATTTCCCGGGGGCTCTGATGTTACCAGGGTTAGTGGCGTGCACACGCACACTCGGCACCACTGTCGAGTGGTTCGTTAGTGAGCACTGAAGGAGACCTTTCCTTCTGGCCGCCAGGTCCCTGAGCAGCCGCCCCTTACTCTGTGCAGCGGGGTGGAAGACACAAAGCATTATGAGGAAGCCAAGAAATGTGTAGAAGAATTAGCATTGTACCTGAAACCACTCAGCAGTGCTAGAGGTAAGTGGGATGCAGTTACCAGTGCCACGCCAGTGCTTATTAAATGAATGTTAATGAGATTCATTTATTTATTGTAAACCAGACTCAGTGGTCCTAAATGACGTCATTGCAAACCGCACGAAATACAGTAGTGAGTGAGGGTTTAGGTGATGGTTTAGGAAACATTACTTGAATGAGATGCAGAAGAAAATCCAAGTGTGAATGCAGTAACGGTTTCAGAGGGCTTGGTAGCATTGGACAGCTCTGAATTGTCTGCCCTCGATTCACTTTTATGCAGTGTGCTGCAGGGGGTGTAGTGGAATTGGAAGTTGCTAGTGGTGTCTGGCCATTGCAACCTGTTAACCACTGCGAAGGTAAGAATAACCACTATGAACTAACATGCCAGAGCTGTCACAACCTCCAGATGTGGGTCTTCAACCAAGTGTTATTGTCTGGCCTCTTGATCTTTATTTCTCCTTGATTAAAATGAGTAATAAGAGTATATTTAATGCCACAAATATTCACATGAGGTAACAGCTTTTGTGTGCCTCTGAAAATGCTTCACTTGTGTAATTGTATTGCTCATTTTAGATATCCTAGCAGAACCCAGAACTGTTCATATACCCATATGTCAATCAGCCCATCAGAGGAAGTTTTCCTGGCCTCTGAAATTGCCTTGTAAACTGAGGAATGACTTTCTGCTCTCTTTTAAAGGAGTGGGTCTGAATAGCACGACACAGAGTGTTCTGAGTCGCCCGATGCAGAGGAAGCTGGTGACTCTGGTCCACTGCCAGCTCGTGGAAGAAGAGGGCAGGATTCGTGCCATGCGGGCGGCGCGGTCTTTGGGCGAACGGACAGTTACGGAGCTCATCCTCCAGCACCAGAACCCTCAACAGCTCTCTTCTAACCTTTGGGCGGCAGTCCGGGCCCGGGGCTGCCAGTTCCTTGGACCAGGTGTAGAATTAAATCTCATGGCTGCTATGCTAGTAATTCTAAAAGTACAGTGTGGGAACTAGAAATGTGGACGAAGGCTAGTTCATTGCAGATTCTGCCATTATCGAACAATATCCCATTTGATAATCATGGCTTGGGTAATTCCATTTTAGTGTTTTCAGAGCACTTAAAACTTCCCTTAATGCCAAAATTTGTTAATTTTGATAGAAGTTTTTCTTAAATGTATTAACTTTTTATCTGCTTTCCTAAATAAAATATACAGCATGTAATACAAAAATGCCCCCAAAGCTTCAAAAGTTTAGCTGTGACTATCTATTATTGTGTTACCTGTTTATCAGGTGATACCTGCAAAAATTATTGAATTTTGCCCTTCTGATAAGTGGATTTGCCTTATCCCCGCACATGATAAATTTGGGGTTTGCCCATCTTTTCCTAGCAATGCAGGAGGAAGCTCTAAAGCTGGTTCTCCTGGCCTTAGAAGATGGTTCTGCTTTGTCAAGAAAAGTATTGGTTCTCTTTGTGGTGCAAAGGCTAGAGCCTCGGTTCCCTCAGGCCTCCAAGACCAGCATCGGGCATGTGGTCCAGCTCCTCTACCGGGCCTCCTGCTTCAAGGTACGGACTCAGCCGCATCTCCGCTGGGGGGGACACTGCCCTTTCCCTAAGCAAGTGGTGCAACTTGGAGTTTAATCAAGGGGCCTGTGTCTTTTCAGAAAATTCAACTTTTCTTTTAAGGAATATGTGTAGTACCCTATTAAAGTTAAATCCTCTTATATTAAATTTGGATGTTAGATATTGAACAATATAGATCAAACCAAGCCTTAGAGATTTTTGTGTTTGGAGAGACTAATAAGCTGTGTCAGTTTTCCACTGAGATACAGAAAGAAATGTTCGGAACAGAGAGAGTCTTCTGAAGCAGGAAATAAGCTGTATGTGGCTGTTTGTTCTGAGACAGTTCCACACGCAGGGTCTTGGGGCTCCATGTACCGTACGGGTTCCAGGATCGGAAGTGATGCTGGGCAGACTCTTCCGTGTTCTAGATCGGTTCCGTACTGCTTCCCACACTGGTGCCCTCTGTGTCTCATTGATTGTTCATCTCGTTTCCCTGACTCCTAATGTCAAGGCTTCTGGCTTCCGATACAACTTATAACCAGTGCTGCGTGGACCAGGGAGGCATGTCTCTCAAATGTTAATTCACCCAAGCAACAGTTCCTGAGGTCCATTCCTGAGGTCACCCCATTCCCTCGCCTGACACTCAAACTAAAAATAAAAAATAAAAAAAATCTGACATTAGCCAACCTATAAATTCTGTTCTCTCATTTTTTGAAAAGAATAAAATGGCCCACAAAATCAACAGGAGGGTATACAGAATTAATGTTAAAAATTTATTTTCTTTCTTTATTTAAAAAAAATTTAATGATTGATTTTTAGAGAGAGGGGAATGGAGACAGGGGAAAAAAGAAAGAAACAGCCATCTGTGTTTCCATCTGTCTGCATTCATTGGTTGATTCTTAAGTGTGCCCTGACCTTGGCACAACCGGATGGTACTCTAACCAGCTGAGCTACCTGTCCAGGGCAAGAATTTTCTTTTTAAGGCTCTATCTAAGCGCCAACCGTATTCTCTTCCTAGAGTCAGATTATGTGCTGAAAATAGGGTGTGGACTTCAGGTGTGTGTCCATCCTTGTCAGTTTCCTTGGGTACCTCTGGAGCAGTCAGAGCCTCGAGCCACAACTCCAGCTGTTCCAGATTGTCCCTAAATAATGCACATTTGTTGTAAGTGCTTGTAACAACACGATTGTGCCCTAGCACCCAGCAGCCACTTCAGAACGTCTGCCTGCTTCAGTGTGACCTGTTCTCCGGTAACCCACCTTCCCCTGCGAAGAGTAACAAGGGGCTCAGAAACCCTAGGTACCCACCAGGTGAACTTCTCAATCCCAATTAAAAGCATTAATAGTAATTTTTAAAAAGATTGGATATTTGTACAGATGCAGTTATTTTTCACTTGGGTCGTGATTATTTCCCTTTATTTCAGTGTCCACTTTGTTCTCTTGGTGTGGCTCACACCGCATGCTCACCCGTGAGGAGATTTATCTCCTCGTACTGTGCTGGGTGCACCCCTGACCTTCACTCACTGCGGCAGAGTCTGCCAGTCCCCATTCCGTCTTCCCCGTGGGACTCCGGCCGGACTCTGGTTCCCGCTCTGCTTTGGAGGCGTACACGTTCACCCAGCTGCATCCAGTTGTGTCCTTCCAGCATCTCTCGTTTCCATGTGGGCAGCTTTTCAAGCTGCAGGACAGTGCTGGTGGTTCTCAGCACAGCACAGTTGCAGGACTTCAGACGTTGCATCTCCTGGAAACCCTTGACTGATTATTCTCAGTTACAGAAACTTTTGAGAGCCGAGTCCAGGGAACCCCAGTATGCCCCGTAGAAAGCACAGTCTACGTGTTACTGAGGGTCAGCCTACGCTGAGGAGGTGTTCTCACACTATGCATATGCATTTGGTCTTTCCACTTGCTTTTTAATAGTGGCAAAATATGTTTCCTTTTTGTAACTGTAGTTCTTGATTTTTTTTTATTTATTTGGTCTTTCTATGGACTTACCTAACAAAATTTAAGTTCAATCTTATAACAAGAATGGAATAATATGCTTTCAAATATTGTATCAGTATGACCTAGAAGCCTTGACTAAAACATTTTGTAGCTTCTTTGATGGAAATTTTCTGCAAGAGAAATTTGAGTCCTAAAAGGTTTACAGGCAAAATATGTTCTAAAATGTGTTAGGATATAAGATCATCCTAGACAAGAATAAGTTGTTTTACTTTGATATGTTAAGGATTTGGTCTAAACCCAGCTTGACTTAAAGTGTGAATTATTTGGTATGAGAACAATAGTGTCTACCTCAGCAAGTTTGGAGAATTAAATGGGCTAACACTTCCATATAACAGTTGGTAAGGTAGCTTAATGCATTGACTGGCACCTGCTAAGTGCTCAATAATTGTTAATTATTTTAATTATTAAAAGATATTATTATTGTTACCATGATTGTTATAGTTCAGCATCTCAGAATTTACACTTTCTGCTGGTGGCTCACCCTACAATACTCCATGGAGAATTAAGCCAGGTAAAATTAGTCATCTTGAGAATCACACCAGCATCCAAAGCTCCAGTATGAGTACAAGCTAGCTCAACACCAGGCAAACCCTGCAGTGATAATCCACAGTTACGGAAAACAAATGTACATTGTTTTTCAGAATAATTGTACTTGTATTAGTATTTTTTTTCACTAATGCATAACATACATACACGTGCGGCTTAAAGTGCATTATGTGTTAAGGTCTGTTCAGTCTTTGGATTTGTTCCAGCACATACTCATTCCAGGAGATTTTGACATCAATAAAAGGGAAATGTTTTATTGGCAAAAGGGTATGCTCCATTTTAATCTTGCTGTTGTTACTGAAAGAAATGTGTTACGTTAAAAATTACCCATTATCTGTAAAGGCTCTTACAAAGTATTAGCCCGCTCTGTTCTCTCTCTGACTCATGATGAGACTCTCTGTGTCCGACAGGTCACCAAACGTGATGAGGACTCCTCTCTGATGCAGCTGAAGGAAGAGTTCAGAACCTACGAAGCGCTGCGGCGGGAGCATGACTCCCAGATCGTGCAGATAGCAATGGAAGCCGGCCTGCGCATCGCGCCGGACCAGTGGTCCTCGCTGCTTTACGGAGACCAGACTCACAAGTCTCACATGCAGTCCATCATTGACAAGGTAGACCTCTGCTGTTCCTTTCTGCTCGGATGGTCCTGCAGCTTCGGTAACTCGTGGTCTGGTCATCCATTTGCTCGAGTGATGTGTGCTAGAGGGAGTGCTGCGGGCCAGACTCCTCGTGAAGTGTGTTCTCTGTAGTCGGGTGGCACGTCATAGCTGGTCACGTCATGTGCCAGTTTGTTCACATAGAGACTGTTTCAAATTGAGGGATAATGGACATCGTTCACACAAGAGTCGATTGGCGCCGTGAGGCTTTCCCCAGTGTGCACTCGCTCATTTCTCCGAGAGGCTCTCGTCTCGCGTCGTTGCCTCCCTCTTTCCCTGTACCCCGAGTTCTGCTCACTGCCTTCGTCAAACCCGTGTCTGAACGCCGTTATCGTCTGCTTGGAGCAGCCACTGTGGTCTGGAAGTGTTCACATTGAGGTTTCCTGTATGCTCAGCCAGAAAAATTTCACATAAGTTACCAGCCATTCTAAATTCGATCAGATTTTCAGTAAACTTACTTCTACTTTATCTGTTGTTTTTCTGATGAAAAAATTAGTAGAGTGTACATGAATTTTAGGTCAGCCTCCATTCTTTATTTCTGACTCTAAGGGCTATTTTTAATTTTCTTAAAACAGGAGCATACTAAGAAAAAACTGGAGTATACTATAAATGTGTTGTAATTCAATATGAAACATATGAAAGCACTATAAAAAAGCCTTAGAATGCCATGTAAATATATTATTATTCAGTACTATTACTATTATTCAGTACTATTACTATTATTCAGTAATAGTATTTAATTTTTACTGTTTTACCTTAAATACTTATAACCATAGAGATTATATACTTCAAAGTCCGCCCTGCCATTAATTGGGAGAAATAAGGTCAAGGTGTTGCCCAGATATTTGGAACTCACTGAGAGCTGACGGGGTGCGCTCCCCGTGGTTTGAAGAACTCATTCGTGTGTTCTTGGCAGCGACCCTGTTCAGTCCTTCTGTACAGACGCAGAGAGGGTGAGTGTACTCCTCCTGCGGCAGACCTGGATTCGAACCGGGGTGTTCCGGCTCTAGCTTCCGTGTTCATAACCACTTAGCCAGACTTTACCTACACCTCGTAGGTCTGAAGTTATGCAACTGACCGACTGTAACTTATTTAAACCCTAGTAATGATCTCTTAAAGAAGTAGCTTTCTACTGCTGAAGAGAATCTTGACTTCTTTTACAAAGGTATTCTACAAGGAAGTTGGCCTTATTGTCTGAACTAAACTATGTAACTAGGTGTATGTGCTGTAATAATTTTCTCACATTATGAGCAAGAATTTGAACTTACTATGCAGAGACCTTCATACAACAAACTGATAAACAACCTTTGCAGGGTATGGGATATATTATCATTATGTAGAGCAGTAGAGCTTGCTGTGATAATAGAATGTTCTAGATATGCACTGTCCAGTACGGTGATCACTAGCCACACGTGGGGATTTTCTTGATTGATTTTTGAGGGTGCGGGGAGGGAGAGACGGAAGAAGCAGCATCGCTGTGTTCGTTGGTCGTTTCCTGCACATGCCCCTACTGGGGACTGAACCCTTGGCCTTGGCGTGTGGGGATGGCTCTGTAACTAACAGAGCTAGCGGCCAGGGCCCACACATGGTTGTTCAGCAACTGAAATGTGATTTGTGCAACCGAGGAACTAAAATTTTTTCTTTAATTAATGTAAATAGCCACATGTTGTTAATGGCTACTGTATCAAACAGTGGGAATATTTATTAAAATTGATAAGAAAAGCAGTAACCCTAGTAAATTAATAGACAAAGAAACATGAATTAACAATTCACAAAGGAGAAATATATCTAGGTGACTAGGTAGAGTTGAGCCCCAATAGTAATTAAATATACATTTAAAATAGTGACAAATCATGTGTTGCCTGTTTAATTAGTAAAAGAAACATATGCTCATACATTGCTGATGGCTTGTAAAATGCATTATGGATCTTTGGGGGAGCATCAGTGAATAAAAATTCAAAATATTCATGTCCTTTGACCAAATTTAGTATTTCTAACAATGTATTTTAAGGAAATAATCTAAACTTTCACTAAGGTTATGAGCCAAAAGTATTAATTGCTATATTATTTATAAAGAAAAAGAGGGGATGGTTAAAAAAGTTAAGAACTATCTACTCAGAACACTGTTTTATGGCCATTAAAATTATAGTTATGTCAGAACAGATACTTTCTGCAACTGATAAATAATATTTAATTTCTTTTTAAAAATTAGTGAAATATTTTAATTAAGTCTTTGTGGTAGATACAGGGGTATTGTCATTATATCAGATAGCTACTTTTGTGGATAGCAATATCAAAATGTTTTGTTAATATCAAAGGTAGCCAAAACCTTAATTTTATAAAGTGATTATAACTAGGTAAAAAAGGTATACAGATAAAAAAAATTAAATATAGCTATGTCAGCATTCTAGTAGTAATATTATTTTCCATGTCTTTTAAAATGTATGCTTTTAAAGAAAAATGATCTTTTATAGAGTGACTTTTTGTGAGGGAAATATTCTCATCTGTGTTAATGAACAGTTAATTTTTCCAAGTATAAACACTCAGTTATTATCAGATAATTGACCTTTTTTCCTATTAAAGGTCATATATGGGCAACATAAGGAAGTTCATGCATTAAGCCTTAGGGAAATATGCAACCTGGTGGATTCTAAGAATCGTAAACCAAATTAGGATTTTGGGGAGTAACAGTGGACTTTGGAAGTTATTTAGTCCATACAGCACACGCACTGCAGGCTGAGTCTGTAAAGGTTATGGCCAGTGTCGTGATCTTTGGCCTATAAGAGAACTTCAGCTCCAACTCCAGCTGACTTCAGTTTCATGATTCTTGCCTTTGTACAGCATTATCTCTAGACTGTATTTCCAGGTTTCAGTTACCTGGGAGGGCCCCAGGGGCCAGACTCCGAGAACATAAAACGGGAGGGCACTTCCCAGCCGAGAGCCCAGAGCGTTCTCCCCGTGAGGCCTGGCGGCAGAGGGGATGCGCAGGCTCTGTGGGTGCAGAGAATGCAGGGTCCGCTCAGGCAGTAGCCGGTGATCCAGTCTGGCCAAAGCGTGGGATGTGCAGGACGATAAACATTAAATTTAACAAATTGCAAAAATGATTGTATTATAAATAATCTTCATTTTAAAGGGATTATCTGGCCTTTGGGGATGTTAATATTTCTCTTTTTTAAGTTGCAGACTCCAGCCTCTTTTGCACAAAGTGTTCAGGAACTAACGATTGCTCTCCAGCGGACTGGAGACCCAGCGAACTTGAACCGACTGAGACCCCATTTGGAGCTACTGGCTAACATCGACCCCAGTCCAGGTAAACCCGAGGACAACTCGTGGGCTGGGTCCTCCATGCGCCCCAGTGCTGCCAGTGGCATTTTAGTTCTTTCTGTTGCATTCCTCTAGAATTTCCCAAAGTGGTTGTGTCAGGTTTTTTCTACAGTATTTTGAGTTCCTGGCTCGTCTTTCTCGTCTCTGTTATTACTTCAACTGATTGTTACTTAATACTTTTTACTCTGCTGTTCGTACATTCTCTCTCTCTTTTTACATTTCCTTTCTCTCACTGTAAAGTTGTACTGTATTTTACCATTCTCATCTCTTGACAAAACTCAAATTTTCTCCTTTTTTCTAAATCGTATGTCATTAGTTGCATTGTTGGTCCCATTTTGACCTGAAAGTCACCCAACCTTCATTTTTCACCTCATACTTCATCTGAGACGTTGGCTTGTACATTGCAGTTCCTGTGTGCATTCCCACTACCGAACTAAACTCTTTCTGTTTACAGATTCTTAATTTATTTTTAGAAAGAGGGGAAGGGAGAGAAACATCAGTGTGTGATTGCCTCTCACGTACCCATCACCACCAGGGACCTGGCCCACAACCCAGGCAGGTGCCCTGACTGGGAATCGAACCAGCGACCCTTTGGTTCGCTGGCCAGCTCTCAATCCACTGAGCTGCACCGGCCAGGGCTGAACTAGAACTCTCTTAACATTTACTGTTAATTTCCGATTTTCTAATTACAAAAGCTTCTCTCAGTCCTTACATTACTTGATTTGTCCTCAGCATTTGATAATGTTGTCGGCCACTTCCTCGATACAGGAGCTCTTGCGGTAGTGCGCACAGCTGGTGTCCGCAGTCTTACGGTTATCTTCCGATCTGTCTAATGCTGTCTGTCTTATTTTGACCATTCTTCCCCCTCCTGCCCACCAAGGAGCAGGATGGCTGTGTTCTGGAATTGTGTTTGCCCCGCACTCTGAGGGCGATGGTCATTCCTTCCCAGCATCAGGTGTTCTCTCTCCACAGACAGCAGACTCCCAGATGCCTGTGTCACTGCTCTGCCTCGCTCCAGACCCCCGACCCAAATGCCTCCTGAGATGCGCCGTCACCTCCTTGCTTCATTGTCACCGGAGGCCTGCTCTTCCTCCTGTGCCCTCTCTGTAAATGACCCGTTCTCCAGGAATGCGAGCACAAAACCCCAGTCTCTCTTGTTACTTCTGTCTCTCCCTTTCCCCTGCCCCACATACCATTCCAGATAACAGGGTCTGTCTGTTCTTTCACTCGGTCCCTTTGTCCCTGCCGGTCAGTACTGCCTCAGTGAGGGCCTCAGGCCTTTCCCCGAGACTGCGTGCCCTCCATTCCGCTCACTGGTCTCATTTCTGCACTCACAGACTTTCTGCGACACCCCAGTGCTCGTAGGATAAAGGTTAGAACTCCTGAACGTGGCCCTCAGCACTCCAGTTTTTTACCAGCCTACCTTTGTGGATGGATTTACTGCCAAAGCTGCTTAACCAGACCAATCAGAGCTATTCCGAGCACACGTGGTTTCCCCCACTTCTGTGCTCTGATCACCGAGCAACGGGAAGAGCACTTCACAGTCTCACCATCAGTCACCCAGCAGCTCGAGTCTGAGCGATGGGCTCTGTGCTCCGGTGTGGGAGCGGTGAACTGTGCCGCTGCCGAGGCCTCCCCTCCCCTCCTGTGCCCATGTCGTCTTGTCAGGTCTGTCCTTCCCGCATCGGTTTTCCATCTCTGCTGGAGTCTGCCGGCGTGCAAACATACCCATATTCCTCTCATCATAACACGCTTCTGACACTGTTTGCCATCGCCTACCGCTCCTCTTCTCTCCTTTTTATAGCCTTTGAACTCACTGCAAGCAGGGATTTATCTCTGCCACGTAATCACACCTCTCTTGTCAGAGTGACAGGTGACTTCCATGTAGCGAACTCCAAACATCAGCTGTTGGTACTTACTGTGTTTGGTTTGTTAGCATTTACCATTGTTTTTTCTGCTTCTTGTAACACTTTTTGCACTGGGCTTCCAGGCCGCCGCTCTCTCCTAGTTTCCTTCTTTCTTTATTCCGTCCTCCTCCTCAGCCTCCTTGGCTGCTTCCCCTTCTCCACAGCTTCTGATCATTTTGCCCCCTAGCATCTAACTTCTGGAGTGCCTCCAGAGTTCATCCTTGTGTCTCTTCTGTTTTCTATTTATTCTTATTCCCTAGAATATGCTTTAAATGTTATCTAATCATCATTTAAAGTCTCATGGCCTTAACTATTATTTATATAACTCATGAATTTATTGTATTTCATTAGTTTTGAAGCCCACAGTTTTATTCAGATCTTAGCATTTCTGAAATTAGGATGCATTTGTTGTACAAGCAGTGGAATGTGATAATTTAATTAGTAATCTTTAACAGAATTTTTCAGCACATAAAATAATGGGGTATGTGTGTGTTACAATTGACGTGTTGGAATCCATGTAACAGTATAGCCAGGCCAGACCTTCTTCCAGAGCTGTTTTGTATATCCACCCGCCTGCTCAGTAGCCAACATTCCAGCCTCTACCTTGAATATCAGATAAGAATTCGCAACTGAATCATTTGAAAAGTGAGTTCCAAGCCCCAGCCCCACCCCCACCCCCACCCCCACCCCCATTCTGGTTAGTGACAACCCTGGCTTTTCGTGTCCTCAGAGCAGACACCTGGTGATACCACCCCCGACTCCTCGTTCTCTCGTACGGTGCATCTGCCCATCAGCATATCCTGTGGGCCCGGGCATTCGGAGTGCGCCTGCTTCTCACCCTCACTGCTGCCGCCCTTCGCTCTCTTCGTGGACTGGAGGACAGCCTCCTCTTGTCTGTCGGTTTGAGCATAGGTGCCGAGGCGATCCTGTTACCCCTCTGCTCAGAAGTTCTTCGGGGCTTTCACTGCTCAGTGAACACCAAAATCTTCTCCACGACCTGCAAGGCCTTCCAGGATGTGGTCTTCCTTCACCTCTCACCCACCTCGTCTCCTGTCCCGCTGGCTCCTCTGGTTCCACCCGCACAGACGGGCCAGGCCACTCCCGGGGCGGGGTTCCGCACTCTCCTCCTGGGATGCTCGTCTGCCGGTCTGTTCCCGGGTGCATTCGGACCCTGCTTTCAGGTCCGTGATCCGGCGCGGCCTTCCCAGGAGGCCTTCCCAGTCCGCCCAGCCCACAGCGTCCCACACACCTCTCACTCCCCATCTTTGCTCCGTGTGTTCAGCTCATGATCATCTAAACAGTTTGTATTTGGACCGTTTATCTTGCCTGCTTCCTGGCTCCTCTCATTGAATATAACAAGGATGTTTGTTTTGATTGCTACTGCTTCCCCAGCGACTAGAGCAATCCCTGGGAATTAGGTGTGCCAAAAAATGCTTTTGTGTGACTGTTCTTTTTACCTGCTCCACCTCTTCATCTTTGTTGTTGTCGTTAAAATTCCGTGTGTCCTTCAAAGCCGAGTTCAGATGCCATCACCTAAATCTTCAGAATGTTTCCAATCTGATGCCATCTCTGCATCTGTGTTCTCACATCATTTTATATTTCTTTTAAAGAACATGGGAGCCCTGGCCGGTGGCTCAGTTGATTAGAGCATTTTCCCAACACGCCAAGGTTGCGGGTTTGCTCCCTGGTCAGTGCCCACACAAAAGTCACCCAACAAGTGCATAAGTGGAGCAACAAATTGATGTCTCTCTCTGCCTGTCTGTCTCTCTCTCATGCTCATAATTAATTAATTAATTAAATGTATTTAGCCCCGTGGTTAATATTTCCTTTATAAAATCCCAATGCCGGCCCTGGAGAAATAACATACTAAATGAAGAAGATGGATAGCAGAATTGCTTCATATATTAGCTCTTCTATTAAACTTTCTAAATTTCTGTTTATCAATACTTGATTTATGCGGAATTCCAAAATACACATTACAGATTGGTTTACTGTGGGCAGTGTACAGTAAGTTTTGTTTGGTGCACACGGTATTGGCCTGCACAGTATTCTTAATTGTTTTAGGTTACCAACACTTAAAGACTGGGTAATTTTATATAAAAATCTCGAATTTCGGCTTTCCCTAGGAAACTGTGGTGTATCTGGCAGTGCCAGCCTTGCATCTTCACATCATGACTGTCAGCTGAAGTCTGACAGTGACCATGACCTGAGATGTGAGACGTGCTCTCCGGTCCAGCGCGGCCCCTCTCTGTCTGTTGTCATTTCCGACATTAAGGGTCTAAGGACAGTTGCCATGTGTGGTGTGGTCTGCCTAATTGCTTTCTGTTCCCTTCCGTGTCCCCGCAGCCAGTTCAGCTTGCAGCCCCAGATTTCGGAGAATACATGTTTCTTTACTGTGATGTTTAGGCGAATAGGCCGTCACTGAAGCCTGACTGGCTTCCCTGAAGTGCCGACGCAGCCCCTTTGTTAATGGAATGTTGAGCAGAGCAGTGAATGACGTTGTTCCAAACGTGTGTGTGTTTGTTGTGTAGACGCCCCTCCTCCCACTTGGGAGCAGCTGGAGAACGGGCTGGTGGCGGTGCGCACAGTGGTGCATGGCCTGGTGGACTATATCCAGAACCACAGCAAGAAAGGGGCCGATCAGCAGCAGGTAAGGGGGAGGTGGGAGACGTGGAAGCATGCCACTGTGGGTGTCTTCACGGGCACACACAAGCCAGCAAGGTGACACGCACGTTCCGAGACTCGGACTGCACTGGCAGCATGTTAGGTTAGCGCGGGTAGTAGCCAGTCACTGGGTCAGTCTGGTAATTTTATGTCACAACACTGAAATGAGATAATTCTCCTTGGCCTAATGCTGGGCTGGAACCACTTTTCTCAGTGGATTTAGCAGCATTTGATTCTGTGCTAAAGCTCATTCCCTTTCAATCAAATTAGTCTCTGCTTACTGTAACATCTCTGTTTGACAGTACGTATCACTTTTTCGTGCTAATGCTGCATCGCTCCAATACCGTTCACATGTTTGTAAATGCTTTTTCTATATTAGTATTTTAACATTTTTCATTCACAATGTTTGTTACACCAGTGGGCCAAATTTTCTCAATTTTTTAAAAATGAAATATATGGCAGTATAATATATAATGCATCATGTAACTAGACTTTTTAACTTTACTCCCCTAAATTTTGTTTCGCTCTCAGGATTTATATTAGGGTTACTAGTTCTTTTATTTTGCAGTAGTAAACTTGAGAAATTAAAACTTTGTTATTAATTTATCTGGCTCAGGTAAATGTTAATAGATTATTTGCTGTTCTTAATCTTCTTTGGGAGGCAAGAAATATTAAAACTATCTTAAGGAGAATGACATGGATGTAATTATCCTAAGCACAAATCAGAGCTTTATTTTTTGATTCAGAAATAAATTAAAACCTATTTTTAACTCCCTGTTCCATTAGACATTATGAAAAATGTGACGAAATTAGTAAGATTAACCTTTAAATTCTGCCAATAAGTGATAAAAATGCATTAATTTTTCTTTCACTTAGTATTGTGTTTGATAACTCATTAACTCCCAAATCCACTGTCCTGCCTTACCACTGAGTGGTAAATAATGAGTTTTGTTTGTACCCTGGGAGATACGTTAAGTCCTTGATACAGCCTATATGTCAAGACTTGATTACAGAGTATTTTTCTGTTATAGGGCATATTGTAGATTTGTGGTGTGTTATAAAGAAACACAATTATAGCCCTGGCTGGTATGGATCAGTGGATTGAGCACTGGCCTGTGAACTAAAAGGTTCGATTCCCAGTCGGGGCACATGCCAGGGTTGCAGGCCAGGCCCCTCAGTTGGGGGCATGTGAAAGGCAGCCATTTGATGTTTCTCTCTTTCTCTTTCTCCCTCCCTTGCCCTCTTTCTAAAAATAAAAAAAAAATAAAATCTTTTTTAAGAAAAGAAATAGAATTATAAGTAAACTAAACATTGTTCAAAACAAATATTAGAAGACAATTTAAACATTTTAAAAAGTTCTAAACTTCAGTGGTTTGTTCATTATAAAACTTGGAAAGAATATCATTGAGCCCTTGTGAAATTTAATAAAAAATTTATGTGAGCCCTGGCCAGGTAGCTCAGTTGATTAGAGTATCATCCTGATACACTAAGGTTGGGGGTTCGATCCTCAGTCAGGGCACATACAGAGTCAACCAATGAATGCAAGAATGGGTGAACTACAAATATCTATCTACCTACCTACCTACCCCTACCTCTGTCTCTACCTCTCTCCTTCCCTGGCCTCCCTCCCTCTCTTGGTATGTGTTTGAGAACATACCAGGGTACCTAGACTACATTCTCTTTCATTAACTCATTTTGGGACTCTGAAACAAGACAGAACGACTTTCCAACGCCTTGCTCTGGACAGTCTAGATAAGTGTATGAAGTAGTCGATCTGAATTGTTCATCTAGATTATCAAGATCCTAAAATGGCAGTGAAATTTTTCCATCTTTTTTTAATGTCTAATGTTTTAATTTTGGACTTAGCCTCCACAGCATAGCAAATACAAAACATACATGTGTCGAGACATGAAGCAGAGAGGAGGATGCCCTCGTGGGGCCAGCTGTACATTTGCACACTCCCAGGAGGAACTGGAAAAGTAAGTGCAAAAAGTCATTGAACTCAGCCTTCCAGTAGAAGAAGGTAGAGTTATTAAGTAGAGTAACTTGCCGCCATGGAGAAGGACAAGAAGAGGAGGTGTGTTCTCTTCAATGAACAGGAAATGTTTAGAAAGTAATACACGAGATGGAATTTTTAAAAAGAAAATTGAAGCAGTCTTTTCAGCTTTCATTTCATTGTGCCTAAAAATAGGAAGCTATTTCTGGTTAATTAAATCTAGAATTGAGTCATTCTCACTACCAAAATAGAGATGAAAATTCTGAGAATTTTCATCAGTTTTCACTAACTGATTTTAACTAATTGAGTAACATATGACCAATGGAAAAATGGCCTCTTTGCTCTATTAAAGAAATTGTTTAATTTCCAGGTTGGGTTTCACAAATATCATTCAAATTTCAAGGACCAGGTAATTTCAATGATGTTAAATTTTTCCAGCACATAGTAGAAAGAAAAATTTTAAAATTTTTTTATAAAATCAGTAATACTAAGTTTGACAAATAATATAATTAAACTACAAATTTATCTCACATATTAACATTTTAAAATCCCAAATATTAAACTTGGAATTCAATAATACATTAAAGTAGACGCCATGGCTTACTACAAAGGTAGCACAATATTAGTTACTGTAAGTTACAGAATAAATACCTTGTGATCATATCCAAAGATGCCAAAAGGCATTTGAATAAAATCCAATGTCCATGATAGATCAAAATCCCTTATTAGAACAAAAATATCATAGGTACTTCCTCAACATTATATCCTATAAGCCAGCATGATAACGTCATGCTTAATTAGCAAATATTAGATTCAGTCTCATTTAAGAGTAAAGCAAACTTCTGTGCTGGTAAAACAATTATTTAATATTCTAGAAGTAGTAGCCAATGTATGTGAACAAGAGTGTAAAACAGTCTTAAAATTATTACACAGAGCAATTCAGGAAAAGCACTGGGAGCTAAAAAAATGAGAATTTGCACTGACCAGCATGGCTCAGTTGGTCGGGCATTGATTCCCGTTCAGGGCACATGCCTGGGTTGTGGGTTCGGTCCCCATTCGGGGTGTGTGCGAGAGGCGACCAGTTGATGTTTCTCTCTCACATTGATGCTTCTCTCCCTTTCTCTCTCCCTCCCTTCCCCTTTCTCTAAAAGAATAAATAAGTGAAATCTTTAACAAAAAAAGAAAGGAGGCTTTAGTAAGATTGCAAATCAAAAAATTTTTTTGATGAATTGCTGTCATGTAAACCAGTAAAGTGAAATTAAAGATTCCTTTTGCATTAACAACAACAAAAAGATAGATACGAAATTATAAACTTGTAAGAAGTACTCAAGACCTATGTGAACTGAATTAGTAGACTAGCTGGGAACATAAGGAAAGAATTGGATAAAAGAAGAAGACTACCATGTTTTTACATAAGACTGGGCGTTATAAAGGGTTTATTTTCTCTGAAACAGTAAACTCACTGAAATCCCAATTGGAATCTTCACCTGATGATTTTTAGGACCTAACAATCATTTATTTGGAAGATTATGCAGATAGCCAAGAACATCCTCAAAAAAGAAGGGACTAGACTAATAACTAGAAAAATAAGTATTAGTCTGTATTATGAGCTAAAATGTATACAGATTATAGTATTGGGATAGATTAATGAAATGTAATGGAAAACGTAGAGGGAGTTCCAGATACATGCAGGGGCTTGACACACGTGTTAAAGGTGGCATTTCAGACCAAGAAAAGAAAAGTGGACGGAGTAACTGCTGTCCATTTGAAGTATAGTAGCTGGATTCTTACCTTTACACCAGAATGAATTATAAATATATCAGAAATTTAACTATTTAAGAAGGAAACCATAGAATACTTAGAAACTTTTGTTGTTACATAATTTTCCAATAGGAGAGGGTTTTTGAAGAATGACAACGCAGCATCCGTAAAGGAGAAGATTGATAAGTTTGATTACGTAAAAATTAAAAACTAAGGTATGGCCCAAACACCACAATTAAAAGAAAGATTAGTGGGGAAATAATATACAAAAGCTGATATCCCTAACACAGAACGAGCTCTTAAAAACCTGTAAGAAAGGAAGGCCAGTAGATAGGTGGAACATGAACATGAATGAGCAAAAAGCAGTAGAATATTGATCACCAGTAAACATGTGATGCTGTGTTCCCCTTCACTCATTGCGAAAGGATGCAAGTGAAAACAAAAGTTGGTGTTCTTGCACTAACAGTTAACAGAGACTGATACCACCCAGTGTGTGATGAGGTGTAACATAAAAGACACTGTCAGTAGGGGTGGTTATTAGTTGTTTTGGAGCATTAAAATAATTTCTAATATGCATACATGAGACTGTGATTCTGCTTCGGGGTGCTCACACAAGGGTGCAAATACATGCACATAATTATCTGTTACTACGTTTCTTTAATAGCAAAAAATTAGGAATAACTTAGAATGTACTGACAATAAGGAGTAGCCAAGATTAGGAAGTGGAGGGGAAAAAATTACTAAGCAGTCATATATGACCCTGTTTCTGTAAACAATAATCTTATGTACATATGGATATTAAGGAAGTGTATGGAGGGAAAATCTGTATGATTACATACAAAACTGTTAACAGTGGTTTCCCCAGAAATTTGTCGCATATGGAAAACATTTGAAAAAAATAGCATTATTCTTTGGGGCATTTGTGTTTGAAATTTTAAAAAATGCACTAGGTAGTTGTAAACAGATTTGCTTTCGTTGTCGAGGAGCAAGGACGCTGAGTCCGAGGGCTTCATTCTTCCCTGTGGTTGGGTTCAGTGTCTACACACCTTTTACACGGAGCATGTGTGAGTTCTTGATTACTTAAATATTTTAATGGAACAAATAGTAAATTTTTCTCAGTGCACACTGGCTTTTTGTTTTACTCTTAGTTGATAATGGAGGCTCACAGTGTCCCAAGGCAACTGAGGGGAACCCAAAATCTTGCAGAAAACTCTCTTCTAAAGGGGTAGATTTTTCTACCTCTTCCTCCCATAAGTTTTAGAAAGAGAAATTTCAATAAAAATAACTTAATTATATTCATACAAGTATTAGTTTGCATGATTCATAATGTTACAAATATTTTGAGGAACTTTATACTTAGTGTGTCTTAAGATTTTATAGAATACATACACACAGACATGCATGTGCATGCACACACATGCTCCGATCCATAGCTACAGTCAGTATTGGCAGAGAATTTCTAGAAAATAATGTACTTGGAATCTTTAACTTCTGTATCTGTTTCTTAAGGACATTTGTGTTGTTGGCTTTGCCTTTGTGATTTTGGTTATGATGTGTGCCTTTGCTTTTTGTATAGATTCCGTAAGATGAACAAACGCCTAGTTCCCAGAAGACCTCTGAGCGCCTCTTTGGGTCAGCTGAATGAGGTGGGCCTGCCTGCGGCAGCCGTGCTCCCAGATGACGGCGCCGTGGATCTGCCTGGCAGAAAGCCCCCTGCTCTGCCCAATGGAATCGTGTCAGCAGGGAACACAGTCACACAGCTGATTCCACGAGGGACAGACCCCAGCTACGACTCCAGTCTGAAACCAGGGAAGATGGATCATCTGAGCAGCAGTGCCCCTGGATCCCCTCCTGACCTGTATGTCATTTTCCTAGCATTTATTTTAAAGTTTCTTTAAAAAAAAATTATTTATTTTTAAAGAGAGGGGAAGGGAGTGAGAAAGGGAGCGAGAGAAACATCAATGTGTCATTGCTTCTCGCATGCCCCCAACTAGGAACCTAGCCCATAATGCAGGCATGTGCTCTGACTGGGAATTGAACCAGTGACCCTTTGGTTCGCAGGCCAGCACTCAGTCCACTGAGCCACACCAGCCAGGGCTCAAGTTTCTTCTTTATAAATGTAAAATAGAGGGAAGGAAGAATAATCAGTGGTTTTTTTATTCATTTTTTGGCCATTTTAATTTTTTTTTTATTTCTATTTTTGTGTTGTTGATTTTGTAAGAAAGTTTGCATAAGTGAAGTAAGATGAAAGTTTGTAAATTTTGTAGAACGGATGACTATTGGAAAAAAAATCACTTCCCAAATTGTGACAATTTATTTTTTACATTTAACAGTCTGTACAATTCAAGACCTTAAGTTTGACTTGCAGAATTTTATTTCTGTAGGCTAGAATCTGTCCCCAAGAGCATTCCTGCCCTAGCTGTGAATCCGCATCCCGTACCTCCAAGGGGACCAACAGACCTGCCTCCTATGCCTGTCACCAAACCACTTCAGATGGTGGCACGGGGCTCTCAGCTGTACCCAGCGCAGCAGGCAGACGTCTACTATCAGGATCCTCGAGGAGCAGCTCCGCCCTTCGAGCCCACGCCGTATCAGCAGGGTAACGGCCTTTCCTTTGCTGCACTCACTGCTCTTAGGACTTAGGGGATGAGTCCAGGTGGGAGTGGTCATGTTTGCAGTGGCTTCCTTAAGATCAGTGTACCTTTTAGTAGTTTGGGAAAAACAGATCCTGTGATCAACGAAATAGTGTAAAATAAATGAAGTAGCAAAGCCATAATGCTGATGTGTATTAAATATGTTCATACATTTATGGAAGTAACAAGTTGTCCATGTAGACAGTGGACATTCGCTAAGGCAGTGTATATTTTCCTGACCAAAATTTTCTTGAAGCATGAGAAATATCTTTAACACTACAGTGGGTATAAATTAAGTAGGCACAGTATATTTTTCTTCCTTTCAGTCATCACCTAATATGTTTCTGGGTCCCATCACATATACGAAAAATGCAGCACACATACGGTTTATAGCGTGGAATTGTATTAGTGAAGACGAGAAAACTCAGTGGGCAAGTGTGTGTACTTGTGCAGGTGTCCCTCGGAGGCCGTGTGGGTGTGTTTCAGACCCGTCGGGTGAGCCGCACGAGGGTTGATTCCCCGGTGTGTGTGACAGTGATGTTTGCACCGCACTGCTGTCTGGCAGTGGGCGGGCAGCGCAGCGTCCAAAAACACTGCACATGCCTTAATGAAACCACCCCATCGGTAAGAAATGCTGCTGTCAGTCGGGCCTGCCGGGAGGCTGTCGCCACCGGACTTGCTCCCAGGGGCTGCCGCAGGCCTTCGGTTTTTCAAAAAGCAATTACTGTGAGACGCAGGGAACAGAGCGCAAGCAAGGGAAGGGTGCCTGTGTGCACTGTGTGTGTGTAAAAATTAGGCGTTTGGTTGTGTTGCTTGGTGTTCGTGTGGGAGCAATAACTGCGAACCTTGGGAGCTCATTGAGAGCTTGAGAAATTAAAGAGACTTTATGGAGGAATGCCCTAAGTAGAGGTTTTGGGAATAGAAGGAAAGATTCACTGGTGGGTTGAAAGATTGAGACTAGAGTTAGTAAGGAGTGAGGAGACTGTCGCTGATGCAGGTGTCAGTGTTGAAGTCTGAATTAGTATGGTGGGAAAGAAGAGAAGGGATTTTAGAAAATAGACAAATTTGAAAAATTAGCCAGTTTTAATGATAATACTAGGTACGGAGAATGAGGGACAGTAGATGACTGACATTTCATTTATACAATTCATGTAAAAAAAATAAACACCCAATTTTTTTATCCCCACCCGAGGATGTGCTTACTGATTTTAGAGACGGGGAAGGGAGGAGAGAGAGAGAGAGGGACATTGACCGATTGCCTCCTGCGTGCTCCCTAACCAGGGTCTGAACCTGTGGCCTTGGCATGTGCCCTGACTGAGAATCAAACCCACGGCCTTTTGGTTTATGGGACATGCGCCAACCAGCTGAGCCACACCAGCCAGGGTAAACACCCTACTTTTAAACCAGAGTGTTGGATCTCTGTGTCAGAAACAGCATGCGGCTGTTATTTTGTTGAAGTGACTTTAAATACAGTGCACCATTAGAGTTCAGTATTTAGCAGAAAGAGGTGTGGTGCAGGAAGTTCAGGTGTTTATAAAATCAGTGGAAGGTGCAGGAAAAGCAGGCTTAAGCGAGGCCTTCAACACTTCCAGCACTAGCTGCCGAAAGAGCCTGTTACAGTGAGGAAGCAGCAGAAATGGGAAACTTCTGTCCTACCTGCTAGCTCCAGGATCACGTCACATGCGGCAGAAATCGGGAAATTGGGACGCTGCTGGCACAGCCGTTGCCTGAGCCTGGAGCAGCACGGCGGCTGCCGGGTCCGCGCCGGGCCTCTCCAGCTGGCACAGCTGCACGTTCAGAACTCACGCACGGGAGTGATTGGTGTGACCTAAACTTCAGGGAAATGTAGTTTCTTGCTTTGCAGTGTTCACATTGTGTTGAGTCATACCTGAAAGACAGTCAGACAATTGAGAGAGCCGGTCTACGATTGCAGATTATAAACCAGATTAGTTTTTTCAATACCTTTTAAGAACAACTTTTACATGTTATTTTTCATAAAGCTAAGCTGAGTAAATAAGCAGAGAGGAAAACATCTAAAGAAATCGGTGGTTAATTCTCTCGTGTTCAAATTCTTTCATAGACAGAGTCTCATATAGAAAGCTAGATGGGCCCATTGTTGCTTTTCTGTGACACACAGGTATGTACTACACTGCGCCGCAGTGCGTGTCCCGCTTCGTGCGACCTCCGCCGTCTGCTCCTGAGCCCGCACCTCCCTACCTGGATCATTACTCGCCCTACCTCCAGGATCGCGTCATAAACCCTCCATACGGCACACAGCCACACCAGTACCCACCCATGTACCCGCCACACTGTGATGGCCGTCGAGTGTACCCTGCTCAGTCTTATCCCAGAGAGGAGATCTTCCGAGAAAGTTCTATTGAGATTCCACCTCCGGCAGTACCGTCCTACGTACCAGAGTCCAGAGAAAGATACCAGCAGGTGGAGGGCTACTATCCAGTGGCTCCTCATCCAACGCAGATCAGACCTTCGTACATCAGAGTATGCTGTATTTTTTTCTTACTACTGCACAGATTTAATTTGACTGTGGCTTAGAGTGACATTTTTTTAGTGAGAAAGCATGGCTGTATTTTTCATCTTGTCATCATTTGGGTAGGATTTTTTTTTTTAAACCTGACCCAAGGGTGGGGGTGTGTGTGTGTGTGTGTGTGTGGTGGTTTTCAGAGAGAGAAGAAGGGAGGGGGCTGCGGAGAGAGAAATGTCGATGGGGGAGAAAAACGGATTAGTTGCTTCCAGCACACGCCCCAACCAGGGATCACACCTGCAACCAAGCGTGCTCCCTGACCAGGAACTGAACCCACAAGCCTGTGGTACATGAGATGATGCTCTAGCCAGCTGAGCCACCCACCAGGGCTTATTTCTTTGTTTTTGTTTGTAAGGTTTCATTTACTTTTAGAGAGAGGGGAAGGGAGTGAGAAAGAGAGGGGACGGAAGGAAATAATGGCCCAGAAACATGTGAGAGATACATCGGTAGGTTGCCTCTCACAGTCCCCCAACTGGGGACCTGGCCTGCAACCCAGGCATATGCCCTGACTGGGAGCTGAACCAGTGACCTTTCACTTTGCAGGCCGGCACTCAATCTACTGAGCCACACCAGCCAGGCCTGTTATGTTTTGTTTTGTTTTTTAAATTAAACTATTAAAGGAAAAAAATTTCTATCCCACTCTCACTAATAATCCTTCTTAGTTTCTGAACCTTAGGTGGTTTTATTAACAATTATAGGTTGATTTGGAAATTAAGGTCTCTGACCCCCCCAAAAAAACCCCTTAAATTTAGCTCTTTGGTAAATCCTGGGAATTTGGGGTAGGGGTTTGTTTTGCTTTGATTCTTGGTATTCCCAAAGGTTAGGATGAGTGTACAAGCTGCTACTTATTTAAAATACGTGCTAAATAAATGAATGTGTTCTAAATTCTTTTTCAGTTTTTACTAATGTTTGCATTTGCAGGAGACACCCTATAGCCGGCTACCTCCTCCTCCCCAGCCCCACCCTAGTCTAGATGAGCTGCATCGGAGACGGAAGGAAATAATGGCCCAGCTGGAGGAGAGGAAGGTCATCTCTCCACCGCCGTTTGCGCCCTCACCAACATTGCCTCCACCCTTCCACCCAGAGGAAGTAAGCACGGCATTTTTCATCTCAGTTGTCCCCTTCTCCTCCACCAGTGGTTTGCCATGTCCTATTGAAGTGGTCTTCGCCTGATCTTAAGGTTATGAAAATATTTTCCTGTTTTTTTCTAAAAGGTTTACTATTTTATTTCTCATTTAGACCTGCAGTCTCTCTAGAATCGGTATTTTTATTCTAGTGTGTTAGGAGTCAAGGTCTGTTTTCCCCCTAAAGGATATCTCATTGACTCAGCACCATTTGGTGAAAAGACCTCTTTCCTCGGTCCGCTGCATTCACCTTCATCATAGTCAGATCACCTTTGTCACGGCCAGGTGACCTCGTGCGTCTCAGGACTCATCTGCTTTGCTGCCGTGTCCCGTGTCCCTACACCAACACCACGTCGTGGGGGGCAATGTTATAATAGGTCTTAATACAGAGTGATGTTTGCTCTTCGGTTCTGTTCTTCGCGGTTACCTCTGCTGCCACATTTCAGAGTCACCATTTTGTTGTCCACAAAAAAAAATCTGCTTCAGTTAGTTTTTAATCCTCATCCAAGGATGTTTATTGGTTTTAGAGAGAGAGAAAGGGGGAGAGAGACAGAGAAATGACGTCAGTGGGTTGTCTCCTGTGTGCGCCCCGACTAGGGATTGAACCCACAGCCTAGGTATGTACCCTGACCAGGAGTCAAACCCGAGACATCTTGGTGTGCAGGACAATGCTCTAGTCAACTGAGCCACCCGGCCAGGGCTGTCTGGTCCTGCGGTCCTCTAGTCAGTTTATTCCAGCGACTTTTCATATCAGCGTTCTTTCTTTTCTGCCTCTCGCTACCATGTCAGCCTCTCTCTCCTGTTCTCTCCATCGCCTTTCCCATCCTGCTGCTTTCCTCATTATTTAAATAAATCTTTGGCATATCTCATTTGTAAAAATAAAAAAAAACTAAGGAGAGGGGAATTTCATTAACCTGGTAAAAATTGTCTACAGAAAAACTACACCAAACACAACGAATCAGTAAGAGCTCCATTCACATTCGTGCAAAGACTGCAAGTATTTAGGCTTCTATTAGGGTTACCCTGACTCTGGATCTGTGCTGTTTAGTACGGAGCCACCAGCCACATGCGGCTAATGAGTGCTTAAAATGTGGCCAGTCTGTCCAAATTACATATGCTGTGGGCATAAAATAGACACTGGGTCTGAAGATGTAGCACCCCCAAAAGTAAAATACTCCATCAATATATATGTTAATTGCATGTTAAAATGATAATGCTTTGGCTGTATTAACTTTGAAAATATTTCTTTTTATTTGTGTAATGTGGCTACTAGAGATGGTTGAATTGTGTGGGGGGGTCTTGTTTCCATTAAGCAGTGTCCCTTTAGATCCGTTTGGGGAGAAGCTGCATCTTTTTAATACTGAGTCTGACTGAGTCTCCGAGAACGTGGTCTTCCCTCCACGTACCTGAATCTTCTTTAATTTCTCTCAGTAACACCGTATGTCATATAGTTTCCAGCCGTGCACATCTTTCATGAAACTTACTCCTCGGTAACTGATTTCTTAAGCTATTTTAAATAGAGTCCTTCTCTTAATAGAGAGAAGACATCATATTGGCCCTTACGTTCAACAGCCTTGCTAAATTTCCTCATTAATCTTTGTGTTTGTTAGTGGATTACTTCGGGTTTTCTATGCACACAGTCATATCCTCTGTGAACGATGTCCATTTGGCTTTCTGCTTTCTCCTTTTCAGTCCTCATGTTCTTCCTCTCCTTACCTGTGACAGCAGGCCCTCCAGAACAGCGCTGGACAGAGGGACGGCAGCACATGTTCCTGACTTATTTGCAGTCTTTGCGTGAATATGAGTGGGGCTCTTACTGATTCATTGTGTTTGGTGTAGTTTTTTTGTAGACAATTTTTATCAGGTTAATGAAATTCCCCTCTCCTTAGTTTTTTTTTATTTTTACAAATGAGATATGCCAAAGATTTATTTAAATAATGAGGAAAGCAGCAGGATGGGAAAGACAATGGAGAGAACAGGAGAGAGAGGCTGACATGGCAGTGAGGGGCAGCAAAGAAAGAACGCTGATATGAAAAGTTGCTGGGATAAACGGACCGGAGGGCCGCAGGACCATAGACTGTAATTTGGGGGTGATCGTCTTTGTGTTTCTCCGGGACACCCCTGATAGTCATCACGAGTGAGTGCTGTTATCTCTGATGTCTGCAGCACCTGCGGTGGTCTTCGTTGTTCCACTTCTGATGGCAGCAGGGATTTTTCTCAGACTGGCTAGGGATTCATCGGTTTTGTCTTTTCAAAAAAACGAACAGCTCTCTGTTGATCTTACTCATGTATTCATTTTGGCCTGTTCATTGTGCGCACTGTCTCGTTTATTGTGTGTGTGTGTATATATGTGTTCTTAAGTCAGTCAGGTTTTCTCGGCATTGTCGCAGTTGATGATGCTATGTAGACAGGGTCTCCCGTCCTCTGTGTGTGGATCATAGTTCTGAACAACACTGGTGTCCGACAAAGTATAAGTAACAGGCAGTGAAAAGTACAGTGCATCGTATCAGATACAGCAAACGGTAGCCTTTTGGGTCTGTGAAAGTGATCTACTAAATGAAAGTCGTTCACATATCTAGGCTTCCTATCTGAACACTTCGGATGCATTATCCATAGCAGCGTAGATTAATTAGTAAGCTCATAGCCTCTTCTATTAATGTAATTTTACTCGTAAAGTATGAACATGACGTGTTTTTGAAAACTGTGTGTTAGGGGCATCCTGGGACCTTGTTGCCATGCTGTTGTTTAAGAAATAGGGGAAGCAACGTGACGCTGTGAAAAGTGAGCTAATTATGGAGTCAGGCACCTTTAAGGTTTAGCTGTGTCACTCAGCATGTGATCTTCTGCAAGTTCCTCAGCCTCCCTGACCCCGGAGGCTCGGGTTCCCCATCTGTGAACCTAGCACAGTGAAGCCTGCTCACAGCGAGGTGGTGAAGATCAAGTGGGACATGAGCACGTGGCCCAGAGCAGGAGCTCGGTGAATAGTGACCAGTCACTGCCGCACAAACGCTGTTATATACCGTTGACCCTTGAACAACACGCAGGATGGGGGCGCCAACCCCCAAGAAATCAAAAATTCAAGTATGATTTGTGACTCCCTAAAAACTTGACTACTATGCAGTCGTCCTCGGTATCTGTGGGGGGTTGGTTCCAGCACATACCCACGTGTCAAATCCGTGGATGTTCGAGTTCCTTGCATAAAATGGCACAGAACAGTGCATGCAGCCAGCCCTCCACACCTGCAGGTGCAGAGCCTGGGAGTACAGGGGCCGACTGTAAGTATATTGAGCAGTAGCTGCGTATTGTGGGTCTGAGCAGTTCAAACCCCTGCCCTTCATGGGTTGGCTGTATTTACACTTAAGTTCTGGTTATAAACAACATATGTAGAGTCGTATCAACTTTGTACATTCTAAACAGACATAACAAATTCCTCCAAATTCTATTTTGCAAATCACTGCCAATTTATTAGATATTTCAACTTTTCTCTGCGTGAACTAATGTATTATTTTTAACAGTATCATTTAATAATTTATCTTGAGGTTTTGTACATGTTTTGTATGTCGCTATATAAATTTATCTCATTCTTTTTAACAGCTGCATGATACATTAGGGTCAGGGGAAATCACTCTTTAGTAGGTCACTAAACTGCTAGGTTTTTAGTACGTCTCTAAAAAGTTCTACACAAAGTTTGGACATGGAGGAGAAATGAAAAAGGATATGAAATTTTAAAAATAGAGGTAGAACCAAAAAAAGCCAAAGAGATATTAACATTGGAAACAGGCCTTGCGGTTGGAAACGAGTGATATTTGGAAACAGCAAGCCCTGTGTCACGCAGAAGACCAATACTGAGGACTCGGAAAAAAGAAGATTGTCTTAGATGGGGTGGCCCAGAGCCACTTAAGTGTTCCAGCAGCCCTGGGTGTCGTCAGCACAGGTGTCTGTGGTCAAGTGAAAGCCATGTTGAAGTCCGGGCACTGCCCTGTACTAGAGGAGCCTTGGGGAGACTGCCTGTGCCACCACAGGTGGACTTGGGGTGCACGAGAGGTGGTGCGCACACAAGCACTGTGACAGCTGCTGAGCACTCCCCAAGTGTGAGTGCGGTGGTTTCAGTGAGAATGTGTAAGACCTGGAATAGCTTTTTGTCGTTCTGTAATTTCCGAACTCATCTTGAGGAAACAAAAGTAGGCATCTTTTCATTTTCACTTCATTGAGTCAACCTCAGGACCAGAATTCTTTCAAGATACGAATTACTACTATTACAGAGATTTCAGTAAAAAAGTTGTTATATCATCGTACAGAACATTAAAAATAGTTTTCATGTTCTTGTTTCCCTGGAATGTTATTGAAAGAAACATTGAGGGGAGGGTTTAGCAAAACTGGGGCCTGGTACACATTTTTGTAGTCTACAGAAATCTGTGACAAACCAAATAACCATCAGATGCCGTTGCAGCATGGTGTTCTACAAAATTCCTGCTTTCTCCGTTTGCTTTGTCATAGACCCGTTTCCTACTTGTTTCCTTTTTTCTCCCCTCATCTGCAGTTTTTGGATGAAGACCTGAAGGCTGGGAAATACAAAGGAAATGATTATAGCCAGTACTCTCCCTGGTCATGTGACACCATCGGCTCCTACATTGGAACCAAAGATGCAAAACCCAAAGATGCTGTGGCGGCAGGGAGTGCGGAGATGATGGTACGTGTGATAACTAAGCCATCATTGGTACACATCGAAGTCAACCAAACAAATTATTCCCCATCACAGTGTAGACATAAATAAATGAGATCAGCTTTAGAGTTTCAGGCTAACCCTGTCTGGGGTGGCACAGTGGACTGAGTGCTGACCTGGGAACCAAACGGTTGCTGGCTCCATTCTGGGTCAGGGCGCGTGCCTGGGGTGTGGGCCAGGTCCCCAGTGGGGGGCGTGTGGGAGGCGACCCCTTGATGTTTCTCTCACACATTGATGTTTTGCTCCCTCTCTTTGTCCCTCCCTTCCCTTCTTTAAAAATAAATTTTTTTTTAAAGTTTCATGCGATATTCTCTGCTGTGCAATTGAATTACATTTATACTATACTGTTTTGGGGTTTTTTTTTCAGATATAGATAAAGATATTTTAATACTTATCTAGGCAGAGGACATTTATTACATTTCTGAGCAGGTAGCAGTTAACCCAGCAGCCTCTTAGACCCCAAATTATTTTGCATAACTAATCAGGATCTTGAATTTCTTATCCAAGTAAATTGTAACTCATTTACAACTCTGAAGTTTAGACAACAGAGTTGCATCTAGTGAAATAGAGGCGTGTGAGTCGGGGTGTGGCTGTGCAGCCTCCAGTGAGCTGTGGTGTACTGGAGAGCACGCCTGTGCGCCTCTGCTTTTTAACAAAGAATGATGAAACACCAGTTTATTGAATGCCTGAGCTTCAAATAGGTCACTATTTTATCTTAATTGTTTCTTTATGTTTTAAAGAAATAAAACTTTACAGAGGTAATTAAATCCTCCTGTCTGTACCTCTCTAATCTCATTTTTCCCCTCCCTCCTTCCCCGGAGGGAACTCTGTCCTCAGTTGAGATCTAAGTGTGGGGTGGATTTCTCGTTTCACTTGTCAGAACGTGGAGAGTAAAGGAGTGAGAGACCAGCGACTGGACCCCCAGAGAAGAGCCACCGAAACCAGTGACGATGACCTCATCCCGTTTGGAGACCGGCCAACAGTCTCGCGGTTTGGTGCCATCTCTCGAACCTCCAAAACAATATATCAGGGTGCTGGCCCGTTGCAGGCGATGGCACCTCAGGGAGCTCCCACAAAATCTATGAACATGTCAGGTAAGACCCTCAGGGGGTAAGCTGCTCTGGAGGGCTCATATACGTGACCCCCAGCACCACCCCTACCGCCCACTTTCTGTCATTGCTGTCCATAATTGTCCACGACAGCCACCCCCAGATTCCTCCATGGGCTTGTCCCTGGGGAGAGGTGATTACCCGCTCTGGAATTCTAGGGTAGAGACTAAAACTAAATGCCTGGATTCAAACATCGCCTCTTTTTTAATAGCTTCATTGCTTTTAATTAAAATAATACATTATCATTGTTTTAAAATGCAGTCAAAAGAAAAATTACAAAGACTGGTGTTTCACTAGGGGGGACCACCCACCAGTGTGCTCTTACCATATGGGTGGGGCTCTTTCCGGAGAGCTGTGTGCACAGTGCGCGCGTGCCCTGGGAGGCAGGAGAGGCACTGCGCCGTGCGCGGGGACGGGGTGCACTGCCTGCAGCAAGTCCCTCTCTTACAGACTACAGTCCCTACGGAGCCCACGGCGGCTGGGGCGGCTCCCCGTACTCCCCGCGCCAGAGCGCGGCGTCTCAGGCGCACTTCAGTGAGAGGTAGGAGTCGCTCCTGCTCCTGCAGACCTTTGTGGTTTTGCCACTTTCCTCGTTTTGTTTTTCTGGCCCGTATTTTTTTAATAAAGTCTTTCACGTATCCCATGCTTTCTTTCCCACCAAAGGGAGAGAATACCCATGTCAGAAGTGGCCAGTCACGGAAAACCCCTTCCGTCTGCCGACCGGGAGCAGCTACGACTGGAATTGCAGCAACTGAACCACCAAATCAGCCAGCAGACGCAGCTGCGTGGACTGGAGGTACCAGCCTGTGGACAGGTTTCCAGTCCAGTTTTCGAGGGGTCCTCAGATTTTTAAAAGGGTCTTTTCAGGTGCTATGAACGTGAAACTTTAAGGTCTGCATTTTGAGAGTTAGGATAGGTGTCTTTGAGAAGGTAAGTACTTAGAGTTTAGTTCTGGGACAGTGGGAAACCCAGAATTTTATTCCCCGGGAGTGGAAGACAGGTGATCTGAATTTTCCCAACAGGTAATTAGCAACATGTGCCTTAGCTTAAGATTGGTTTTTGGTTTTTCATACTTCTTTACCTTCGAAAAGCTTATTTCCTTAATTCCTAGCATTTATCTATGTATCTTAAAAAAAATAGAAACTTAGATCTTTGCCTTTAAAAAATAGTCTCTGTATAATAATAGCACCTTCATTAATGTAGTTCTTTTTGTTTATGAGTTACTGTCACGTTAGCGGGCCCACCGTGTCCCCGACAGGCAGGGTAGGCGGTGGCATTTTTCCCCTTTTTGGTTGAAGTTTGTTAGTTTCATAGAGGGTAGAGCGTGAGCCCAGATCTTCAGACTCCAGATTCAGGGTTCCTGCTAACTCACGGCTTTTCGTCTTAGTTGAAATTTCTAAACCCGTTTTCTGCCCCAAAGGAATAACAGCATCATTTGCAATCTTGCCACATATTTAACTTAATTCTGGTTACAGATCATTGCCATTGACTAGGTTTCATTGAAATAAATGACAGGGTGTGTCAGAGAAGTCCACTGACTGAGAGGAACAGTGCACATTTCCAGTTGACTTCTCTAAGAGCAGCTCACACCTAAGGTTAGATTGCTGCTCACTGAGTTTAAGATCCCTATATATATATTTTTCTTTCAAATGGTACTCAGAGAAAGAGATGGTACCTTGTAAGCTGCATTGTGTTCGTTGCAAATGCCCGAGCGATAAGCTGGAGTGGAGCCTGGTCGTTCTGCGCGTGGTGTGTCACGTGCTGAGCTGTGTGTGTGCTCGGCCTTGTGCACGAGGCTGTTAGTAATGGGCTGCTGTTGCAGAGGGAGGCGAACACCCCGGCATGCCAGTCACAGCCCCCACCAGCACCGCCGAAGTGGCCTGGAATGATCTCAAGTGAGCAGCTGAGCTTGGAACTGCACCAGGTGGAGCGGGAAATTGGGAAGAGAACCCGGGAGCTGAGCCTGGTGAGTGTTGTGGTGGGAAAGGAGGGGGAAGGGGGTGGGGAAGCTGCTCTGTAGCTGTGTCACAGAGCTCGTGGCTCTGGAGTTCTAGAATCATCCAGAGCCATCGAATAATCACCCCAAAGCACTCCGACGAGTGCTTAATACGTAGAATAAGTCTCGCGAAGATGGGCTTCCATCCTGTTTTATCATTCCTCTCCTCATTCCCTTTCGGTTTGAGTGTGTTCTTTGTCTTAGGACTCTACATTACAAAAACTGTTTGGGGAAAACAAGGTAGTTCAGTATATGTGGCTTTTTCTAAGTCATCCTTTACATGGGATACTTCCCTGTTAACTGGAGCATCCCCTCCTCGTTGTCCAGCTTGGCTAGTGAGCAGGTGGGTTGCACGTAGTCATGTCTGTCTCTGTGTGTCCGCCTCTGTCTTCGGTCATGTTACAAAACTAAATGCTTTCTGGACCATCAGTTTGCATTACCTGTGTTTGGTCTCTCCTCACTAGCACCATTAAATAGAAGCTAACTGAATTTATTTCCTTCTCTTTCAAAGGAGAACCAGTGTTCTCTGGACATGAAAAGCAAATTGAATACAAGTAAGCAAGCAGAAAATGGACAACCGGAACCCCAAAATAAGGTTCCAGCTGAGGACCTTACATTGACATTCAGGTAAAGAATGGGACGTTTTCATAGTTATATATTACCCAGTCGTGACAGAAATACCCTTAGAAATATGATTTGGTGTTTAAAATAGCACTATTATGTATATATTAAGGAAAGGATATTTTTACATAAATTTAGGAGTTATGAAACTTATTTTAGAATAGATCCAATGTTCAATTATCTGTTAAGACCTAAGACAGGTTACGTTTTTTTCTTCTCCTGTTTTTTACTTTATATGAAACCAATATTTACACTATGATGTACACCTTTCCAGTCTTTTTAAAGTGGGCATTGAACTCCTTTCAGAACCCACCCACCCCCATCACTCCATACCCCTGGTTTTAATTTGGTCTTTCCCATACCATCTAATGATTCTTCTACAGGTGTGGAAGGACACGTATCAGGTATTTGAGACTTTTCCATACATAGTCCTGACTTACACTCCTGATAATAGGTAACAGTAACTGCTAATGCCCTGTTGCTTTTAGGATTAGGCTATTTAAATCTGTGCATTGTTTTGGGTTCAAAAAATGTCATATTAGTAAGGGATCAGCACTTTTTCTTAAAGGCAAGATTTAAATATTTAAAATGATGGGTTTTGGAGTCTCTGTCAAAACTCTCACTTGTGCCCTTGCATGGTGAAAGCAGCCATGGACAGTATGTAAACACAGGCAGGCTGTGTTCCAATAAAACTTTATAAAAACTGGCAGCCGGCCAGCCTGAAAGTCTGAGATCCATTCATAGCGTGTCCGTACTGCTAAAAGACCGGCCCTGTTGATTTCATTCTACTAAGTAATCATTTTTATCTCCTTTTTTTGAAAACTCCAACTCCTTTTTTTTAAATGTGAACAGTGATGTACCTAATGGATCGGCCTCGACACAAGAGAATATCGGCCTCCTGTCAAACCAGACCAGCTCTCTGAACCTGTCAGAGGACCCCGAGGGAGGAGGGGACAACAAGGACTCCCAGAGGCCAGGGGTCGCGCCCAGCCCTGCTCCCTGAAGCAGGAAGAGCCGCGCTCTCGCTTCTCGCTTCTCCGGAAGAATGGAACTGCGACCCTGCACCCGCCCTCTGGGAGCGGCAGGCGGCGGCGGCGAGCGCAGCAGTGATGTGCGCAGGCCCCACTGCTCCTGGCCGGCCCTGCACATCGCTCGCACCGGTGCATTTTTTAATTTAAAAAAAGAAAAAAGAAAAAGAAAATTAGCAGTATCTGCAAGCAATTCAGATTAAATTTGTTTTTGTTCTGTGAATGAACTTTATTTTAATAACTTTGGACGCCTTGGATCCAGGGCTTTAAAAAAAAGAAGATATTATATATACACTCTGTTTGATTAATTGTATGATCTTAATGAAGTAGGCTTTTCTTGTATTTTGGTATTATTACATACCCAGTGTATAATTCTTTCCCCCCAATCCTTTCCCAATCTCACAACCCTGTAAGTTAAAACAGACACAAAGCCCCGGCCTTTCTGAGAAGTCTGTGGTGCTGGACAGACAGACAGACAGTAGCAGACTGGCCGTTAGAAAATGTGCAGCAGACCGGGTTTTCTGAGCGAGCTGCTCTTTGGAAGCCGTCTCAGTCTTTCCCTCTCTGGGGCACCCCTCACGTGTCGTAGGCATGTCTTCCCATGTCAGTAAAACCGTGTCGTTGTCATTGTTCAGGGGTGTTCCAGCAGTTCTTGTTTTTGTTTTTAACGTGTCAGATAATTACGTACTTTGTGAGTCCTCATGTCCCATAGAACAGATCCTTTTCGTTCTCTCGCTGTGATCAGACAGCTGAGCCAGTGCTGGTGTCTCGGATCGCTGGTTGACTCCAGCGGACACTCTTTAGAGGTGACGTGTAACTGGTCAGCACTGGAAGTGCGTGCTCCGTGCGTCACCTCTGTCGAGCTGATGGCTGGGAATGTTGACCTGTGCTTTTACAAACTGGACTTTGGCTGAAATCATAGAATGTTAAAATTCCAGGACAATCGGCACTTGATTTGAGCTTAACAGGAACAGAGCCACATTATTTCACTGGATGCTTTTGCTTTACCCTCAAAACTCAAAAATCTGAAATAGCATCTCTCCATAGTGGCACCCCGGCTTTCAGAGAGATTTGCCTGGATCTCGAGGATAGTTTGTGAACTGATCAGTCCCTGCTGTTCGGAATCATTAGCGCAAGAAGGTAGTCAGTACCAAGAAGTCCGTGTCTAGAGACTTGGCTTCGCGGTATTGGAAAGGCCCCTCGTGGCAGTGTTGAAAAGAACACAGAAGTCTGGTTGTTCGGCCCCACTGCACGTACTCTGACGGCAGGCCTGTGCCGAGCTGAGGCCCGACCCGACATGCTCAGTGGGGGCCGCTCACTGTGGCTGCCCTCCCACCCTCTGTGCGCCCGAGGTTTCCGATTCCCCTTTCTGGGTTACACTACTAAAACGGAAAGCACTGGTTATGTAATAAGTTACTGCATTGCTTTGGTTGGGTAAAAGCAAGAGTTTGTATTTTTCTTGTTATTTTCTTAACCCTTAACTCTTGCTGAGGTCCTCACCACCTCAGTCTAAGCTCTGTGTCCATCACACTGTTCCCTGAAACAGCCCGGGGGGGGGCGGGGGGGTGACAGTCCTGCCATTGCCTACCAGTAGGAGAGTCCAAACCGAACACTCTTCTGAGTAGCGATTATTTAATTTGCCCAGTCAAGGCACCGCGTTTATATACTATTTCACATTGAATTTGATTATGCCCTGCAGACCTGGCTGGTCAAGGATTTGATATACACATATTGGCTTGGGATTCGAGCTTTCTTTTTTATTTAAATAAAAATTTATATATATTATATATATACACATATACATAGCTATATCTGTATATATATTGGGTATGTTTTAAGGATTTGTTCGCATGAGCGCAGCTGTTGCGATAAAACGACTGATTGGGAGGTAGAAGCCCTGAATAAAGATGAGGTGTTTTTCTTTGGAAATCCATATTTTCCTGCTTTGTCAATACACTTGCTTTTTTGTTTCTGTTTGTTTCGCTTAAAACCCTTTTGTATTTACTCCTTAAGTGCTTATTGTGTGTTTTGGGGGGAAGAAAGAGCGGAGCGAAGCAGAGGAGTGTCCGACAGAGTCCCAAGAGTCCCTGTCCCTCTGTGCCACAGAGGGGGCCACGCCCTCGGCCCCCAGCCTTGTGCGGGCGGAGTCGGCGCGTCTCCCTTCTCCTCTGGCCCGGTCCAGCGATTCCGGACCTTTAGAAGCAGTTGGTTCCATTTGGAACTCAAAATGATTCCAGTATTGGAAGGAAGCTTATGGGCATTGATTTTGCTACAGTTCAGAATTAAAGTAAAATTCCATTTGTGTACGTATAGCAGCCCCTAGTAACTTCTGTTATTCTCGTTCCCTTCGAACGCTGTCGTTCCCACTCTCACCCCCACTCTCACCGTTTTGATTTTCCACACCAGTCAGAAGCGGGGATGAGCTTACACGGTATTCCCATCCCGAGTAAAACCAGGAAAGCCACTGTTTGCAACTGACTTCACCCGGTTCTTGCACCGTGTAAGGTGTTTTCATCTGAGGGGAGGGAGACCCCATAAATTGAAGCCTTAACTCCAGCTGCACCTCTCTCCGGCCCCCCACGCACAAGGAGAGCTGGCTGTCGAAAGGCAGGGAATGGCGTTCCGACCCGTTGGGCCCGCAGCTTACGGGCTGCCCCAAGCTGGTCATTCCGCCTTACCTCGTGGGTGCTCTTACAGCTTGCCCAGCGTTCGTGAGCAGTGTTAGGAAGTCAGTATAGCCTCCTGAGTTTGCAGCTCTTTCTCCCTTTTCCTTTTCTCTCTGTGGTGGGAAGTGGCCTGTTGTGGCCAAAGTGCATGACTCTAACTGTTCCTTTGTCAAAGTCTGTGAAAGGCACTGATTTGTTTGGCTTTTAAAATTTATGCCTTTAGAAAGAGTTAAGAGATTAAACCAGTCAGATAGAAAATACAGTTTTTACACTTTCTACTTATTAAAATATACATTTCTTCTGAAGATGACTGTGTCACTGAAGTCAAAAGCAAGAACTTGTATGTCTCAGGTGGTATGAATGATTCTGAGGGGACTAAGGTAGGAATAAGAAGCACTGTGTACACTGTTCAACTAAAAACCAGGCTTTTGTCCTAGCTAGGAGTATAAAAGTACTTTGACTTACTCTTTCTCCAAGGGGTTTCCGGCAAAGTGTAGAAGAACTGAGACTAAGATACCTAGATTCAATTTCTGACTTACGTGGAATTCTTTTTGCCTTACTGGTGGCATTGTTACAAGGTAAGTGCCCTAGCTTCCCTGTCTTGGCTAATTGAGAGGCTAACCTGACCAAAGATCTATTCCTTATTACTTTTGTAATCAGAAGTTAGTTATAGCGTAGGTTTCTACCAACATTATTCAAATAATAAGACACTATGTCTAATGCCAGCTACAAATACTCAGCTGCTCAGAATGTATGCAAACTGAGGTGGTACAGCATTAACGTAGCCGAGTCTCTTCTCCCACCCATGCCCCCCGCTTCTCATCGCTTCCTTGTATTTATTCCTTTACCTGGAAGGCAAAATTGATGCGATTCTCATTTGCTACTTGAATATGTATAACTTCATCAGGCTTCCCATCGGTCTTCAGGATTGGACCTCAAAGTGGTTTCTCTCTCTTTTTTTTTTTCTGACCCTTTTCTCTCTCGCAGATTCCCCTTCGTTTACCCTCCCACCACCCTCCCCAATCTGCAACAGTGACAGTTTGCTGACTCACAACAGAGCATTCAAATGAATTCGCTTAGCCAATAACTTCTGTGAAGTTGCCTTTTCTAATGGTGTTATTACTCAGTGATGCACAAATGTGGTATTTGCCCTACTGGTAGGCAAACAAAGGTCTGGTTCAGAATGGCAGCCTGCTGTTCGTTTGTCCGTCTGTCTGTCTGTTTTTACTGGAGAGCCAAAGACTTGTGCTGTACTCTGTTTCAGTTTGGGGGAAATTGTAGCCATTTTGATTGTGAAACCGTGAAGTATTTGTGAGTGGATTGTACTGCGTAGATAGATTTATCTCAAGTTAACTGGTAAAGTTAGCTGGCCTTACCCAATGTCAAAGTACTGAAATTCACCAGTTTCTCTTTCCGCAGGGACTGTCACCCTTTACCATACTATGTGTAAGCTGTCCCTTCCTCCTTTTTTTGAGACTCTTATCACGGTAGCATCTCGCATGTTTTTCACTTGTGCCTAAAGAACTACTAATTTCCTGTCGCCAAGGTCAAATCATGGGCCTGGGTCAAAGAATTCGTGAGTGTATGACTGGTGAGAAATAACTAACTACAGGCAATGTATGTCAGGTTGTATTCAGATTAGGAGAAAAATACTCTTTTTCACCATGGAGTATTTGGTTGCTAGTACTTGTATGCAAATGGTGATGGATGGAGGTCTTACCATCTTTCTTCTGCATTCTTTTTGTCTGTCTTGAAGAACTGAGTAAGAACTCATACATAAAATCTATCTGTTAAAAGCACCTGGAATGATTTATATTTCATGAAAAGGCAAGCCCAGCTCAGCTACTTACTAGGAGAAATTAATAACCTACTTAGAAATTAATTGCTGTGTTTCCTTAGATTTTTACCTTTAAAGAGTCCAGTTCGTTTCCTTTTAATCTGGTGTCACCTGGTTAAAGTGTCCTCTTCCCTGAGAAGTCCGCGTGTCCCTTGAGATAAAGACGAGAGCTCTGGACTAACGCGGTCGCTCGGCGCTGGCGGCTCGAGGAGCGGAGTGGTCTGCGGCCTCAGTCGACGTAGCAGCCCTGAGTGCCGTTGGCCAGGCCACGTTCTTTCCACCTTGGACAGCTGTGGTTTTTTATATTTATGTGTTGCTTTAGCTCAGCTTTATGAAATTTCCCTGCTGAAATGACTTATTGGGAGTTGTAGGTGGATTGCAGTTAAATTCTCTCAAAATTTTTTTCTATTGATTGATTTTAGAGACAGAAACATCAGTTTGTTCCACCCATTCGCACGTTCATTGGTTGACTCTTGTATGTGCCCTGACCAGGGATTGAACCCTCAACCTTGACCTACGGGGACGAGGCTCTGACCAAAGGAGCTACCCAGCTAGGGCCCTGTGTTTTTTTTTTCATTTCTTAATTCAACTTTTCTGAGCCACTTGAAAAAGAAAGATGTTTTTATCGAAAGGTACTGTTAATTGTAACAATAAGATTTGATTTTTAAGATTTTTTTTTCTTTGTTAAAGATACTTCACCTGTAATAGCGTCTAATGAATAAGTGGCAATGCTGTAATGTTAGAATAGGAAACTGCCACCACTGGGAAGAAGCAACACCTCCTAGTAATGTGTTCCCAGCAGGTGGATTTTCAGGGCCGCACTGATCAGAGTGAGTGAAGAGCCTTTTGAAACCCTCTGTGATACAGGGACGTACCTACCACTGGAATCCTCGTTTTCAGAGCCTCTGAGCTTTCAGCCATACACTGAATTTCCCCTAAACTTTATTTCTGAGCAAAACATCCCAAGAGTCATAGCCTGTATTTTCAAAAGAAAATAAGACACAATAACCCAAGAGAGAGAACTTAAACCTCAAGACGAGATTGCGTCCAAAAAAATGTATATATAGAAAAACAAAATCCTGTGGCATTAGTATGTTATATACTACTTAAGGTGAGTTGTTTCCTTGTGCTGAGGGTTGGTTTAGTTTGGCTTCACCAAGCGGACGGAGCTCACAAGTCTTTGGCACCCACTTTAGGCCGTCCCTTCGCCCAGAAAGTCGTGGCTGGAAACTGTCCGGTAGCCCTTCTCCCGCCCCAGCCGCTGTGTGAAGTGTCAAGGAAAGGGCGGAAGCAAACCATTGGGTGTTTGTTTGTTTGTTTGTTTGTTTTGCTTGATTTTAAAGAATGATTTTAGTGTAATATCTGAACCACCCTGTAAAATATTCCTCTAATTTGAAGGCATTTTAAGCTGTTTATTATTTTTACACCCTCTGTTCAACTAATACACTGTCCTGAGAACTACTTTTAACAGATGCATTGTTGCCTAAATTTTCATTATCCCCTTTCTCCTGGCTTCTCTTCCTACCTTCTGGAAATGAAAGAAACTGGGGGGGTGGAATTTTGTTTTTTCATTTCAGTCATTGATCCCTGGGCTTCATTATCTTCATGGTCAATCTGTGACTTTCTGGAACAAGAGCAGTGGGAGAAGTAAATCAAGACAGTGAACAGAACCTTTCACCCACTTGGACGTTTCCCCGTTGTGAGATCCCTCTTTCTGTGTGTGGTCTCTCCCTGTCACCCCGCTGCCCTGCCCCCTGACTACGGTCCATTTGGTCTTAAGTTCATACCAGTCTCCCAGAGACATTCTGCAGTCATTATCACCTTTTTGGGTGGATTTTATTTTGTTTTGTTTTTTTAAATAACTTTTTAACATTGATGCATATTTGCTTGGGATAGAGCTTGTGTAATTTACCAATCGTATTGATTGTATGTGATTGTGCCCGGCAGAGGTAACTTAACAAGACAAAAATAATATAGGGTAATAGAGGAGCCCATGAGATTTGAGGCAGAGTATAAATGATTTCATGAAATCAGTTTTGCATGGTGAAATTTAAACCTCTTGTCATTAAAAATCAGTGCCAGACTCAATACTTTTTAGAGTTTTCTTGCACTCCTGTTTTTATCCTTGTCTCAGCTCCCTGCTCGCTCTGTCTGCCTCTGTCACCTATTCGGGGGGAAAAATATTGAGTCTTAAAGTGACAGCTGATTTTTAAATCGCTGGGCTTGTGAAATTTTACTTTTTCCAATGTTTTCAACTTTAAGAAAAAGATGAACAATTTCACAAGCTGTGGGTAATTCCTCGGCGTTCGGCAAGCTGAATTCTCATTTGAAGACCTTCTTCCCTGGAAGTTCTGTGGGAATAGGGAAGAGAACCCCATTTGACATGAGCCATTTTCCTCTCTTTTTAAAAAATCTGTTTATAGTTCTAGTTTTTTAAACAGCCTTGTGATCAAGTGAGGTGGGAAAACAGAGATCGTGGCAGGGAGCAGAGCTCTGCATCGGAGTAAGTTCCTGCTCCACTTCCTGCAGGGTTTTGAGAGGGTCAGCGCCATCTTCAATTCTGTATGATTCATGTGCATGTTGTTTATATCAAAGACGCCACGTTTTGTTAAAAATGCTTTTTCCTTCGTTCCCTTCGAAAACTGACTCAGCCTCATGTTGCTCCCAGTTAGCGTTCAGGGCTCCCACGAGTTGCAGATAAAAGGATTATTTTAACACGTAGAAGGTGGTGATTCACCTTTCGGTTTGTAAATATGTGACAGTGTCTACACGGTCTTTATCTGCTTTCTGTCAGCATTTATATTAAATGATAAATTAATGAGGAAAAACTGTGTGGTGTGTTTTTGTACATGAGTCTGTGCCGTCTTATTCTAACCATGGGATGAATTTCTTACACCTCTTTTTCTTTTTAGGTGGAAAACAGACATAGATCGTGTGTGCGAGCAAACACGTATTTGTAGTAGCCAGATTTTCAGGACATCATGGGGGTTAGTCCAAGCTTAAGATACACTGCCGCCCAGATGCCTTCATTTCTTCCCCACTGACTGCGCAGTAGGAGTGAGGTACTGGTTCCGAGACCACCAGTCTTGGGACTAACACCCGAAGTCCTGTCCTCCACGGCTTCTCTTAACATCAGACCCTCTTACAGTGAAGCAACACGGACCTGCTGGGGGGGCCTTCCTGATAGAGTTTTTATGGGTCCATTCTTACAGATTCCTGGTTGTCCTGAGATCCCCACCCATTAGTTGTTCCTTGCAGTTGGAGGATAAATGTAGGTTTCTTTTCTCCTATGTAAGTAAAAGGACATAAAAAAAGTGGGGGGTGGAGCACTACTGTAGATTCAAAGAAACTTAAGAGATGCCAAAATCAAATGCAACATGTAGACTTTGTTTACATTCTGATTCGACAAACCACATGTGCCAAGCCATTTTGATATAATTGGGGAAGTCTGATGAAGTATTGGGTGTTAGATGTAATCAGGGAATGATAGTTTTGTTCAGCGTGATGATAGCAACAGAAGAAAATGTCCATCTTTTTTTAAAAGATGCTTAACCATGGCTGGAGTTTACTTTAAAATTACTAAGTATCCTTTTTTAAAGGCTTTATTTATTTTAGGGAGAGGGGGAAGAGGGAGAGAAACATCCATCGGTGGCCTCTTGCACACGCCCCAACTGGGGACCAAACCTGCTCCCAGGCCTGTACCTCCCTTTGCGGGACGACACTCAGCCACACCGATCAGGACTAGAACTGCTAAATATCTTTTTTAAAAAATCATACACCTTACCGGTGAGGGTTACTGAGTCCCACCAGCAGTTAGCAATGAGGTGCCCATAGGTACCATATCTGAGCTCAAGAGAAGGGGCCGGAGTGAGAAATGCTCAGAACAAAGGGTGGTAAATACTGCAGCCGGCCTTCGGTGTCACACAGTCCTGAGCGGGAATTCGTGAGCAGACCTGCGTCTCCACCGAGGCCTCCCCTGCTGGCAGCAGCAGGGGCTTCAGGTCCCTCAGACTGAGGCTCATGTCGATTAAGGTGAGTCTGGTGTGCAGGGGTTAGCACTTCAACCCCAGTAACCAGCCAGTCTGCAACGATCCGCTAGGAAACCCCTCCGCTGCCCAACACGGTGGCTCATTGGAACACGTAAAGACAGTTTTAACCGCTTGCTGTGCACCCACCACAGCATTTACGAAGTAGTTTATTGAATACTCCTCTGTGTGCATGTAGCCCTGTCGGCAAAGAGAGCTCTCTCTCCCGTCCAGGAGCTGGGGCTCCTGTTACTGAACTGGACGTGTATACAGTTTAAAAATAGGTAATGATCATCGAAACACGCTGGACAGAGTCAGCTATGAACGCTTCCACCACACTTCCCGGAAGAGAAGAGCGAGGAGCTGCGAGGCTGTGCAGGGAGACGTCGCCCTGCCTGGCGGGGCAGCGAAGGCTTTCCTGGGGGAGGGCGTGAAGGTAAGACTGGGCGAACGGGGAGATGGGAGAATGCTGGAGACAGACAGACAGACCCTAGTCAGCACAGGCTTGGGGAGGTCCGAGAAGGAAGCAAGCTGTGTTGCCGAGACTGCAAAGTCACCGAGGCTGCAGGAGAGGCACGGGGACAGTGGCTCGAGCTGAGGCAAGCAGGTCACCGAGGCCTGTGGACCATGCTGAGGGGTCAGGATTTTACTCTGCAAGTAAAGAAAATCCTGGGAAGGGCCATAAGCAGGGGATGAAGGGATCAGATTGGTGCCTCTCCGTGTGCATTTTTTTATCAGTTCCCCGGTCTGCTTCTTGAGGTTAATGAGCACACGGTTCCCCTGGGGCTTTTGTGAAGGTGCAGCTACTGTCTGGCAGGTCGGGAGCGGGGCCTGAGAAGACCTAACCTTCTCCCAGAGCATGGCAGCGCTGTCTGTCCGAAGACCACACGTTGGAGCGGCCGGGTTCTGTGTGATGGGCGGTTTCAGCAGAAAGACCCGGTTTCTGCGGATCAGACTTAAATTTGTGTGAAATGAATGAGACATATGACATGATTTCCTGGAGACGGCTTAAGGGAAGATGTGGAGGACTGGAGAGCAAGGTGATTCTGGAAGATGTTTTTTGTTTGTTGTAGCAACTTTATATATATACATATTTAATTGGAATAGGCATAAACCAACAAAGAAAATAATCGGGATAAAGTGTCGATGCCATTTTGATTACAGGGAGGAGTCAGGAAATAGAAAATTATCAGGACACCTTGTTAGACCACCCAAAGTAGCTAGATTACATAATGTTAAGAGGAAAATATCCCATTTAATCTACAAATGAAAGAAGGAAGTCAAAAGTTTATCCTACTTAGTACAAGAATTTTTACATAAAATATGTAGTGATTCACTTCTCAACATGCTACCAATAACTTTAGAAAGAAGAAGCTTCCATCACACAACAACTAGAAAATCTGAAACGCAACTGAGCCGCTGTGCATAGCCCAGTGTGTGCTGTTAAGTTGTTCGGGGCTGGTGTGCATTTCGGTTTAATACACAGCTGCATTTTGTGTATTTACACAAAGGTTTTAGAGAGGTTTTAGAAAGGCAGCAATAATTTTATTTTGGCTTTTATTCTAGATGCTTAGCATAGTTAAGGCAACAGTTCAAGCATATTAAGTGAAGGTAGTTAAAATTGAATGATAATTAATACAGTCTCTTATAACCTACATACATTGTATAATGCCTATGCAAAAGGACTATCAAAAGCAATTATTCTAAATGTACTATGGTAACAGTAAAAATGCAACTATACCATCTACCATAGAACTGAAGTCATACGAACAGCACCAGTTGATTTTGAGAATAATGACGACTGGTTAAAACGCAAAGCTCAGCCTGCATCTGTCATTCTAAATCATAATGGCTTGTAAAAGCACCGGGTTTCTAGGAGAGACACTCTTCATGAAAGTCAGTAAATCTTTTCAACGCTTCCTGTCTGTAAAGCTGGGATAAGGCGATGACTGTGCGCACAAGGCACCGGATCAAACAGGCAGGATTTGTAGCCACGACACCCGATATGAGGGTCTTCGTGCAGCGTCTACTCCCGGCTCCGAGACAGCTTCGTGTGCATGACACGAAGTTAGTCTGCCGAAGGAGGAAACTGGAGAAGTGCGGCCACGTTTCCAGGGTGTCGTGGCTTTCAAACCTCCGGAATGGTGTGGTCCATCAGGCTTTGCATAGTGCTTGGGGCCGTCCATTTCACAATACATTCAAAGGTCAAAGCAGGTATGATTGTAATAGTAGCCACAGTCCCAGATGTGGACAATATGTCTGCAATTTTTTAAAAGATTTTATTTATGACTTTTTTGAGAGAGGGGAAGGGAGGGAGAAAAGCGGGAGAGAAATATCAGTGTGTGGTTGCCTCTCATGCACCCCCTACTGGAGACCTGGCCCACAACCCAGGCATGTGTCCTGACTGGGAATTGAACCAGTGACCCTTTGGTTTGCAAGCTGGCATTCAATCCACTGAGCCACACCAGCCAGGGAAATATGTCTGCAATTGGAGTCTTTCAATGCAATGGCATTCTGTCTGTTAATCTCACAGATGCTATGTTCTCTGAGAAGACTGCTTCTGGCTGCAGAACTGTCTTTTTACTATGGATGTTATTTTCCCATTTTAAAAGATAAAACCAACAGGTCCAGTACCATCCCTACACAACAGTAACTGTGCCTGTCAAGGGCCTATCCTGAATAGCCATAGTAGTCTCACTCCTCCAAAAGCCTGTCCAAGCACCTTGCATGCTTTATCAGACTCCAGCCTGCACTGTTTCCCTGTCGAACTTGGGTACTTGGCCCCCCGAACCTCAGACCAACCAATGAGGCTGGAGAATTTGCCTGGACTTGCTGAACAAACACGCCATTACTTACTGGTTCAAGCCTGAGCCCAGTGTTCCCATCTTGACCCTTACACAAAATAACTTCACAAATCCCTTGCTCACTGTCTGCTCTGTGAACTCCAGCATCACTGCCAGTTACAGGAGCTGCCGCGTACAGCGCGAACTGGAGGGCCTTGCTGCCAGCTGCCCCTGATTGGAGCCCTAGGGGCTGTGGCCGTATTTGCATGTATTTCTCCTTCATCTGAACCCAGGCGCTTGTATTGAGAGAGTTCCAGATACAACTTAGGACAGAAATATTTATCCTGAAAGATGCGAGCAGACGCTTCACACAAATCTTCTGGGTTAGCGGGGTTTGCAGAAAAAGTGCTTTGAGCCTGAATTACTTTGTCTACCTTCAGGTCAACAGCTGGGTAGAGAGACATTTTTGCAGGATTTTTCTAGGCTGCAGGACCCACTCGCTGCTGCTGTCCCCTCGGGTCACCGTCAGGAAGGTTTTCACATCTGAAGAGGGTCCTGGGGTTGGTATGATGACCCTGGTGGGGAGCGGAGCCTCTAGCCTGGGAGTGCGCACCGTGTCCTGGGAGAGTGTAGCCTTGTGCTGGAACTAGGAGCTGGAGGAGTCAGGTCGAGGCCAGGTCTGGAAAGGCTTTGCACGCCTTGAGTCACTTGGATTTTAGCCTTTAACAACCAGGCAAGATTTCAAGCCCGAGCCCAATGCGATCCTTGGGTTCTGGGGTGGGACCGGGGTCTGCTGCAGATGCAGGGAGGGATTCCTGAGACAGTGTTTAACCGAGGCATCCGAGAGCCGACGGCACAGGCTGCTTCCCAGAGTGCCCGTGACCAAGCACCGGGTCTGCTCTCGAGTCATCAGGTTCGAGGGGAAAAGTTACCGCCGTGGTTTCAGGGAGAACCCACAGTCATCTCAGGTTGTCGTTGCCCTCTTGTCCGCCCACGTCCAAAAAGCCTGCAGGTTACTGGGATGGGAGCAGTGCCCTCTGGGCCTCCTCAGCCTTTTGTCTTCCTGACAATGCGCTAGGGAAACAGGAGGAACTCCCTGAACCAGGTGCAGCCCCGAGGCCTTTGCCTCTGGCATCACTCCCTGGGGAGCTGAATTTACGTAGCCACCCAAGAGGTGGTTCCTGAAGCCAGTTTCTGTTTGAAGTTCAAGTGTCCTGTGCCCAGGTGGCACCTGCTGGTGCTCGTGCTGGCCGTTTGGGGAGGACTGGAGACCTGCAATGAGGCCTGATGGCGTGAACCCATCCGCTTCAGTTCCTAGCCCCTGGTTTCTGCCTCACCGATGGACGTGGTCAGGGAGGCCCTAGCAGCCCTTGGCAGAGGCGGGGTGCGGGGACCAGCCACCTATAGCTAACCCGTGCTTATCAAAACACACAGCCTGGGCCTAAACTGGCTTTGCTGCGGGTTTCTTCCTGTTGCTTCTGGGCCTGAGGTCCCACCCCCCCCAGTCCCTCCAGGGAGCTTTCTCGCACCGCCCCGCCCCCGAGCTGCCCCTGCCCTTCTCTCTCTGTCTCCATCAGCACCTACAACCCCTGCACTAGTGTGGAAGCCATGAGCTTTGACGCCACGCAGCCCCTCTCGAGAACACCCTCGCCCGCTGTGCCTGCTCACGAGACACGCCAGTTCCTCGGAATCAGGGGGCATTTTTATTTTACTTGGTAACTTTCCACTTGGGAGGAATTTGAAGTATGTTCCTGTTAATAAATCAGCAAAACTACTCTGATCCTGGGTTTCTTCAAACACAAATATTTATTGAGTACCCAGGACATTCGAGACCCAGTGGCACTGGCACTGGGCATGCTCAGTAAATATTTGTTTTCATTCAGTTTCCCTGAAACCCACACCGAACTTTCTAACGGTTGTGAGAGATTGGACAAGTGCCAGGGAGCTGATGGGAGAGTTTCACCGGCAAGGTGCCAAACGACATAATGCAGGATTTAGTTTGATGAACTTGATTTCGCCTTAATTAAAATGCCATCCCCACCTGGTCTACTAGACGTGTGGGCCAGTGGGAGATAACTCCAGCTCTGGTGCCAGGTGTTTTGCCAAATGTCCGTGGAAGAGCTCTGATTCGGGTTACTCAGTAACCACAGCAGGAACCGCACTCTGCTGTTTGCTCCCACCAAGGTCTTGCTCTTGAATCCAAAGAAAAGAACAGCTCGGATGTTAGGCGAAGGCAGGGACCGGCTGTTACCTGCTGGTAGCAGCTACTGCTGAGGCCAGAGGCAGGTTGAGGGCCTGAGGGACTTTGAATTTTATTACTCACCTCGGAGGAAGTAATTTTAAAAAGGGAGGGTGATTGAATACTACAGTCTTTCCTCTCCCTGGCTCCCCAAATGGACCCTCCCCACCCCCGACACAGCAAAGCACAGAGGATTCCTATGAGCTGCTTCCAGCCTTTTCTCCACTCAGAAGAGAGAAAAGCTGGGCTGCCCCAAAGTGGGGGATCCTCTGCCATAACTAGCGTCCACCTGAGAGAGCCCCCCAGGCTGCCCCCCTTCCAGAAACGGCTAGAAGTTGCCAGGAAGAATTTGATTTCAATGTGCTTTTACATATATAAGCAAGCACAATTATAAAACATGTCACAGAATACTGACGACACTGTGTGTGCGTGTGCGTGTGTGTGTGTGTGTGTGTGTGTAGACAGACAGACAGACAAACCCAGGTTGGTTTTCCCCTCTGCATACAAGCTCCTTTTTCTTTTCCTCATCAAACAAACTAAGAAGAACCGAGAGGAGAGGGAGGGATTCCGATCATCAAAATCTAGAGACTGAGAGGCAAGGGGAGCCTGTACGGGGAGTGCGACCAGGCTGGCAGGAGGGACCCCGAAGGGCCACCTGAGAACCTCCTCAGAATGTGCATCAGTCAGAGACAGGCGTTTCCCAGTGGAACATGGGCGACTGAAGAAAAATGTGGTGGCCCCAGGCTCATCACTGGGCCTGGCTTTGGAGGGAATGGTGGACCAATGTGGTACCGGCCATGCAGGGAGGAGCCTGAGGGTGACGTGTGCTAAGCCTGGCCCCAGGAAAACCAGCGAGACAGGCAGACAAGGGTTCGAATCTCCACTTTCTGACTGGGGCAAGTTCTTAACCCTCAAGAGCGGGGCATAACGGTGTCTCCCTGACCAGAGAACTACATAAGCTAACGCCTGCAAAGCACTGAGCGTGGATCCTGATGTACAAGGGAGTGGGTTTTTAAAAGAACATACATGTGTGTGTGTCTGCATATATGTGCATGTAAATTAGCTCATTTATTGTCGGTCTCACTCCCTAGAACATTTGCTGTATTGAAGCAGAGACTGGGTCGGATTTACTATCCTGCTCCCAGTGTCTACGCCAGTCCTTGCCACGAAAGGGTCCCTTAAATGTTAATTAACCCAATCAGATCAAATGGCACTCGGGCTGCCAGTAGGTTTCCCTTGAATGCCAGGTGCCGTGCAGACGCTGCCAGTGAACGGCAGGGAAAGGAATCCACCACAGCAGCTTTTCGGTGGCATCTGACAGCAGCACCTCTGTATAGCCAGAGCCACGGTCAGATTCACGTGCACGTCAGCGTTGAATGAGGGTCTTCCAGGAGGACTGTGGTCCAGCAGCCAGGCTGGGTGATGCGGAGATGCTTCACGTTCCTCGAGGTCCTGAGGTCGTCTGGCCTGAGCGTGGGAGGCAGAGCTCGGAGGACTGGGGTGGCCAGGGGACATTCAGGGGCCACACGCATCCTTTGCAGCGATGTCCTGTCGCCCAGAACATAACCCCGTGGCCCCACCTAACTGCAGGGCTAGGGGAGGCTGGAGACAGATTTAGCTGCGTTCCCAGGAGGCAGTGCAACTGCATTAACTCTGACAACGGACCAATGGACGATCTTTAATTCTTAACAGTCCCTGAGAGCTCAGTATTCTGTGCGCATTTAAGATTTAAAACCCTGCCCCCGAGGGAGGCTGAGCCGCACATGCAAGATCAGACGGCGAGTGATCCAGGTGTCCTGCATGCGATTTTCGCATCCCTTGGGGTGTTAGAAACTCCAGGCAGTGCAGTCCTTCCGATGAGGCTGACTTTCTCCTGCTGTATCTACGCTCACACATCGGTTTGGAATGCCTGCAGGCCTTGGACTTGAATATTGTCAATTCGTTTGTTCACGTGCTGTGATTTTTCTTTAGCGTTCGGTCCTATTCGCTTTTCGATCTTACTGACCAGTGTTTCAATAATGAAATAATAACATTCTTAGGTGATAATGCAACAGAATTTTTTGTATGTTATAGAATTCTGTGATAACTGGGTTCTTTTCTACATAAACATATATGTATAGCAGGTGTTTAATATGGTGCCTATTATTATGATCATATTCAAAGAGTTAAAGAATGTGACCTAAGTGAACATGAAGTCACCGTTAGATTACAGACGATGGGACATTTACAGCGGTTGGAAACTTCCGGCCAGGCCGGGCATGCCTCAACGCCTGCGGTCCACCTGCAGACACTGAACTGGGCTTCTCTCCGTCTCCTTTTCTCCTGGGTCATCAGGCGGGGACTCAGGGGACTCTAGTTCCTCTTTGGTGCTGCCCACAACTCCTCCCCCTCCCCCCAGAGCCGCTGTGGAATACACGACACCGTTCTCACTCACAGTCAAGACCTTGTGGGACAGGTGAGCATCACCAGGCTCCAAAACAGAAAAGGAAATCACTGCACATGGGCGGGAGTCCTGAAGGGTCTGGGGTCTACAGCAGCCCAGTGCTGAGGTGCAGCTTCAGTCCCGACAGAGGTTGCCTGTGTAATGATCAGAGAACTCTCTAGAATTCCTGTGGCTGGGCCAACGAAAAGGAGTCTCTAACCACATGGAGGGCACCTGCTTGCCCCGCCTGAGCGTGAAGGCTGTCGCAGCAGCCCTGGCGACGTGGCTGTTCCGAGCCGTTCAGGAAGAGAGAAATATAAATGGGCCCTTTGTCTCCACTGGTTGGGGTTTATGTAGTCCCCCCAGTAACTAAAATGTGTCAAAATAACAGTACAGGCCCACCGTGATTTGGGGTCATTTGCCTTTGAAGTACTTCAGAGTTGTGATTTTACCTGCCCCACGCTCAGTCTCCTGAGCCCCAGAGGAATCGTGCGAGGCACCTCCCAACCGGCTCTGCCACCTCGGAAGCATCCTTGGCGTGCCCTTGAGGCCCCTGAGGCCCCTGCCCGGGTCCCTTCAGGGCCCAGTGGGGAACACTCCATCTGTGGACCGCACGTGTGGCCACAGATGTGTTGGGTTAGAGGCCCGAAGGTAGTATCTTGTTCCAGAACATTCCTCTTCTCCCCACTCTGATGGGATGCAGTGCACTCTCCCTGTCTCTCCCTTCCCCTAAAGAACGCTGTGAAAGAGAGGGCATTGCACTGAGCAGGTAGAAGCTCTCGGGTAGAGGGCTAGAATTTCTGGACATCCCACTCGGCTAGTTACAGTCTCCTGTTTCCTGCCTCCCGATTCGGTTCACCAGGAGATGCAATCCTGAGAAGCTGGCCTTAGCCAGGCGATTTCTGACCAGGCTTGAACGTGTTCGTTCTTGAGCCCGTCTGGTTGAGACGGAGCAGAGAGTGAGGGAGGACGGAGGAGAAAGGTGGGCTCTGCTTTCCCTGGACCCGCCTGAACTTTAATACTTTTCCACTAATTAAACAACCCTGGGTCCCATGCTTTGCTTAACCCTGGCTGCTGGTCATCAGCTTTTGACCTCTGTCCTCCCGTCCTCACCAGCCCCTCCCCCACCCCAGCCTCTGGAACCTCAGATGCAGAGGAAAGAGCCAGTTTTCAGAGGGTTTGCCTCGGATCGCACGATCTTCACCTGCCGAGCCCCAGGGAGGACCGGCGACCATGTTTTCCGGTGGGACAGGACCTGGAGCCGCTGGGAAAAGGTGAGAGGGGTGAGCTTGCCCTTCGCTTGCCCTCCCTGGGCTTCCGACGTCTGCAGGAGCCACGAGGATGACCTCCACACCTGCAAGGAGCCCAGACCCTCTCCCTGGGGGTTACCATCGGAGACCTTTCCCTAAGCCACGCCTCGGGGTCCTCACAGCGGTCCAGGAGACCCTCCGAGGGGCAGCCCCGACTGGCCATGCCTCTGAAGTGATGCAAATTTAATCTGTGAGGACCTCCTAACTCCCTATTTGCTCCTCCCGCGTGGCTGCCTCCCTCCAAGGTCTCGGTGACCTTTGACCAGAGGATGGCAGCCCTGTTCTCCGTCCTCAACACCACAGTATTCCCTCCTCCATCTGTGGGAAGCTAGACAGGGGGCTGTGGCTAGGACGCCTCGGTTTTCCTTCGTGTCTAACCCAGCTCCCAGGGCCGCCCAGCCCCAGCTGTATTTCCAGGTATGGCCGGGGGTCAGAGTGGGAGAGGGAGGCAGCTAGATGGGGAGAGGAGTGGCAAAATTCCACGTCTTCCCCCTGCTCTCGCCTCTCTGCCTCAATACCTGCACGGCCCTCCCACCCTGGGTTGTTGTTTGTCACACGGCTGTGGCACTGGCCTCAGTCCCACTATGAGGAAGGGGTGCCCCCAGCTGCCGGCCAGCCCCACACTGGCCCAGTGGACTCCTCAGCGAATCCTCCCCACCCTGTGTGCCTGTCTTCTCCTGCCCGGGGAAGGTTGGAAGACTCAGTGCCCACGTACACGCTGCCTTTTCCAGACCCAGGGACCCAAGCCAGAGGAAGCCCCGGCCCACCCCTGGCCCACCCTGGCCCACCCTGGCCTAGCCACGGAACTCCAGGAGAGTTCCTCTCTCGGCTTGTTCAATCAGGGTCCCGATTCTGATTTGCCAATCTCGTTATCTCATTTTCCTTTAAAGTGAGATTAGTTTCATCCACCTTGAGTGAGCCCAGGTTGGAAGCTATTGAGATTTCCAGCAACAGGAAAGGAAGAGGCTCGAACACAGGCAGAGAGGAGCAAGGGGAAGAATTAATCAAATCTCATCTGACTGCATGAGGAGGGGCAGAGGGAGGAATCCGGCTGCCTCCCAGGTCTCCAGACTGGACCTCAGGGTGCTGAGGGTCCCATCTGCTGAGCTGGAGGACACGGAAGGAGAAGGTGTGGGGTGGGGGATCACTACGGAAAGTGCAGGACACGGGTCGGGGGAGGCGTCCGGCAAACACTAGTCCGGGCACCGTACAGGGCTGGAGCGGCTGCTGTGGGAGGCCGGCACATCGCCCACACCCCTGGGCACCCATTCCTTCCCCCTTCCTGTGTTACTGACACATCTCTGCCGTGTTGGTGGAAATCCTTCCAGGCCTTTACCGCCCAGGTGAAATTCCGTACATTTCTGAGGTCTCCCCTAAACAGCTCTGCATACGGCCCCTGCTGCCACCCTCGTTCTTCATTGGACTCCAAAGTTCCCTGCCCGTGTTTCAGGCGTGCCCGCCCCGTCTCACCAACCGGAAGCTCCGAGCTCTTTATTTCTCCCTGTGTGGGGCCCTGAGCACCATCAGTTGCTTCTATAGTTGATTCCAGTTTCAACATGAACTGTCCACTTGCAAGGAGTCCAGGACTGGACTTGTCCTGGGCCCTTGTGCTTTACAAAGTCCAAGGTCACATGGGTGGGCTGGCATCCTGTCTACGCTTCATGGGGCCACTCCGTGATGGGCAGTAGGGGGTGGGGTCTCCCCGCCTAGCTTAACTCAGCTTTCCGTCACCTGTAGGAGGCTATGTCTCCTGTCCTTGCTGTTCATTGGCCTCTGGGGCTGTGTGACCTGTCGTGGGAGCCCCGTAGAGGACATCTGCACAGCAAAGCCTCGGGACATCCCTGTGAACCCCATGTGCATTCACCGGTCCCCAGAGAAGAAGGCCCCTGAGGAGGCGGGCTCAGACCAGAAGATCCCCGAGGCCACCAACCGGCGGGTCTGGGAACTGTCCAAGGCTAATTCCCGCTTTGCCACGGTCTTCTACCAGCACCTGGCAGACTCCAAGAAAGACAATGACAACATTTTCCTGTCGCCCCTGAGTATCTCCACAGCTTTTGCTATGACCAAGCTGGGGGCCTGCAACAACACCCTCAAGCAGCTGATGGAGGTACAGTCCGCAGCCTCCCGCCCGGCTCTCTGTGCGGCCTCGGTCTGGAGCCCGTTAGAGGCATTGGGTGTTCTCCGCTATCCTGGTCTCTCCATTTCTTTTTCCTCTTGTCTTTCCTGCCCTTTGTTCTTCTTTCGTCCAAATACCCCAAGGCGCTCGCAGCCGAGATGGTCCTTGGTCAAGGCCGGCATCCCTGTCCTTCTGGCCGGTGCTGCCAGGCTGCGCCACCAGACTCACTGCCCCTATTCTTGTGGCTGCCACAGGTTTTTAAGTTTGACACCATCTCCGAGAAGACATCTGATCAGATCCATTTCTTCTTCGCCAAACTCAACTGCCGGCTCTACCGCAAGGCCAACAAATCCTCCCAGTTGGTGTCAGCCAACCGCCTTTTTGGAGACAAGTCCCTCACTTTCAACGAGACCTACCAGCACATCAGCGAGCTGGTGTATGGAGCCAAGCTCCAGCCCCTGGACTTCAAGGTGAGTCTCACACGTCACCCCTGACCTCCCAGTTCTTCCCTTTGCACTCGGGAACCGAGGAGGCAGAGAAGCAGAAGCCAAATGCACACTTCTGTGCCAGTTAAAGGCAGAGGTGGGGGCTGCAAGTCAGAACCCCTGGAATACTTACTCTTGCTTGAAGCCTGAGAAGTCAGTGGTATCTATGGACGGTAGTGATGCCCTGAGAATGTGGTACAAATAATAAATTCTCCATTTCATCCACCAAGTTCACATATATACCAAATGCTATTTGGGACATTCCAGTCCAATAAGATGCCTTATTTAAGTCAGTGTTTTAAAGTCACCACGGTTAAGTGAGACTGGCATATGGCACGTGTCCCACGCTCCTTGTGGACATTCACGAAGCTGTTGGCTTAGAAGTCTCGCTGAGTTTAATTCAAGCTCGTTTCTCAGGCCTTTCTGACCACACGAACATCCCTCCTGTCCCCTCCTCCCCTCCCTCATCACTCATTAGCTTCCCATCGAACACGGGGGGCCCTGAACTCTTGCGAGTCCCTGGCACTACCCTAGACACAGGAGGTTTCCCTGACCTGGGTGAGGGTGAGGGCACAGCCATGTGGTGGGAAGGGCAGCGGGATGCTGGGTAAAGCGAAGCGCCGCACAGGGAACTGGGGAGACGGCCGACTAGCACAGGTGGGCACGCTTGTGTCCGGCTCTCCTCAGGAAAATGCGGAGCTGTCCAGGGCCACCATCAACCAGTGGATATCCAATAAGACCGAAGGGCGCATCACAGACGTCATCCCCCCCGAGGCTATCGACGAGTTCACTGTCCTGGTGCTGGTCAACACCATTTACTTCAAGGTATTAACCTCAACCTCTGCAGAGGCCCTGAGCTTGGACCGGGCAGCGGGCCTTCCCTGCCTCAGGGAGTCAGAGTTTGAGAGACTCTTCTGGGCTGGTTACATGGCGGGAGGAGGATGAGGGCGAGGGTAGTGGGAATAAACAGACTACTGGCCCACCTTGGAGGGTCACCTGCTGAAGGCCGGGGGCGCTGTGGCACATCTGCCCATCCTGGGTCATGCTCCATAGGCAAACTGCCCCCCAGCCCCCAGCACGGGGCCCAGGGGGTTAGCCCGTCACTGCTGTGGCCAACCACTCCGTTGCTTGGGGTTTCCATCTCTCCAAGAGCGAAGTAGGTTGCATTCCCACAGTGTGCATTGGCCTTGACCGTTCGCAGAACACCGGGCCATTTATCAGCCCTCTGGGTCCTCCTAACATCACAAAGGAGACCTTGGGCCACTCAGACAGACTCCTTAGTAGAAATCCAGACTGTTCCATTTCTGGCGGCACGAACTTGGGCTAGCTACTGAGACCTTTCTCTGCCCCGATTTCTGCATCTATAAAATGGTGGTAACGATACACCTGCCTCACAGGATTACTGAGGGGACTTAGTTAATACATGTAACAGGCCTGGAGCAGAGCCTGGTGCATGGTATTAGTGATCACCAGCTCCTCATGTTACAGATGAACACCCGTCACTCAAGGAGTTAAGTGACTGGTCCCCAGATCAAAGAGCTGGAAGATGATGAGGAATGGCATGACCCAGAAATTTTGAGGGAGCGTATGGTACCCCTCCCTTTGAATAGGACTCACCTTCTGCCCGGCAGAGCACCTGGACAAGCTCCTGGGGTTATTCCCTGTGTGGGGCCAGTACTCACCCAGGCAGAGCCCAACAGTTCGGAGGACGGCCTTGGAGAACGAGGCTGGTGGGAGTCAGAAGGCAAAAGGCAATTAGATTTAAACTCAAGAAGAGACTTGTGAAGAGGCCAGTAGGTTGTTCTTGGTTCTAGTTTTTTCCTCTTTTTAAAGATTTTATTTATTTATTTTTAGACAGAGGGGAAGAGAAAGAGAAAGAGAGGGAGAAAAACATCAATGTGTGGTTACCTTTCATGGGCCCCTTACTGGGGACCTGGCCTATAACCCAGGCATGTGCCCTGACTGGGAATCAAACCGGCAACCCTTTGGTTTGCAGCCGGTGCTCTATCCACTGAGCTACACCAGCCAGGGATTGGTTCTAGTTTTTATTTTTCTTGTTGTAAATGCAAATAGGCAGTCACTGCTAAGAATCTGGGGAATACAGGAAAGCTCACAGAAAGAAAACACTCGTGAGTGCATTACCCTGGGTGTTCATCTTTTCACGCAGACCCCTCTGGCCGGCTTTCCTGATAAGATACATACATGTTAATGTAATAAAATAATGTGAATACGCCCAGGTCAGTATGGTCTTCTTGCTTTGAGATTCTCCCACCTGACGTCATCTTCCAGGGCCTGTGGAAGTCCAAATTCAGCCCTGAGAACACCAGGAAGGAACCTTTCTTCAAGGCTGACGGGGAGTCGTGCTCAGCATCCATGATGTACCAGGAAGGCAGGTTCCGCTTCCGGCGTGTGTCAGAGGGCACCCAGGTGCTCGAGTTGCCCTTCAAGGGGGACGACATCACCATGGTGCTCATCCTGCCCACGCTGGAGAAGGGCCTGGCGAAGGTGGAGCAGGAGCTGTCCCCGGAGGTGCTGCAGGAGTGGCTGGACGCGCTGGCGGAGACGATGCTGGTGGTCCACGTGCCCCGCTTCCGCATTGAGGACAGCTTCAGCGTGAAGGAGCAGCTGCAGGACATGGGCCTGGTGGACCTGTTCAGCCCGGATAAGTCCAAGCTGCCGGGTGAGCCGAGCAGGGCCTTTCCTCCCTTCTCTGCCCGCCTCCCCGGCGGCCTGACCGCAGGTGGAAAAGGGCCGCGGGCTGGGGCAGCTGGGCTCCACCCCAGCTCTCCTGCTCACCCCGCTTCTGCTTCTGGAAAAGGGAGGGCGGGTTCTGGGATGTCCACCGGCCCAGGGGCACGAGAGCCCTGGAGCCTGTCGCCGAGAGAGGGGACGAGAGCAGGCAGAGAAGAGCTTGAAAAGGCGTCAGAACGCAGAGCGAGGAGACGGTTGTGATGAAGAGCCGGGACGTCTGGGTCCCACGCGCGGGCAGAGCGGACATTTAGTGGCCACACAGGCCGTGTGCTCTCCTCAAGGTCGCTCGGACAGACACGGGCGACGTTCCCAGCCGTGATGTTCCGGCCACGGCGCTCACTCGGTCCGGCTCCTCTGGTGCACCAGCCTTTAAACATGCGCACTCAAATATCTTTTCCCAGCCTTAGTTCACAGCGTTAGGTAACTGAACTTGCCTTTAATGGGATGACTTTAAACTCGGTCTGAAAACCAGTCCCTCTCTTTAAGATGTTGCCAGACTGGAAGGACAGACATTCCTACCTGTGGGAGGGAATTTTTCATTAAGGACAGAGGCCCCTGTCCCCCCACTTCCCCGCCCCCCACCAAGGGCCAAAGCGTGAGACCACACCCACAGGAGCGGGCTGAAGAAGCCCCAGCACTTTATTACGGTCGACATGCATTTATTCTGAGGGTATCGTTAAGTGAGGGGCCAGGATTGCCTCCTGCTTTTCAAAAAAGCCCCCAAGGACCTCTTCGCCCCAGCCAAAGTCCTTGCTGCTGGTTGAAGTCAACTGTCTCCCATGTCTGGTCTTCCTTCTAGGTATTGTGGCCGAAGGCCGGGACGACCTCTATGTCTCAGATGCGTTCCATAAGGCGTTTCTTGAGGTGAGTGCACCGCCTTGTGCTTTCTCTTCTGATTTTTTTTAATCCCATGCCATTTTATTACTCATTCATCAGTATCTCATGTGATTTGTAACTTCGGGGTTTCTGCTCCATTGGCCGTCACATGAGTGAGCAGCAGGAGACAACCATGGGAGAGCCATGTTTCTGGTGTCCCTCAAACTCCAAGGCCACAGCCCCTCCTTGGTGGAGGGGGGGGCACTGCTACCTCACAGCCTGGCCCTGAAGCCCTGGGGTCTGATGGCCCCACCCGCCCTCCCACTGCCTCTCCTGAGGCAGGTTAAGCAGGGACACAGACACTAAGGGGAAGGCGAGACAGGAAAAAGAGCCAGCCAAGGCCCCCGAGAAGGCATCCTGAGAAGTATCAGGACAGTGTGAGCTCATGGAAACCCAGCGAGCAATTTTAAGGAAATGGAAAGCATCTCATAGGAAGACTGGAAGGTGACCCTGGGCTCCTTTTTCCTGAGGCGCCTGGACAGGACAGCAGGGGTACAGCCTAGTGATATGGGACTGGGGCACAGGGGAGGGAGGGCGGGGAGTTGGCGAGTGGGGACTGAGTTCTGAAGTGCGTTCCAGAGAACCGGGGCTCTAAGACTCCGAGCAGGCAGCAGGAGGCTAGGTGGTTAAGTCAGGGCACTCCGTTCTTGGGACACTAACGAGGATGAAGGCGCAGCAGCGTGGGGAAGTCCGAGGGGGTCTCTGGGGAAGAGAACAGTTCAGTGTTTCCTGCTTTCCTGGTGTCGCCCCAGCTAAGATGCCACAGCTAGAGTCACAGCCGTGGGAAGCTCGTACCACTCTGGTTCGCAAACAAGCACTGAACCGGAGAGCGCCAGCGGCGTTAGTTATTGGGGGGCTGGCCTCTTGGCGAGTCCAGGGTGGAGCCCAAGAATCTATCTTCAAAGCTCCTCAAGGGAATTTTGGTGCATAGCCAGGGCTGGAAACCACCTCTGTAGATTATTCTTTGGGGAACCAGGCTGTGAGGGCAAGGAGATGTGGGCCAAGGTTAGAAAAGGTCACAGGATCGAGGAAATCACAACGCAAGAAGGCTGTGGTCAGAGAGAAAGACTGCAGAGCACGGGGCTGGTAACTAGCTGCAGAGCCCCGCTCGGTGGGGGGGTGTGGTTAGGACGGAGGGATTGATCGAGGGACAGGAGGAAGTCAGCTTGATTGTAATGGCAGTGAGAAAACGAGACGGCTTGGAAACACAGAGGGCTGCCATCCGAGAGAAGGACAGCGTGAGAACGTGAGTGTAGTTTCAGAGGGACAGCAGTTCAGGGCGCTGGCTCCTGGGAGGTGTGGCCAGGGGGCTGGCTCGCCCAAGTGGAGGGGAAGGCAAGGCTCGCCGGGCCGGACGAGGCGGAAGAAACGGGAAGTCTGGGTGTTGAATGGGTCTCCTTCTGAGGTGTTTTAACTGTCTAGGCCCAAGACAAGCAGGTGCTGGCAGGGACAGAAAAGCAATGAGCTCAGTGCCAAAGTCCTCCATGCAGACATATATCGCCCACAGGACAATGGAGACCTGTAGGGGGGACAAGAGCAGACGCTGAGTGATGTAACTTAACAGAGATCAGAACAAGGGATCTTGCACGAGCCACCGAAATGGAAGGGAAAGAGACGCCACTGTCGCCCTCTTCCACGTGCACTCTGGGAGAAAGCACACTTATAAAGGCCGCAAGGGAAGATGAGCCCTCAGGGTTTTAACTATGAAAATGCTCTTTTTTTTTTTAGTAACTATTATCTGTTTTTTAAAGATTTTATTTACTTATTTTTAGAGAGGGAAGGGAAGGAGAGAGAGAGAAACATCAGTGTGCGGTTGCTGGGGGCTATGGCCTGCAACCCAGGCATGTGCCCTGACTGGGAATTGAACCTGCGATGCTTTGGTTCGCAGCCTGCACTCAGTCCACTGCACCATGCCAGCAGGGCTGAAAATGCTCTTTGAAGGACCCAAACAGAAGTGGCCAATGCATGCCTCTTTGAGGGCTTTGAGCTACTCTCAGGGAGAGGCCAGGTCTGGATCCACTCTGTCCACCCGAGCCCACCAGCCAGTGATGCCAGGGCCCTCCTCCATGGTTCTGGGAGCAGAGTTGTTCTTGAAGTCCTCGGGGCTCAGTTCGCAGGACCCCGACTGACTGTAAATCTCCTGGGGAGCCATTAAAAACCAGAATCTGATTTGAATAAAAGAATGCTGGTCTTATAAGAGCTCCAGTCTGCTTATAGAGTTAGTCCTAGAACGATTATGAAATAGATAGCACGGGGAGATGGGGGTGGGTAAGGAGGGAGGCAGAGCAAGAGGGAGGGAGAGACCACCGCCAACCAGCTCCACAAAGCTCGGGGGTCCGAAGGGCTTGCATGAAGAGGCCTGGACAGACTTTCAGTGATATTCTGGGTCCCCACACGACCAGTTTTCTGAAGGTGTCTCCTTCTAGACCGGTGATGGTTCTGCTTATCAGCAAATTCCAAAGCCACCGTTCCGGTCTGCTATTCCAAGGAATACTCATCCAGCCAGAGCGCCCTCCTCGTCTCATAAGCCCTGGGTCCCGAGTGGCTGTTTGGGGCAGTCACATCCAGGATCCTGATGCTCCGCCAGTAAAACTATCTCAACTGTGGGGCTCTGATCTCGAGTCAGAATCTGTCTCAGCATCAAGTGCAAAATAATCCTCTTGTGATGCCATGTATCATGGTGCCAGCCAACAGTGGGACAACCTGTCTGCCTCCAGATTCCTGGTCCCGCGGTTAGTCTGAATGGACCCAGCCCAAGGTGTGGGCGAGCACGAATGTTTACACCCATGTTCACTGGATGGAAGAATGAGGAACGTTCCAGTAGGGTTTCTGAGGGTACTCTCCCCTGGGTAACAGACAGCGCTTGAAGGAATGGCTGTGTCTGCACATGACGTCCCTGCGTCCGAGGGACTGCAGGGTGGCTGACGCAGCGTTTGTCTGCTCTCTGACCCGCAGGTCAACGAAGAAGGCAGTGAAGCAGCAGCCAGTACCTCCATCGTGATAGCTGGCCGTTCGCTGAACCCCCACAGGGTGACCTTCAAGGCCAACAGGCCCTTCCTGGTTCTCATAAGGGAAGTCGCTCTGAACACTATTATCTTCATGGGCAGAGTAGCCAACCCTTGTGTTGACTAATGTGTTCTTGTTCTTTGCACCTCCTCCTATTTCGGTGTGTGACTAGAGGTAAAAATAAACACAGTTACTCTCATCTCTCAAGTATGAATGGACGTTGCCAACTGACGTGAAGACCAGGAAAGGAGAAACGGACAGACATGCCGGCGCTCGGCAGCACGGCGCCCTTCACCGCCCTCTGCCAGGAGCACCTGTGGCTGAGACGGCGAAGGCTGTCTCAGCGCCTCGTCCTGAGAGGGCGGGCACGGGGGGCGGCGGGCAGAGGGCTTGAGGTCGCGGATTCCCACCTTGCTAAAAAGCCCAGGAACTTAAAGCATGTCAGTATCCATGTACAGAAAAGTCAGAGACTCGAGCCTGAGTATTAAACCGTTTAATTCTCAAACCACGCACATGCATAATGTTCTTTTACACAGTGTTAAAATAAAGAGGAAAATGTGTTTTTTTTATACAAACAGAATTTCAAGTATACATTAATAGACTTTTCAGATTACTCACCAAGTCGCTAAGATTTCATTCACATTGTTCTTAAAGCTGTTCAACAAGAAAGCCTTTGCTAAGCTGCTTTAAATACGTTGATATAAACCCCTATCTTCACCCTTGCTCTGAATCGCCCGCCCCCAGCCCGTCTCTGCCCCCTCCTGTCCCCCACCCCCCGACACAACGGGCTCCTGGGGCTCTGGGAGACATGCAACGCCACCAGGAACACTGGCCTGTCGTCAGGGGAAGGGCAGAGTCTGCAGGAGGAGAGCTGAGGGCGCCTGTCAAACTATGGGCGAGAACAAATCAGACGGAGACACGACACAGTCAGACTCAGTCTGACGGCCTGTGTGATCCCACCCGCCTTTCCAATAAATGAGATCTCAGCTTCCCACAAACCACCCAAAGTTCCTGACAGGTTGGTAGCTGAGGAAATCACTTAACATTCGGTGTTTTCCCCAGTGAAACTTCTAAAGTCAGAGTAGGCATTTTGAACTTTTTCATTTTGGTTGTTTGTTTCCCTTTGGCAGGGGGTGGGGGCAGCTTCAAAATGGATGTTATTATTTGTGTCCACATTAAGGAATTTGGTTAATTTCAGAGTCTGGCAAGGGTTCTCCCCCTCAACTCTCCTCCTGCAAGTAATCTGGCTTCAGGGCGGGGGACAGCCACTCTCCTTAGGAATTAAAGTGCATTTTTTCAGTAAAAGGGGTGTGGGGAGGTGCGGTTTACACGTAAGTGATAATGATGAAAAGAGGGTGGGGTGAGAGGGAACCCTACTCCTACCTATAGGTATTTATAATTCAGGTCGTGATAAAAACAGATGCTCTCTAAGGAAACCAGACGCGCAGACCCAGCCCAGAGCCCTGGCAGGGCAAGGACGGCGCCGGGCTCACTGCTTTTTCCGAGGCATCTTCAAGCGACTTGAAGGAATCGCCGCAGGTGAAGGGCACAAACCCCGAGGGTAAGTTTTTTCAAAGGGAAAAAAACAGACTGGTAGGTTCTTATAGTTAAAAACTATCTCGATCCCTTTCAGGGTAACACTATTTTAGAAACTGATTGTCTGTTTTAACATGAGTCCTTGATTGGCGAGTCTCGGAGAGGGTCCTGGACGCAGCGGCAGCCGCTGCAAACCCGGGCAGAGGGTGCGGCTGGCCCTGCTCCCCGACGCAGGAAGAGCCATCTCCCTGTAATCTGTGACCCGACGGCCACCACGGACGGTCTTCCTCTCCGTGCTTTACTGTTTCATGGGGAACAACCCGGAAGTTTTCCAAAGAGAAGGAAACGCTACATTATTAGCTGTACGAGGAAGTGACGGGCTCAAGGGGAGGGGAAATTGTCCTGGATTCTGGCCTCTGAGTCCAGTGTGATCTGCTTTTCACAGTGACCAGTGGGAAGGCACAGTGCCAAGGACAGTGGATGGGGACAGCTGTCGCCCACCCCGTAAGCACCATAGAGAACAGTGGACAGATTGCTTTCAGACCGCGTCCATCTGAAGGAAACCGAGTCTCTGCTGTCCGAGCCCGCCCTCCCCTTCTCTCCTCCAAGGCAGAGCAGAGGGGCCCCACCCGGAAACCCCAGGGCTCTTCCAGTGTGCTGCCCCTCCTTCCCCACGTCTGCTGACAGGCCCCAATCTGAGTTCTGATCTTCAGATTCCTTAAGGAAGCCATTGGTTCCTGTTGAACTGGCAGATCTCTTTCAGGTCTGCCATGAGATCACAAAAAAATGCAACGGGTTACACCTGTGAACAGTCCGTGGGTGGGGACAGGACGCACTGCTTCCACCTACAGTTGGGGAATCCTTCCTTTCTGGAGAGGACGGGGCGGGCAGGGTGGCGCACTGGCAGTCAGAATAGCGTTTGGGTAGCTGCTTCGGGAAGGGGTTCTTAGAGGTTTCGGAGGCATCAGCCAGCCGACGTGGGAGGGTGGAGGAACTTGACCGAACTTCACAGTCCTATAGGGAATGTTTCATTCCTTGCTTAAAATATAGTACAAGGTTATATATGCATTTTTCTACCACTGCTTCCCCATCCTCCTCCTCTACTCTCCCCGCCCTGTCCAATCTTAAAATCCAGTGCGGCATGATTTGCATAAAGTTCAACAATGTTTCACAGTACTCCGCAATGTTCTACAGTATGAGAACTCCGATGCATGCAAGTTCCAAAGGTGACCACTTTCCAATGCCACCCAATGTCAGGAAGCCTTCGTAGTTTTCTAAGGCATAGGAGGCATTTTCTCTGACATGGCAGCATTTACACGCTAAGCAAATGGCCAGGCCTTAATGTTACTGTAACGGAATTCCACAGCCTGCTGCCAATTCAGTCCTCTACACTGACCAATCTTTCCTTTTCCTTCTCAAACACACCACCTACGTGAAATTTAAGTGATCAGTTATTTGGAGGCAATACTATATGAATGCATTTGTACGGTGCCCAGAAGACAGACAGCTATCCTGAACTTGCTCTTAAACACAAAGTTCTTTCATGAATTAGAAATCACCTGGTGGCTCATTAGTTTGAACAGTGGTTCTCACTTTTCGAGGGAAATCGAACAGTTCTCCCCTTCCCATTACCACATGTGAGGCTGCCCTGGGCAGGTACCCTTTCCACCTGCGGTAGGAAGAAGGAAAAGATATGGAACCTCATCTGGGAATTACTGGGTTAGTCTTTGACGTCCCGGACCAAGGGTGCTAAAAGGACTCATTTCACATTTCATACAAAATTCAGAAATATTTAAGCTCTAGCTAGTGCACTGCATTCACAAAGAAGTGAAGGGAAAGGAAAGTCACCTTGCACTGAACTCCCACGTGGAAGACGGCTAAGAGACAAACAACCGAACAGGCCACCGTCACCCCGGAAGGAGCCCCTTCTTCCTCCACTACCGTGAACAATGCTTCCTGTCGGTTTTGCAAACAGCAGTCATGCAGGCTGGCTTGGGCGTGGCTCTTTAATTAAAGGTTAAGGGGTCTAGTTCAGCTCGTAGATGGAGAAATCTCCATTCACATCACACACGCAAAGCAAAGAGGATTCTGGAGACCAGGCTGTGAACATGTTTTGCTCACTGAAGCGTCCTTCGCACTCGGGATAGAGGGAAGTGGATGGATGGCAGCCTCTCCCTCCAGAATTCCTCTGAGGACAAACTGACAACCACCCAAGCCTTGGCCCCCCGGGGGCTTTGAGGTCGGAGCCATGCTGGGATGTCAATAAAGGTATCTGACAGGAAAAAGAACCAGACTGAGGTCTCCTGCCAAAGCCCACTCAGGCTCACCTGGACAGTGACTCTTCCTTCATCCTGGCTGCCCATGAGAATTACCCAGGGAGCTTTTGAAGCCCAGGGTACACAGTAGGCCGGTTAAATGTGCATGTCTGGAGGAAGCTCTGGGCATCAGGAATTTCTTAAATGCCCCAAATGAAAATAATGTGCAGCTGAGATGGGGATCTATTGGCCAAGGTCAACGGCCCTGCCAAAGTAAGCTTTCAGGCCAAGGTTCAACCAGGTGAGAGGGAAGAAACACGCCTTGGAGAAGTTACCTGGGCATTTCTCTCACTTTCGTGTTTGCTCTGTGTCTAAATAAATCACTTTAACTGTGATAGGCCGAGTTGCCAACTGTCAATTACTGACTTTTAGGTAAGACTGCACCTCCAGTAGGCTGTATGGACACACAGCTAGGGACAGGCCTCGGACAAGACTCTGGGCACAAACCAAAGATAAGCCAGAGAGAACTTCCGCAAGCAGGAGTTGCATCCTGAGTCTAGGACATTAGCATGGCTCACAGGCTGACCTTGTTCTACAGTCAGTCAGAAAGCAGCTGTGGTGAGCGGATTTGCACTCATTCTCCTGCCTCATCTCCCTGCAGGGTTCCGGCTGTCCGCACGCAGAGTTGCTGTCCATGTCAGCTGTCACCCATGGTAAGGCCTGTCTCGTTATCTGGCATTTCACACTGCTGGTATCGTCACCAGCCCTAACCAGTCACCGGGCAAGTACATACCTGGCAGCTGGCACCTAAAACACAGAAGCAGCCTCTAGAACCTGGAAGTGGAGCGCCCTCTCTCGTTTTCACTGCTACCCAGAGAATCTCTGCTTGAGCACTGCCGTCAGCCAGGGCGTTGGAGAGAAGGGTGGCAACTGCAGAAGGGCCAGTGGTCCCCCCCTCAGCTGTCACAGGTGCTCACAGGGAAGGGGGCTGGACCTGGCTCAGTGCACCAGTGCCCCAAACAGCCAGCCTGCTGAGTGCTACACCTGGATTCAGAGATGAGGGGGCCTGCCTAGTGGCACTTACTGCTGAAACTATATTTCCCAACGCCTGCCACGTTCCACCAAGGCCACTTTGACCGTGATAACAGCATTGACATTAAAAACAGGAGTCTCTCTCTTTGGAGTGACGGAAAGCAAAACAATGCACCCAGAAATCCATGTCATGCACACCTCCATGTCTAGATGCTGGCACAGGCTCATTATCAGGAAATGATATCAGGAAAACATGGTTTGTATTCCATCCCCCCTACCTCCAAATGGACTGCAAATGGCAACTGATGAAACAACAACTCAGGATTCAAGCACATTTCCCCATCACTAAAGCAGTTGGGTGCATCTTTGAAAACAACAGGAAGACTCCACTTCCAGGCTGCTCTGGCCAAACAGAAGCCAGTGGATAGAAGCACTGAAGCCACGTGTTCTGACACTTTGGTCTGGGCAACAAAACCAAGCCCTCACGTCTGACTCGACACGGAGGACCAGGTCCTGCACCTCGGTACTCGGGGTCCGGCTTCCCTGCGCCTGCAACGGAAAGCCGCACTCTCTCCGGCCGGGTGCTCCGAGGCAGAGGAGCCGAAGTGAGTGCAAAGGAGACTGGCGGGCAGGGGGCAGGGGGCAGGGGCAGAGGCTCAGGGGCCCGGCCTCCCGCCCGCGGGGCCGCAGGGCGACCTTGGAGTATGCTCAGTCTCTAGTGGGAGGTAGAGTGTTCGGCACTGACTCATCTGCCTCATTAGACGCGGCGTGCTCACATCCACACATTCGATCATACACACGTAGCTGGCGACTCACGACAACCCTGCAGGCTGCGGGAGCAGCACACCTACCCCACACTGCTTCCAGTCCGCCGTTCACACAGCACCCTGGCTCTTCTCGGGCGGGTGCAGGCCACGGGGGTCATTCTGAGGTCCCTCCTTTCATCAGGCTTCTAGACACACATTTCACGCTGACACCTCCATCTCCGTCTCCGAAGGAGAGCTGCACTAAGCGGGTGCAATGTGTTTTAACATCTTTATAAATAGAAAGTGCATGAGAGAATTTCCTTGGCCAAAATACAAAGCAAGCAACAAAAAGCTCTCATAGTCTACTGTGCTGAGAATCAGATTTCTAGAATCAATGCTACAACAAAATGCTTCTAACACTACTCCCAAGGTCATAGTGGATGAGTAAATACATTTATAAACATACATCTGTGAAAAAAGATACTAAGAAAATAGCCAAACTTCCCACAAGTTATTTGCATGAGCTCTCTTTAGCATACTACTGTGTGTTCAATGCACATGCATATACAATTGAATTATATTAGTGCTATTTCTATTGGGCCACTTTTCCAAAAAGAAAACTGGCTCATATTAAAAACTTCAAGTTACGTGATTTAAAATCATTTTTGTAAAAATAATACAAATACCATATAAATTCTAAATCTCTCTGCTATCTGACTGATAGCCATTCTAGAGGTGGGTTTCAGTCACACCTGGTTTTCGGGGGACACACACGGCAAGCTCTGCCCCGTGCTGGAATTCTGTTTCGGCAGCGGTTCTTGAAGAACCACTGGAGTCGGGGTTCGACGACCTTCTAGGAAGCCCAGTAGATCGTCCTCTCCCGACGTAAACGTCTGCTCTAAAATGTAGCTACGGGCAGAAAGCTAACCCTTGAGGAATTTCTACTCGCTCAGGTTGCTGTGATTGGCTTCACACGGTTTAGACTCGTGACGCTGGAAAGAAAGAACAAATGTTTTAGTCTACAAGTTCCCTTTCTCCTGACTTTGTTCTCTTTTGCAACTCAAGACCACAGTGCTGAATTTCTGTGCGACCACCAGATGGTTTCAAACTGCAGAGTCACCGGGCATCTGCAGCAGGGCCCAGAGAGCTATGAAGTCCAGAATGAGAGCGCACCATAGATTGCCGTAAGATTCTTCGTTGCCTGGGAATATTTTCAAAGGCTTTCTCTGTCACAAAGAGCAGACTCTGAGGTACACCAGATGGGAAAGGTAGATCAAAAAGAATATATTAAGGCTCTTCTATTTTTATTCATTAAAAGTTTCCCCAATTTTTATAGGATCAACATTCCATCCCTGATTATCCAACCACAAAGCCAAAATCTTCTGTTCCCCTTCCCAGCATTTTGTGGAGCCCTAAATGAAGTCCTCAGCCCTGGGTACCCCTTTTATTCCTGTATTTACAATTCCTGAGGCCTGCCTATGGACAGAGGTCTTACTACACAATTGGGGTGACGAGCAAGAAGCCCTCGCAGTGAACTCTCCAGGAATCTCCTGCCCAAGGAATGGATAGATAGTCCTTAACCCTTCTTCTTTTGGAAAGAGTGCTGATTCGAGAATGACCATTTTTAGGGCAGAGTTCACTCTCTTCCCCGTGTCTTGTGGCGGCACTAACGGTCTGATTATTACAGACCAGCAGGGGCTAGAATAAAGCATCTCAGATCCGACAAATCTAACCACTGGCATAAAACTTCAACGATCTGTTCTTTTAGGTCAGAGATGCTGGTAAGCAGCTGGCAATTTTAAAGGACTAACAACATGTCAGCCTGGGCCACGACATTCAGGTGGTGCAAGTGGGACGGACCCGCTCATCTAGCACAGACTGCGCCAGTGGGAGTGGGGCTGGGACACGCAGATGGGGCTGTGACACGCAGGCAAAACTTTCAATCACCTCAAGAATACGACCCATCTGGCTGCTCAACAGAAACTCCCGTGGAAAGAGATTTAGTAGCAACATAAGTTCTCATACCACAGCAGTCCCCACCTATTTGTAAACTTAAAACACAGCTGACGTCAGGTTCTGATGTAAGCTTTTCACTCCCTCTGGACAACTTCAGGCTCAGCAAGTAGAGTTTCTGTGGCTGCACAACAACCAGCAAACAAAAAACAAAAAATGGGCAAATGCTCATAAGTTGGAACAAAAGACAAAATGGGAATTCGGCTGTAAGACACAGAAAACTCAGGGCAGGCAGCCCATGTACTCTGCCGTATGCATCTGTCTTATTCTCCCTCGCGCTCCTGTGCCGGCCAAAGCCGGGCCTGATAAATGGCTTCGCCGGCACAAACACCAGACCTAAATGACTGAACACGGAAGAGACACCACCTATCAAAAAGCCCAGTGCCACCCCAGGCTAAAGACGGGCCCCGTCCCTCACACACCTCCCAGTGAGTGGGAAGGTATTGCGTCTGGGCCAACCGGTGACCTCTTGACCAATACTGTATGGCAATGGCTACATACCTGTAAGCCTGACTTTATGAGGCCTGGCACCTTCTACCCAGCCTCTCGGACACCTGGGCCGGCATTTTCAGTAAGCCTGACCACCCTGACGGAGAGACCACGCAGAGAGTCATGGAGACACCGGCAAGGCAGAGGAGGCTGCGTACGACCGAGTGACCTGCCTCGGCCCCACCAGGAGCCAGGGCATTGCCGAGAGGAGTCCCTCCTGAACTCCGACCCGCAGCAGCATCAGAGATATAAAATGGCTGTGGTTTTAACTCACAGAGGTTTAGGGTAGTTTGTTGCACAGCAACAGACAACTGGAACGCTGTCTTTCAAAGCCTGTCCTGGCAGTAACTCCTCCCTCATTCACCGTCACACCTACCGAACCAGGGACGCCTCTGAACCAGTGGGCAACGTCCCCAGAAAAGGGCCACGCTTCAACACATGCTCAGAAAAACTGCGTCATCTTTCAAAGAAATCCCCCAATCTCTTGTTCGTGAATTAGCAGTTCAGTGTAAGCAGCACTGTTAGGGGCTGTTGCACACCCCAGTTCACCCCAACTCTGTTGGTAAACAGTCCACATGACACAGTGAAGAGTCTAGGCTTTGGAATCGGGTTGGTGAACACAGCGGGGCCACGTGCCCACTGTGGGCCTCGGGCCGTCAGTGTCCTCGTCTGCACAATGTGGTGTGAGAATATTCTCAGTACCGAGCGTCGGCTCCAGTGGGGGGCTGCTGGGGGCCAGCCTCTGTGTGGCGCAGTCTCTCCCCCTCCCTGAAGTGAGGCTGACAACAGTCTCTCCCCTAAGGGGACTGTCAGGGGTCTGATGAGTTCATCAACGTGAAGCACAGAGACCCGAGCCTGGCACGTAGCAAGTGTTCAAAAGGGTCACCTCCTCTTCGCTCCTGCTGTCCCTGCCTCACAGGGCTGCTTTCTTACTGCGCTCACTGTCTCCTTTTCCGTCTCCTCCTTTCTGATCTTCTATCTCTAGTAAAAAGTGCAGGCTTTTGTAAAGCATACATCCAGACTCCAACCAAGTGGGTTTAGGACTCTCAAGTATAGGAAACCACATCTAAACTACATCTAAAATAATTTTCATTATATAAATTCCAAGCACATTGTCTGGTACCATCAAGTACTTAATATTTACTGAATGGTGCAGACGCTCCTGTATGCTACCTACCCCTTAAGGTAAGTGATTTCAGACAATAGGAATATTTTCCTATGAGACTCTCACTTTTGGCATTGCGGACTAATTCAGATTCTAAGATTCACAGTACTTATCAGTTATCAATCATTCATATGACATTGTGCTGTTGGCCACAGGGAATGAATGCTGCGTATGTCTCTCTCTTAACTGGACGGTGAACTCTAGCCACTGCAGCGGGACTTACTGAACAGACGCGAGAGGCAAGCCTCAGTGAAGTGTTTTCTTTTCTAATAAAGCTGCTCTGCCTCTGTGACTTTGCTTTGTGGTTTAAAGCTTCTGCTCCTTGAGCTAGTGGGCCGCTCTCAGCTGTGCTAAGATGGGAGGTATTCGTTACATAAATATGGGAAAGATGTGTGATAGGGAGTTTACTTGTACATGTTGTACATGTGCCCTCGGAAAGGTGATGTGTATTTCAAGTAATATCTGCTAAGTCATCGCTGGCCCACACAGTTGAGGGGAAAGGTAAGTCAGCTACAAAACCCAACTGGACAGTCCGTGCGGGTATTTCCCAGGTTCTGACATCATCGCTCCTGTCAATAATCACATCCTTTGGAATGTAACTGGGTCATGTACTTCAGAGTACTCACAATACCCAGCTTTGGCTTGTCCTGAGCAAGAAGACCTACTTACTGCGAAGGAGAAAGACCGGCCCTGGAGAAAGCACCACTGAAGAAGAAGACTGAAAACAGAGAAAGAGACTCAGAAACGAAGACGGCAAGCGTAAGGTTGGTAATTATCAAAGAAGCCCTAGAACCTGGCAAACTCTGCTGCTTCCTGTTTAAACTGATTCATTTTAAATGGCATCTGCTCCCCAGACCTCAAACAGAGATGGACACGAGTCACGGGGCTCAGTATCAAAATCCAACTTCTTTCTCAAGTCCAACACCCCAGACCCATCAGAACCCCAAATTAATCAGACAAGCAACACTCCGAAGTCTCCAGGACTCATTATTATTATAAATGCTCTAAGACACAGCGGAGCTAATCTAGGTAAGTAGTCTGGGACCCTGCAGAGGAAGGTCATTCTTTACTAATATCCAATTTAGAAAAAGACAACTTTCAGAACCAACTGTCTAGCTCTCTAGGAGGCGAGGTCGCTCACCCAAGCTCCGTGTGCCGCAGAGCCGCCACCACAAGGTCAGAAGCAAACTCATGTGCCGCATCGGCACAGCCTGGACGCCCCGTTGGGTAAGTGTGTGTAACTCGGACCTCTGTGCACTGTCTGCAGATGGAAAACAACCATATTCTCCTTTTGCAAGGAATTCTGTTCACTGTTATCCTGACATTTTCCATGTTTTCCACGTCTAGCATAAATAAGCTGTTTGAACAGTAAGAAAGAACATTCACAAAGCAAATATACAATGGCCCCATATATTTAGAAGAATGTATTACAGATAGTGATAGAAATTGGAAGATAGACCTAACAAGAATTTGAAATCCTCAGATGTTTCATTGTTTCAAAACATTCATTAAAAAGAGACAAGGAAGACTTGGCTTTTAAGTACTCCACGTGGAACAGAGTGAGTTTACTTGAGGAAATTAAAATGAAGATTTATAGTACAGGGAAGAGTTAGAGGCTTCTAATCTAGAAAAACAGTACTTTGGATAAGAATCAAACCACTTATTCAAAACAGAAGTAAAATTTTAATACTAGTGGGAATGAACTCGTCCTTGCCGTCAGTACGCAAGCAAGTTCAAGTTCACTCAGAGGAATGGCAAAACCGACTTATAAAAACATTATCTTTTTTTATAGTATTTTATGTAAACACGGTACTCATTTAACCTCACATTATTACGCATGGGAATTATTTTAAAAAATTGTTACATCTGTAAAAAATCACCCTAAACTTGAATCTACCTGCACCTTTAAGGCAAGGCTGCATCCTGAGGCCTGTTCTACATGCTCTGAGAGCGATGGGAATCCTCATGAAGCATGAAGTTGGGTGTGAGAATGGGAGCTAGCGGAAGACGGCGAACGCTTGAAGAGACCTGCACGTAGGACAATGTAAATTGAAAACCCCCTTAACTTACGAATTTACAAAAGCAAAATGGCAGGACTGACAAATTTGGGAGGTAAGTCCTCCCAACCTAATTCTGGAGCTGCAAACCCTTCTGTCGGGTGAACACTGTGTGATCAGGCTGTGCAGGCCACGGAGTCTCAGCTCTGCGGTGACAGCAGAGAGCAGCCGTGAACGCCACCCGAATGGACAGGGTGGCCCTGTCCCACCATCGCTCTCGCTACGCACGGGCAGCCTCCTGCGAGTGGCCGGGGGCTGTGGTTTGTTGACCTGTGATCTAATTCTTAGTCCTAGAGATGCACTTTGCTCACAGATGTCCTCTCAAATCTAGGGATGAACCTGACTTAATTGCTTGTGGTCCCTTTTCTTAATCTCAGGAACCAAAATACTTCAGTATTTTGCACTCTTTCCCGTATGGCGTAAGTAAAGGGCCCCGTTTCCAAAGACTGACCGCAGTGAAGACGTGGCTGTTCCTTGAACAAGCATGTACACAGAGAAGGGGGGCCTTTGCAGAAAAGGAAAACCCCATCCGCTGTATTTGAGAAAAGAAAAACTCCCAGGATTCCACCTCGTTCTTAGGATTAAATGCCTTTCCATTATGATTAAGAATTTTGTCTTTGTTCAATTTAAATTCCTTTCCATTATCCACTGCTTTCATTTCTTTAAATTAGATCCTCTAGTCAAACAAAATGTAACTTTTACCAGTTAAAAGAAACAAAACCAGTGTCCAGTAGCAGCTAACACTTTCAGAAAGCTACTTCTTCCCTACAGACCATTCTGCTACTAAGGGCGACGTTTCCTTTTTCTCTTCAGCTGGACCACTTCCAACCAGGGCCGAACTTCAACTACGATATTCAGAAAGAAATCGTTTATTTCTATTGTCACACCATCTTTGGCAAGCCCTGTCACTGATGTAGAGGGAACTGGAAACATTAAAAAAATACCCAAAGACAAAATAGCAAGAAAACTTTCCTTAATTGACAGCTCCCTCCTTTTCCCATCTTTATCCGTTAGTATTTTTACATATTCAAAATTAGATTTAACCCTCAGAGGGTCTGATGAAATGGCCTGGGGGTGGTCTGTAACTTACGTGAAATAAAACTTAACTTAGTTCAGAGGTAAATATGGTTCTGAGTAGAGAGAAGAGGTCATTAGAAAGAGCTTTTCTGCCTAAGTACAGTGCCATTGCTCATGCCAATGCTGTATTTTAGCTGGTATCAGAGTTCACAGAAGAAAAAGTACTTCTTAGAAGGAAAGTAGATTAGTATATTACCATCTCTCTTCTTTTGCTGAGAATGTTGGAGCTCCTTTGCTACGGAATGCCACTCAATGAATGACAGTCCCAGTGTTTGCTACTTCTTGGCGTTAAAGCGCTTAGCCACGATTCAGCTCTCATTGCTAATGCAGTCCCTTCCCAAGGTGACACGTGCAAGTCAAGATTTGGTGATGAGTTTTCAGCATTAATTAGCTAAAGTCCATTTAGTACACCCTTAAGCGAGGTATCCTCTGTGCACATAATATAGCTATTCGTTAATGTAGAAAGAACACTACTAACTCCTACAGGGATGTTAGCTAGAAACTAGGACGACGTCACAGTGAACCTGGGGAAGAATCCTGGGTAGTCGTTCAAAATAGCAGTATCTCTTCTAGCTAAAATGGGAGAATTGCTTTTGGAAACTTGAGTCTGTTCAACAGCTAGCCTGGCTGGAAGCTTCACGAATGCCATGGCTCTGGGCTGGACCGAGGAGGAGAGAACCAGTGAACACGGTGGTGCGAGGGTCCCACACCACCTGGAAGCACTCTCTTCACAGTACCGACACAGCAAAGGCTGTCGGGAGTGAATGAGAAGGGCAGGCCCCGCCAAACACGCACGGCATTTCCCACTGGGCAGCCCCAGCTCCCTCTGAAGTGTGGGCGCCGACCCTGGACGGAGTGCTGACCAACGCTGCACAGCTTCTCTTCACAGAGGTTGCTGCACTTCACCGCTACAATTTGGTAATAGTTTTAAAAGCTCCACTTTCCCACACAAAATCTAAGAAACTGACAAAGCATTAAAGAACTTTCCAGCATACTACTTCTCAGAAGTAGAATGGAGAGACTTAATATTTTTTTGGCAGGCTTAAAAACTCCATCTAAAGCAAGACATCCCGTACTCACCTATTTAGCAATGGCAAGACCTGCCCGTCAGAAGCCTTGATGGTCAGCTGAAAGGTTTCCCTGAAGATCTGCATCTAACTCCAACTCCACTCTTTCCAGGCCACACAGCCCAGCTGGTCCCTAAGATGGTCCTGGGCAAGAGTTTTTCCCTATCATGCTGATGCCCAGTTAAAGAGGACAATGTCCCAGTCTGTCTTCTAAAGAAAAAATTCAGCTTCAACACTACGTTTAAGGGTAGGCTCTTAACAAATGGTAGCATGATTACATTTCTATTCAAAGACACATTTCTGTTTCTCCAGAAGGGACAAAAATCACCATTCTGCAGTGATACAGTGCAGCCGCATGCACATGTACAGTTCTCGGAGTGCTCCAGTTACCCACTGCATTCTAACATCCCAGCATCAAAGAAATGGCATCATTCCCCTCCCCCCTTCCCTGTACACAAAGCGTCCTCAGGAGGGGGCGCACCACTGCAGCCAGCTGACGGCTGGCTCCCCAGTGCAGGTAGGGCCAGCCCTCTCCCAGATCTCTTACAATCGCCCGTGTCGCTACCCCCAAAACTGCTTGAACTGCTACACATTTCAGTACTCTTGGCAATGTGACGGCGATTAAGAGAAGCTAGAGACTTTTCTTTCTCACCTGCACTGTAAGCATCTACTTGCCTGCACCCCTTGCCAGTCCATCCCCCCTCACTGTGCACGCACAACAGGGCATCTGAAGCTCTACGCGTTTGGTAAATTCTTTCCGACTCGGTGCTGGATTAAGAATCTCAGAATTACCAAAAAGGTCTCTTGAAGTTTTAAAAACCCTCAGGAATGATTAAGTAACCAAACCCGATCAAAAGTGAGGCCTGGGTCAGGTTATTGCAACATGACTGTGCCCGATGCTGTCTGAGAAATGCCCTGTGCTGTATTATTACAAAGCAAAGCTCTTGGGGTCACCAGCAACCTGCTGGTGGTTGGTTTTCTGAGTTCCTAGGCTTGCAGACATGAGACATGGATTTAGTGAGGTTATTCTAGTGCACCGAGAACACAACTATCACTCACGAAGAAGGAAATGGAACTGTGGTCGCAATGAGAACCATAGTGTTGAATTTCTTCAATCACAATACTGCAGGAAAAAAACGTGTTTAAAACTTCGTATAAAAGTTATCAAATAGGGAGACCTATGGATTTAAAAATACAATCCAGGCTCATTTCACCGGGAAGTGGCGTTTCTGATGCGTACTATTGCTGTTGGGCAAAACTGGGAGCCGAGGAGACTGGGTGAGACTTTGGTAGTCAGAATTCACCGAACGCGTGAATTCGCCTGGGGCGAGAGCCACTTCCTAACCCCAGAGATGCGTGAGCACCGTGGCTGCAGTAGGCCCTCTACGGTTCCACATTTGCAAACCCCAAACCTCCTCCCCTGCTCCCCTCGCCCCCACTCGGCCCCCAGGCCCCCGAGCCTAGCGGTACCTATTGCAATCACTTGCTGTCACTTCCCTTCCAGCTGCCTAAAGTGCTTCAGGGGACACGGCCCCAGAACGCCGCCCCGGGATGGCTGTTTCAGGCAACAAGCCAGCACCTCCTGGGTGCCTGGTCAGGGCGAAGATGAGGTCTAACCTTGCAAAACAGTAAGAAGCACCAGGATACTTTTTTTCCCCCTTGACATGTGAAACTGCACATTCCGCAGGAAGGGAGAAAAGTCCCTCATCATTACCACTGTGGTAACTTCCTTCTTTCCTGTGGTTGGCTGGTTCCGACGGCCAAGGCTCCTGCTGTGGTTTTTAGATCTGGGCAAGTGACAGCCAGGATGACACGGACCAAAAGTACAGTGTTCAAATGTGACTGGTAGATAAATGACCATTTATCATTGTTAAAACTTTTTTTTTATAAAGTTAACAAACCAAGGCTGTTGATCCCTGAATTAGAAAGTTGATCTGCTTGATTATTTTCCAAAGTGTGAGGCGGGAAGGAGGAGGGAAAAGCCTCTAGTGCTTTTGTGTATGTTGCTGATCCTCTAGTTTGGCAACATCTTGGCAGCATCTTCCGATCTAGTGATGTGGCATTTTGTGAATCGAAGCACCAGCCCATGGCTCTGATGCTGGCTGCTTACGGCCCAAAGGGGAAGAGGGTCTGCCCCCTCCCCCTCGATGTTTCAATCTGGCCCAGTGGTGGACACAGAGCCCTGGGCTGTTTCCCCAGGGGCAACCGTCTCTTCTTGGGAAGGTGACCCTTCCTCAGCTTGTCGAGATGTGACAGTTGTTTCTGGGGAGATGCTGTGGGGCCCCTCCAGCGGTATACAGCCGGGGTGGTTTTTGCGAAAGTGCTGATTCAAGATGGCCTGGAAGGGGAAGCTTTTGCCACAAACGTGACAGTGAAAGGGCTTGTTGCCTGTGTGCTTGCGGATGTGATACTCCAGCTGATCCTTGCGGGTGTACTTCTTGCCACACATGCGACAGACGAATGGTGTGATCCCCATGTGCAGGCGCATGTGCCGGTCCAGGCTCCCCTTCTGGTTGAAGGATTTGGCGCAATAGATGCAGGTGAGGCGGGGGTTGTACCGGAACCACCGCTCGGACACTTCTTGCTCTCGGAGATACTCCACATAGCCGCTGACTCCCATCATTGCCGACTCTTCCACCTGTGCCAGGTGAGGGAAACAAGCACGGAAGTAAGCATGTGTTTTTAAATATGTACTATGAGAGACACAGCGAAAGAAATCAAATCAACTTTTACTTCTGTTACTCAGCTTTATGCTTATTTTTAGTAGAGATCCTACCAGAAGATTACTACCAAAAAGTGTTGTTATGTGAACATAACAACAACAACAAAACCTGAGGACACGGTATTTCATTACCACAACAGAACAAGACAGCAGAGCTACTTTCTGGCTGCATGCTTCTTGTGAAACCCACACTCACTGTTCCCTTTTACAGCAATGGGACAGTTGGAGCCCGCTCGTCCCGTCCCCCTGGACTCTGATCTAGCTATACCTGGACGGTCCGGCAGGTGCCTAGACAGTGCCGGTGCAGTTGAACTTCCTGTGGGGACGGAACTGTCCCTTCATCCGCACCATCTAATACAGGGCCACCAGCCACATGCGGCCACGAGGCATTTGTGGTATGCTAATGCGATCGATGGAGAAACTGAATTTTTTATTTAAATCACTTTCGATTCATTAACATTTAAATAGCCACATGGGACCTGGCTAATGGCTATTATATCTGACAGTACAGAATACATTACGGCAAGCTCATTATAAATTACACTTACAGCAAACTTACACTCATCCCAGAAATAAATTACACTCACACCGAAATTTAATCCAATAGTACCTAGCTTTATAAAAATGTAAATACTTTGTAGGTGACAGCATTCCTTTTTATCCCAAAGTACTTTACTACTAAAAGTATTAGCACTAAAATACTAACTTTGTTCTGCAGACTACTCAGAGTTTAACTGACCCCACAGCCGGGGGTCAGAGCTAGGAAAGCAAACTGGACCGAGCTGTGAATTTACTCACTGGGTTATTCCTCCCTATGAGCCTTTCGAAAAGTAGTATTCAGTAAGTATTTATTGACGCTGTCCGCTGGGTACAGTGACAGGTGCCACAGAGGAAGAAGGACAAGACTCGGTTTCTGCCTTTGCCGTCTGACGACAAGATTCTGAACCAAGTGGACAGAGAGACGGGGGAGACGTAACACATAGTCCTCATGACGCTGCCATTTCACTCTCCTGGCTGCTTATGCTAAAGGTAAGTGTCCTGGAAATGCCGTGCGCAGTGTCATCCGATTTTATGTATCTATTATTTGTAGTGGATTTAAATGGACTTAGACTAGGAATAGAATAATCTGTGACTTATATACTATTTCTCTAATCTTAGTTTATAAAGTATCCGCCCAGCCTAAGTTAAATTGCTAACACTGTGATGTAAGTTTACTTAAGACACCAGTTATTATAAAGGCAGCATTGGGGCTCTGCTGTTGTTAATTAGATAACCCTTTAAGTCACTGAGAAATAAATGCTGTCCTTTTTCTCTGATTTCCTTTACGAAGGTCACATGAATTAAGGTAATTCCTTACTATCAAGGAAATAAGACCTTAACTTTGTTTTAGCTGCTCTGACCATTAACAACTTCAACGGCCACATGTTTAATACATGGGAGAAACACGCGTGCCCCTTTCGGAAAGCTGGGAGTGCAAATAAAATATTCCTTTGAATAGAAAATTTAGAACTGTTGGATTTATAAATACTTTTGATTCAAAATTCATATTAAAACATTATCATTCAGTACTGATATAAATTATGTCCATGTTTTGAGTGAAAAGCTTATACATGTATATAACATATGTAGAAGGGAATTATACACACTTAGCAGAGGCTGAAGTATCCATGCAAAAGGGAAAAAACGTAAAAGCTGACTTAATCTTGTGCCCTTTTCTTGCGAGTCTGAAGCTGGGCTTTGCCTCCTCACGTGCTGGCGGACAACGCTCTCCGGCGTCTCCAGCAGGACGGAGGCGGTTCTCGGCAGGCCTGGGAGGCAGCCGGCGAAACCCCGTGTTAAACAGTGAGACTGAGGTTTTACGTGATTTCCGGTGTTTTAGACAACATCTCTTCCCACTTCAACTCCCTGGGTCACAGAAAAGAACTCCCAGGAGGAGGGACGGATGACCCCACTGAAAGGCCCTGGGTGACCACGCACAAGGGGCACAAACAGTTTGAGGCTGTTTTCCCTCCATGAAACGAAAGGGTAGCAAAGGCTTTGCAGGACCCTGGCTCAAATCTGCGTCCTACTGACTGTGTGACCTTGAGCAAGTTACTGAACTTACTACTCTATGGGGCAGTCCTTTATCTTTAAAGCAATATTATTCATAATCTGGAGAGTATCAATTCCCTAAAACAAACAAACAAACAAACCCTGCCTAATTTTAAGGAAAATAATGTCATAATGTAATGCTAGGATGGTCCACAAGCAGAAAATAAATACATGGTCCGGCACAAATAATGCCCTTTTTAAATTACAAAATCCTAGGCATGTAATTCTGTAACATAACAGTATCACACTCAAGCACACCATATGACATTGTACGTGAAATGTTCAAATCGCTGTCCATCTCGTGTGAGACATTCACGCACTCTACCAACTACGCTCAAGCAGGCCTTATTTCTGCTGGACCCTGTATGTTTTAGTTATCTGTGATGAACTCTCATCACAGAACTGGAACATTATGATTAATCTCACCTAAAAAAATTAGTCAAGTTGCAATAAAATAGCAAATGAATGAACACAAAGTGTAGATTAGGTCCTTGTCAATGGCAACAGTATCTTTGACAGTTTCATTTTAACAGGAAGCAAGCACAACCTGGCCGCTCCCTGGCCCTCTCTGACACTGGGGTGGCGCGGGGTCCTGCCACGCCTCCCGCTGGGCCACCCCCTCCTAGATTGTAAACTGTGAGCACGGGCACAGCTGCAGAACGTCCCGGACTCGAGCCGTGTCCGATATGCCGTGCGTTCAAGAACTATTTTTTAAATGAATTATTCTACAATTAATAAATTCCATGTAAATAAATGATTGCCTTTATGTTCCAAAACAAATAGCAGTCTAGATTCTTGACATGGCTTCCAACGCTGTTCACCCTCCTAATCTCCAAATACCAACCAGAGACTCAAAGACTCGAAAGAACTTCAAAAACATCTGATTTAGTTCATTAACTTTATTTAAAGATCTCCAAAACTGGGGATTTCACAGGCAACTGAGTAATCCCCTATTTACTGGGCACCCACTTAGTAACCTCAGTGACTCGGATTACTTAGTGGTTAAACAACTCCTTTTGAGAGATACTGCACGGGAGAAGACAAGGCCAGACACAAAAATTAAAAAAGTGGACTCTGCTCTCGAGGCGATTTCAGTCTAGATGGAGACCCAAAATTAATGCAAATAAAAAAAGAAAGACTGCATCATACCATCTGTAAACCCTTGCAAACGTACCATGTGTAAGTGCTACAACGGTTTGGGGAGAGACAGAGAGGACAGGGCAGAGGGTCAGGGCCCAGTCAGGGCCCAGTCAAGGCAGACGGCTCTAGGGGCTGGGACTGGGGTGGACGCGGATGCCTGGGAAGAACGGGCGTCTTCGACTGAAGGGCAGAGGAGGAGTTAGTCTGATGAGGTCCTGACAGAGAAAGTCTGCCTGCTGGTGGGGGGCAGGGGGCGGGGGGCAGTGCGTGCTGACGAGTGGTGAGAATGCTCTGTCAGAAAGATTGTGAATTACCTGGAACCTTAGGCCATGTATTTTACCCTTCACGTGGTGGAAAGAGGGGAAAAGCTACAGAATGTTTTGAGTACAGAGGGGGCCTTAGTAGTCGGTTCCACTATAATCACCCTTACAAGCAGGAAGCTCTTCAAGTCTATCGAAATTTGTTCTCACTGTAACGCAAGTCCATGTCCTGTTTTGGTTCTGTGATGGGGGAAAAAGTCTACTCACATCCAAAACAAATTCTCATACACGTTAGGGTATACATGAACTCTTAATAAATATCATCTCCAGGCAAGTACTTCTGTTCTACTTCTTTCCAGCTGCACGCTCTGCTACAGCCAGGCACACAGCCTCGCAGAGTTCCAGCTGTTATCCCTACCACATCTACACAGGGAGCAAGTCAGCCCTTCCTAACTACTTCATTAAATACTGCATTGAAACTCTCCCGAATAACGACTTTCCTTAAGTGGTTATTGATTCCAGTTAACTGCCTTTTAAGCACTTCCTATTCCCTCCACCCTGTTACTGAAGCCCATACAGTCTCATCTATTCCTGCTTCGTGTGTCTGAGTCTGCCTCGTGCCCCCGTTAAGTCGTATAGTCTGTCTCCTTGTTGTATTTATTTGTGTAGTAGTCACCTGCACATAGTCATCGCATCCTGTTTGAAAGACGAGGAGAAAAAGGGCCCTAATTATATCACTAAGCTTACTTTTCCTCCAAGCTCCTAACATTTCCTCTAACACCTTATTAAAACTATAAAAATTCTTATAATAATTACAATTCCTTTCCTGGTACCAAAAAACTGCTGTGATTAATATGCAAGTAAAAATAGTTTTGTAACAATGTCTTGCTGCTGTTACTATACTAGTACATCTGATGTTTAGGTAAAAACTAAACAAGATATTATCAGCATAATGCAGAAGCTAAAAAGATTAGCTGTGCGATGCAACCTCATCAACCAGCGGTTCCTTTTAAAGGACCAAAGTATTTGCAACATATTATGTTCTATTTGGCGAGTTCACCAACCTTCTAAAAACCAGTCTTCACTGATAGAGACCTGTGAGGGAGAGCAAATGGAACTATCAACCAACTACCTACACTACTTGTTAAGGGGAGTTGCAGAGAAAATAGAAGGCATACTTCCTGTCCTTTCTAGAACATTTTAGTTGAACAAAATATTCAGGAAGAAAAATAAATGAAAAGATACAAGCATACAAAAATGCAGAAGCAATTGCTCACAATATATAACATCCCACAAAATAGTGATTATGTAGCAAGAGCCCCCCCCCACAGGACCAGACTTTCTCCAGCCCAGGTCCTGCACGGCCTGCACGCGGGGGTCAGGGGTTACTTTTTTATTTCTACTACAAGGACTACAGACCAGTTCAGAACGAGTTCCACAGTCTCATCTTTTCTGCTTCCTAAAATCTGCTGACACCAAGTGTGTTTCTTGCATGCTTATAAGAATTTTTAAAAAAGTAACCAAATAGAGTCTTTATTTAACAGGCTACTGTCCCCTCTCCTACTACATCTTTCCTGTCGGACGCCCACACAGTGGCAATACCTTCAGCGGCCGCAGCGACGTACCTGGGAGCTGGGCTGCTTGGGCTCGTCTGTCCTCCCGGGAGACTCGCTTCGGGCCCTGTGTCTCTCCGTCAAGGGGACAACACTGCCGGAGGGGCTAAATCTGTCGGAAGAGGAGCAAAAAGGGGGCTGACTGGAAAGTGGTGTCAAGGCACTTAGGTCACGGTGACGTCCATCCTCTGTCCAGCGGCTGAGGGAGGGGAGCTAGCGGAGCATCAGATGACGAAGACACACTCTGAGGAAGTCAACACACAGGAGTCTGGGTTCAAGTAAGACAAGCAAAGTTTGCCGCAGTAAACTGAAGAAATGCAAATGAGCCCTGGCTGGTGTGGCTCAGTGGACTGAGTGCCGATCTGCGAACCAAAGGGTCACCAGTTCGATTCCTAGTCAGGGCACATGCCTGGGTTGTAGGTGAGGTCCTCAGTGGGGGACACATGCGAGGCAAACACATATTGATGTTTCTCTCTCTTTCTCCCTCCCTTTCCCTCTCTCTAAAAAGGAATAAAAAAAATCTTAAAAAAAAAAAAGAAATACAAAACGACATAGCAGACAGACCCTGCGATCCCATGAAGCCAAGGCTAAACATAAGTTCTGTCTTTCTGTAAGTACTGGGGGACCATGACAAAATAAAACTGGGTCTGCAATTCTGTTTCTTCTACGTAAGTATTAGGTTTTGGTTTTCCGTTCCCCCAGGCCCTGGGAAAACTTGTTATGTACCAGCATTTCAGACTGCTGATAATAGACACGGAGATTCAAAGTCTTTGCATCTGAGTTATTACTTCTCTTTAAAAAAAATTATTTATTTATTTTCAGAGAGAGGAGAAGGGAGGGAGAAAAGAGCAGAAGAGAAACACTGATCAGTTGCTTCTCCTAAGCGCCGGACTGGGACCGAACCCGCAGCCCAAGCACGTGCCCCGGCGGGGGACTGAACTGGCAGCCTTTCGCTTTGCTGGAACATGCTCAACCAACTGAGCCACACGGTCAGGGCGGCTAGAATTTCTGATACAACGCTAACACCACTGGGCAGTAAGTGCTGGGCTCAAGAGTGCGTTAGCTGTCACCCTGACTGGTTTCCCTCGCATGGCAATGTTTTTCTTCCTCTCTTTCTCCCTCTCTCTAAAAATAAATAAATAAAGTCTTGAAAGAAAAAGAGTACGTTAACTGTTAAGAACACAAGAAGGAAAATACTCAAACCAAGGCCGCCTGAAGTGGACACAGCACATACTTTCTGAGTCCGTTGTGCCTGTCTCTCATGACTAGGTGCTTACCAAATGAATAGCTGCTTTAGTATTCAGTTTGGGCAGTCAATCTTAATTGATTTTCAGGAGAGAAAACAAATATTATCACTCTAAGTTGGCAATATTTCTTTCTTTCAATTGAGACTTTCAGTGTCCTCGGATTCACACTATTGCTATTTCCACCCAAGAAGAAAGGCCCTCACTGCAAGTGGAAAGAGGAAAGGCAGGCGTGGGGCCTAGTCGCGTGGTGGAAAAACAAGGCCTGTGGCAGCAGCTGTCACCAGTGAAAGACACGACACAGGGAAGACGACACAGGGAAGACGTCACGGGAGAAGTGGAAAAAGGAATGAAACCATCCCAAAAGCTTTCCCTTGGACTAACTGCTGTGATCACGCTAATTTAAGAACAATCACAGCTGGTGCCACGTCTCCTCTGCTTTGGCAGGTGGGGGGCAAAGGGAACTAAACAGCTCTGCAAGGAACGACTCCTTGGAGACCGATGACCTGGGTCCTGACACGCCGAGCAACGGCAAGGCTGCCAGGCTCCGGGCTGACGACCAGCCCCCTGCCTAGAGTTTCCAGGAAGCCCTGCCAATAGCTGCCACTAGCGTGGCTGCAGACGCTGTTCTGATTCATGGAAGTGTCTCCCCTTACCACAGTTCTCACAGCACTGAGTTCTCTGAGACTAGGAGCTTCCTGCTTTAAAAAAACAAGAATGCAGTCTTTGGGCACACCTCCAGTTTCCCCAACATCAACTTCTTCTGGCTAAGCGCATCAAGGAAGGGAGATGCTCTCCGTACACACGGAGAGGGGAGGGCTGGGTGGGCTAGGTGGACAAAGAATGAAAAACTCACCTGTCAATCTCACTGCTTGTTGGCCGAGCCACCTGGGCTCCTGACAATCCTAAAGGGTAGCTGTCCTGTGCCACAGAGCCATGGCCTGTGGTGTCAATCACCATGGCTGTGACCTCCTCTGCACTGCTCCCGTCTTCCCCGGAAGGCTGGTTCTCGGGCCCCAGCCACTCCTCTAGGTTTTCGGTTTTGATGTGGACTGCTCCGAGCACCCTCACTTCATCATCACTCCGGGCTCCTCGGTCGGCCACTCCCGTCTCCACGTACCACTGTCCCGCGCGGTTGATCCGGAGGATGGGCTCGCGGCTCTCCATGTCGGAACTTGGCTCAATTATCTGCGGGCTGGTGGACTCCTCGGGGGGGCTGAGCTCCCTGATGTCCAGCACGGCGCTCACCTGGCCTCGCCGGCTCCCCTTTGGGGGATTATGTCGCGGGCTGAGGGAGCGGTTTAGAGTTGGTGTGACCCTGTGAGACTCGGGGGGTCTCTCCGGATGCTTGGTCCTCGTTTGACTTAATTCCGCTTCGACCTCAGCCACGTTAATTTTGAAGTGGATGCCCTCCAGGATCTGGGTACACTTGTCTATGATGTGCTGCATTTGCAGAAAGCTGGCGGCCGTCAGGTAGCTGATGATGTCCGCCAGCTGCAGGCATATCCGCCCCGTGTAGCAGAAAGAGAGGAGCTGTTCAAAGACCGTGGGGTTCTTGATGACCGAAATGGAGACAGTACTCATCTCATTCAAGGACATGTGATCCCGGAAATAGGGGGAGCTGGCGGCCAGTACCACTTTGTGAGCCCGAAACGCCTGTCCTTGCACGTTGACCACGATGTCGCAGAGCCGGCCCTGCATGCGCAGCTGGTTGAGGTGGCTCAGGACAGAGTTGCTGAAGTCAGGGATCTCCAGCTGTATGTTACCACCCTTCTCCATGGTGGGGCTGGAGCGTGTCGGCAGGCATTCAACCCTGCTGAGAAAAGAAGCCACATTCTCATGAACAATCAGCACGGTGCTCCCCTAGTGCTTTCGTGTTCAAACCTACTTGAAAACATCACTTGGCAAAATTTCAAAATCTCCCAGGAAACAGGTACCCACCTTATGTTTACATAGGGACTAGACGTACCCACAGGTCTTTCAGTTTAAAACCAAAAAGTGATTGTCCGACTGCTAAAAATTCAAGCTATCCCCATGCTTTCTTTATTCAAAAAGGATGCGGCATCAGGATACAGCATCAAAACAGAAGGTCAACAGAACAGAGAGGAGAAACACAGTTGTGAGTTTCTTAAAGTGTTCATCATGAGGTGTTTGCACTGAATATAAAGTCCTGTGACAACTTTTCCTTGGAGGAAATGAGTTTTTTGAGTAGAGGTAATTACATACAGGTAGGTCAATTAGACATGCCTCTTAATGTTTTCCTACACTTTGTGTCCGCTTATTTTGTAAAGTCACTAATATCCCACAAGAATGTAAGCCATTATTTGTAAGTGTAAGAGTTAGAGCCCCCACAAAAAGGCTTAGGGTTCAGGACTCTTGAGCACAAGACTCAATCGCAATGCAGAGAACTTGAAGTTCACTCTCAGAATTAGGAAAGGGTAGGTATACCCAACCCTATCTAAATTATCTAAATTCACACTTAGGAATTTCAGGGTGGTGATGATACTTTGATTTGGAAATTTAGTTCCCCAAAGCTGGTAAAAAATAGGGCACTTACCAAGTACGGTTAATACTTTTACATTAGAATCTTTTCTAAAAAACACTAAGCCTATAATTGCATCCAAGAGCCTTCAGTGGTTGAGAGTAGTCTGCATGAACCCCAATAAGACACTGCTTTGAGCCCCATGTGTTTCCATTTATCTGCAAAGTTATGACATTGCATAGGTAGTTACCTAAGAAACTGCAGGGACTTCTGACAAGCTCACAGGATCGCCCGGCATTCACAACACACTTATCAGTAAAGAGGGAAGTGCACACTGCTTTCAAGAACCAACTTGAGCCAATCTGACCTTTTTCCAAAGCGTTTTTGTTTGTTTGAAAACTTTTAATCCAGTAAGTGCCTCTGTCGATGCCATCCTGAATTCAGATGTGTTTATTTTGGCGCCTACACCAGCGCCTTTTTTGTGTGCTCTTTCCGGCAAAGCCCCAGTGAGGAGGAGGCCCCTGGAGGAAGGTCCTCCCCCGTCGGCACTGGAGGGTGAGCGCTGTAAGACGGGGAATCGGGGACGCGTGGGATCGGCCACTCCCGTACCTGAGTGGCTTCCGTCTGCGTTAGGAAGCGTGGGGACCGGGGGGCTGGCTGAGCCGCCAAATGTCACCGAGGAGCAGGGGGACAGAGAGAGAGGGCAGCAGCGAGTGGGGCCGAGAGCGGGCCTTCAGGTGCGGGGACCGGACCGGGAAGGGGGCGGCGCCCCGGGACCCGGGCCAGGCGGGAGGTGTAGGCGGGCGGGGAGGTGCCAGGTGGGTGTGTGCGCCTGGGTGTGGCTGGCGGCGGTGGGGGAGGGGGCCGCCCATCCCGGGGTCCTGAGGGAGGGGCTAGGCAAAGGGGGCGGGTCCGGCAGCTCAGCACAGCCGGGGGCCAAGAGAGTGGAAGGTCTCAGGGTGCCTTGAGGTGGGGGTGAAGGGAAGAGACTGAGCACCCCAGGAGCAGGCTGCGGGCGGACGTCGGGCAGGGCAGCCCCGGGGCAGGACAGTGGGACGGTCGAGCGGGGCCCCAGCCCAGTCTAGGCGCAGCACCTACCTCCGGGGGTGGAAATGGGCCGGAATGGGCCGGAACACCGTCCCGGAAGTGAAACCCCCCGCCCCCTCCCCCAGAGCGGGCGACGTGCCGGAAGGAAATCACTCACCCTTACACCATCCCCCTTACCCCTCCCCCAGCGCTTTCCTTCCCTCGCGCCCCCTCCCCTCTCCTGTCTTCCTCCTTGGTCGGTAGAAGGGTGGGAGCCTTGCGTCACGCGGGCGGTCGTGGCCCCGCCCACAAGTCTAGGGGGCGGGGCCAAGGGCGGGCTTAGCGACAGGGAAGGAGGTGTGTCTGGAGGAGGAGACTGAGGGAGGAGAGGGGGAGGAGCTCAGGCGAACGCTGGCAGGGCTAGTGCGTCATGACGTCACGGAAAGAAACCCTTATATACAGGTGCCTGGACGCCATCTCGGCCTTTCGCAGATGGAAGTCGGCTTTGGGTATGTGCGTGTTTGTTTTGTGTTTGCTAAGTGGGTTCTTGGCTCGAGCCCTCCACGTCATTGCAACTAAAGTCGTTCTAAACGGCCTGGCACTTCCAGGCTAGTCGTAAGCCTTTGCAGGACCCACAGGATGAGGATTGTAGAGGATAGTGTGTTGGGTGTGGGCTCGACGTGAACTCAGCAGTCGGGTTGTTGGGCCGAACTGCGGGAAAACCTCGGCTTTCGTGCCCTGCCTCTGATGAAGCTTATGTTGGTAGGGACATCTGAGACTGTTGATGAATGCCAACAGCTCTGATGGCGGCACATGCCGAGTCACTGAGTGGGTCTTTGTTAATGACCTCGGCCGGAGCCACTTCCTTCTGGGAGGCGGGTAACTGGGCTAGTCCACGTGGTTCTCTTAAGTGGCTGCATTCCGCAGTGCACCGCTGTTTACATCAGTCATTCTTAATCTTAACTGTGCAGTGCTGTCTTTATAAAACGTAAAGTGCACCCGTTACAGCTATGAAATTATGGGTGGTGCACTGGGTCGTTTACTTGCATAGGTGATAAAAGGACATAATTAGAAGAAAGTGAACTAAACATCCTAATCTTTTTCCTAGGAATGTTGCTAGGCACGAGTGCCATGTGGCTTTGGATGGCGTCTTATGGACAGGTAGGAAACGGGTAAATGCAGTGGGAAGCATGAAGTTGCTTTGATGTGACCTTTTTGTTAAGCCTGTGATGGTTTAAGAGTAGTGGGCAGAAGGGATTTCTGAAAAACTTCATTCTGAGGCTTAAATATTTGTGATGTTAATGTCGCACGTGGCTGCGCAGTATGTGTCATTGGCCCCTTTGTGTTTTTCTAGTTCTGTGCCAAAGGAGGGAGAAGGCCTGCTGCGGTAAGTTACCGAAGTGACCTGACAAAGGAAGGTTGCAAGTCCATGCGGTGTGCCACAATGATGACATTTTATTTGCTACTCTTGACCGTGAGGATGACGAGAATTATTACCACCATTATCCTAACCTGAGGCACACCAAATGGTGATTGAGAGAAGAGAAAGATGCACCTGAGTTGACATGAAATGAAACTTTCTTCGCAGGTCCTAAAGCACAAGCATCCCACCCTGGCCGTGGGCAGGCAGGTGAGAAACCTCGTAGTTCACGTTTGCCTAGTCCTTTCCGATTTTCTAAGGGGTTACCGATTGCCAAAACTGCTGATAACAGGGCTTTCCTCCTTCCCTTTTCAAAGTGAACTTCTGCACTCTTGATATTTCATGCTGGCTGCCATCTAAAACAGATACTATGATGTTTGCATAGTTCAGCAGATTGAGTCCTGAAGAGATGTACCATTTGTCTGATGTGTCTGGTATAAAATTTTTGCTGGTAACAATGTAAGGAAAGTACCACTACTAATCGGGCTTCTTTTTGTAGGCGCTGAAAAGAACCAACTGGGACTTGGGATGGTAAGTAAAATTACAGCTTACATGCTGGTAACTGGACAAATACGGCAGTGCCACCGGTGGCGTCCTGGGGTTGCCTCCCAGGGCACAGGAAGCACTTGCCGTGATGGGCCCAGTGCGTTGTGCTGTGCAGGTTTTGGTCCTTTTACCACTAAGACATCATGATTAGTCGAAGCAGCCTGCGTGATGATAAGCAAATACTGACTGGACGTGAAGGTCTTGCTTATTAGCTCTACCTGATTTCGGGCATTTTTGTAGATTTGTGAAGAGAAAGTGTACCTTTAGCTGTTGTAAAACAGCCCTTATTTCTTTAGGTGGACTTGAGTCTTTGACATGTCTGGACCGGCTTTAATTTTTTTCTGGTGAGTATCAGTGCCTAAAAATATTCTGATAGGTTCAGAACTGTTAATTGAGAATGTCGATAGAATACGGTGCTCGACTAACAAGCTACTAATACTTGACGTCTGGTGTTTGGTTAGTGAATGCATGCTACGCACGCTCTCCCTGGGGTTTTTGTAATGATGTCAATCAAATGTCTGACCTGAAATGAGCATGTAGACAGATTTAACACTGAAAAACCCTGTGACAAAGAACATTGAGTAAAGAACTTAATGGTATTAACACTAATAAAAGATGTCTTGTGTACCTTCTAGCTGTTGGATGCACACTTTCCTCTGTGGATGGCACGCTTGGGGTAAGACATGCAACAGTTTCTGGCTTCTGTTACTCAGATATATATTGTTGCTGAAATGTACTGGTCTTAGTAATTGTTAACTGTTAGTGATTTCTGGTGGTAAAAAGCCACTGGCAGTTTTAAGAAGTAGTCTAAAGAAATACTTTGTTTTTCAGGTGCCGATTTTGGAGACATTTAGAATAAAGGTAAGGTGTTTCATTAATCTTAGCTAGTTACTAAACAAGATGCTGTTGGTGATGATTTTAAAATTAAAAACAGATGGGAATCTCTCTGAAAAAGAATGAAGTTTTCTTTAATAACTGAAACAGTACCTGGGAAATTTTAGGAGTTTGCCTATTACTACCTGTTCCTGAATTTGGGTGTGTTTCTGCAGGTGCGAAGAGTTAGCCCGTCGAGAAGGTGGCCTGGGACAAACAACTTCAGGCACGAAGGTGCGGTAGTTGCGAGCTTGGTTTCTGTGTTGGGTGGTGTGAAGCCGATACAATGATGATAACATAGTTCAGCAGACTCACAGTGATGAACAGTGCTGTCTTTCGCTCCTATCTGATGTATCCGGCTGCAGTAATCATTTACAACCTCGAACGGGAACCCGCCATGATCTCAGAAAACAGTTCAGGGGTTTGGATAACTGATATATAAATGTTTCCTGTGGTATTATTTTAAGGATTAAGAACTCACATTTGAAGAAGTGAAGGTTGATTAATTTTATGAAGACATTTTAAAATAGATTTCTTTTTAGAGAAGGGAAGAGAAACATTGATTTGTTATTCCCCTTATGTACGCATTCATCAGTTAATGTATATGCCGAGGATTGAACCTGTGACTTTGGCATACCAGGACGACATTCTAACCAACTGAGCTATCTGGCTAGGGCATTGTAACAAACTTACGGAGTACATACAAGTCTAGATTATACCAGAATTCTATAGCTGTTGTATTGTACTTCATTAGATTTAGTTTTGCACTTAGAGTCACAGCAGAATTGACAGAAAGTACAGAGTTCCCCAGTGCCCTGTAATTGCACACCTCACTGTCAGCATCCGGGCATCGTAGCGGGTCCTTTGTTAGACGTACACACCTGCAAGGACACACTGTGACCATCCAAAGTCTGTATCTTAAGCTGGGGTTCACTCACGGTATACTCTTGGGGTTTGGACAAACATAATGACATGTTCACCATCGTACTATGCAGAATAGGTTCACTGCCCTAAGTGGTGTTTTTCCAGAAGTAATAACGGGAGGATAAGGTAGGGCACGTTTCTAATGACCGTCCTTTTCTCCATCTCCAGGTAGACCTGTCCCCTTGGAGGTTTCCAGGTGAGTCGGGCATGGGCCTAGTGATAACGTAGACTGTAACCCGTGATGTAGTGATTCTGCCAAATGAACTAGAATGATATCACTCGCGAAACCGTTCCATTTTGATTCTGAGGTTACTTGACTAACAAGCACCACAGAAGCCTTTTTTGGTCACGATTAACGTGTTGTCTTTGCTTTCAGGCACTTACGACGGCAGTCGGCAGCTGACTGGCCAGCTGCAAGGTAAGCCCAGAAAAGCGCAGGACAGTTTTACTCCAGAATACATGATGATCTACCCCACCTTGAACTCTCTCACTGATTCCTTGATGAATATAAAAGATCTGATATTCTGTGTACTTCAGATGCCGTTAGAGCTGAAATGCGGAAGTGTGACTAAAAATGGCCATTTTCTTGCAGGCAGCTGGATGGATGCTCATGAGGTAGAAGATCAAATAACTGAATTTTAATAAAACTTTGTGTAAACCGTCTGATCAAGTCTGCTTATTTCAACTTAATGGGATGAAGGGAGGAAAATAGGACAGCTTTGTAAGTTCGATCCCCTGGCTGCCCCAGTTTCACCCAGAAGACAAGTGGTGCGCCCATGTGTATTTTACGTGATGTCTTAGGTTTGAAAGCACAGTTTATGCTGAGGAATAACCTGCAGGTCTTCCTCAGTGGTCTCAAGTGGTCAGAATGGGCCATTGAGTTTATGCAGATCAAATTGCAAAGAAAAGCAGGTGCTTTTAATGCCAACTAGATGTGGGAACTGCTGAAACTGGAACCTTCCATTTGCTTCTAAGCACCGTGGTGCTGGGTCTCTGGCTAAAATTGACATGTAAGGTGAGGTGACTGGCTGTCTTAAGGATAGATCACCCCCAAAAGATGCATAATGGAAAAAAGAAAAACCTAAAAATAACAGTGGGGCACATTAAATTTTTTGAGGCCACTTAGTGCTGTGGTTATGAAAATGTCCTTGTCTTTAGAAAATGAGATTTTGCAAATAAAATTCTGGAGACCTGTATTTAGGTAAATGAGAACATTAATAAAAGCAAGGGGGCTACCACTTTCTCCCAAAAAACCATTAACTTGGGTGTCTGACTGCATCGAAATGACAAATTTTACAGCTCACTCTCTAATGTTGCACTTGGAGCATTGGGTTGAAATTTCTCTTAGGACTTCATGCTGGATAACTTAAAAGTTGTAGGAACTGCCAATCTGAATCAGGATAAAGGTGGGCACTCCTTTTCTACAAATGGTGCTGTTAAGGTGACACTTGCAGGGTATGAGAAAATATTTCACGTTGTTAACCCCAGCCACATTGACGCCCATACTTGGAAGTTATTTGGACTTGATACTTGTGATTCTGCAGGGACAGTTCAAGTATCCACATTACTTTTGGTTCCTGGTCCCTACCTAAATGTCCTCCCATGGACCTGGAGACCCTGTGTGAAATGGGACCACCCCCACTTGGGTGCTAGCTCTTAAAACTTTATTCGTGTTCTCGCCTACTGGAATAGTAAACTCCATGAAAGGGATATTGCAGTGTTTCCAAGCCTGTCAATTAGTCTGGGGTTTTATTGTAAGAATTAGGCGTGATCAGGTGAAATCTTGGAGAACGCTTGTGGTGATTGGGTGCTGAAAGGCTGAAGATCAAATACCCTGATTTTGAAATTGGGTAGAATAAGCTGAAAGCTATTGGACAGGAAGAAAGGGCCACGGCCACTAGAGACCACGTGGAGGAGTATTAGCCTCAGTCTGAAAGGTCCCAGTGCTGTACAGGGGGGAGCCAGCTTGCTGGAAGATGGGGAGGCTTTATGGAACACGGACCCTGTATCCAGTAGAGGGTCTGGACTCTAACTGGTGTGACCTCAGGAACCTGTGGGAAGTTGGACCTAGTGTTGGGTGTGCCTTCAGATTTTAGGGCCCTGTAATTTCTGTAACCTGGCTGCGCACGGGAAGGTGTGAGAGGGGTGTGTAAAGTGGTATTACAGCCCTGGTAACTGGTGTGAATCCAAGACTATCATTGAAAAACACCGCCCATTCACTAAGGGAGCTCTCATGTAATTCATATGAGGAAAATAGTCAAAACTGGTGACAGTGAAAGAAGTACCCTACGGAAAAGATCACGGACTTCTTGGCTAACCCAGAAACAATTTTGATAACCCTTTATAGGGCGGCGTAGTGTGGCATTTCAGCCGTTAAGTCTCAACTTTGTGTAGGCGTCATTTCAGTGGCTGGTGTGGCAGTGGGAGGTGCAGGTGGGACACCTGTGCCACGACCCGCAGCAGTTTTCTCCTGGGAGAGCTGTGTGCGGGTTCTGAGTCAGCCGAGCTGCTGGCTTTTCCCGGGGAACGCCATCTTCACTTGAGAAAGTTAAGATCATCCATATTTGGGTACTTGGCAGATATTTTCTCACAAATGAACAAGTAAGTGTGGGAAAAACTGATGGTGTTTGTTGCCAGTGATAAAATTCAAGCTTCAACGGAAAATGGGAATTTTGAAAAGCTCGCATCTGTCAGTGAGCTTGCAGATCCTCCACAGTTACGGCTTTTCTAATGAGCTCAGTGGTGCTGCTAATGAATGTGGTTTTTTAGGGATTGTGCCATGAAATGTGGCGACTTTGGGAAGCCTGGCATAACTCAGTGGACTAAGTTCCAAATGATGAATGTTTGGTGTTACAAAATTACTCCGAAGTAAAAGTTATATTCAAAATATGAGAAGGGCCAGAGGACTTCCGGAAGAGTTCATCTATGATTCGGATTCCACTTTGCAAGTAACCTGTGTAGTGTCAAGGAAGAATATCCATAATTACCAGAAACGGCTATTGAAATATGCTTCCTTTTTTCAACTTTGTATCTGTGAAGCCAGGTTTTCTTTATACATTTCAACCAAAACAATCACGGCAGATGGAGTGCCATGGAGATAGAACCCAGTGTCTCTTAAGCCAGACCTCAAAAAGATGAAATGTAAAAGAAGGTCACTCTTCTAATTTTTGTTTGTATATTTACTAATAAGAGAATAACTTTTTAAGTAAAAGTATACTAGTTGTTAATGGAATATGTTAATAAGTACTTCAGAAATCTGAATTCCTACTATAGCAGTGGATCTCTAGAGAGCTCTCTGGGGTCCCCCAATTTTTAAAGGCCATGAGGAGGCCTTGAGAACTGTGACTACAGCGGAGGACACAGCAGCCCAGAGAGGTTCAGCGACGGGACCAAGGCTGTGTAACTAGAGGGAGGTAACGGCAGTCATTAAATCCGGGTATCTCCAGGTCACACAAGTTTCTTGGCTGAGTCTGTGGTCGTAAATACAGAAGCCTGATGTACATCAGCACTTACGGTGCGACTTAGGTGTGCAATTGTTCTGCAGACACTAACATTTTTATTGTTAGGTAAAACAGTTCTACCTGGTTATTGCTCATGAGTAACTGCCTTCGGAGAAAAAAGGACCCTCTGAACAACAAAGCACAAGGAATGTGAGCGTGTCAGAGTTCTGGTTCTTCAGAGGGGAGTTCTGGGAGATGACAGCGGCTGCAGCGCTGCACTGTGTCACCCGAAGCCCAAGAGCATGAAACAGCCCTGTCGGACTCATCACCTGACACACCTTCCCAGAGGAGAATTCGTTCACAAGGCAGAGCTCTCCTGAAGCTAATGACTATCCGTGTTGTAGCTGGCAGTTGCTTACCTTGTTTTTAAAACTTGCAACATAAGATAAATCTGAGTTGCCTAGGAGGTTGTGGATTGGATTTGATATAAAATGTTTAAAGTTTCACTCCACCTCAGTGATGAAGATGTAAAATAGTGACATTTCTCTGGATTTCAGAATAAGCATTTTTTTCCATCTGAAAGGACTGAGGAGTGATGTGTCCCATGTAACTGGGTCTGAGATGCTGACGCAGGATAGCTGGACTTCTGGGGACCCGGGGCCTTTGGTTATTTGTAGCCTAGAAAACATCCTACAGATGTGGGGTATTTTCTGTCACTCATCTCAGCATAGAAAGACGGTATTTTTATCAGAGTGAGGCTCTAAACAGTGACTAGTGAATTTATTACATTTAGAAATTGGGTAACTTGTATGTGGGATAAGTGGATGTAAAATTGCATTCCTACCCAGTAAAGGGCATCTCTAGAAAGATCTTCCACCAAGAAAGGGAAGGCAGAGATGGGCAGCCCTTCTTACCAGGAGAACCTGCCAGCAAGGGTTTTCTGGCTCCAGGGCCCACCCACAGCTGGGGAGCAACTGTTCAGCTTGAGGGGAATCCTGCCCCTAACGGGGAGCAGCTGTCTGCAGTGGTGGAGGCCCTGACGCTCTGCACAGCCAGCCGGGCAGCAGACACCAGACCCGGGAGTGAAGCTTTTATTTCTGAAGAGACGATGATAGTATCGCGTGGCTTGGAGCGCTGAGAGAAGCAGGGTGGAGGCCGACGCCTGGTGCCGACACGTGTAGGTCAAGGCTGCCAAAGCACAGGTGAAGATAATGTAGAGAACAGTTTCATTCATCAAGGCCTTGCTCCTGTTTTATGTTTATTAACCACAAGCTTTCATCCGGGTCACAGAACATACACAGTGTGTTTGTGCTGGCCTTTTTATCCGTCCAAGGCTGGCCTCAGGTCAGTATTTTCAGAAAAACTGAGTGAAAGTTATTCAGGAATTAATTATTTTTAAAAAATGGAAATAGAAGCAATACTGATTAATAAATTGACTGTTTTTCTTTCACTACAGATAGTCAGTAGTACCTTATAATCTTAAATTACAGAGCACATAGACATACCTGGATCTGATACCAGGTGATTCTCTTGACGGCAGTCTTACATCTGTGCTACACCTCACTGTTTTCCAAAGCATTTTCACTCCCATCATCTTCCAAATACATCGTCTCTGCTGCGGGCAAGGTGCGGGCCAGGGCGGATGCTGTCTGCGCTTCCCGTGAGCAGGAGGGAGGCCAAGAGGCTGAGGCAACTTGCTCGAGGTGCACCAATGGCCAGGATTTTGTGGGCTTCACCGTGGTGATGTTCTGCGTCACAGCACGTGGCTTCTCCCTCTGTGACGTCGAGAGCTGAAACATTACGGCCCAGCTGAATTCATAGGATTCTCTTGACGACGCCAGTTACACTGACTCCTCCAGCAACTCACCAGTCCCAAGGGGCACATGTTTTCTCACATTCCACACATGATTTGATTACTTCTGTCCTGAGTGAACAGTCTACTATCCAGATATGAAAACCGTGATTAGGAAACAGCCATTATGTTACTCCACAGAGAGCCTTCTTTCACACCTCTCCAGGTGAAAAAGAAACCTCAAAAAAATCCTGCCCTGGCTGGCGTAGCTCAGTGGATTGAGCGCAGGCTGCAAACCAGGCATCGCAGGTTCGATTCCCAGTCAGGGCACATGCCTAGGTTGCAGGCCATGTCCCCCAGCAACCACACATTGATGTTTCTCTCTCTCTCTCCCTCTCCCTTCCCTCTCTAAAAATAAATAAATAAAATCTAAAAAAAAGATCCTAATAATGCAGGTTATCAAGAGCAAGACCTTCTACGTGTCTCTTCTTTGTGGTGAAGAATGTAGCCTGGGGCCCTTCCACCTAAAGACAGATCAGATCTGCGCGCCTGGGTCTGATTTTAGCCTCGAGGGAGCAAAGAGGATGGAACTTAGAAGCTCAACTTTCTGCACGGTATGGATGAGTCAATGAGTTCTTTTCTGCTTCTGAGTCTGTCGGCCAGGAGACCTGGATGTGATAGGGCTTCAGGTCCTCGGGAGGGATGACATCTGGGGCATTGCTCATGAGGTCGTGCCCCCGGAAGGATTTGGGGAAGGCTATGACATCTCTGATGCTTGGCGCCCCGGTGACGATGCACATCAGTCTGTCCAACCCTGTGAGTAAAGCACAGAATGAACAGGCGACAATGCAGTCTGAGGCTGGGAGCGCCTGTTTCCCTTGAAGGTTGTAGAGAACTTTTGAAAAGGAAACAGGCTGCCACCAGGCACAGTGCCCTGCTTTTTCAGGGGCCTTTTGTGTGTCTGAGGTTATTTTCTGTCTCATTTTAGAAAAACGCTCAGGACTAATATTCACGTCGGCTGGGATGCATGGGGACAGCCACTCAAGGCTGAACAAAATTCGGTGCCGTGCAGGCGAGTCCAAGGATGCAGAAGCAGGTCCCTGTGTTGAGGGTCCACAACCTAGGTGAGCTTTCTAGAATTTCTCACTCTCCCTGACTTGATCAAAGCAGCAAGGTGAGCACCCTCGGCCGCCAGGAGGGCCCTGGCACTTAGCTGGTGGCCAGGCAGCTGGGCCTTCCAGACTCCCACCAGACTCCTACAGCATGTCTGAGGCCCCAGGGGCTGAGCAGTAGTGACTAATTGTGACTTAAGACTGCACAATTCCATTCTATTAAAAAAATCTAAATGCAAATTATCAGTTAAGTTTTAGCTTTATCATGGTAAAGTGTATTTTTAACATACTCATATATCAATGAAATGAAACCCCAAACTTGAAATCTGTAGAACCCTTGGGCTCACCCCCTAACTTCTTTACCCCCCCCATCCCCCACCGTCTAAGCTGGGAGCCCAAATTTGAGACAGTGCAATGGGATGAAATTTGGCTTGCAAAGGGACAGGCTGTTTACCTAAGGCGATTCCTCCATGAGGGGGTGCCCCGGAGTCTAAAGCCTGGAGCAGGTGGGAGAGCAATGTCACATCTTCCTGAAATTCCAAAGATAATTCCATTTCAGCACACACTGAGGGCCCACTGTGCGCCACACAGTGCGCTCACGCGTGAAAGGGAAAATAAAGGGGGGTTAAAAAATGACTTCAAGAGGTTTACAGTTGAGTAAGATAATGTGACGAATCACAGGTATTAAAACCTGCAGAGAAATGCCTGGCACTCAGTAAATGCAGTTATTGTTATACTGATAATGCAAACCTAGCAAGGCTGTGGAGGACTGAGCAAGGCTAAGGAGGGGTGGGCTCCGAAAGGCAGGAAGAAAGCAGGGAACTGGCCCGTCCCTGGGACTAGGGCGGACAGTAGGAAGCAACGGTGTCAAATGCTGCTGGGAGGGGGGTGTGCTCGAGCGGGGAAAGAAGGCCACCGGATTTGGTGACAAGGAACCCCTGTGGGGCAAGTACGTAGAAACGTTGACAGTGTCTGGAAGTGGTTCCCTAACTAGGCTGCAGATCAGAATCAGGCAGGGAGCTTTCTGGAACAAACGCCAAAGCCCCACGCTTACAACTTTTCCTTTAACTGCTCTAGGGTGAGAGGGGGTGTTTTGTTTTTAATGCCTTTTAAGTGATCCTATCCTACTGAGCAGCTGGGCTGGGAGCCACTGCTGTGTGGGGAGAGGCAGACGCACTCTGACGCCTCTAAGAAGCCTGACAATGAAGACAGGTGGGCGGCAGGCTGCTGCCCGGAGGCTCTGGCTCAGGGGAGCGACCCAAGGGGGTTCGCTGCCCCATAATGCTGACGGGCATCGGCTGTCCCGAGTCCTCCACTGCTGCTCTGAAGAATCAAGTTCTTCCAGCGCACGCCACCCTGTGAGTTAATCCATAAAGGGACCTTTCAGGATCAGAGTTGGCTCTTTCCTTCCCGAAACCTGTCCTAGCCTTCTACAGAATCATCACCCAACGGCAGATTCGGAGCCCGAGCCTGTCCAGACTCTGCAGAATCCTGATCACCCCACTCTCCCTATCACTAACTGGGGCAGTATCGACCGAGTGATGTAGACTCCCGCCACACCTCCCTCTCTTCCTCTGCATCATCAACAGTTTCAGTCGTCTCATTTCAGAGGACAGGAGCTTGGGGTCAGGAGCCACCTGCCGGGATTTGAATCCTGACCCTGCTCACTCCTGTGAGGCAGAAAATTAAGTGGCCTCGGGCTCTCAGCTGTGAAATGGGCAGAGTAAGGGTGTTCATCCCCAAGAAGTGACAGTGAGAATTCAGTGTGTCAGTACGTTACGGTACTTACACAGTGCGCAGCGTAGAACAAGCACTAACAAGGAGCTATTACCATTTACGTTCCAAGCCCTACACTAAAGGCAGAGGAGGAGCCAATACTGCGCTGTATCCAGTGGGTCCACCATTCATAACAAACTTCAACAAAAAGGCCGGGTTAGAAGACGGTTACCTTCAGTAACGTCTCCAGGATGTAGCGCTGGAGCTGAGCGTCGTGAATTCGGATAGAACCACCTCCTATCTCGTTGCCATTTAAAACCAAGTCGTAGTGTTGGCTGCGGACCTAGAAGATACACAGGGTCTTTACGTCAGGAAATATTAACGACCTAGAAGATACACAGGGTCTTTACGTCAGGAAATATTAACGACTGACTCCGTAGTTAACACAGCAGCCCTGACAATTTCTCCTGGGGCTTTCAGACTGAAGTCGGAAGTTCCCTGCTTTTGTTTCCACGTTTCCTTTAACTTCCCCGTACCGACAGGGTACCTTTTCGGGCTCAGTGTGTAGAAGGTGGATGTCGCTGGGGTGGGGAGCCGTGAACGGGTGGTGGGTGGACTCCAGTTCTCCGGGATGTTCTTCCTTGGGAAGGAACAGTGGGAAATCCACCACCCAGAGGAAGGAGAACAGGTTCGGGTCACGGAGCATCACTCCTCTTGCTTCTAGAAGGTCAGCACATTCCAGGCGTAATTTTCCCAGCAAAGAGCACTGCAAACAGAAGACACGAGTGCTGAGCTAACTGCCGGGACGGAGTAGCCAGCAAATGACATTGTCTGGAGTCTAAAGCCAGGCTATTCTCAGAGAAAGGACTAGCCGATTAACGGAGGAGACACCCTAAGCTGCTCAGGAAACAGTGGTCTGAGGCCCATGTGACTGCAACAGGCCGAGAAGAACTGTCAGACTCGGCGGCTGGGACTGGGAGCGCCGGAGTCCACGGGACGGACCTGGGTGAGAATCTGTTTGCAGCTGACTTCTCTGCACCCTGTCCCAGAGTGAAGTGGAGAGAAAAACAGCACTCTGAAGGGCGGCGGTGACAATTCAGTGAGATAAGGCATGGACAGGGCAGTATGGCGAGCCCCTCTTCTAACGATTGTTTCCTCGGTGCTCCTGATGGCTGGGCTGAGCGTCTGCTGAGTGCCTGGCACGTGGTTAATGCTCAACAAATGCTGGCTGCTATGAGGAAGGCAGTGTGGGTTAGTGGCTAACCCAGAGTGTGGCCTTGGGAAATAGACTTGGAGGGTTAGAAAAAACTCCCCAAAACCTGGCTTTTCCACTTCCTGGCTGTGTACAAGCAAATTTTTAGCCTCTGAGTCTTGGTTTTCTTGTCTTCACAATGGTAACAGTATCAGTACTTCTTCTTTTTTAAAAAAGATTTTATTTATTTATTTTTAGAGGGGAAAGGAGGGAGAAAGAGAGGGAAAGAAATATCAATGTGTGGCTGCCTCTCATGCGCCCCCTGCTGGGGACCTGGCCTGCAACCCAGGCATGTGCCCTGACTGGGAATCAAACTGGCGACCCTTTGGTTCGTAGGCTGGTGCTCAATCCACTGAGCTACATCAGCCAGGGCAGTATCCGCACTTCTTGACCTTTATCATCTACTTCCAGTGCTCATCTGACTTGGACACCACTGTTGTGTATTTTACCATGATCTCTACAGCTGCATCCAGTCTCCGAGAGTCTCCTGCAGCACGGTGACTGAGCCAGTGCATGGTGGCGCGTGCCCCTCCTAGCAGCTGCTCCTGAGGAAAAGGGTCCTGCCACGCCCAGGTGGGCCAGGGTGTCTGCCAGCCCAGCAGCCCTCCAGCAGTCTGACCTGTCCCTCTGCATTTTCAGGCATGCATTACATGCAAAAGTTAGTGACCACCAAATTTTCTTAATTTGCAAAATCTTGCAATTGCAAATATATTTTGTACCCTGAGTACCAACAGCCCTCTACCCAAGTGGCTTTCCTCATCCATGTCTGTGTGAGCAATGCCAGTAGAGGCTGGTAGTTAAGAAAAAACTAGTTTTTCTATAATGCATTATAAAGTGCTGAAAGATGTTTTTGCATACAAAAACTTATGCAGGCCAGCTCCAGTGTGTGAAGCTGACAGTCTCCCTTATGCACTATCTATCTGCACAGGAGAGGAGAGCCTCACTCAGCCCCAACAGCCCGGAGCCAGGGCAGTGTGTCTTACTGCTCTGCTGTGCTCTCCGGCGGTGAGCAGGACCACATCCTCCTCCTGGGCCTCCAGGTGTCCGACCAGTCCCCATCCCTGTTCCTCCATCACAAACTTGGCAACTGGCGTATTCCAGTTCTGACCGGCTTTCAGGACCACAGGTAAGACTTCCTGTGATAAAGAAAAAGACATCTGTTTTTCTCACAGCACACAGATTGCTTGTTCTCAATAGAAGAGAGCTTACATGCGATGATCTATTCCTTCCCCGAGCCCCTTCACAATGATACTAAAGGAATTTAAAGAGTCATCTCACCCTAATGGAAAACAAAGAGAATGAGGATCGGAGGGATGTCAGCAGATAAGAGATTTCTGCACGTTTTTGGCGGATGTGAGTGAATGGAGTAGGATCGACTACAGAAGCAAGACGCAGGGAGCTCTGGCCCAGGGAACTGTGGAGCAGCCTCAGCACAAGAAGGCACTGGTTTCACCTGCAGAATCCTAGATGCCCAGGACTCCTGAGGCTTTGGGTCCCCGGGGCAATGGCCCGTGGCCCTGCTGCTCACCCTAATCTGAACCTAACCATTCACAAACCCCGCAAGGGCCTGCTGCTCCCAATCAGCTTTGTAAATGCTTAAATGCGTGTAATCGACAATCACTACACACTGAAGAAACTCTGCAGTATAATCCTCTCCCCCAAAATCCCCCAAAACAAATCCACAACCAAGATAAGAAAGACTCAAGAGGAAAGAGATAATTTAGGCACCAAAAAAAGGACTTAACCCTCAAAAGCAGTCACACATATTTTTAACAATAAGACCAAGTTAAAATGCAATGAAAAGAATAAAGAGCTTCTGGGGAATAAAAATGGAATTTCTAAAAAAAAAAATTCAACAGAAGAGTTGAACAAATCTCCTGGGTGAGGAGGGGGCGGTGGTGGGGCCAGGGGGAGAGGAAGAGATGGGAGAGGACACAGAGAAAAAAAGAAAAAAAGACACACAAGTTACAAAAAGAGGTCCAGCAGACAACTAAAAGAAATTCTAAAAAGGGACACTAGAGGAAACGATGAGGTCAGAATAATTAGATAAAAAAGAACTCTGCACCCATGAGAGGCAAGCACCTCAGTGAACGGAAAGGGCCCTTCAAGTGCGCGACACACTGAAACTCGGTCCAAAGCTACACAGGCTGAGGTTTCAGAGCATCGAGAATCCGGAGGCTGAAAGCTTCCAAAAGAAAAAAAATTAGGTTTGCTACGAAGGACTAAATCCATGCAGCCACCGGAAGTCTCAACAGCAGACAGAAGAAGAAACTAAGAATCTAAAGCAGCTCCTTCAACAAGCAGGGCTGTGTTGTCTAACGTAGTGGCCGCCCGTCGCATGCAGCTACATACATTTAAATGAAATCAGATTTAAAATTTAGTTCCTCAGGCACACTAGCCGCATTTCAAGCATTCGAGAGCTGCACGGGCCACTGGCCGCCATACGGTGCGAAGCAGATACGGAACTTTCCCCTCCTTACAGAAAGTTCCATCGGACAGCACTGTGCTAAAGGGATGCGCCCTCCAGTTCAGGATTTTATGAAAAGCAGAATTGCTCGGCAAGTGTGAGGTTTTGAACACAGAGCCATTTTGGGACGCGTAAGGGTTCTGGAAGTTTCTCTCTCCCGTACTTGCACAGGTTAAGAAAGCGGAGGACCGGGGTCCAGGGCAGGAGCGGCTCTGGCGCAGAAGAGGAATGAGGGGAGTGTCCGGAAAGGCAGGTGCGCACAACGGACAGAGTAACAGGCACGGCGCGTGTCTGGGAGCCTCGTCTCTCACTGCAGGAAGTTAACGGATGAAGTTTAAAACAGACTTTTTAAAAGGGCAGTATGTAGACATATGCGTACTTCTGGAAACAGACGCTCTGGTGTGGGACTGGGGCGGCGAGCTGCAGCAAATTCTGCGTTTCGCTGTTACTGTTTTTTCTAGTGAAAAGGAAAAATTCGGGCATATGACTCTTCATTTTTTTCCTAACCAGATCAAAGTACCATTGTTTATTTAAAAGCTTATGACTGAACTTACATTCTCATCAATGGTGAATTTTTTTTAAAGATTTTATTTATTTATTTTTAGAGAGAGGGGAAGAGAGGGAGAAAGAGAGGGAGAGAAACATCAGTGTGTGGTTGCCTCTCACACGCCCCCTACTGGGGACCTGGCCCGCAACCCAGGCGCGCGCCCTGACTGGGAGCCAAACCAGCGACCCAGTGGGTCACAGGCTGGCACCCAGCCCACTGAGCCACACCAGCCAGGGCTGACTAACGGTGACTGTCTAAGCTGAAGTCTTAGAATTCTACCCAGGGGTAGGGTTAAGTTTAAAAAGAAAAAGAAAAAGTAGAATGATCTGAAATAACAAGACTGTCAAAACTAATGACAGTGAAAGAGCTCAAAAGATGATTTAAAATATTAAATCTCTAAAAGCAGAGAAAAAACTGCTCTAATTAACTCCTTACCTGATCGAAATGGTCAGCTGCAAATTTTCTAATGGACTCAATGTCTTTCCTTTTTAAGTATTTCTGTGAAAGAAGATCAAAGCAAACTCATCAATATGACACTGAGCTTCGTAAAGACGTTTATGGCAGCAAACGGGACACAAACACACTTTGAGTCTTCCTATCACAACAGTAGGATTCAAACAAAATTTAATTTCTTCCGCCAAATGTCAGAATTTTAAAGCTCGCCACAGGCTCTTGTGCCCTAACACGCAGCTTTCACCGGGAGCCGCTGTGCACGTATCCCCGTAACAATCAGGAACAGTGTGCAGAACAAATCTCCCATCTGAACTGCGAACTGCGAAGGGGAAAATGACTTTCAGATCAACAGGAGGATTCAGAATTTCATTATTCCAGGCCTCTTAAAATTCATTATATCTTACTTTTTGTAAATTATCTCAATGTCTTTCCAAGTGGGACACTGCCATCGTAACTAGCATTCACGGGCCACTGAACGAGGCACGGGAGACCCGCAACCCCGCGGGTCTTACAGTCTGCCTGGGGAAGAACGGACATCCTCGAACTGGGGTAAAGGTAGTAACAGGCAATAGGTGTTGGATGAGTTCACAGCTTCCCTGGACACATTCCTACGTCTGGACTAGAGACGGACACCACCTTACCCTCCACTGAACACACACAGTGAACAGAATGTGATGAGACGGGCTTCTTATCCTCAGTTTGAACAACTTAACATGCTCACATACCTGAATGAGTAGTCTTTCAAAATAGCAATCTTACTCAGGGGCCAATAGGCCTGGGCCATCCTTGGCTGAGCTGACAGCCTTCGGACAAGCTGAGGCCGCAGACAGAACAGGAATGCGATCTCACGCTCATCGCTGGAGGAAACGATCTGAACGAAGCAGGGGTGTTACCGCGTGGTTTACACGGGACACAGCTCCAGGTCTTAAGCACAAAGTCCTACTCGTCAGGTTTCGTTGTTCTCTACTTACAGTTTTAGGGACGCCATTAGGCTTTATGTAAAGACGTGCGTTCTCTCTCGTAGGACCATTTTTACGAGTTTATTTGAAAGGATGAATACGCTTATTTAAAGAGATCGTTCTTTCTGAAGTTCAAGCCTGCCCACGCTGAACTTATTTACTGCAAGCACGCAGATTCTAGAGAAAGTAAGGAACTGTGCATCACTTACTGCTCCTTCAGGGACACGTATGGCTTTGACGGCTCCTTGGGGTTTACTGAGTGCGTCTCGAAGAAATCTGACCTCCGTGTTTCTGAACACATCACTGACGTCTACAATCTGGAAAATCGGGGAAAGAACAAGCAGACCTTGTTGCATTCACAGAGCAGTTCCCGTGGGCTGGGCACTGTGGCCAGTGTGAGCATACTCCTCGTTGGCACTAACTCATCGCATCCGTACAACAAGAGTGTGAGGGAGGCACTCGCATTGTCCCCACTTAAAACATGACACCAAGGCACACAGAAGGCGACAACTTGCTCAAGATGACACAGCTGCTCAGTGGCAGAGCTGGAATCGGAGCAGCCTGACTTTACCACCAGTCCGAATTCCAACAGAAGAAAGGAGGACATAAACGGGCAGCCAGGGCTTTCTGTGTGTGGAATTTTTTTCTTTCTAAGAACGGAGCACCGCTACTCATAGATGAGGCGGAACTCAGCTTCCGAAGTGTCTTCACTGAGAACCGATACAGAAATGTCACCGGCGTTACGGAGACGAGGGGCTGTTGCTGGAAGCAAACAGTGAGAGGCTTGCTAATGGAAACTGCGCCATGTAAATTCTGCTCTTGCCCTTAGTCTGATATGTATTGATCTTAATAATTTGAATAAACGTTTCCATATCTTTGAGCTCTTTAAAGACCATGGAAAAAGAATAAATAACTTGTGATCATTTGCCTTCCAAATGCCATTTTAGCCCTAGACAACTTGGAGAGGAAAGCACAGGTTTTTCTTTCTTTTAAGTTAATTTGTGTCCGTATGATTAATAACTTGTCAGTGATACAAACTTTTTAGCAAGAAGCTTGCTCTTTGGAAATGGGTTTAAGAACACAGTAGATACACAAAAGCATTGTAACGGCAGCCCACTAGGATCCTCTTGCTGTGGCTCCAAAACAAAAGTAACAAGCCCAGATAACAAGAAAAAGTATTCCAGAACCATGTGTGTGGCTGGATGCAGATTCCAAAGGGGTTCAGAAGACTGCGGGACTCGGACAGAGACCTGCGAGACTGCGGAATTACTACCTTCATCCCGAAGCGAGTGTCAGGCTTGTCTGTTCCGTAGCTGGCCAGCGCCTCAGCGAAAGTCAGGGAGGGAAAAGGGACCCCCACCGGTCCTTTGTCCTGGGGCCAGGCATACTGCAGCAAACCCTCAACGAGACTCTGGATCCCGGTCTGGTCTACAAAAGACATCTCTATGTCAACCTGAAACCAAATAACATGTGGAAACTAACTTGAACAACCGCAGTATTAATATGGACACACTTACATAGCTCTCTGGTTTTAAGTCACCATAGGATTCTGGACATAGACACTTACTATGTGGGGGGATAAATATTATTATACATCTGTTTTCCGTCAGGCACTGTGCTAATGCTTCACATACATCATCAGCTTGTTTAGTTCCCAAGACTATTTCATGGCTTATGGCTCCGAGAGGCTAAGCAGCTTGCCTGTGTGTGCGTAGCTAGGAAGTAGGAGAGCTACCCTTGACCCCACATCTGTCCACCTTCGAAGCTTATGATTTCTGAGCGTCCCCACAATGATTAATGTGCTACCAAACAGGAACCGAATGGTAATAACTCTGACATAAACCCCAACACACAGAATTGCTAGTTCTTAAGGCACTCGAGGCATTTTGAGAACGTTATCATGGCCATTCAACACTGTAGGAACCTCTGGCATCTCTTAGTTGGCGGCCACGCTCCTTCTGAAAAGGACACATGAGATAGGCCAAAAATTAAATAATTGATGCCTCACTGCTGGTTAGTCCCACTAACTATCTGATGGATACAGTGTGATGCGAAGGAAAGCACAGGTAACTGCTGTCCTGGTTTGGAAACACTGGCTGCGGCAAGGCTGAGTGAGTGAGAGACGAGAGCACACAGCTTTGTACCTGAGTGAACTCGGGCTGCCTGTCTGGCCGCGAGCCTTCATCTCGGTAACATCTGGCAACCTGGAAGTACCTACAATTGAAAAATAGCATTCACTGACGCACGATTCTACTAAGGCACACACACTCCCCCCCTCCGAAGTTCATGGCAGTGCAGGCTGTGAGGTGAATTAATACTACTACCTGAAGGGCACAGAAGAAACCTAACCTAGTCAGACACAGCTGACCCGTGGGAGCTGAACTGCTGTACGTGTTGTTTCGGACACACACGGCTGCACCTCTGGATATTCACACGTTAGCCTGGCACGCAGGGCGGCCCGTGCTCCACCGCGCATCTCGTTCTGGCCGCAGTGAGCTACCTGTTGCCGCAGGCCCACCTGCAGCTCTCCGGTGCTGTGCTGTTCGGCTCTCGTCTTCATCCGGTGACGAGCGGCTGTTCTGTTTCCCCAAATGATACAATTTCAAACCGCTTCACGCCGACTCCGTGACTCTCAGCGCGCTTCATCACCGTGCACATCACAGCTGGTTTTCAGCACAGAGCCCCCCACACACGGAGTCCACCCAACCAGCCTTTACTGAGGGGTGGCTGCACATTTCTAGGGGGTTTCTTTGCACACACTTTCCAAACTCTCATATACATTTTCTAACCTTTTAACAGCTCAGACCAAATTCTTTCCTCTTCTTTTTTTCTTTCCCTTCCCACTTTCCCTTTGCTGACAACCACCTGCATAGAGAAAGCTCACCTGTCTAAACCACCAACCATCAGGAGCTGTTTAAACTGTTGTGGACTCTGAGGGAGAGAATAGAATTTTCCAGGTTCCCTGGATGGGATTACAAACTCTTTTGCACCCTTTTAACAAGAGAGAGAGAAGTAATTAGTGAAGAAGTCCACTGATTGTATAAACAGATTAAATATCAAAGTTTAGAAATGTCAGTTCTTAATGAACAAGTGATTTATGTTTAAGGAACCAAGTCACTGTTGATTTGCATCTAAAACTCTTGAAGAAAACCCATGCAGAATACAAGAATTCTGTCTCAAAATACTGACCCATATAATTTCTCAACTCTTCTTTTTTAAATGAAAAATACAGTTTTATTAAAGGGTCTAAAGGAAGACTTCAGTGATACCCACATTAAAATGACTGCAATCCAAACCCATCTGGGTTGCTTTTCTGCTTAGTTTTGACATTTCGAAGAATAAAAGCTTGAGAACAGTGAGAGCCTTGGCCTATTTCTAACGTCCCCAGATTAGTCCATCTGCCTCACATTTGCTGCACTCAACTCTTTTCTCCTTTAAATTGAATTCACTGGGGCGACATCAGTTAATCCACCACCCCAAGTCAAGTCCCCTCCCATCACCATTTGTACCCCTTCTGCACTCAACTCTTCAGTGCTACTGTGAACTGAATGCTAGGACTATGCTATTTTACTTGGTACTATGCTTCTTTTAGCATTTTCTGTGTGAAAAGGCTCATCCTGAATAAAAATGCCCGGGAACCCCAGTGCAAATCCAGGGATTAGGGAGTGTGTTGGGGCCTGGGGGCTGGAGCCCATGGATCCCTTTTTAGGTGAAGACACTGAGACCCAGAGAACACAGGGGTTGGAAGGCATGATCAGGCCTGGCTCAGTGAGCTGCTGCACTTCCAGCAGGAGGTGTGACTTCCTCCCAGCCTTGAGTCCCGTTTTCTCTCCCAGACCCATGGACGAGGGACGGTGGACCCCCACTCCGAGTTCCCAAGGCCCTGCTGGGGGAGCTGCCCTAGGCGGGCTGGGCCGGACATCCTGCCTGCCACAGGTGAGAAGGGCGGGCTCAGGGTCCTCAAGCATCCACCCTAGCGGAGGGAGGGACACAGGGCAGTGGGGCGCAGGGCGGCCGGCATTGGCACCTGGACCCACTCCCGTCCCCAAGAGAGGAGACCACTGTGAGCAGTGGGACTCAGCCGTGGCTCTGCCTCTCTGCATCACTGTCAGCCTTCTCACCTCTCAGGAAATCTAGTTGATGTGACCACCCTGAGGAGCAGTAAAGTACGTGAAGGAAATACAACCAAGTGAACAGAAATGCAAAGTGGCCCAGTTTCCTAACGAACAGATTACAGTAGGCTGATACGTACCCCCGGAGTCCTCTTAAACAAGGTCGGAGTTTCTACATCCACAAACCCTGAGAAGAGAGAAATGTCTGAACTTAATAAATAGGAATTTGTCCAATATGATGCCTGTGGTACAGTCCAACAAATCCGAGACTACCCTTTAATTAGGGATTTTGACTGAAATAAGTTACCAAGCCCACCAACGCTGGTTTCTATAAACCCAAGAAGAAAGCTGAAGATTTTCATAAAACCCTATTCTGTTCATTAGATTGATACTTTTGTCATGAAATAATTCTAAATTAACGGGATCTTGTCTGTCGACTGTTTTGATTTTTCAAATATTCTTGTAGGGTAGAAATAACGCAAATAGAGTAGGAAAAAGCCCCAGGACTGATCAAAGAGTCGGATTTAATTCCCATGACACTCCTGAGCTCACAACAAATGAACATGAGCATGATAAAGAATTAAAAAACTTACAGAGGTGACGACCCAGGGGTCGCCTGACCTTCAGCAGTGATGGGAAGTCCTGTAACAGGCACTCTGGCCTGTAAGAGGCTGTATTTGTGACCCAGTAGCAAATGAAATTATGCTCCAACTTATTAAGTGATGCTCCAAGACAAAACACCTAGAAATAAAACTCCGAAAACTGCTTTACATGTTAAGTGAACTCCAGCCCTCTGGCGGCGACATCCGACCCAATGATGCGAAGGGGAGGATACAGTAAAACTCGGGAATAAAACGGAAGAGGCGCTGTGAGGCTCCAAGGGACACGCAGGCCTCTCCCTTACCATGTCGATTACAGAGAAATTCCCGCATCCTCATGACCATCCGGGACCGCAGCCGCAGGTGGTGCTGCATGTGCGAACTGCGCAGGTCCAGGTAGCGGTACTGCAAACGAAGAGCCTCAGTTTTCTAAACAAATTGAGAGATGTTTATGTTTAAGTATTTTTTTTCAAATATTAAGAAGATATTAACTTTAGATACAGAGTTTGAATTTTCAAAAACTTCAGCTCTATCTTTGGTTTCCACTGTTTGGGTTCCCACCGCTTCTGAGTTTGTTACTGGGACAGATTTTACACTGTTTATTATTCATAGTTATTAATAGGACCCTCCGCCGACTGGAATTTGCCTATGATACTGAACACTTATGCATTCAGCTAAACCTGTAGTGCAGTCTTGATTTCAAAGGTCTTTGAAAAATATACACCAGAGTAGAAAACTACAACTTTATCACCTGAATGGGACCAAGAAATGCAAGGAACAGCAGGGGGAACCTCAGTGGCTGTGCTAGTGGTGAGAACATTTGCTTATATGCTGTGAATCTCTGCATCCCTCTGTGCTAAGAAGATTTTAAAAAGTCCTTTTCCTGGTGTAGCTTATTTCTTTGACTAGAAATAAAAGAACTATCTGTCACTTCTTTTTCTGAAAGCCTAGCTGGGTACTTTTCCCCACCACCCCCACCACTACCAGGGGGCCAACTGTGTAACTATATTGCTTCTTCTAATTAAAAGATGAAGTATTGGGAACTTAAATGTAAGACTAAATGGCCTCGATGTGAATTTAAAAGTCCCTTTGCACGTCAGTTTACAAACTGGGACTCTGCAGGTCTGCAGCCGTAGCTACCTGTGTGTGACATAGCTGAGATTCACCTGGGTGCACGTCCCCAGTGCTGTCTCACTTCACCGCCCCCTCAAACTCTGGTGACGGACGTCCTGAAGCACTGTGACACTTACATGTTGGGGAAGTCAGACCAGCATCTTGTCTCTGTTAGAGGCTTACACTTAACAGATGCAGGACCTCTTATACTGTTTGGCTATGTCCAAGCTAGGCATAAATTTCCTTTCAAATTGTAAAACAGCAACAACAAACTTGAACAAAATAACTCCCTGTGTCTTAAAAGCAGAGCCATGTTTCAAGCTGTCTGAAAAAAGTCCAGGTGCTTAGGCACCGCGACAGCTCCACGGTGTGCAGCTGTGCAGAAGGGTTTGTCAGGAGACCGTGGAACTACCAGAACAACTCATGATTTACCTGTAGCAGAAGGCTTATGGTGTAAAGTTAAAGCTTTCCTTTAAAAAACTCTGAAAATACTTTACTGGCCATTTTCCAGACTAATAACAGAGGACGGCACCTTCACAAAGTCCTTAATTTCAAAGGGCAGCTTCTTGCAGGAATTCAGAAGTTCGGCTGTTTTAACCTTGATTTCAATCTCACCGGTTGGCATTTTCTTAGAGAGAGAGGAGGAAAAAAAAACACCTATTTTCAAATTCATGCATTGGGACACATGCCCAGTGAACATTTGTAAGACACACAACTTATTTACGTGTGTAGTGTGCATGGGTGCTTGTAGTGTGTCGTCTAAATGTCCGTGCATGATTCTGACGTTCCTTGGCATACCCGTGGCTGACGTGACCATGAGCAAATACCTTCGCTTGCACCGGTGTGCGTGCTTACAGTGAAGACTCTGAGATCTGCAGGTACGTTCACAGAACGTACAGAGCCCGAGTGCCTGATGTCCGGTGGGTGCGCATCCCGAGTGGCCTGAATGTGGGGGCAGACAGTGGCGGTGTGTACAGGCAAGACTGACACAGACGGTGTCTAGACTACTAACTGGGTTCTCTTGTCCTGGAGGCCGGGCGATGACGGTCCCGGACACCTGCACCACAGATTCCACGGGCGCTTCACACAAAATCTTCTTCACAGAAGCAGCTGACTGTGGAAAAAGAGGGGAGGGCAGTGCCAGGAAACACAAGAACTGAAAGGAATCTGTAGGGGTGGGGTGAAGGTGGGAGAGGGCTTAAGGGGGATAAATGGGAACGGGAAAAATATAATAAAAAATAAACTGTTTAAAAAAGGAATCTGTAGTAACTCTACGGTTTACAATAATGACAATAGTCACATAACTTAATTGCTGTAAATTACTGTGGCTATCCTTACTGACTTTATTAAAGAATTTGGTAAACTGCATCCCCATTTTGATTCAAGTTAATACAGCAAGTCAAACTCTTAGTGAAAAGTTTTCAAATGTGTCCCTTAAAGGAAAATACAGAGAAGAATGATTAATGCGAACAAGTCTCACATACCTTTATTTTTATTTATTTTTTTATCCTCACCCAAAGACAAATTTTTCATTGCTTTTATGAACCTGCAACCTAGGTATCAGCCCTGACTGGGGATTGAACCCGCAACCCTTCAGCTACAGGACGACACTCCAACCAGCTGACCCACACCAGCCAGGGCTACCACGTACTTTAAAGGTAACTGTCTGCAGGGCTGGTCTTAGGGGCAGTTAAGTCCACTAGCGGTAACAGAGGTCAAAGGTTAGCCACGCTCATCTCCGGACTCTGAGACCATTCACTGCTCTGACTTCAGAACACAAAGAGCTGAGCAGATCACTTTTCTTAGGCACACAACATTTGTAAACATCACAACGGACACCACCGCTGCCCAACAATCATGCCGAGGGATCGTTATTTATCTAATTCTAATGGTAATTATTTTTGAGCAGGTAGTAACTTCACATGACTCAAAATTCAAAGGGGACACATAAATATACAGTGAAAGTGTCCCTCCTGTCCTTGTCCTCCAGTCCCTTAGTTCCTCTCTTCAGAGGCACCCAATGTGACCACATACTCACACGTCCGTCCGGGACGTCATGAGGTACACACACACACATACCCCCTTTTAACACAGGTAATAGCCCTCCGCATGCTCTTCTGTACCTTGTGTTTTTCAGGCTAACAACAGACTTGTTTTTTTTTTCCATATTAGTACATAAAGAGCTTCTTTAATCTTTTTTTCTATGCTTGTCAAAATGTACATTTTTTTACTGCCAGTCTCTGACTGGTGAACATCTAGGTTGTTCCCAATATTTTTTCTATTAAAAATAACCTGGCAGTGAAAAGCCTTGTGTCTACGTCATTTCGCCCTGTGTAAGTCCAGGTGTAAGACACTTGTAAGATAATTGGAAGTGGGAAGGATGACCGAAAGGATAGATGTGTCACTAGCTGTGACAGTGCCAACTGCCCTCTACGGAACTAGTGCCATTTGGATTCCTTCGGGGAAGGTACGAACACTTGTTTTCCCAGTGTGTTGGCAATGTAGTGTGTCAAGGATAACGATTCTTTGTACTTCTATTTTTTTTATTTTTTCAACCGGAGACTTGGCCTGCAACCCAGGCATGTGCCCTGACTGGGAATTGAACCAGCAACCTTTTGATTTGCAGGCCAGCACTCAATCCACTGAGCCACATCAGCCAGGGCTTTTTCTGTGTAGTTTTAATACACGTCCCTACTTATGAGTGAGGTTGGGCATATTTTCATAGGTCTAGAAGCCATTTATATTTTCTTTTCTGTAAATTTTATGTTCATACTTCTGGGTCACTGCTATTTTTTTAAAAATTTGATTTGTAGTAGCCTTTTAGATATTAAGGAAATTAACCCTTTGTATTTGTTGTGCTCATTAATAAATGTCATTTATATTTATATAGGTGTATGTTTATGGTAAATATTTTTTCCCAGTTTGCCATTGGTCTCAATGTTGCTTACTTTTTTTTTTTAGTTTTCACTAACTTCTGAATTTCAAACCTCAAACATATTTAGCTTACCCTAACGACAGCATCAAAGAGGCTTTCAGTAATAGTAGAAAACCTTCTATTATTACCTCATCCTGGGGAATGACAACTTGAACAAGTCCCTGGAAATCTCTTAGGACCAGGAAGATGTTCTGCCTGATTAATGAAGAAAATGAACATGTTAGGAAAAAAATCTCTGAGCCCCAAATTTAAGAAAGCAAAACAAACAACCCACATAATTTCTCACATTTATTATAATAAATAACATGCACTTTCATTTGTTAGCAAAAAAAGGAAGACTGGTCTCTAAATCAGCAGCACGGCTAAACAGAAGAAACAGCATGTCTGTCACCCTGGAGTTTTGAAAGCATTTTTATACATGACGTAGGGGGAGCAAGGTGTCACAGTAGCCATTCTGAAGGAACCGGCATCAGCTACAGACAACAGGAATGGGAGAGGGCGGAGCGGGGCTACTTGTGGGCGAGGCACAGCAGCTGAATCCAGGAAGCTCACGTGTGGACATGAAGCAGAGGCTCCCGCTTGGATGTTAATTATAATTCCAACATACATTAAGGAGTGTGAGTAGTTTTTTGTTGGTTTTGCACTGTAGCTGTTAACCAACTAACCCTTTTCTCTTCCCTCCACCCTCTGGCCTGCTGTAATTTAATCTAGAACATCTCAGAATTTTCTCCTTGTCAGGACTCTCCAACCTTCATAAGCCAAGGGACATTTCAGTCCATTGGTGGGTCGTACCTCATTATCGTACCCTTCGGCAGATGTTACTGGTACCTATTGAGAGAGACACTGTTTGGGTCTTTCAAAACAAAACTAATTTAATGAATCCTGAGAATCTTGCAGGAGTTGCAAAGCTTTTATTCTTTTGCCAGGTTGAAAATTAATAAAGGTTTGGAACTGCTTTGGAAAAACACCACCATGCATTCTTAAACCTCAGTTTACCTTCGGTACTGAATCCATCCACACACGGTGACTTCCTGGCCTAAGTGAGAGGAACGCAACTCTCCACATGTGTTGGTCCGGGTGACAAAGCTACTGAGTTCTTAAAAAAAAAAAAAAGCCAGATTAAAAATATATCATTTCCAAACTGCTTAAAAATAAAGACTCTCAAATCACATCATCTTAGTATTTCATGTCAAAGGCTAAAGTTTATGAAGTAAATCTAAGTATGTCATTTGATTTGATCACTACTGAATTTACCCACAAATGTGTCAAAAGCCAACAGAATAACTATCTTAAAATTTTACCTTATGTTAGGAAATCTAAATTGTTTTGATTGCCTAGCATTTGCATTGCCCTAAAATTAGCGCATTGTTAATAGTGCACATATCTTTCCCAAATCAGATAGGATCTTCCAAATCACAGTTTAATGGTGCAGTGACCAGCTTTAGTAAGAATCTAAAATGAAAGTCACTATGTACATTTAGAAAATACTATTGGAAGTATTCTCGTGTGAATTTTTCAAGACGTATTACTGGCATCAACTAAAAGCAGAATAGCCTATGTGGCTACTTTTCTGGTCCTTTTAAACTCCAGGATAAAAACAAAACACAACAAATACATTAGAAGAAAGGAAGCGGGTGAATGATCTGTTTCTACACAGAAGGCCATCCATCCAGCTAAGACTAGGGGGAATGGAGAACAGGAGCAAGTACTGTCCAGAGACGAGAAAGAGCTCTTTACTGCTTTCACCTGGAACTCTCCGCTGTGAACTCAGTGTCAGACTTTTGGAGAGAGACCCCCAGATCAGCTGGGCGATCCTTCCGGTGGGTGTGGCTACACCCCTATTTAGCCGAGTTGACCAACTGGAAAACATGTTGGAGCTGCAGGAGGGCGAGAGACGCTTTAAGAATCCCACACTGCCAGTGCTGAGCGGTGGTCGACAATCATTTTTGTAAATACACACGAATCCCTTAAACTGCTAGGAGTTCCAGTCTCTGCTCCAATATTTAACCCCTTCTCCGCCGAACACGTGTCTAGGCACTAGATCGATCTGCAAGGTCTTTGGGGCCCTTGGAGAGTGGGTAGAAGAAAGACGTTTGCCCCCCCGCACGCATCAGTTTCCGCTTGTATTAACAAACACAATTGCGGTCAGATGCGCGAGAACGCGTCCACACAGCAGCGCAAGGCGTGATCCCGCGAACACGCAGAGACGGAACTGGCCGGTCATCAAGCGAGCCCTGCCTTTCCCTTCCTTCCACTCTTCCCCGAAGGTTCCTGCCGGAAAAGCGGAAAACAGGGAGAACTCAGCCTCGCGTTTCAAATCTCCTGGCGCCGACCTCAGATCTTCAAGATGAGGAAGAGTGCAAATCCTAAACTTTCTGAGGGTCCGAAACCACTTGCAGATTGCTCAGGGGGTGCCAAGTGCAGTGCCAGGGGCCCAGCAAGAGCCCGAGATTACGGTGAGCATAAGCAACCAATCAGCGCAGAGGAGCTGCCGCCATGCTCAGTGCGGCCGGAAGTTGGAAAGAAAGCTTCACGTCGGTAAGAAAGAGCGGTACGTCGAGCAACCGCTGTGCGATTGGGAAAAATTGAGGCTGGTGGTTAGGTCGCTCGAACGTGCCCTCAGTAAAAATGGCGCCCTAGTGGCTTCACTGACTTGGACTCGGCGCTCGGGAGGCTTCCGGTGACCCGCCGCGGAGCGAGGCGGGAAACAGTTTTAAACTGAGGCGGTGGCTTGGGAGTCAATTGCGGCTTCTCAACGGCGGGAGTTTGCAGCTGGCCGTGCTTGGCACCCGAGGGGCTCAGGTGCCAAGTGCGGGGCGGGGCACACTGTTCCCCTCCGCGGGCAGAGGCTGACTCGGCAGGAGCGAGGGGGGCAGAGCTGGGCGTCTGGCCGTGCGGAAATGTCCCTCGGGGTGAAGTCGCAGGGCTCGCCTGGCGTCTGAGGAAGCGGAGGTCTCCCTAGTGGGCACGTTTGTGTGCCTGGTGAACCCCCTTGTCGTGGGGCGCAAGAGAATTTGGGAGGGCCAGGTGTTCCTCCGGCGTCGCCGTCAGCTGCCATTTGGGCGGCCTTCCTCCACCCCGCTCCCCCAACCTCTGCGGGTTTCTGCCTGGACGAAGTGTTGGGTCCAGTTTTGAAGAATGATTCGTGAAACCGGCATGGGTGACAGCGTCATCACGGCACTTCACTGGTAAGTTGGTTTGTATTGGTCCGGGACTGGCAGCGAACTTGACATGTCAACCTGTTGTGTGGTGGTTGTCTTTACAGTTTAGCGCGTTTCGGTGTGTTTCTCTGTGTCCCCAGCACCCGGCTGAGCCCTGGCCGCGGGGCGGTCGCCTTCCGGGCTTGGTGGCGATTGCAGAAAAGCAGTCGGAGTCAGGATTGCTTCCTCCGCCGATGCAGCGCACGAAAAACAAGCGAAGATGTAATCGTGTGCTCTGTCCAGAGGACTTGGAGGGACAGCTGGCGAATTTTAAACTGATTTTTAAAATTTAAGAAACCACTTAGTAAATATATATATTCCGTACCTGGGTTTTGAATTTTATTTATTCATTTATGTTTGGCTGGTATGCAGTATTATATTAGTCACATTAGTTTTGGGTGTACAATATTGTGATCTGACATTTGCATACTGTGCAACGTGATCATCTCACTACTTCTAGTAAGCGTGTGTCACCCTGCACACTTGGACACTACTATTGACTGTGATCCCTTCTCCTTTTCACCCCTCCCCCGAACCCCCTTAGGCAATTCACTTTCTGCTGTTTCGATTTCTGGTTTTCTTTCTTTTCATGTAGACTATGGATTCTCACCGTACGCCGCAATCGATCCCCAGACAAAGCGCATCCTCAAGGCTGAAGGAGTCCGTCTTAGGAGCCACCCCGCTGCAGAGACGGCTGGAGTCCGTCCGGAAGCAGACGTCACGCGTCCCGACCTCGCCTCTGCGGCGGGTTCCCCAGCAGTCGCAGTTGCGGGTACGCTTGCCGTGCGCCTTCATGCCCTTCGATAACTGAGAATAGGTGTGAGCCGCGCATTTCAGTTTTTGTTGCTCTTTCTAGTATTAGTATTTTCTCAGTCGCTCAGGTGACAAAATAAACGAGAAACAGCTAGAAGGAACGGTTGTTTATACTATCAGTGCCTGCTTTGTTTCGCCTTTTAAACCCCTCTAATCTGGAACGTTCCCACACTACGTCTTTTATGGCGGTGACATTTCCGAAGAGGGTGGTTTCCTCCTCCCCCCTGTTGAAGCAGAATATGCCCCAGTCTGTGTTTGTCTGATGCTTGTCCTCGTGATGAGGCCGAGTCGAGTTCTCGTGGCTGGGACACTCTGTCGGGGCTGTTGTCACCTTGGGGAGCGACCTCTGGTGCCACACAGGTGACGTTCACCGTGGTCGTCCTGTCAAGGTGCCGTCCAGCACTCACGGTGCCAGCGCCCCCTGCGAGGAGTCGGCAGTCGGTGGGGTGACACTTTAAGGTGACACAGGCATCGTGGCACTCGCCTAGATTCCCTCCTAGGCTTGACCTCCATTGAAAATTACTGCCCGGCCCCGTCTTTCTCATGATGCTTGCAAGATAACGATTTTTCGTCTCCATTCACTCCATGCTGCCGGCCAGCTCTTGGCATTCTGTTTTAAGCCCTTCTCATTTCTGCTCCGTGGATTTGTCTGTCAGTGAGAACTCGTGAATTCCTGTTTTTCAGATTTTTGTAACTCATTACCAAATTACTTTGGTGTCTAAATGGGCCCAGATTTCTCTGGTGGCATCATGCGCTCTTCCGATCGTTCATAAGCGACCCTGAAGGTGTGCCCGTTAGTAATTTGAACTGAATCTCTAGTAGTTTCTAGTAATGTAAACTGTGATGTCACGGCAGCAGGAGATGGCGCGCGAGGCCGTGCAGGCTGGCGTGCGGCTTTGGGTCGCTGGAGGGGGCGGGCTGCAGGGCGCTGGCGCACCTCCTCGCTTTGTTGTCTTGTCCCTGCTGGGTGCCAGGGTCCTTCGGGACGGGAGGAAATCTTTGCTTCTTTGTGAAAACGCTCTTAAAGAAAATCTAACTAGTGCTGGCAATGAAAAGTGATGGCTGCTAACCAGAGAACAGACCTTGCGGGTAGATGTGCAAGTTGGGAGTGCCCGACTCGGTGCTCCTTTGTGTCTATGATGCAAATAAGTTTGCCGTTCGTTTTGATAGTAATAAGACAAAAGTTTATGATGTTTATATAGAAGTTTGTAACCATTTTCATGAATTCTCTAGTCAGAGCAAATGTTTTTGTAAGTAGGCAACGGTAGTGAAAGTTCTCGAAGGTAGCCGTGAGACTGTCGGGAAGTTCGCGGGGACTGTGCAGAAACCTCAGTTCCGGGTAAAGCTGGGAGCCGCGGGTGTCTGCGAAGACCCTGCATAACGCCGTAAGGCCGCCGCAGGTGCAGCGCTTCTGCTTCGGGTGGTGCCCGTGGCCCTGACGGTGCCTTTTATTTCATCTGCTGAGTGAGGCGTTGGTCCAGAGAGTGGGTGTACTGCCTAGCAGCTTAAAAAATTAATTAAAACCAGTCAGATTAGTTGCTCTAGGAATAATGACTATTTTCAAATCTATAACTTTAAGTTTCTAAAAGTGAAACATAAAGTTCATTCACTTAATGCTGATGGGACACCTGTTCCAGATGGCCCTGTTCTAGGTGCTGAAATGTAGCAGGGCATGAAATAAACCACCCCTGACTTCATCGAACACGTGCTCTAGTGGGGAAGACACAACAGAAATCAGACAAACCCATAACAGCAGATGGTAACCAATGCTGTGACGGTTCGGAGTGGGTACGGGTGCTTCAGACAGGGTGGCCTCGAGTGGCTTTGGGCAGAGAGCTGACTGAAGGAAAGGGCACGCCTCGGGAACGCCCGTGGGAGGAGAAGGCCGAACGGAAGGCGCAGCGGAGTGGAGGCCGTCCAGGCTCTTCAGAGAGCCTTGCGCGCTCCACGTGGCTGGGCTGCAAAGAGCAGGTACCCCGTCGCAGATTTGTATTAAATACTATGATTAAGTTTTTATTTACTAAAGTTTCCTAATTTTTAAGCCTCTTTTGTTGTGATTTTCTTTTTTTAGGAAGATGTTGATCCTCAAAAGGTTGCATTCCTTCTGCATAAGCAATGGACTCTGTACAGTTTAACGCCCTTGTATAAATTCTCCTACACTGATCTCAAGGAGTATTCGAGACTCCTGAGTGCCTTTATTGCCGCTGAGAAGCAAAAAGGCCTTGCTGTGGAGGTGGGCGCAGACTTGAGCATCAGAGTGAGCTTCTCTGCGCTCCTGGGGGTGAAAGGGACGCCCAGAGACCCTGACGCCTTCCTCGTCCAGGTACAGTGTGTAAGCAGGGCTTGGCTCCGAGCCGAGGGGGAAAGAATCTGCCTTGTTTTGGTTTGGAAATTGTGGTGATTTTTACTGTTTTAAAAATTCTAAGCTTGTGATTTATGACTCTTTTTGTCTTATTTGACCACATTAAAGTAATTAGATGTGGTCAACTTAAAAGAAGTTTTTTTTATTTCAATACAGTGTGGGGCAAAAGTGGGTTTACAGCTGTGAATAGGTGAAAGTTTATTCTTGTATAATCATTTATAAATTATTGTATTAATTTCCATGTGAACAACTGTAAAACTTACTTTTGCCCCACACTGTATATAAGCGTGTTTATTTTAGAAAACTTTGAAAATACATAAAGTACAAAAGAAAGTTAAAAACCACAGTTCAACATTTTGGTATCCATCTTTTTGTCAGTATACAATCTGAATAGGCCTCTGTCTATTAAAGAAATTGAATTGATAATTAATAACCTTTCAAAACAAAGCACCAGGCTGAGATAGGTTCACTGAATTCTGTTTAAGGAGAAAGCAGACCAGTTATCTACATTCTCTCTCCGAGAACAGAAGCAGAGGGAATACTTTCTAACTCATTCTGTGAGGTCAGCATTACGCCAGACCAAAGCCGGACAAGACATTAGAAGAGAAAGCTACAAACCAACCTTTTGTAAATATAAATACATGTATTTGGCTGCTTGTGTCAAGGTTGGGGTCACAGTGCCCATACTTATTCGCATTATGGCTTTTTTACTAGTAATGTTGAAGGTAATTTACTCATGTCATTAGGAAGTTTACAGTTCTGTGGTTTTTACTGGAATTAAATTCCAGAAGTAGAATTTTAACAAAAATGTAACATATGATACATTGTGATATCATGTTAAGTTTCTCTCAAAAATGTAATATTTTACATTGCTTCCTATATGCAATGTATAAAAGTAATATGATTAATGTCTGATTCATTAAAAAACAGGATTTTTATGCCTGAGTAGAATTCCACTGTGTAATGTGTCAGGGCTGTTTTATCCACTCATCTACTGGTGGACACTTGGGCTGCTTCCATATCTTGGCGATTGTAAACAACACAGCAATGAACTTAGGGGTGCTTATGTTCTTTCAAATTAGTATTTTGGGCCCCTTCAGATCTATTCCCAAAAGTGGGATCAGTGGGTCATTGATCTCAAAGAGTAAAAGTGGGATCAACTATACCTGGTTGAACCATATTGGCAGATCTGTTGTTAATGCGTTGAGGTGTCTCCATACCGCTTTCTGCAGTGGCCGCACCAGTCAAGTTTAATGGAAACATCTATGAATATCTGGAAGGCAGGTTTTTCATGTCATTGACAAATTTAAAGGCTGAAGTTTTAGTCAGTCTGCTGGAAAGTATAATCAAAATTCTAAAAGATCTCAATGGATTGACACAATGGGCAAATGGAAAGAGATGGAAATTTTAATAGGGATAAGCTTACTGTCTCGATAGCGGTTGGAGCGGGGATTTACCTGTTAACACTAAAATTGAGTATGTAGGGCTCTGATTTATGTGAAGCTACCAACTAAAACCCAGAGAACTGCTGCAATCTAGCGTTATATTGATAGGAGTGTAATCTAGGTTAAAGCCGATGTAGTCCTGTAATCAGGTCTTTTTGAAGAAATTATATTCGCTTATGTTCACCCATAGAGAATTTCAGAGAAGAGTGACCAGGGTTATGTGAGACTTGAACATATGTCACAGGAGGAAGAGTCGAAAGTATGAGCGATATTGAACTTGGCAGTACATGCGATAGGGATCATCCAGTATTTGAAGGGTGCGTCCCGTAGAATAGCCATTAGATGTTGCTTTGCTCTTCATGCATGTGAGGAGGACAGCAGGACCCGTGGGTGGAAACTGTGGGCCGCACACGAGAGAGCACTGGAGGGGACGGAAGGCGCTGCCTTCGGAAGTGCTGATGGCTTCTTCAGAGTGCGAGTTCAAGCACACTGCACCTGGTGGCAGTAAAAGGTGTCCTTTCTAACGTCGAGGTGCTTTTGTGATGCTGTGCCTGGTTGTACCGTATTGGCACCCTTTATTTTGCACTTTGGTTGTACGAAGATCTTGCCATGTACCATGTCTCTTAGCAAATAAGAATATTAGGAAAAGCTCAGTGAACTTGATAAACCCTAGTAATGATTGAGGGCACTATTCTCTGTGTTTCTTCATAAGTGATATACCTTCTTATTTTTAAATATACTAATTTTGAGATGATGTAATTTAGGAGTAAGTTTACATTTAAAGGGTATTTTTAAATTTATTTTTAGAGGGGAAGGGAGGGAGAAAGGGAGGGAGAGAAGCATTGATGTGAGGGAGGAGCATGGATGGGCTGCCTCCTGTACGTGCCCTGGCCGTGACCTTTTGATTTGTGGGGTGATGTCCAACCCACCGAGCCACGCCGGTCAGTTCTTTCGAACTTACAGAGCCTGTTTTTATTTCATTGTTTGTAGATTCTGTCAAAATCTCAATTGCCATCTGAGAGCGGAGACAAAGTGCTGTGGACCGGTTGGTTCTGCTGCGTGTTTGGGGACAGCCTCCTGGAGACCGTTCCAGAAGACTTCACCTGCCTGCCCTTATTCCTGGCCAGTGGAGCGGAGACCAGCACCGCCCTCGTTGGAACCTGGTTTCAGAAGACTTTTGACTGCTGTTTCAGCCCCTTAGCCATCAATGCGTTTAATCTTTCCTGGATGGCGGCTATGTGGACTGCGTGCCAAGTGGACCGCCATGTGGCCACCACGGAATTCCTCTGGTCCGTACCCTGTAGCCCTCAAAGTCTGGACATTTCTTATGCCATACATCCGGAAGATGCCAAAGCTCTGTGGGACAGTGTCCACAGAACCCCTGGGGAAGTCACCCAGGAGGAAGTGGACTTATTCATGGACTGCCTTTGCTCACATTTCCATAGACATTTCAAAATCCACTTATCAGCCACACGATTGGTCCGCGTTTCCACGTCTGTAGCTTCAGCCCATACTGATGGGAAAATAAAGGTCAGTTTGAACAAATCTAGTTACGTAATCTTTCCTTACTGTTGCAGAGTTTTCAGAGTGTGTGGTAATTGTATTTTCCACGTGGAAGAAACACACTGAATATCCACCAATTCAAGGCAGTAGAGAGATTTTATTTTATGCTTTATAAAAGATTTACTAAAAATTCTTTAGCCTCCTCAACTCAGCTTTATTATGGAAAGAGACTGCATGCTGTGTGCTACAGATTTGGGTAATGTTATGAATTATTCCATAGTAACTTTGAAACTTTCAAAGTAGTTTCTCGTCAAACTTTGAAATAATCAGATAGAGTATTTCATACGTTAGATGAGAAAACTGTAGCCATAAACATACAACCTGAGGCACCATCTTTACATTTTAGGCTTCTCTATCCCTGCTGGAAAAGAGTTTAAGGCATTGTTTTACTGTTTATGGAGTCCTAGGAGAGGAAGTATCAGAAATCTCCTGAGAATAGGCCCTTAAATATAGTAAAATACAACCGCCATGAACACTCCGTGAAGATTGGCTTCGTCACTGTGCTGGGAGTCTGACATGCCCTAACAGTGGTCTTCAGGGCAACCTGGCTGTTAGGTGTTTTATCCACACTTTATTGTTGAACGAGGCCAAGGTAGGCTTGAGCGCACATGCAGGGGAGCTCAGTGAGAGGAGGAGCCAGGACCCGAACGCTTGTTTCCCAGGTTCTAAGAAGTCCAGACTCGGCCTGTAAGCACTCTGGTAGTGCTATCCAGACTGGAGGGCACAGTGCAGCAGGAGGCTGGGAAATAATTCTGATGGGAAGAGATTTGCTTTCAAAACAAAAGAAAATAGAAATTATAAAAATGAAAGTATCATATGTCATAAGGGTATACTTCATTTGTACTGGGTCATAATGTTAAATTGATTACTTACTATGGTTTACAGTAAGAAATTTACAAGATTATACTATACCATGTGATTTTGACATTGTAAAGGAAAATGCCATTTTAGCCCCTCAGAATTCAATGTTTTCGAAGTCCTTATATCACAGGTGGCAAGCACAAGGCCCACGGCCTGAATCCGGCCCTCCACCTTGTGTTGTCCAGCCCAGCACCTTGTTTCTACCCGGCAGCAGCACTGAGCTCCTTGCCCCTGGTTAAGAGTAGTTACATGCATACAGTCCTAAAGTTACATTCGGCCCTTTGAAGGCCACCGTGAGGCTGATGTGGCCCCTGGTGAGAATGAATTCGACACCCCTGCCTTATATATTTAAAGGTTTTGTTTCCGTATGCACACACCCTGTTAGTAAACTACATTTAAGAACTTTTATATGATGTATTGTTATCCATCTATGTATATGAGAGTAGTCCTTAAACACATGTATTTTATCTGGTCTATTCTAAATCTAAGAGCCTGTCTTAATGATGCAAGACTGCAACTGGCTCTGAGGTTCAAATGACCCCACGGCGGAAGCTGACACTGTCTGAGCATCAGACCGTGCCAGGCATTATTAAGCGCTCAGCGCGTGCTGTCTCCCCTAGCCGTCACAACAGCCTGTGTACGTAGTCTGTGAATTTACACAGCTTGTAAAGAGGAAACCGTGACACGGAGGATAAGCAGGTGCCCTGTGATCACACAGCTAGTAAGTGGAGTTGGAATTTGAACTCAAAAGTTCATCCTTTCAACAACAACACTGCACTGCCTCTCAAAAATTTGGAATTAATGCATTAGCCAGGTTTCTGGCGTCCGCTTTGTTTCTGCAAGATACATTTGGAATTGTATATCCCTTTGAGAAGAAGGAAGCTGTGGAACCTCTTTCTAGAAAATGAAGATACTCAATTTGCTTATAAGTCCAAGGGGTTCATAGATGCCCCTCCTCCCCTCACTCTCCAGGCGGATCGTTAGCCCAAGCTCGGAAGCCAGGATAAACAGGAACCCCAGTCTTACTACTTCTAGGAACCATTGAGTATAGTTGTAAATTTATTAAAGTTTCTAGTCTTCATTCGGTAAAACTTATTTGACTTAGAGCAGCAGTAGTTTTGAATTCCATATCTGCAAGCTCAGATATGAATAGTATTGTAATAGTATATGAATAGTAGGGTTTTAAAGCCATGAATACTACTATTCATATCTTAGCTTGCAGATATGGAATTTAAAATAACCTTGGAATATGTATCAAATACAAACTGCTTTGTTGTCACAATTCTATTTTAACTTTAAATGTCCTTTTTTTCTTTTCAGATTCTGTGTCATAAATACCTTATTGGAGTGTTGGCATATTTGACAGAACTGGCCATTTTTCAAATCGAGTGAGGTCTTGTGGGGACTATACGTTATGGATTATATACGTTCTTGATCGTTTGCCTAACTGCTGTGCTGAGAGGGACCGCGGGGAGAAACGGCCCCGTCTGCGTCTGTATCCTCACAGCGCCTTTGCAGGTGCCTGGAAGGGAGCCAAGCAGGACCCCGAAGAACAGGAGGTGGTGGAGGGTGAACCCCAGCCAGCTGGTCCTGTAACAGCCACGGTGCTCGGGGCACCGGCCTCTGCAAAAGGCCGAGTGTGATTTGTTGACCATCTTCCTAAGAAATAGGTTATGTTTATTGTATCAGCTTTTAGAATTCAAATGAGTTACCTCTAATATTTTCAAATGAGTTACCTCTAGTATTTCCGATTTGTGTCTGTAAAACTTTTAACCCTTTGTAAGCATTTTAGACTTGCATTCAGAGAGAATTTCTGTCTTGCAAAGACATCCTCTTAGCACCATTTTGCTGTAGAGAACTCACAATCAAAAAGTCGTCTGCAAAGGAAACTAAAGATGAGTGTGGGTTTTTAAAGCCACTATTATGCCTCTCTTTTTAATATTCTGTCCTAATTGCAACGTTGAATTAAATAGTCACTTTTAAACCGAAGCAGTGTTTATGGTATCTCGGTGGCAGGTCTTTAATGGACGTCTCAGGAGTCACACAGTGGTGCCTTTGCAAGGCACTGGGGAGCCTCTTCTGAGGGCAGAGACTTTCTTAAATTTCACGTCCATAGTTTTGCTTTAAGCACAGTGCTTAGTAAATAACTGTAGATAAAAGGAATGAATTTTAACCAATTCTTCCATTTTACAGATGAAAACTACGAATTCTACCAACTTGAGAGACTTGCCCAAGAGGTTATATCTAAATCCTTTCTGTCAGTCATAACTGAGCACAGAGGAAGGTTCTGTTTTATGTTAGAAACCAGGTTTTTAAAAATCTTGTTTGGAGGAAAGTGACTTCAATAGGTTATCATTCTGACAACAAACATTAGCTCCTGGGGTGCGGTGTTACTTCACATATACTGGGGTCAGCAGGGGCTTTCATCCATTCATTGAATGAATCATTCATTCATTCATCCGTTGAACTAATATTAAGCTTCTGCTCTGCACTTAGAGTTAACAGGGCTGTAGCAGGGAAAGCAAAGAGACCCCTGTCCTGGGGGAACGATACTCTAATGGAGGAAGGCAAAGAACTGATTTCCTGTGGAGACGAATGCTGTGAAGAAAATAAGGCGGTGCGCTAAGAGGTAGGGTAACAGGCGGGCCTGCTTTAGGGACAGGCGTCCAAGAAGGGCCCTCCGAGGGAGTGACAGGTGAGCTGAGTCCTGGGTGATGAGCGGGAACCAGCCACGGGAAGATCTGAGGATGGCCGAGCATGGCAGGTGACACTGCCGGAGGGAAGACCCCTGTTTGAGGAGCAAAGGGAGTGCATGTGGCTAGCACACAGTGAGGGAGAGTGGGGCGGTGTGAGACGGAGCAGGGGGGCAGTGCGGCAGAACTTCCGAGGGCGGCGTCTCCCAGCGTTTGCCGGGGCACTCGGCTGCGGATGACGTTTTCCAGCCTTTCTCATTAGTCTCTGGGTTCTGACCCAGGGCATGTCAGTGTTGTGTAGAGCTTCCTGATTCCTCCTTAAAACACGGTGGGCTTGCCCTTTTCTTCCAACTTTGCTGCTTGGAACACGTATGACTGGAACTCCAGCTGTTCTTTTAGGTCGCAGGGGTAAGGGTCAGGTCCTGAGGATCGGGGGACATGGCCTGAAAGGGTTTGTGCCCTGAGGGCTTCTTGAAGCTGAACCCCAGTACCAGCCTTGGGTGGTCTTCCTCCAGACTGACGTGTCAGAGAAGTGACTCCCCCCGTGTTTCAGCCGTTGATGTTTTGGATCTTGCCCATAATAACCAGACCGAGTCCCGATACAGGGAGGCAAGAGTCACATCGTCTAAGTTTTTATAGGCGCTGTGAAGAGATGGGGTTTTATTTCAGATGCAATGGGAAGCCACTGAAGTTTTAAGCAGGAGAGTAATGTTTGTTTTATAAGGTACAGGATGAGGTGTAGGTGAACGAGAGTGAGAGGGAAAATAGTGAGAGGGAAAATAGTGACGCGGTTGTTAGAAATGGTGCAACGGCTACTGAGAACTTGGCGATTGGCAAAATTCTGTGTGGTTTACCCTTTGACCACCTACCCCACTCCTGGGGTTCTGTCCCCAAAACCTACTGGCAAAAATACAAAAAGGAGCCTGCACAAGACTATTTATTACAACAATAAGGCTAAAAACAGTCCAAATGCCCATGAGAGGGGGATTTGTTGAGTCAGTTATGGTGTAGCTCCCAATAAATTACTACTTTGCAACTATAAAAGGGTTTGAGGAAGGTATCGGACACTGTGATCGCTAGAATCCATTATGTGAAGGCAAAATGTGGGCAGAGTGTGCAGGATGGAAGGAATGGAGGAATATATTGTGTATTTCCTTATAGTTTTTAAAAAAGGAAGGTCAAATTAAAACTAGTAAAAGTGGTTATTAATAGGGGAAAGGAAGGAACTGGGTAGGGGAACAGGAATGAAAATCAAGGCTTCTCTGAATGTTCCCCATTTATAGTTTAGAACCATATGTGTGGTTTATATAATTATGAAACAAAATTAGGTCCAAAAGGAAAAAAACAAAGCAATCCTTAAAAGCTGAAAATGAACTAAACATACTAAGTTCATGCTATTATCAAACAAATAATTATTTTTAGTATCTTTAAATACTTCTGTTTTGACTATACACTGTCAGTGGCCCATATCCTAGGAAAAGAAGAACAGCAAAGGAATCTTAAATTGCATTGTTATATTTTTATTAATAGTGGTATTATTTTACCACTATTTATGGTAAGATGAAACATGTAATTGTAACAAAGTTAGGAACCAGATTTACAATGTAAGAGAGAAGATATACAAATTGTAAAGTCAGGTAGGCTAAGTAGAAACTATAATATTAAATTTGAATTGGAAATATCAGAATGAACTCATTTATTTTTGAAATGCAGAAGTTTTAAGTTTTAATGAAGTCTAGTTTATCCTATTATTGTTATATCTAAAAAATCATTGCTTAACCTTAAGTCCTGAAGACTTACTCTTATGTTTTCTTCTAAGGATTTTATCATTTTAGCCCTTAAATTTAGCTCTATAATCCATCTTGGATTATTTTTTATGTGTGGTGTGAGGTAAGCATCCGAATTCATCACTGTGCGTGTGGACACTCATTTCTTCCATCACCATTTACTGAAAAGATAATTTTCCTATTGAATTGTGTTACCTTTCTTAAAAGTCAATTGGCTATGGATATTTACTTCCGGATTCTCCATTTTATTTAACTGATCTATAATATATGGGTCCCTATGCCGCTATCACACTGTCTTGATTCCTGTAGATTTGTAGTATGTTTTAAAATCAGAAAGTAGGCTTTTCTAGCTTTCTTCTTTTTTCAAGAATGTTTTGGCTATTCTGGGTCTTTATCATTTTATAAAAATTTTAATGTTTGTTGGTCAATTTCTAGAAATAAGTTAACTGGAATATTGATAGCGATTGTTTTGAATCTGTAAATACATTTGGGGAGTATCATCATAATTTTTTTAAGTTTTCCAATCTATGAACGTGGGATATCTTTCCATTTATTTAAATCTTTCAAAATTTCCTTCAACTGTGTTTTATAGTTTTCAGCAAAGATTGCATTTTGTTGAATTTATTCCTAAATATTATTTTTCTTATGCTATTTAGAATTGTTTTCTTATTTTGGACTGTTTGTTACTGATGCACAGAAATGTAACTGATTTTGTATATTGCTCTTGTGCCCTGTGACCTTGCTGAACTTGTTCACACTAGTATCTTCGGTGAATTCTGTAGGATTTTCTATATCCAAAATTGGTGTCATTTGTGAATAAAGAGTTTTATTTTTTAATTTCAGTCTGAATGCTTATTTCTTTTTTCATGCTAAATTGCTCTGACTAGTCTTCAGTATAAGAAGAAATGGAAGTGGTGAGAATCTACATCTTGTTCCTGATCTTACAAGAAAGCATTTAAATAGGATGTTAAGTAGGTGTCTCATTAAGTACCTTTATCAGCTTAAAGTGGCAATCTTCTATTCCTAATTTGTTGAGGTGTTTTTTGTTATGAGTGGATGTTGAATGTTGTCAACAATTTCTTCTTCTGCATTTGTTGAGATGATTCATAATTTAATTTTTTTTTTTACTCAAAACACACTCCACTTCTGGTTTCCAGTGTCTTACGGAAGGAGTCTGGAAGTAGCTGTCCCATCCTAGCCACAAGTAAACAGATGGAAAAATGAACAACTCTCCCAAGATCCCCAGGAGAGATGAGGACCCAGGGCAGGCTGCTGCCCCGGACTGGGGACACAAACAGGCGAGCGCAGGGAGCCACGGCTTCCCAGGCGGAACCGCACGGGCACCGGGTCGGGGTGAGCAGACCAGAGCCGTGCCTGCCGAATCAGTGCGGGGGGCTCTGTGCGGACAAATACGAAGAGGAAGACCCCCAGGGGTCCACGAACAGAGTGGAGGAAGTTACTGCGCAAATGCGTTAACAAAACGCTGTTTCACAGCGGTGTCTTTATTTCACTCGGTAAAAACTGACTCCACCAGACTTTGGCCAGTAATGCAGTTCCGGGGTCTCTGTTCGTGGATCACAGCCGCAGGAACGCTCCCGCTGGGGACTTCCCTGTTTGCCGAGGGTCTCATCCCTAGAATTTGTTCTTGTTATTCTCCTTTTCTTCCAACATAGGTAATACTAGAGTTCTGAGAAAGATGTGATTTTGCCTTGAAGACTGGCTGTTCATGATGCAGTACTGTAAGGATCTCAAAAGTGTTCAGTTTTTCAGAATAACTAACCAGGCTACTTAACGGTAGTGTACTGGTTTCGGGCAGTTTCGGGCCGGTCTGTAGTGGGCGGGGCAGAGGAGGAGGAAGGAGGGGGAGTTTGGGCACCTGGTTTCTAGCGTTGGTTCCGTCACCGAGTGTCTACTCTAAGGAAGGGCTTCTGGGCTTCCCTCCTAGAGCAAAGAAGCAAACGTGCGTGGACCAGCTGACTGCTGAGTCCTTCCAGCTCAAAACTATGATTCCGAGTCCTATACTGGAAAGTAAGTTCAGTGCTTAGAAAATGTTATAGTAAATATTTACAATTAATCTATAAAAGAAATGCTAATATAAACATTAACATGTTATATATTAAACTTTCTATATAAAATATAACTACCTGGCAATCCTTTTATTCCTTCAGGTTTGTGAAAGTACTTATAACTTTACACAAAAGAAATGTAAATGATATAGAAACTGAAAATCTAAATAGCAAAGATGCAAACATTAAAAATGTTTGTTAAGTACTATCTTTATTTTAAAAAGTTATACATGCTAGAAAAAAGCATAAATGATACACGTAAACAATTGTTTACCAAATACTTATTTTTTTCCTTGTAAAGGTGCAAATGATTTTTAAATGTAAACACAAAGTTGCCAAACATTTTTTAGTCAGGGTTGGGGGGGAGGAGGTTATTCCTTTCGTTGTGGATAACGTCTTATTTCAAGATTTCCCTGCAAAAGGTCTACGAACACAGTGACAACCACTGAAGTTGTACCATTTTTCCCGTAGACCTTTCTGACTTGCTCCCAAGCGTGGTGAGAGGGCAGTGGTGACGGGCGTTACAGGAGGAGGAGGAGGACACGCTGTACGGAAGACCGAGGGCGGTGGGGAACCGCCTCGTGGGCTCTGCGCCACTCCCACGGACATCACCTGAACTGAAGACTGCGTTCCCCGGAGGGCGTGGCTGCAGGTGAGCCTCCGCTTCAGCAGGCCCGAGCATCCAGTGTCAACTGCACCGCGGAGGTCACTGCTGGGGAGGGGACGTTTCCCCTGCTGCTCCTTGGGTGCAGCACGAGGGCCGGAAGGAGAGCTGCCTCAGTCAGCCAGCGTGTTTCTGAGTGACAACGTGCAGAGCTGCACACGACAGCATCGGGGGTCTCAGGACAGGACGTGAGAGTCATGTATGCTTCTGCAGAGGCACTGAGCAGGGCTCTAGTTCAATCAGAAATGAGGAAAATACTGTGAAAAAAACCCTTCAATATGACAGAAAACAAACTCATACGGAAAAAAGGAACAAGTTGCAGAGTTCCCCTGATGAAAACTTTAGAGACCTGGTTTTATTGATTTAATACCGAATTTTTCAGATCGTAAGATGCACCTAGGTTTTAGAGGAAAATGGGAAAAAAAATTTTAAGCAAAAAACTTGGTAAAATATTTAATAATATAAATAACATAGGCTGCCCCCCTGCCCCCCAGCGAGCCAGGGAAGCTACATTCGTACTGTAAGATGCACCCTCCTTTCCTCCCAAATTTGGGGGGGGGTGTCTTACAGTCTGAAAAATAAGGTACTTCTTTTGAGTTGTACTAGTTAAAATGAGATGCTTCATTTTTAAAAAGATTTTCAAGTCTTCTGGTGCTTAGTGCAAGAACGATGGCTGACTTACACACTTCGCATAAGACCTTTGTCACTGCAGTCCTTGCAAGGAGTGGGCGGAGTCAGGAGGACGGAGTGCCTAGAGGTCACAGCTGGGTCATGTGTAGCTCTTCTCCCCTTGCTAGCGTTTTCAAACTTAGTATCTTAAAATAATATTTTACTGCTTGGAATTTTTTTTCTTTTTTGGTTAGGAGGAAAACTAAAAAAAAAAAAATCCATGAAAAATTAAAACCAAAAATAAACGTTCTGCACAGAAGTGAAAATTACTGTGCAAAAATGGCATCCTACGGGTGAAGAACTTTCACTGCGTTGATATTTGTATTTCCATAGGTTGAGGCACCGGCAAGGAACAGAATGTGTCCTAGTGTTTCCTCGAGCTGCGGAGGCTCCCAGTCCAAGCGCTGCGGGACGCCGTCCCCGCCGCTCACCAGATGTGGGACTCGCAGTGCGCCATCTTGATCACGCCCACGCCGCCGCCCAGCCGCCGGTAGTTCATGCCGCCGTACAGCCTGCGGAGAGGGGCCAGGTCAGTTCTCACGGGAAAGCGCCTCCGCAAGGAAGGTGGCACTGGGGCACTTTTCTGTGGTTTGCATCACAGCTAGTATTTCCAGCGCTCATGCATCTCTTCCACAGATCAGCAGCGGGCACTGAGCACTGGCAAGTGGCAGAACGATTTCAGGCACTGAATGAAGCGCTCTCACCTACAGGGGACTGTTTTAGTAAGAGCACACATGACTTTTATAACTGTTACTTTTCACATCGTGACTGTACGACTTTGCACCTAGACTGCTAACAATGATACAGAATCAGATTCTACATTTTTGCGTCTAACTTTGGCCCTGGCTATATTATCTTCACATTCGCATTTCAATTTATATGCATAATTACTGAGTAAAAAAAGTAATTTATATTTTTATGTGTGTGTGATGTTTAATGTTCTCAATAGGCTGAACGCTAGCAACGTAGCAGAAAGAAAACTTGGTGGGGAAATGTTTTGTGGTCATGTCCTCCGCACATGAGAAGCTGCGATCTGAAAGCCTGGGAATGACCTTCATGAACAGGCTGGGAAAAGGTAATGTAGAAGAAAAAGTGCTACAGTGTCACCAGTCTGTCATTACTGTGACCCCTGAGCCACACACAGCCACGAGAGACGCAGAATCCAAAGAATGTCACTTAAATAGACGGAAGAGTCTCGGCTTTCCCAGAGGCGAAGACGATAAAAAGAACATGGTGAGTTCCTCGCTGAATCTCAACCCCGTGAGAAGTCCGAGTGGGGAGCCGCGGGCTCAGCACTGGGAAGCGGCGACTGATAGCGCAGCAGGGCTGGCCTCTGAGACTGGCCCCTGCGGCGCGGTGACCGTGCGACGGACCCCACTGGACCCTCGTGGCCACGGGGAGTCTCCCAGAACGCTGCCTCGGGCTCATGTCCAGGCCGCACTGTGGGCGGCGTGGTTGCGGGGACGGCCACCCTGATCTGACCAGGCAAACGGGCCCAGTTTACTGAGAAACACCCCAGGTTGTGTGGAAGGTGAAATGTGTCCTCAGAGGGCCAGTGTCCAGAACTGAGCACAGACATAAAGTGCATCAGACTCACAGCACTGATACTTCACGTTAGGTCTGAGAATGTTTGACATTTTAAGTTTTTATAATATTTAAGAAACATTGGCGTATTAAAGTATCAGATTAGTTTGTGAGTCAAGCATAAAATATGTGATTGAGTAAAGATTTAGACCTATGATTTTAAGTGGAGAGGCCTAAGAAAATTTTGCTGAATTTATAAAAGTTATTGAATATTTAAAATAAATGCACAAGTCACCTGATTTATGTGAATTGATAAGAACCACTGAAATACTTAGCAAGGATCTGTTAGACAATTAAGGATTTAAAAGCCAAGTAAAATTAAACTGATAAATACAGTTTAACATAATTAACTCTCTTAAGTAAGATGTAGCCTCCACTTAAAAGTGATTCTAAATTTACTAGACTTTAAAATAGTCTAAGTAGATTTTAAAAGCTCAAGGAAAAAATATCAGTTTTAAAATGAAGTAAAATATTTTTAAAAAGTAACTGAAATGTGTTTCCCGGGGCCCAAAGCCACCCGCAGGAACGGCACAGGCTGCGCGGCCAGACTGAGAGCCTGAGAGCCGGACAGACCGACAGACCGAGAGCCCCAGCGCTGGGCTCGGACTCCCGCTCGGGCGCCAGCCTGGAGGTGGGGGAGGGCAGGGGGGAGGGGGGGCCATGTTACTTCTCAGTGCCTTCCTTTCCTCAGCTAAACATGATGGGCCCAGAGAGGAGATTTTTTCCCCGTTTCTGCCATTTCTACTTCTGAAACTGAACAGTCACCAAAGACAAGAATTTTGTAAGCTGTCAGCCACTTTCACGCCAGGAAGCCCAAGGAAGCCATCAAATCTGGGGACTTTGACGCCTGCAGAGAACTGCATGAGGCGGCTCCCTGTGCCGACCACACTCATTCTGACGGTCAGGGGCCTACCCAGCTGTCCTTTTCCAGGCAGCGGCGAGGAGATCACAGCAAGGCCGAAAGCTCACCTCCACGTATTGGCGTCGGGGTCGAAAACTTCAATGGTCTTCAAGTACGTGGTGCCGTCAAAACCTCCTACTGCCATGAGCTGTCCATTCACCACGGCCAGGCCGACCTGCAGGACCAAAGACAGCGGCTGCTGGAGGAACAGGCCTCTGCTGGGGGCTGGGGGCAGGGCTTCTAGACAGCTATCTCTAACGGAAGGCAGTTCTTCCCAGCCTTACCTCCAGTTTGCTTGATTTGTTTATTTGGTTTACTTGGTTAATAGATTTTTGTCTGTGTTACAGAGGGAAAAGCAAAAATCTATTAAACTATGGGAACTATCAAATTATATATTCAATGAGAATATTTACAAAGTTGACGACATGTGTTTATTAGACTTTAGGAAAAGCATTCCCTGGGCGTAAACAAGAACCTCTGACCTGCCTTTTCACTTCCTGTGGTGTCTGCCTGTTCTGATCCACTACCTGGAAAGTCATTTCAAAACACAGATCTAACCATGCGGCATGTGGCCAGTCTCCAGAAACTTCCTGGGACTTCCTGCCACCTGAGGGTGAGTCTGAGGTCATTTTCACATCACTGCGGCCCTCCAGAAACCCACAGGGGCCTGTGGGTGGCCCTGCCAGGTGCACTCGGCTGCAGCGGCAACACTGGGCGGACCCGTGGTCCCAGACAAGGCCGCACGTTTTCTCACCTCAGTTCTTCTGCACATGTTGTCGCCTGGCTGGTGTTCCCTTTCCCTCTTCTAGAAAACGTCTCTCTCCTTTCATGACCTAGATAGGGCGCGACTTCTGCTGACGACTCTTCACTGCCCCGAAAGCATTAAGCATATTCTCCCGTGTTCTCCTTTAATTAATGCACAGGCCGCTACTCTAGAATTTGCGTTTTATCGTCAGCTATGAACATTTTCTTTCACTGAGACGGGAGCTCCTTGAGGACACATTCCTCCTCAGTGTCATCCTCAGTGTTGCTTTCCCAGCACGCAGAAAGCACTTGGTAAATATTTCCTAAGCGCGTGAAAGTATAATCAACAGATTGGGGCCGTGAAGACAGCAGGGACACGACTAAGAGCCTGTGTTAAAGGGCCCGGGCACAGGAACGCTGTGGCCTGCTGGTGCCAGGCACCGGACCCCAACGCGCACCAGCCACACTGACTGGCTCCCTCCATCCGCAGGGTTCGGAGCCTTCAGCTACTGCTGGTCCTCCCCGTGGTCCTCCATGGATGGGCTCCCTCCAGGGTCTGGCCTGTGGGTCACATCTCCCTCACAGCCAACGTCTGGGGTGGGGGCGTGAAGCCTACCCCCGCTGGAAGTCTAGAACGTGACACAGGCCCGCCCCTTCGGGCCTGGGCTGCAGATGGGATGGCCTCCAGCCGGCCTGTGGGGACTGGTGGTGGGGCCAGGCGTGTTTCTGCCCGAACATTCACATTGTTCGGGTGTGCCAGTGCCTTGGGATGTCACCCGGAAACGTCAGGTGGGAATGCCAAGCTCTAGCAGGTGCAGGTGACCACGGCTGACGTTAGTCGGTGGTGGGTACGGCGGGGAGGTGCCTTTCAGAGAGCTCTCTAATTAAAGGTATGACTGAATGCACGATTTAACTACATGACAACAGCAATCAAATCTCCCCAGCACGAAGTTAACGGACTGTTCTGCCTGAGCAGTGCGCCTCCGCGCGGTCCCAATCGTCCTGTTTATGGACCAGTGCGCTCCTGCGGCGCAGCCCTCTCGTGGCGCTGGTGCTCAGAGTTCCGTAGCCGGGCACTTACTCCGCTGCGGCGAGACGTCATAGCCACCACCGGAGACCACTGGTTAGTCCTGGGGTTGTACCTCTCGGCACTGCTGAGCTCTGTGGTGTCGTCTCTGCCCCCCACGGCGTAGATCATGTCCTGGTACACCGCGCAGCCCAGGTGTTTCCTCCGGGTCCCCATGGGCGCTATGGTGTGCCACCTGTTTTCCTGAGGATTGTAGCGCTCCACTGCAGGGGAAAGAAAACCAGTGAGTGGCCATCAGCCACGTCCGCTCACCTCTAGTTTTCTTCGCAGCCGCTGGAGCGCTGCAGGCACACGTCCTCACTGAGCGCTCTGACTTTTGCTTCCGAGAGGCACCCGTGCACCTTTGGACGGCACCGCCCTGCCCCCAGCAGGGGCGGTTCTTCCGGTGCGGAGTGGGGAGGGCTGCGCCGGAGTCCGGCTCCTAGTTCCGGTTCTGACTAGGGCGTGACAGCTGGGGGACTCGTGGCCCCACTCTCTTATCCTTACACGGGGGGTCAGACTGCATGACCTGTGAGCACCACTTCATCCTAGTAACTCATTGCCAGGATCGGACAACTCCTGTGCTCCCTGCCTGCACTCCCGCCGCGTTCCGAGCCGCTGACGAGAGGAGACTTAGCAGTGACCGTGATCTGAGTGCCACACGGACACATCTCGGGTAGAAATAGCCGTCATCTCTGAATAGAAAGGATGAATGCATAAACCTGCTTGTAGCTGTAAGTTTTTATTTATTCCCAGATTACAATACAGAAGGTTTTGTTTTTTTGTTTTGTAAGGTGAGAAGGTTGAGGGGAGGGAAATAATGCTATTATGAAAATATGTATTTTGTTCATTAAAAATCCCCAGCAGCTCGTAAAGCAGAGGGAGAAAGAAAGATTTTGTGAGACACTGGAAGCCTGGCTGCGGGAGCCGGGAAGAGCGAAGAGCCGCGCCCTCCACAAGGGAGAACAACGTTCCTGTAAATGACGGGTGAGCTGGACTTCCTGTGCCTTCTGCAGCAGGGACGCTCCTGAGGAAATGTGCTGCTTCGGGGGAACCACACGGACTCTGGGAGGGACTAACCTGTGTTGAGTGGAGATGTCCCATCGGAGCCACCCACGGCGTATAAAAAGCCTCCTAGCACGGCCACGGCCACGCCTAGTCTCCGCGTGCTCATGGAAGCCACGCGGGTCCACTTGTTCTCCTTCGGGTCGTACCTGCAGTGAGAGAAACCGCAGACTGCACACGTGTTTGTAGTAAGTGAAGCCTTTTTCACGAGCGTGAAATCACACTGGAGATGCTGAGGACACAGGCGTGCTGTGGTCAAGTGCCCCGGGCGCAGAGAACACGTTTTACGTAATTGCGAGCCCGTGCCCATGTGGGCCGTGAGCCGCCCCGCCCCCGCTGCCGGGCATCATGTCTCCACTGCGCAGCCACTGAGGGACCCCTGGGCGGCGTCCACGTCTTGGTCATTGTGGATAATGTCGCAGTGACATAGGGTGCACACATCTTTTCTGTCTAGTGTTTCTGTATTCCGGGGCTGAATACCCAGAAGAGGAATTGCTGGATCATATGGTAGTTCTATTCTTAATTTTCTGAGGAAACTCCACAGTGGATGCACCAGTTCTCACCCACAGTGCCTGGAGGTTCCCTTTCCTGCACATCCTCACCTGCCCTCCTTGTTTGTGGACTGACTGATGACGGCCATTCTGACAGGTGTGCGGTGGTACCTCATTGTGGCTTTAACTTGCATCTCTCCGATGATTACTGACGTCGACCATCTTCCCACGTGTCTGTTGGTCATCTGTCTGCACGTCTTCTTTGGAAAAAGATCTATTCAGACCCTCTGCCCACTTTTAAATCACTTCTTTTAGTTGTTGGGTCACAGGAGTTCTTAGGGTGGGGCAAACGCAGGTTTTCAGTTGTGTGCACATGACACACAGGGCTTGTCTGGTATTATTATTTATAAATTATTGTGTTATTTTTTATTTGAACTGTGAACCTACTTTTGCCCCATCCTATATTTTGGAAACTAACTCCTTGTTGAATATATGATTTGCAAATATCTTCTGCCATTCAGTGAGTTGTCTTTTCATTTTGGCAATGGTTTCTTTTGCTGTGTAAAAGCTTTTTAGTTTGATGTAGTTCTACTTGTTCATTTTTGCTTGTTTCCCTTATCTTTGGAGTGAGATCCACAAAAATATATTTCTAATTCTGGCCCATGTAGTATTTTCAGATCTCGCATCATTTTCCTAACATCTTTTTAGCACTTTCGAACTAGCTGATTGCATTTTGATCTGTTCTCTAGGTGTGTCTTCCTGGTGTTTTCACTGTTTACAGAGATGTTATTCTGCTGCTGCTGCTTCCTCTTTTTTAAAGATTTTATTTTCAGACGGGGGAAGGGAGGGAAAAAGAGAGGGGAGAAACACCAATGTGCAGTTGCCTCCCATGCACCTGCTACTGGGGACCTGGCCTGCAACCCAGGCATGCGCCCTGACCGAAATCGAACCACTGACCTTTTGGTTCACAGGCTGGCACTCAATCCACTGAGCCACACCAGCCAGGGCACTTCTTACATTAACTTTGTATTGGATCTAAGCTCAATACTTTTCTGTTGCCGATTTTTATACAGAATGAGTTTTCCTGAACTTGTGGAAGGGGAGTGAGTGGTTTGTGGTAATTTTTCCAACTTCACGAAGCTCCCGCTTGTTTTCCACGGAGGAAGAAAGTACCCTGGCTGCCTCTCCAGACGTATGGCTTTACTCACTGCTCCTCTTTTCTTGACCTTCTCTTCTTTTTGTCTGTTGTCCTTATCAGCTTGATTTTGCTTTTGCACCCAGAAGTGTGCACTCTGTCCTGGAAGGTCATTCTGGCTGGGTCTCAGCTGGGGCCACTCTGCCCTCCCCCCAACCCCCAGACATTTGGCAAACTCTGGGGATGGCTGGGTTGTCACATGGAGCACGTGCTACAGGCACTTCGTGTGTAGAGGCCAAGGGTTCTGTTAAACATTCTGCAATGCACAGGACAGCACAGGACAGCAAGTGTTATCTGCCCCTAAATGTCAGTAGTGCTGAGGCTGAGAAACCTCTTCTACGTCCTTGTCCTCCAGATCTTATTGTGGGTCCCCTGCCTTGCTCTACATTGGGAATGAGCAAAGCCCCTCTTCGTTCCCGCTGCTCATAAATTCTCCTCTTACGCTACTTAGCAAATACGTGTCAGCTCTGCGGGGGGAGGGGGGCGGTTCTGGTACAAATGTCAGGCTTCCGAGCGCTTCTCCGTTTCCTCCTCCACAGACAAGGGCATCGCTACTGGTAGTCTGTCTTTGCCTTTTGGTTTTTGGGTTCATGGATACACCTCTTCCCTAGGTCATTTTAAATGTCCACAGGGTTTTTTTAGACTGTGGTAAATATCCGTACAATTTCCCGCTGCAACCACTTTGAGGTGTTGACAACATTCACATCAGCGTGCAAACAAGTCCCACAGCCCGTCCGTGCATTTGTAGCTTGGCTATCTGTTGCTGTGTTTATTTTTATGTGGGAATTTGGGGAGATCAAAAAATTATGCTGTTGCTATTTACCTTTGCAGAATCCTCCTGCACAGTTTTGAAAGTGGAGAAATAAGTTTCTTGACAGACAGGTACAAGGGAACTAGGATAGCTTTAAGAGTTACCAGCAACTTCATCTCCCTTTAAGACAGAGTTAAACTTTTCAGCTCACACATGGTGACCCAACTAGCGAATGCAATTTCAGGAATTCTGGAGTCCTGAGCATCTCTTTTTGAAGAAGTGAGGAGGAAAGATGGTGTGCTCCTGCCAGTAATCGCAGCACGGGAGACTCCAAAATCTAATTTCTAGGGTGGAATGACAAAAACTGACGGGGCACGACACGGGGAACAGAATCTATTTCCCCCAAATTAGCTGACTTGTAGAAGTACAGAGGAAACCTGGGCAGCTCGCCCAGACTCCCCTAAGCACACCTGGAGTCCTTACAAGACGTGGGGTCTGTGCAGGACAGAGGACGATGACTGGGGTCCCTGCTTCTCTGGTGGAAGTACGGGCAGGCTCCGCTGCGTGCACTCCCAGTGCTGGGGCGGAAGTCAGAGCGGATCCCAGGGGTGGGGGACTTGATGCGACACACGGAGTGCATTTAAAATGTGACTCCAACACTTTACCGTGAGGCCCAATCAGCGTAACATAGAGTTTGAAAATCAGGTTCTATCGTTCCTCATCCTAGACTTCAAGACCAACTGGAAACTTTCCTTAAGGCCCACGGTAAATCTACTAACGGATGGGTCCCTAGCGTCCTAACTTGTTTCTTTTAAAGAGCCTTCTATATGCTTTTCAAAAATGGAAATGACTTGAAAAAACTCACCTCTCAACAATGTTGAGGCAAGACACGCCGTCCTGGCCTCCGACAGCGTAGAGAAAGCCTCCGAGCACCGCCACGCCCACGCTTGTCCTGCAGGTGCTCGTGGGAGCCACGTCGCTGCTCCACTGGTTGGTTTTGGGGTCATACCTGCCGAGAACATCAAGACCAGAGTTTGCATTGCGCACAGAAAGCACACCTGTGTTTACCTATGCACTGACATATAGTATATATATGTTCTTCCCCTAAATGTGACTGATTAATAACTAAAGCATATGAAAGTCTAATTTATGTTTTTATTTTTATATTTATTTTTACTTAAAGAAGTCACATATAAATGTAATTTTTTAAAGATTTTATGTATTTATTTTTAAAGAGAAGGTAAGGGGGAGAGAGAGAGTGAGAGAGAGAGGGAGAGAGAGGGAGAGAGAGAGGGAGAGAGAGGGAGAGAGAGGGAGAGAGAGGGAGTGTGGTTGCCTCTCGCATACCCAAACTGGGGACCTGGCCTGCAACCAAGGTGTATGCCCTGACTGGGACTCGAACTGGCGACCTTTAGGTTTGCAGGACGATGCCCAATCCACTGAGCTATAACTGAGCTACACTAGTCAAAAAACAATTTTTTTTAAATTTTCAGAATGTTATACATAAAGTAAAGTTCCCTCTGAGTTACACTTGATTTCTGGTCTCTTCCCATTTTCGTGTATACCCTCCAGGACTTGTCAGTACAATAGTTTTAAATGGTATATACCTATCCACATATATATGTGCAAGCATGTTTCCTTTACATAAAGGACACCACTCGGCAGGCATGAGAGAGGGCAGCAAGTCCAAGGACCAGCAAGCACTTCCGTGGGTCTGCAGCAGCGCGCCCGTGCTCGGGCGCAGTGGCGCCAGGGAAGGCAGACTGGAAACGCAGGGCGGTGAGCTCACAAAGGGCTCGTGTGCGATGCTAAGTGGCCTCGGCCGCGACTCCTGCCACAGAGGCAGCGCTAAAGCAGCAGGTCTTCTCTGTTCTCTAATCAACACCCCAAATGGAACTCTGAATAGCAGAGAAGAAAGTCTAAAACTGACCTTACTCACCTTTCAACACTATTGAGATAGGAGGACCCGTCATGGCCGCCGACCGCGTATAACAGGTCATCGAGAACACTGACCCCGACCCCACATCGCCGTTTGCTCATGGACGCCACCATTCGCCACTCGTTGGTCTGCGGGTCATAGCGCTCTACGCTGGAAATGGCATCTCCACTGCACCAACCACCGACTGGGGCAGGGACAGAAATGGTCAGTGGAACGCCCGCCCTAGAGCGGCGAGTGTGAATTCACTGCTGACCTTTACACTGTGACCTGACCCTGGGACTTACCAACCGTCTCTAGGAGATCAAAACATGCTGACTTTTACTGACTCCCCTGGGGTTGCTATAATATATTTTGATATTCTAAATAAGTTAGTAGTAAGCCCATTTACAGAGAAGGGCAAGGAGACTGCTCCAAATCAGACTGGGAGTTACTGTGACATTTAATGACCAGAACTGTGAACTTAGTTAGAAAACGGGGGTTGACCGTTGCCTCTACCAGCCCATGTGATCTTGACAAAATCCTGCACACCACCAATCTATAAAGTGAGGAACGAAAATCTTAAAGTGAACTAACATATACGACACTGCTTTCTAAAGCGTGAACACTACATAAACGTCATGTACAATTAAGAACCAAAAGAAGCCCCCTAATTCCTAAGTCTGTTCTTTCTGTGTTTACTCTGTTAGGGGAGAAGGATGCTGACTCTTATGACCTCTCTTACTAGCTCCTCCTGTATCTAAACATAATATGAAAGTTCTTACGATTTATATTAGAGTACTTTGCTTTCTGTTTGAACTGTAGCCTGAACTGAATTCTGTAATATCCAGCATAACACTTAAGATCAGAAAAGGTTCTGAAGAAGTCACATTTTTCACAGATACTACTCGGAGTAACACGGTCAAACTGAGATCCATACAGCCTCTCTGAGTGCGCCCTGGAAAACCCTTGGCCATGGCAGACACAGTGCTGTTCTTCCAGACCGTCCAAATGAGCGCTGAATTCTAGAGCTTAAAAGGGGGCATCTAAGGATGCTTTAGCCTCAAAACATTTGAAAACTGCTGTTTTCTAGGGGATCTCAGTAACTTTCTGAGCTAGACTAAAATAGGAACATGTCTAACCTTCTAGATAGATTTGAAAATTCATTTCTTTATTTCAAACTTCAATGTACTGTATACGTTTTATTTTATTACGGTATATTTAAATCAGGATGTTCAACTAATACTCTATATTCCTTTTCAGCAATATTTTTCCTCAAGTACACTGGTTTCTTAAAGACCTATGTTTTTCTTTGGTACCAAAGAATACAGTTCATGTACTGACATTAATTTTATTTGGAACCACATAATCCAATAACAAGCTGGTTTCAGTGGCTTCCATTATTAACTTGTGGCCGAGTTTAATGATTAGGCTATTTGATTTGTCGCAAATGCTCGTGACTTTCACATTTGCAGCCAGATTATATTTTGGAATTTAGGATGTTTTCTCTGATACTGAAACTCCTGGCATATGTCCTAGGACACCATTTAAATTAATACACACAAAACTCCCTGTCATTTAGTATTAACTAAATATCCTGATTTAAACGAAACCTGATTTTCTTTTTCCCTTAGTCATGGTGGGTGGGGGATAATTTCTCATAGCTTTCCTCAGGACCCACACATGCGAGGCAGGCGACAGGAGCAAAATGACACCGCGGGTTGCCTTGGGCTCAGGCTAGCTCGGCTGAGTTAGGGTGGAGCGTGACTGTTTAATGAAAGATGTTGTTTTGGACAGTTTCGTGTAATTATCAGGTAACCTGCACACTGGACTATACATGAATGCATATGATTCACTGCACAAAACATCCACCACAGTGCCTCTTCCGTTCAGATCGGACAGCACTGTTCTGGAGAACACTGGTGTTGGGTCACGAGTCATGAGTCAAGCTACACGATGACTTACGTGTTTCTCGTGACAGTGGGCAGACAGCACGGCTGCCCGAAGGACCACTCACGTGACAGTCCCTCGTGTGGGGGGTGCAGTTTAGTCACAGCACGGGAAGGGCCCAAACCTGCAAACAGCACTTCGCCACACCGGATGGGCTTCCGCGGCCGCGTCCTCGGTCCCTGCATCAGCGGCCGTTCTTGGGGCAGCAGGAGATAGTTTTTAGCCTCATCCACCAGGTCTCTGCGGAGAAAGTTCTGCTTTATCTGAACGTCTCCATAACACTGTCAGTCACACCGGTGTGGTTCAGCAATGTGGGCGCTGGCGAAGGGGAGCAAGCACGAGTCAGACTGAACCACGAACACCGGCCCGTCTTAAAAGGGCCACAGTGTGACAGCAGGGATGCCAGTCACACTGGGGGTCAATGAAGCCCATCGTGGCTTCCTATCTTGCTGCAGACCTGGCCTAAAACCCGACATGCTTGGGGCCAGTAATAACTTGGGGGAAACTAAAAAACTACCACTCGGTGAGCAGCCTCCAGAGTTTTGCTTTCTCATTTATTTTATTAGATTCTGCAGGTTATAGATACATTTCTCATGTATTTTATTAGACTCTGACAAAGCAACATATCAGCCATGCACTTGATATTTGCTAGATTAAAGTAATAAAACTAGGCCAAAAACTGAACGCTAAAAAGAAACACTATACCACCATTTATTATTGATGTGCTATCTGGTGCTGTTGGAAAGGCCTACTCAACAGGTCCACTGGGGATGAAGAAAACTTCTTTCTGTCTATTGAGGTATTTCATGGGAAGGCCCTGGCAATCACACCTGATAAATGCAGTGCAAACTGCTTCTGCGCACACACAGCAGCCCTTCGCGTGGAGCGGCGCCCGGCCACTGCCCCCGTTACTCTGTTCTCTCTCAGCTCTAGAAGCGCTTCCCAAATCACACTACGTTTTCATTTTTGTAGTTATTTTATGTTACAAAGAGTAATTTTTTCCTGCTGGACCAGTCCCCAGGCATGACTCAATAATGCACTTCCAATATATGGCTTTGCTCGGCCCCTTCTGAGTTTACCTTCAGAACAAAAATAAACAACAAAAAACCAAAACAAAACAAAAGCCCCCAAGCTGATGACAAAGAGCTTTCTCTAGCTTCCCAGCCTTACAAACAAAGACTGTGACCTCCTGATGGCCGGCTGTAACTGCGTTGTCCAGGGTTCCTCGGAAGAGGACCACAGAGCTGGCGCTCAGCAAGCCGACCCAGCTTCACAGTGACGAGGACACTCAGAGGGCGTGTGGTAAGGAACTAGCTCACTAATCCCCTCGGAGCCTACCAAACAGGCACTGCCAGGTCCCAACTGTAAAGTCGAGAGAACTGCAGCAGGAAGAGGCTAAAGTAACCTGCCTGAGGTCACGCAGCCAATGAATGGTGAGTTCAGAGTATCAGGAAGGGGCTTCTTTAATCAACAAGTGGCTTCGTTAAGCACCTTGACTCCCTGCACCAGAATCAGTGCGATCTGATTTCTGTGCCGGGCAGGAGGCTCTGCAGCTCCTGTGGGTCTCCCCCTGGTTCGGGAAATGTCTGGGGCGGGTGGGGGGGGACTGCCACTGACCAGTTTCTTAGACTTCAAAGACAGGCGTCTAAAGGCCCCTCTGACATCTGTTGGACAGACTTCAGATTGCAGAAGAAATGCAGATGAACCGCGTGTCCCTCCCCTGTTCCTGGGCCCCTGGCTGGAGAACATGCTTGCTCAGTCACCAGGGCAGATCCAAAGGCCAGTCCGTGTGGCTCAAGGAGCTCCAAGTGCTGACTGCTCTTTCATCTTTCTATCTGGCCCACGCTAGGAAAAAATGCTTGAAAAAACCATGTGCTTTCAGACTTGAACCCACATCTTCAAAGTCTGTCAAGCTGGGGAAGGTGACTGATTAAATGTTACCGAGAGCACAGAACGTAGTGTGCACATGAGAGACAGCCCAGTCAAGCAGGTGCTTTGTTTGTTTGCTTTGTGCATGCAGTATCTGGTGTTCTTCCCATCAGTAAGCACTGTGACACTGGTGGGGATCCTCCCGCAGCCGCGTTAGGAGTGTGACAGACCTTTAACTTCGTCCGTAGTCTCCGCAAGCAAGGCCGGTCCTGTTCCCTACCGGGGCACGTGATGGGATGACGAAGTACCCCGGACACGCTTCTTGACAGAATCAATGGCATCATGTGATTTATCTCAAGAACAAGTATATCAGCAGAGAACTGCCTCTTCAAACTCACGCTTGCATTACAGTCTGAGAGACTACCTCTTTACGGCCACTCCTACCCAACAAGCACCACACCTAAAAACTAATGGGAGGGACACTGAAGTTCAGTCCTCTCTTCCAGCTCCCTTGACCCCAGCCCAGAAGAAAAGCCTGCTACACACGGGCCTGCTTTCAGCACTAGGAAACGCAACATTTAGGAAGCAATACAAACACGGAGATTAGGAGAAAACTGGGATGCTGGGCTGTCGACCTTCCCCTACCTGCATTCTTCGTCACTCTTGATGAGGGGGTCCGAGCCCACAGTGCCCACCAGGAACTTGGGACTGAGCAAAGGCAGGCGGACGTGCTGCAGCACCTGCGAGACAACAAACACGCCCTTAACCTCGAGTGCCCGTCTGCCAGGCGGTCAGAGAGCGCCTAACCCTGCTTCCTCGGCGTGTCTGCGGTTGCTTTGGGAGCTAACTGAACTAATCTATTAATTGATCTAACTTATCTATAATGAAGAGGGAGGGAAGGCATAAATACTAAAACTAGATTTAAATTTATTCTAACCACCAATTTGGTTAGAATGATCAGAAAACAACACACACTAACACCACTGCAGATGCTACTTGAAGCTTTCAGCAGTGTTCCAAGGGCTACGACACTAGCCTCCGTAACTGGACTCTAATTTCCCATCTAGAAGAAAAGCCCGTTAAATGGCTAAGGACTATAGTCCTAATAATCAGAACACCAAACGCTCCACTCTGTGACCACTTATGCCCCAAATCATCCCTTGGTTCTTCAAAGTGTCGCGGGGCCTCCAAGCCACAGGGAGGGGGAGCACGACAGTGGCCACCTTGCTTCCTGTCGTTCCTTTGGTCGCACCACTTGGGTGCTGACCCGTGTCACGCCCGGACCCAGAGCCGACGCAGAGCGGAGAGGAAGCAAGGGAGCAAAACGCCCAGGGCGCTGGGCACTCATCTCCTTGGCTGTCGGGACACAGCCGGTCTGTCCTGCAGTCTCACGTCCGGGACAGCAGCATCTGCTTTCCCCCTTTTTCCTGCAAGTCGAATACATATCATCTCGCCCAGTGTGCGCAGTTTGGGGGCGACGCGTCCCACGGCACCTGGGGCAGCTGGGGGCGTCTTTCCTGGATGCTGTACTTGACCCAGGCCATCACCGCGCTGAACACCTGCTCTTCGCTGCGGACGTTCAGCTCGTCGCTGGATATTATGTCGATGAGCTGATTGGCCGGGAGCAGCATGAACTCTTCGCTTTCCATCACCTGTTCAAAGGGAGGTAAGAAAAAATGAAAGACCTATGATCACTGTGATCACACTTAATTTATTGTCTCAACATTTCCCTTAAGGATTAGGAGGCAAAGCTCTATTCCACAATACAGCTGAAGTCCAAAATAGTACCAGAGGAGGAAAAAAGTTTAGAAAGAGAACAAAGGAGGGCAGAGCGATTTTTCAGACAAAGAAAGGATCACGTACGGACCACAGAGGTGGATGCACGTCCTTACACCTTTGTCAAGACACGCACAGTGCATGACACCCTGGGGACCCTGATGTCGATCACGGACTTCGGGTGGGGATGACGTGTCAGTGCAGGGTCACCCATCGTGACAAAGGCACCCCTCTGGCATGGGATGTCGGCGTGGGGAGGCCGTGTGTGTACGTATGGAGATGGGTGCAAAGGGACTCTACTTTCTGCTCAGTTTTGCTGTGAACCTAAAACTGCTTTAAAAAGTAGTGTTTATTTAAAAAGGAAATGAAGGAGCGCATAGAGGACACAAATTTAGGGCAAATAATAATCTGTGATTCAAGTAATATAAAACAAATGACACCCTTTCCCCCCTAAAATAAAGCATCAAAACAAAAGTTTATATTCAATGTTACTAAACTAACTATACCAAATTAGGACTCCAGGAATATGAAAGGCATATAAAAATTCGAGCGCAGCTTCCGGAGGGAGATTCACACTGCTAGGGCATTGTCTAGGGCAGAGACACAAGGGCCAGTTTGAAAAAAGAACAGGGGTGTCAGCAATTCTACAAGCAAGGATGAGTATAGTGAGGAGAGTCAGACCCAGGGAAACCTCCGAGGGCGAAAGCACTCTGACACTTACCTACATATCTATCTCACTGGTTCACGTATGTGTACACATAAAATATTCGTATGCTACAAACACACCAATAATTTATCTTTACCCAGGGCCAGGGAGCTGTCAGGATGGAGAGGAACTGACCAGGGTACCACCTTGTTGTACGTCAGCCACAGATCCCGAGAGCCCCCGCCGTGACTACGTGGTGCAGGGGGGCGGGGCGTGACGCGGGAGGGGCTGCTCTCCCGTGGTGTGTCTCTTCTGCAGAACGCCGCCCCGCGAGGGCTGCCGGTGCGCGCAGGAAGGGTGCGCGCAGGAAGGGTGCGGTGAAGAGCTCGAACTCCTAGCGTGTGGCCTCTGATGCAGGTGAGGTATTCTCTCGGGATGAGGTTATTTTCATGCTCATCAAAAAGTCAGAATATTTACCGGGATATGAGATAAGCCATAGCAATTTGAGTATTTGATTAAGAATGTTTTCCCAAGTACACAAGAAAAAAATGTACATCCCAAAATAAAACAGTTTAGGGCCATGAGGTCAGTTATAGTAGAAAAATACTAATGAACACTTTAATTTTTATGGCAAAAGGTTTCAAATCATCCGAGTGAGAAACCTTCCAGGCTTCAGGAAGTGAAACAGGTGACCTTTGACTGAGAGCGGAGTGGCTGGGCCGGGCGGCCGAGAAGCTAGAATTAGACTGCATTACTCTCTGCAGCGAGGCTGTCAGATACAGTGAATAAAAATATAGGACACAGTTATACTGAACATTATTTGTTGTTTATCTGAAATTTAAATTTAACCCGACACCCTGTATTTTATCAGCAACCCTATGTTGGGGGCGAGAAAGTCCAGAGCCAAATGTGGGGCCCACCTCCAAACTAAGGGTGTGGCCGTCACTGCGTGCAGAGTTTCAGCCACGCGGCATCCTACTTTCCTCTCCATTTCTTTTCGCTCTGGTTTCTTACTCAAGTGCAAGTAAGGTCGTGTGTATCTCCGGGGAGTGAGACTCTGTGGAGCCTCAACGTTCTTTGTGGACTTGGCAGAGCATCATTTCCCCCCCCGACTCGGTGATTACAAACCACATGCTAAGCCCAGTGACCGCCAAGTTTAAGTTCCTGAGCAAACCAGGCCAATGACAGGGGCACCACTTCCTGGGCCCGTCAGATGGCACGAGGACGTGAGAGTGTGTGTGAGAAAATATTCGTCTGGCACTGAGGACGAAAAAGTAAAGATACGTTTGATAAACAAAGCATGGCTAAAATGTCACTTCTCCTTTCCACAAACACGAAAAGATGTTAATGATCTACCATTCGAGCAAATCTGGCACTGGAGCCGACCCTTGAACCAGACGACCAGGTTGAGAAAATGATGACTTTAAGTATCTGCTTTCTCAAACAGGAGTTGACAGGAGGGCTGAATTTTAAGCCCCACACTACTGTGCTAATTCCTTTCACAGACAGAGGGTTATCTTGGTTCTATTTCTTCCTGAGTCAGTTTTTGTAAATGTATACATTTCCTTTCTTAAAATAATCCCCTCCTGTGCATTTCGTGGTCCCACACTCCGCGCTTTCCTGCTGTGTGTATCCCCAGTCCCTCTGCTGGCCGCTCCTCAGCCAGCCACCCCTCAACGCTGGAAAACCTCAGGGCTCTGCTCTTCTTTCTCCCCACTAGGGCATTTCATGGACATGGACTTTTTTACCTTGTTTATGGTGCTTTTCTTATTAAAAAGTTTAAAATTTTTATGCAAATTTATCAATCTTTTCTTTCATAGCTTCTGGATTCTATCCTGCCTAAAAAGGTTAAGCCATAGTTTAATTACAGTGACTTAATTACTATGTTGATGCCTCCTAATTTTAATCCCAGCCTAATCTCGTTTCTAAAATGTACAGACTCTAGTGGCCTGCTCAACACCTCACCAGTGTCTGGAACTGAACACATCCAAGTTGAACCCCGTGATGTCGCCGCCTCCAACGGCTCCCCTCCCGCTCATCTGCAGCACGAATTCCCAGAAACGGGACTGCTGAGTCGACTGTGTGCGGGAAGTGTGTCGCTCTGACAGGTGCTGCCAAACGTCCTTCCAAGGGGGCTGTGTCACCTTACACTCCCTCCAGCAATGTAGCTGTCTTCTCCATGGGCTTGTCAACAAGGTGTGCTATCAACCTTCTGGATGTTTACAATCCGATAGACACAAAATAGTACTCTGTGGAGTCTTACTCCATGTTTCCGTTAACATGAGCAAGCCTGAGAGATCTGCATCTGTTTCAGGGAATCTGAACTTCTTGTTTGCTGCTCATTCTGCTGGCCGAGGTTACTGACCAACGGCAGCCCATAGGGTATTAAGGGATCATTGCCTGTAATATAAATCGTAAACATTTTGCCCCAGTGTGTCTTTGATTTATTATTGTTTTGTTTTTGCCATGCAGAAAATTTTTTAGACAGTCAAAGCCATCACTATGTTCTTCCACACCTTCAGGGTTAGTCCATTAGGCCTTCTTTGCTTCAAGACTAGAAAGGAATTACTCCGTGTCGTTGGACATTTTCATGGTTTCATTCTGTATTTTTAAGTCTTTGCTCCACTGGAGGTTATCCCGGAACAGACGGGTAACGCTGAAGTGTAAAAGGGACCATGTCTTTTCTTTGCTCAAAACACTTTAATGGTTAAGTTTCAAATTCCTAACATGGTCTGTTAACTCCGGTGCGGCCTGGCTCTGTTCCTTCTGTGAAATCATTACGTGACTCCCTCCCTTCCACTGAGTCTCACTGGGTTTGTTCCTGGTCCTCAAACAAGTCCTGCTTCTTCTTGTCTCAGAATTCTGCACGAGCTGCTCAAGAACCAAAGTTAAACCTCTGGGATGCACTGCGGGGTCGCCCGGGGCCACGTCTCTGGAGTGCCTGTGTCTGCACTGACCGATCTGTGCAGCGGTGTGGTCAGCGGCTGTCTTCGCCGCCGGACTACGAGCGTCACGAAAACAGACACTGCAGGGGTCTTGCTCCCTACTGTAGCAGCCTCTGTTCCCGAGCAAGTGGCTAAAACACAGTAGCTTTACAAATATTTATTAAATGAACGAATGAATGCAAACCAACAGGTTTAATGTAAACTTCTTTTCATAATATCTAATTTCATTTTCTCTGATTAGTCACCAAATAACATCTGACCCATAATTTATTCTGTGGAATAATCTCTGTAATTGGGGGGACATGCTTCATGTCAATTACTAGTGCCAGCTATCCCACCAGACACACGTCCCCCTTGTCAATTAACAAACTGTACTTGGGCTTACAAATTAGCCTTTTGTGAATATGAGTAGGGGCAGCCAACCCCTGAACTTGAACTTCTACTGATAAGCACAAAATTGGCCTCTAAAATAAATACCAGGCTTGTAATTTATAACACCCTTTTCCTTTAACACCGTGAGTCGGAGCGGGCAGCAAGAGCCGACCGGGCGCGTGCCTGCGTCGTCAGAGTGAGCCCGCAGTGCTGCTCTGGCAAGCCCACTCGGGACGCCTTCCCGCCGCACCGCACAACTCACCTCTTGGAAGTTGTGCTGAGTGAACTTGTCTGCTATCCGCAGCAACTCACGGCAGGAGTGTGTGTCAGCAAAGGCCCGAATACCGAGGCAGTTAGAAGGGTCCAGCTGTCTCTTCAGGAACTCGCAGCAGGCTTCCTGGATCTCCGCCAGCTGCAGGAGGCACGCCGCCGGGAGAAGGGTCTGAACGTTGCCCTCCTCCACGGTGACCTGGGAGGTGTATGCGAAGTCGATCAGCAGCTCCATGGCCCTCTCGTCTATGTCTCGGATCACGACCTCCGTCTGCCGGCTCTCCGCCAGCTCCCCCGTGAACATGGCCCGGAAGTAGGGGCTGCAGGCTGACAGAATGACCCGGTGGGCGTATATCTTCTTGGCGCCCACCACTAGCACCACGTCGCACAGCTCCCGGTGCTTCCTCAGGAGGTTAATCACTTCCAGGGTTTGTCGAGGGTGCTTGTCTGAGACATAGGGCATGCGGGCAGGCTGGGGCACCCCTTCTGGCAGTTTGTTGGGGTCTCCAAGGGTGCAGCGGCTTGTCACATCCATTCCAGTCTCTCCTGGTCGAATGCTGGTGCACCTGCAGGGAGGGCCAGGGAGAGGGAGGAGAAGGCGGTAGTTTTATTAGAAGATCACTCCTGCATGAAGGTGTTCGGAAGTCAGGAGCCAGGGAAACCTGCAGGTAACTGACAGACTAACCCCAAAGAGCTCCCTTTCTAAGAATTCTTGAACTCGCAAACTTCCCGAAAGTCCCCTGAGGAATGGAGAGTATCAGCCTCAAATCAGCGCACTGTCACAGTGCACTCCCTGAAGATGAAGGGCAGTTCTTTCCCGGCTCGGCAGCAGTCGGACTAGACGAGGCCCTGTCTTTCACAACTGCCCACACCATGGTAATAAAAACCTATGAAACACATTTCTAAATTATGATCTGTGGACTTTGATTCCTTAATCTGGTTTGGCCAAGATCTTGATATTTGTCATTTTCCTAAAACACATAAATGTTTACTTCTTATCATGGGGTGATATTTCAAACTGCTGTGAAGGTCAGCACAAAATTTAGAAAATATAGCTCACGTTGCGGGAAAAGACCAGCAGGAAAACAGACCACGTCCAAAAATTAACTTTATATTTACATAGTACTAAATTTCGTTTATCCTAAGACGCCTAGTTTTCACAGTTTATACAGCCAGTTGCAATGGTTCTAAACAAGTAAAAAACAAAAGGAATCACAAGCAGAGGGCACAAGAAGCAGTAGTGTGTCACTGGGATGCTACAGATAACTGCTTGGGGCCAGGCGTACTCCAGTGGACTCTAGTTTGTGAATGAGAGGAGAGCCTGGCACAGACCTCTGTGATTCTGAACAGTCCCGAGGTACCAATTACATGGGTAGTGTGTGCTATGTTGCCAGCTAGTAAGAAAAGCTTTGCATACCTTTAATATAGTATTCCCAATTCTAAAAAGTGGTGGGAATCAACTGTGTGTCTTACAAGTGAGGATACACAGTAAATAATCGTGCATTTGCATTGCAAAGGTATGAACTTGAAAACCAAGAACATGGTCCTTCCTTTCTCCAATAGCAACCCGTTTTTCCAAAGTACTTGTAAGTTCAAGTTCAATCTTTCTGTGCTTGGCCTCAGCCCAGAGGTGGCTGTGTGTTCTAGAGTGCAAACTGTTCGTAATTCCTGGCGTCTGGAGGAAACAGCACTGTGTACACTTGACAAGTGAAAGACTGGAACGTGGAGCTGAACAGGTAAGGGATAATTTTTGCCACCCCCACACAAGTACAATCAAGAAGGCTCTAACCACTGTGCTCACTGGTGCCCTGTGTTTAGTGGACACTGAAAGAATAAACCACATGGTTAACAGCAGTACCATCAAGCTTTAAACAAACCTACCACTAAAGACCAATTCAAAATCCTTATTATAATATCAACGTGTATGTAGAGGTTAAAGCATGTCTGTCTCGACCTTAATTATGTACACAAAGATGGTACTGTTGAAATCAGATGTAAGCAGTTTTTTATTTCACCTAAGTACAATATGGAAGCTAATTTCTATATACTTGCTTCTTTTAAAAGTATACCATAGTATACCCCCCCCAAAAGTACTGTTATTATTGTATTAGTATAGGTTCTGACTTGAGGTAATGGGTAATTGCTACATCCTTATAAACGGTGTGGCTACCAAACCTGGAAGGAATTCCCTTGGATGTGGCCATTCTCTGGAGTTCCGTCCTCTCCGCTCTCTACAGGCACGGTCGGCGCAGCTCCTTTAACCTCGACTTCCCGTCACCCGTATGCGAAGGGCGCAAGGACTCCTATCTCCAGTTTGGGAAACTTCTGAATCCACATCCATAGGACTGCCCCACCATCACTCAAACTCAGTGTACCTCTCTCTGTCTCTCTCTCAAGATTGCATTTGTTTTTTGAGAAAGGGGAAGGGAGGGAGAAAAGAGAGGGTGAGAAACGTCACGTGGCTGTGGGCCACGCCAGCAGGGGCTCGGACACACTGGAACTGACCCCTTGGTTGTCTTCCTTCCTCCGTGTGCGGCCCCCCTCCAGTCTTCCCCGGATCAGTGAAAGGCAGCTTTCTTCCTCCAGTTGCTCAGGCTAGAAATGTCGGAGCCCTTCCTTCCCTTCCACCCCTCGACCCAGCCCATCGGCAGCTCCCATCATTCTACCTCCAAGTAATACCTAGAATCCAAGTATTTTCCTGCATTTCTACTAGACCCACCCTCATTCCGGGTCTCCTTATCTTTTAAAATATTACAGTAACCTCGTAAGTTGTCATCCTCCTTCCACACTTGCCAATTTATACTCTCTTCTCCAAACCTTCACTTAGACCTTTTCTTACAAAAGGCCCGGTGAGGCCCCTGGATGATAAAGACCATCAGAAGTGTTTGGTTCGCAGTGTTTCCAGGTTTGCTTTGTTCTGAAGTGGAAACAGACTCTGAACGTCAGTGGGAGGACCTGGACCTCCCGGGTTCACCAGTCGCCACCAGGGCCCTATGTGAAGCCTCGCCACACACGGAGCCGCCTGAAGATCTGTGAGTATTTGGTCTCTAACCTCTCTTCCGGAGGCGGCAGGGCTGTGACAGAGACCTGGACTGTTCGGTACAAAAACAGTAATTTCAAAGGGAGGAAGTTTTAGGGGGAGAAAGGGAGAATTATTATAAGGGAAAGGGAAGGGAGGCTTTAAGACAGTGGCACGTTGTGATCCAGGAGAACAGGGCAGGTGAGAAAACTTTACGGCCCCTCCCTTACCCCCAGACTCTCAGTAAAAACCTGGGGTATTCGTGGCAGCCGTGTGCGTGGAGGTGAAGGGCAGTGAGTGTGGAGCACTTCTCGAAAGAGCCTTGGCTGTGAGGAGAGACAGGCAGTGCTACGTCCCCTTGAAGAGGTAAAGACTCAAAAATAACTACATACTGAGGGAGAAGTTTAAAACTCTAAGAGGGAATTAAAAAATGAAGAAAAAAGAAAAAAAAAAGAACAGAAAAAATGTAACCGGAAAGAGAGAGTGGAAATGATGGTGTGAGGTCCTGGAAGAGGGGGGCAGCAGACCAAAACCGGGGGCTGCATCTCAGACTGCGAGGTCGGAGGAAGGGCCTGGGAGGGGTGCAGGCAGTTTCGAGCCGAGTGGGCCCTATTTTATTTTTTTCCTGCGGCGTTGGGAGTTGGAGTGGCAGGTCACTCGCTGCCAGTGAGCAGAGTGGAAACAGGACCATGAGGAGGGGATAAGGGTGGGAAGCAGCTGCTGTGGGGGGTACGTACGCACTGACTGAGACTCAGAAATACTGTTGGGTAACACTGCTGGCCCCAGAGACATCAAAGGCTTACTATAACAGCACCAATTCCCTGTGGCCGGTTTTATCCAGCGGTGACCGACAGCCCCGATCGAGAGCATGAATGTCCGCACTGGCCTCCAGCTGGGAACGGCGGGACAGAAGCGGGAGTTGTGCGACGGCGAGAACGTGGGTGAGGTGATCGCGGAAGTGAACTCTGAAAACAGAAGGGGCGGCAGCACGCTGATTTTGACAAAGAACAGACGCAGTGAGCATTCAAGAGATTATGGTCAGAAAACAACTTATTCGGACTTATGATTTCAGAGAGTTCAACTGAGAAAAAGTAGAAATGAACGGCTGGAAGTGGGTGGAGGTGAAAGTGACAGGAATTTAAGAGGCCAAGGAAACGCAGGCAAGGTAAGGATGGGTCATTCCCGTGGGTGCTGGTGTCTCCTAAAATGATCGTCAGCAGAAGAATCAAATCACGTGCAGACAAGAAGCATAAACCAAAGAGCAAATCCAATAAATATTTTTCATGTTTACCAAAGGAATATTACAACTTTGGTACCTCCCTAAGTAACTGCCCCAAATGTGTGAGTCAACTTCAAATTTCAGAGCTACCACGTCACACAGTCCTCAGACCCTGTGCTCCCGAAGTGATATTCCTCAGTGAAGAAAGTCATTTTCTGTAAGTGGCGATGATCATTTGAAATCAAGCACAATGAAAAGTTTAGAAAACACAGTCCCTGCTTCTAAAGCACTTATAACCAATTTTACTTCTCAGTCCAAAGACCTGCAGAATCTTTCCTTTCCTTAGCTCAGAATTGTTTCCTGTTTAAATGAACATCACTCCTTTCATACTTCAAAAATTTCGTTTCAATATGGAAATTAACAGCTTGTTCTTAGAACAAAGTTTCAGCTGATCTGATCCTCGTTTAGAGTCCCAGACACACTTGAACAGAGCTGGCAGTTTGAGTATAGAAATCCTCAGAACAAGTAACATCTCTGTTACTGTAAGGGCCAGTTCTGCTTATGAGAAGGGGGTCCACTAGACACAACCTCCCATCCCTCACTCCACGCCACAAAGACCGGCCATTAACTCTTAATCTGGAAACAGGACACGTATTCTTCAGCCTCAAGACATCTTACCACTGCTCCTGGGACAAAACGAGGGTCAGCGCTGGGTGCCTCGGCCCTGCGCTCGTGGCACGATGCAGGAGGAGGGAAAAAGGCCTCGCAAGCCAGCTGCTCTCCCTGCACATCAGGAAAGCAGAAGCCTTCCTCGGAGAGCCCTCAGCAACTTCCCCGACATCTTGTAAAGGGGGCCCCGAAACAGGGATTTGTAATGGGGTCCAGAACCCAGGGTGTCCAAGAAATATTAGAAAAAGATATACATATAGGATGTCCTCACCCCACAAGTCTGAGCTGGGGGATGGGACGCACGGAGCAGGGCCATTAAGAGTTGTTTTAAATAGCAACAGTTTTTGCAGATAACCTCTAGAATGGTAGTTTCACATATCTACAACCTTTAACTGATTTCATAGATACATTAAACAGCTGTGGCCATGCTTCAACCCCTGATGTAACTGGGAGGCAGCTCCCCCTGCTTACAGAGCCTACGTAAGAATTTGGAGATGACTGGCTCCACACCACAGAGCCATGCCTGCCCAGACCTACTATGGCAGCCCAGTAAAGCTGGGAAAATACGGGAATGCTGGCAGCTGTGGCCAATTGTGGGAGGAGTCAGAAATGGTGCGGCAGAGGAAGATCGGTGCTGGGATTTAAACCCAGGCATGGCGGCCATGCGGTGTCTTTTTGGGACCATGCAGCTTGGGCAGAGAAGAACCACGGACTTCTATTTCTTTTTCTGAGACACGGTACCCTGGACTGGGCAGAGGGGGAAGGAAGGACCGCGCCTTTGTGGGTATTCTAAAGGAATTTGAAATCTCAATGAAGACATTAAGTCATTAATCTTAAATTTGTATAACTCTTTACATAAATAACCCCTTTCTTTTTCGCCAATATCTGGCATTGAGAGACATCTTTCCTTGGCGGCAAGCAAGGCGAACCTAGTACGGGGTGGGGGACCCCTGGAGCACAAGGGTGGGTCCATTTGGTAATAGGGTATCATTCGCACCCCCACCCCGGCCTGTTCTGTAACAATCTCACTGGCAGCTGTGTCACACGGCCATCCCAAAAGGCAAAGATAAAGTTATCCAGCATAATATTTAACTTCCTTGTGACTGTAGTGGAGGGAGGGAGGGGAGGAGGAGGGGTGCTGAGCAAGGAACAGCCTGACCAAGCAGCGTATCTTACTCCACTATTTTTTTTTTTAAGATTTTATTTATTTATTCTTAGAGAGGGAAGGGAGAGAAAGAGAGTGAGAGAGAAACATCAATGTGCGGTTGCTGGGGGACATGGCCTGCAACCTAGACATGTGCCCTGACTGGGAATCGAACCTGCGATGCCTGGTTTGCAGCCCGTGCTCAATCCACTGAGCTACGCCAGCCAGGGCTCTCCACTACTTTTAAGTATACATTTAGACTGACTAGAATAAATAGGAAATTTTAACAATATGAAATCTGAATGAAAAAAATTTTTTTTTGTCTTTTGAAGTTGCACTCAAGGAGAAAAGCTCATCTGATCTTCACCACGAGTGAAAACTACGGATAAAACTCTAGATACAAAAAAAAGGACCTAAAGCTTCTTATTCATCTGGAATCTTTATAGGATTTCATCTCAGGCTGCGCCGTTAGGTACCCTGGTGCCCCCTAGAGTTGTCTTCGGCATCCTCCTTTTCTGTTCTACCCTCATTCACACCCACAACTTCTAGAACCTTCTGTGCACTGATGCCCCACGATTTCTAAAAAATCTCCAACCCAAACTGCTTTTCTTCCCGGGCCCCATACTCCAGCCACGTGCTGGCTGTCTCACCTGGCTGTTTCCAAGGCATAATAAGCTGGAAGTGTGTGAAGAGAATCTGGTTTTGGCTTACTGAAACCTGTTCCTCTTCCCACCTTTTTTATCTCGTCAAGGCAGTGCCTATCTCCCTAGCTGGAACGCTGTTCACCAAGCCCTCCTGATTTCACTGTTAAACTCCCAACTCCATCCTCTTCTCTCAGTGCCCACTGCCAGGGACCTGTTTCAGGTCCTCGGCGTTCATCTAAGCTACTACAACTCCTTTAAATTAGTTTCTTTGCCATCATTTCTTCCCTCTTTCTAGCCCCTGCCCTTGCTTCCTAAATGTCAGCCCAAAGAATGAATCTGATCTGTGTAACAATGTCCAATGGCCCTCAAATGCCTGAAGGGTAAAGCCACACTCTTCCCATGTTTGCAGCCTCACTTTCCACGACTATTCCCTCCTGTTTCCCCTTCGGCTCCCCCAGGTACTCTGCATTCCAGGTATTCTTACCATTCCCCACATGCCACACAAGTTCAGGTCTTGCTGTTTGTTTTTTTGGCACAGCTGTTCCTTCTTTTTATGGTGTCTTTTATTATTGCTTTTCTTTAAATTCTTACTTTTTAAAGTACATTTTACTTTAAGGCAAACTCCTATCCTTTCTAGAAGATCCAGCTCAAATATTACCATCTTGGAGAAGCTCCCCTCTTCGCCCAGAGCAGAGATCCCTTCCTCTGCATTTACCTCTCTACTGGAATCCCGTCCGTGCTGCCGTGGCGTCCCTTACATGTCTTCCCATCACTCCACCTGCACGCATGCAGCACACAGGCACAGACCAGGCACCATGCACATGTTTGGTGAGAGAATGAACTGACTCCTAATAAAGGCAGGCTCTAAACGGCAATGTCTGTGAAAGAACGCACACGAACTGTTTCCAGGGGTTGCCTCTGGGGAGAAGAACTGAGAGCTGGGGTCAGCACTGGGAGACTGACTTTTCACTGAATACCCTATTCTGTTTTTAAAGTCACACACCGTGTACACACAGCAGCTGGTTAGAGAAACGAACGCAGCTGAGCTTTACTGATAAAGTGTCCATTAGCTTCACAAAACTTTACTCATTAGAATACCCTTAACAGTATTTTTTAATCTTTTCTTGTTCACAGCCCCTGCACCCAGGGGAAATATCTGCAGATTCCATTCAGTCATTCAAACAACTATTCAGTGATTATTAGGTTCCAGAGGTACAAGGCTAGAGCAGACATTTGAGACTCAATGAGTTCACACGCAAGTGGCGAGAATGAGTATGTATCCACATAAAAGCTTCTCTAATAGCAACTAAGTATAAACTCAACTTCTCTTTCCAGAGACTGCCTTTTGGGTTGCAGCAGCAAGAATGGCAGCCCAAGAAGGAAGTACCCTTTGGCAGTGTGACCATGACGTAATGCAGGCATCAGATAAAAGTAAAACCAGACAGCAAAGTGCAGGCCAGGCTTTGGGTGACAGTAATGAAGGAAGAGCTGTAACTTAATGGTGCTAGAATTCTCCAAAATGATTTTGAATAAGTGGCAGTATTATGTAATAAAGCAGAAAAAATGGGTGTGAGTAATTGAATGAATATTTTATATAGAAATTACTGATAAAAACATTCCCACGCTGTGATTTCTCTTTCTAAAGAGTAATAAGCTCTTATTTTAGCAATTACATAAGATATAACATTTATGGCAGCTGAGGATGAAAAGCATTTTAACCTGTTAAAAGCTGAAGTGACAAGTATTAATATGTGTTGCTAATTTCATGTACTTTCAGTCAAATATTGCTATCATAGGATAAGACATAAATAAGGTGATGGCATTTGTTACATCCACAACATCTTTTCACCTGCAGATCTCAAAGCATGTGCAAGCATTCATTAATTCCCAATATCCTGGTCAGATACCTTGGAGAAGAAAACCAGGGCACAGAGACGCGAACGGCTCAAAGTGAATAAAAGATCAGTGACAGATTTGGGAAAAGATCAATCGTTCTGGTTCTAGCTACTGATTTTAAGTTATCGGTCATACCCCCATCATGGAATGTGTCTTTTCTTAAAAGGGTCTGCCACAGTTGTTTATCTTTGATGTTAAGTAACAAATGATTAAATACAGTTCAATTGATGTAAAATGACTGAACTGGGCTGCTTTTGTTTCAAGAAGGACTGATGTCCTATTTGTTAGAACAGATTGAGAAAAAAACCATTATTACATTTTAGTGTTGGAAGGGCCTATAATTGTATTTTCCCACACACTGTTCTACTTTTCTATGGACTAAGTTATGTCCAATACTTTTTTTTACTTCTCAATCTCCCCCGCAACGCAGCTATTTTAATTAACAGAACAAATGTATTACTGAACATCAATGAAATAACTAAAACCATAATTAGACACTCAGTACAGGGTATTACAAGTAATCATTATGTTGAATAGTTATATAGCAACAGAACCCTCTACATTCTACAGGGAATTGAAGACTATAATAAACTCATATGTCATAGCACACTTAATGATTATCATAGAAAATTACCACACAAAAAGGAAAATTTAAATGTTAACAACAACACGAAATTCATAGCACTCTTTAGATATTTAAGCTCTCTATATTACCTTATTTAAAAAGCCACTAATTCCTGATATTACTTTTGATTTATTTTAGAATAAGAATCATTAGCTCCAAGCAGACTTTGGTAAGATTTGTAAACCTTTTTTTTTTTTTTTTTAATTCAACGGAGCCCTGAATTATTACATGCTGGATTTCGATCCGCAAGACAAAAGGCTTTTCCCCCTAAACGCCTACCTGCGCATTGGCTCGCCTTCCATGCACCGTGAAGAGTCCCCTGGACCACACTCCGAGGCCGAACCTAGAGCAACAGAAAAGCAGTAACTTAATAAAAACTACTCTGATCTTTCGGTAACAATCTCTATACAATCATTTCGTTCCGTGACAACATCGTGTCCTCCACTTCCACAGGCCTTTGGCAGACGCACGACCGTGCCCTTAACCTGTTACCTTCAGGGTGACTATCCTCGCTCTGGAAGCTAAACCGGTCCTAGGTGAAGGTGAGGGGAAGCGCGCTGCACAGTCCCGATTGCTAGGGTAGTGCTGTCTCTCTTCGAAAAGTGCTTGGAGACATTCAACTCTGACCTCGCCCTCAAGCGGACCCACAGAGCACTCACCAGATACCCGCAGCAGCACTAACAGGACAAGCAAGAACAGGGGATGGGCTGGTTTAAAACAGATCTGAAAGCAATGAACTTGTCCAGAAGTGACAGAGGCGTGGCGGGCATTTTGCCCTTAAAAACAAACAACTCCGCTTCCGACTGCCCTGCCGGGGCAGCTTGGCTCTTTACCAGCACTTGCCTGTCCCCGAAACAATGTCCACCGCCCACTAGGCAAGCGCTCGCTAGGGTTAAATGGGACGCGTCTCCCGAATTCCAGCCCCTGGCCGGAGAAGCTGTCCAGAGAAGCCCAAAGCCCCCAGGCAGGACCGCCCAGCGCTTCCCCAGGCTGTCAACCAACCGCAGCGCAGTCTGGTGCCCCGCGAGGCCCGGCTGCAGCCCCGGGCCCAGAGCCCCAACCCCAGCCCCAGCCCCGAGCCCCAACAGTCCCTCCTCTGCGCCCCTAACAGGCGGCCGGCGAAGCTCGGCCCTTGCTCCACCCGGCGACTTGGCAAGTTCGGACCACAGATTCGCCAGGCGAGCCGGAACGCTCTCCACCGTCTCTCCTCTAAGGCGCCTAACTCACCGGCTCTGGCACTTTTCCTTTACCGCAGCCTCCCTGGCCTCCTCCGCCCGCCGCCTCGTCTCCGCTCCCCCACTGCTGCCGCTAGTGCCAGTCCTGCTGCCGATCCTCGAGCTATTTCCTCTGGGTCCCTCGCCCAATGTTCAGCAGCCGGAAGTGGTCCTGATCTTAAAACATTCCTCCTGGAATGCACTTATTCCGCTAAGAGGTTCCGGTGCGGCTCAGGAAGTAGCCGTTCTGGTTGCTGGAGATTTGCATGACCTCGAGCACTGCCGGAGTTCGCGTCTAGTTCTTTTTATCCCGAGAGTCACCTCTTTGCGGCTTCGCCACTGAACTAGCAGTATTTGAATACTGTAGCCTTCTAATTTCTTCCTTGTTGTCCCCAGTAGACGGCAATAGAAAAATGGGAATAGTCACGGAAAGCTAGGAATTTTGATATATTTGGAGCAGGTCTTTCTCCTGTTGGCACAGTCTCGTTCCTAAATGTGGATTGAATGATTGACGGGCGCGTGCATACATGGGGTCAACATATACTTATTGTGCAAACTGCTGAGGATACATAACCAAATCAGAAACGTACCCAACCATCCTGATTTCCCGCACTTTACCTTTCAAGACCCCAGAGTTTCATTCAGGGTTCTAAGGCTATGTCAGCTTGCCCTTCCACTTAATATCGACCGCCAGACACTTAACAGAACACTTCCGTGAGCTTACTTTAGTACTGGGGTGGGGTAGGGGAGCACCTTTCAACTTGTCCTTTGCCCGATTTCCCCACAGCGCATAGCCCGCTGATTTTTAATATATATTTAAAAACATGCACGTGATAGGTTAGGGGATACATTTTCAGTAGTATCAGTGAAAGACTTCTGCTGGTTTCCTAATAACTATCCTAGGCTAAGACTGAACTAAACCAGATTTACTTTAGCTGTTCTACACGTGGGATCTACAAAGGTTTGTCCACTTGGTTTTGAAAGGGGAAGACTACCCTTTGATAATTAGCTCGTAGTGGGGAGTGCATGGCCTTCAGGTCCAGACACCCATAGTTTCAAACCCTAGTCCTGTGACTGACTAGCTTTGTGTTCTTGGTCAGATTTCGTAATCTCTTCAGCATTACATAAGAGGGAAATAATACCTTTTCTATGAAATTGTTTTGAGAAGTAAATTATAATGAGGGTCAGGGTAGGAAATCCAGAAAAAGACCTAGGAACATGGAAATTTAGTATGTGATAAACGTGATATCTCAAATCTGGGGAATATCTGGGCTGTTGCATAAATGGTGCTGATATAAATGTGGAAAAAGATAAAGTTGGATCCATTCCATATAAGAAGGTGGACTCCTTTGCAGTCTCAACGAAGGCCTCTGAAGACTAATGGAAGCTTTGAAGCTTGCCGGCCCTTCAGAGTTGACCTTGTTGGGGTGAAGGAGTGGGATCTTTATACTCCACGATAACTAAACCTATCAGAAGTCTAAATGCAAATAGCGAAAACATAAAAATAGAACAAGATGGATGGGAGACATAAATGAATTTATTTATTAAGAGTCAACTTCCCTGATGATGACTCAAAAAGAAGTTGAACTAAAGTCAGGCTATCTGCTGGCCAGTTTCCACCTCCCCCACCCTGGTTATACGTCACAACTTGGTTTTTCACCAGATAACATCATCCACAGAAAGTATTTACAGGGTGATGAGCAGAAGGCTTTAGAAAATTCTATCTCTGATTCATACAGCCTGTAAGTGAATAAGGGGAGGGTCAGTCATCTCATTTGGAAAATCACTAAGGATGAAAAGGAGAAAAAAGGAAGGTAAGATGCAATATACTAGGGAGATCAACAGGGATTTTTAGGAACATAGCACTGACTCAAAGAAGGTTAGCATGCCCACAGCTCCTTGATATTCACATCTCCCTGTCAATAACATCAGAAAGAATCAGAGACAGCCAGTGGCTGGCAGGGCCCCTCCCCACAAGTCCTCCAAGCAGGACTGAGGTGCTCTGCCCTCAGTGAACTATATTCTGATGGGAGGGAACACCCTTGTGGATACAACGTATCAGGTTTAGAGAAATATAGAAGAAACATGGGTGGGCTGTTGCTAAGCTTATTTGGTGCTATTTAATGAAACAGATTGATAAAATGGCTATTTAACACTAAGCAGGAAAAGCAAAGGATTTCCTAGGGAACAAATACAAAGGCTCTCCTCTTCTGCAACCGGAGGAGGGCAGGAAAAGCTGAGGACCAGGTCCAGGACTTAATCATAGAGCAGCAGAGCCTCAGAGAACATTAAGCTCTCATCACCGGCAGGTCTGCTATGCCAAGGTCAGGGTGCTAGTTGGGAAAGAGTGAACCTTTACATATGGATGGAAATGTCGGCTGAGTACACACAGGGCATTCAGAATACAAGGTTGAATAAGGGAGGCTTAATCTGGAAGCACTCTCCTGGAATACAAGATTTAACCACCTGACAAGGATCTCAGGGGATGGTTCAATGGCTTCATAAGCGTGAAGAGTGACAGCCCATGTGAAATGAAGTAAAGATGCCAGGATTGCCACAGAAGGCAGTGGAACAAGAGACTAAAGAATTAAAAAAAGTGAGCAAGCTAGAGTTATACAAGGCAATCCTGGAAAATTCGCAAGATGGTTATATTCCATGGGAGGGACCAGAGGATACATTAAAGTAATTAAGAAGATGTTAGTGGAAGGAATACTCAGAATTACTGATGCGTTCAGGAGTGGCTGCCCTCTGCAGAGCATGTTGATGGTAGGAGACACCGAGAGAACTGGGCTCACTGATTGCAATGGGATATTAAGTATGCAGATAGCTTCCTTATTTCCTTCTAATATTTTAAGAGAACATTGATGTGGACTCTGTTGTATTCAGAGAGCGAGACACCAAATGCTGGAGACTTTCTGGGTTCCAAAGATGTTATATATTGGCCATGGTTTTACCTGACAGGGGCGAACTCTCAGAGTGTCCTAGGACACTACACCCGTCAGGGCTTCCTAGTGAGAGCCGCACCTAATGCTTACAGCCTAGCCCTTTTATTTGCAAGCAGCAAGCAAACTTACAGAAGCAGAAGTTGCAGTTATCTTGCAGAGCACAAGGGATAATTGCTGGGTACCTAAATTTTCTTGTGAAAACTCCCTAGTTCCTAATCAGCAGGCTCCAGGTGGCTAGCTACCTTTCACTCTACTTTCATAAATCACTGTGGCTCCATCTTGGGGAGGGGGTCTGTCCGGCTCCAGCTGGCTAGCTATATCTCTTACTCCCCTTAGCCCTTTGATCTTCAAAATGCTTTTTGCTCTCAACATTAGTCTCTGCCCTGGTGCACTGAGTTTTCTTTGTTCATTGTTCCTTAAAAACGCATCCTGTTTCTGGCTCCAACAGACTCCAGCCCGCAGGGTCCATGCGTTGTGGCTGCAACAAACAAATACACATGGACAACAGAAGTCCTGCGGAGAAAAGGGGACAGCATGGCCACTCTCTGAGTGAGAGAGAGGGCCCAGACCCCTGTCTGGACAGGCTTTTACTGCTTTTCTGGGTACATCACATCGAGGATGGTCCTCATTTACTATGCACAGGTTCTCTGTAGGTGATTACCTTTTACAGATAACAAAGGAAAGAATGTTGCTAATTACTTCAAAGGGAAAAATGTTGCAGATCAATGGGAAAAGTGATTGAATTGGTTATACTCCATACTTGGGAGGTTTAGCACAGACTTTAGGGAGCTATTTTAAAGATATGCAGTAAATATTTGCTGCCTCAATCCAGGGTGAGGGAGTTTTAGCAAAAGTAAGTCTCACAGCAGCCTAGGTACAATGCAGGCCTGATTCCCCACGGGAGAACCAATCTGTGGCATGGGTCCTGTGTGCCTACTCACTCCCCAGTGGATTTTCCAAGTAGGGGCTGAGCTACATTTCCCATGCCACATGGAACAGTTCCCTATAGAACATATTGAAGGTGAAGTAGCTAAAATGTCTTCCCCTTCACCAGCTTCAGTAGGAAATGTGTGGTTAGCAAAGCAAATGAGTTTTATGGTGACTGCAGGACCAACCTAGGAGATGACAAAGCTTCTAGACTACAATTCTTGTCTGTCATGGACCTGGAGAAGGAATTTCTTGCATATCTGCTAAGAAGGACTCCTTGTTTTAGATGCATAACTGGAGTCTAGCAGCAGTAGTTTACAGAGGCCTCTTACGCATGCTGCATTTCAGAGAAAGGTTATAGACTCAGGTGCCATGTCTGCACTGTGCTCCCACCACCTGACTCAACCATTGTAAAGGAGTTCCTGATATATTTCCACGTATGGATGAGATTTGCTCCATCCAATCAGAACTGTGCAGCTATATCCTCATTTGCATTTATACTGACCAGTCAGAGTAGCCCCATAGTGGCCAATCGAGATGCATGACGCTGACCAATCAGGATAGTGCTATTTGGGCCAATCAGATTGTGCAGTTTTGATTCTGTATTTGCATAAAGATAGATCAATCAGGAAACTGGGTTGGAACTTTATATAAAGTGGACTGACCTTTTGGTTTGTGCAGGAAGCTATGTCTCCCTGACAAGGGGTCAGGTTTCCCAGGTCTGTAAACTGTTTACCTGAATGAAGTTTCTTCTTTTAACCACAGCCCAGATTGGGAACTCCTGTTGGCATTTGATTGTGGCAGCACCCTTTGTAGACACTGTAATGTCAAACTCTAAAATTTTTACTACCAAAACTTACTTGAATGAGAACATTTTAATAATTACAGTTTAAAAAAATTTCAAATTCTTATATTTTAGAAATTCAGATGAATGGTAGTAATATTCTGCTTGTTTTTTAGGCCAAATGTTCATTTGAAAACAAGGCTACTCAGCCTTCAGCTCAAATGTTCTGAGCTCTTCTAAAATATATAAGGATTTTCTTGCAGAAATGGTAATGAAATGAATGTTTTCCTCCACCATTTGTCCTCAGTTAAAACAAACAAAGAAACACAACTCTGTCCGCACTCTGATGCATGTGAACATTTATGTAATTTCTGGGTAAGCTTGGCCCTTCTCTGCTGGTTTCTTTTGCTACCCCTGTTCCACCCCTATCCCTACCCCCTTTTTAAAAAGTCATCTGTTTTGGCTCTGAAATTCCTGAATCAAGAGAGTGAGTTTCCGAGTTCCTTCCACTCCTGCCATAGCTGGCACTTGTGAGGTTTCAGGAAATGCTACTTGTTGGGGACAGTGACCATAAACCACAGACAAAGATGTCTAATGCACTAGAAAATTACGCTGACCATTATAATTACAAGCTCTAGTAGTTTTTAGAATGCATCCTTGTATTTCTGGAAAATTATTCCATTTAAAGGCTGATGATAAGACCAAGATGGGCCAGCTACCAATATTCCGATCTTATTTTTAAATTATATTAGTTTTTAAAAGGTTTTATTTATTTATTTTTAGAGAATGGGGAGGGGAGGGAGAAAGAAAGGGAGGGAAACATCAGCGTGCGGTTGTAGCTCTTGTGCCCGGTACTGGGGACCTGGCTGGCCGCCCAGGCATGTGCCCTGACTGGGAATTGAACTGGTAACTCTTTGATTTGGAGGCCCCCTGCTCCATCCACTGAGCAGTCCCAGCCAGGGCTATATTTTATTTTTAAAATTGTAAAACAAATATAATACATGTTACAGGAAACGTATAAAATATGGAAAAAGCCCGCACACCATCTTGCGAACCCAGCAATGCTAATCATTTCGATTTTAATCAGCCAGCTTCACCCTTCCTCGCGTTCCCGCACCTTCCAATTTTGACCTGCGCGCACAGCCTGGAGCACGGCTCTTTGGGCGGAGCTACGGCGCGCGGTGCGTCGTCGCCATGGTGACCGCAGAAGCCCAGAGTCCTGGCAGCGGCGAAGGCTGGTCCCAGCGCCGAGGCAAGGTGGGCGTGGGGTGAATGGGCATCTCCCAGCTGGGCTGCTCGGGCGGGGACTGGAAGGGAGGGCACTCTGGCCTGTGACTGGAGCTTGGCGTAGCGAGTCTCGCCAAGTGGGCAGTCTCAGGGTTTCCGGCAGGTCTTTGTGGGATTCAGGCCGCTAGGCCAACTCTGTTGCCCCGTCCGCTGGACCTTTTGGGTGGTGCGGCTGGTGTCCTACTTTGTATAGTCTTCCCCAGGCTTCCCCGTGGTTTAACTCTGGGGGCCAAGGTCCGCCTTTGTGTACCATCTTCCAGAGCTGGGGCTTAAAATTCTCAAGAGACTATGTTTTAAAGAATTCAGTTGGCTTAAAAGGCCCTTAAGATCTGTTCCACTACTACAACCTCATGCTGCCTTGACTGCCTCCTTGCCCTTTGTTTCTGCTACTTCTGTAACCCTGTCCTTCTCATCTCCTTTTAAGACTCCTACTCTTCAATACTGAAGGGTCACCTCTTCAGGAAAGCCTATCCGGGACCTCCCAACTCTGAGTCCACTTTAGATGTCCATGCTCTACTCTCAAAGCACCCCTTGCTTATCTCCATATATAGTGCTTATATCCCATATAGCACTCTGTCATTACTCATTTACTTTGGCTTTCCCAAGACTGTAAAGGCCAGTGGGGTAGGGGCCATGACCTATGTGATTTTCTATAATTAGTGCCTTAGCAGCCTCAAAAGAGTTCACTTTATAGTTCAAAGGAAAACTTTGTAGACGGTTTTCCCACATTAATTCAGTAAGGCAGAGCAGGTGCTGTTCTTATTTGACTAATGAGGAGAGTGAATTTAGCAAAGTCACCTAATTAATAAATATCAGAATCAGAACCAAAGCGTGGGCCTTCCAACTCACAGGCCATAGGCCATTGTGCCTCCTCGTCCAGCCCTCCCTCTCCTCTCACTCATACTCTCTATGAACTTGCCGTTATAGGTAGTGGGGTGGCAATTTTCCTTCATGTTACACTTTTCATGGGCAAAGAAAGTGTAACTCATTTTTGTCTGTGACAGATCTCATTTTTCCCATGAACACTCAATTATTTTGATTATTAGGGGAAAAATAATGGAAATACTCCATTGGATTTAGCTCAGCTTGTGCCTAAGGTTTAATTTCTCTTCTACACAAGTGTTTAGGTTCTCAGATAACTTCTCTGATCCTCTCTTTCAGAGGGCGTCCTGTGGTTCTCAAAGTGTGGTCTGAGGAGTCCCTGGGGATCCCTAACACATGTTCATGGGATCCACCAGTCAAATGATCTTCCTGTTCTTAGAGGAAGAGTGTCTTCGCACTAATTTTCTTACACGTTACAGTGGTTTTCCAGAGGCTACAGGAGGTGATATCACAGCATCCCGTGACTTCACAGTAAATGCAGGAGTAGGTAGGAGCATCGTCCGTCTTTTAATATGCCAGACATGAAAGAGATTTGCAAAAATGTAAAATAATGATGCTTCTTGTCATTATTTTTTGTAAAACATAGTTATTTTACATGAGCTGTTTTTTTATGTTAACGTAATTGTTTTAAGGTGAAAATAAATATCTTAGATTTCTTAGGTTTAACTTCTAATATGGTAAATATTGATAGACATAACCCACATCAACAAAAAAGGTTTTTAAGACTGTAAAGAGCCCTCAGGTCAGAGAATCTGAGAACTGCCACTCTAACTATGCTAGTTCCGTGTTGATTTGGAAATTAATCTCCACTTCAGGGTATACCAAAGGTAACTTTGAGTATTCTGGCCTGAGTCATATTTCCAGATTTGACCTAGCTTATCTCCAGATCTCTGAGTTAACCTGGGTTCACACTGAGCGCTAGATGCAGAGTCACCTGTGTGTAATCAAGTGTTTGGTGTGGAAGAGCTGACGGTTATTACTCAAGACTCTACATAGGAAGACTGTGTATTTAAAAAAAAAAAGAAGAAATGATAGCATCAACATATTTTTCTTTTGCGTCATGGGTGTTTTTGCCGGAGGGTTGATGATGGTTCGATGATGATGATAGATTCTGTTTACTGAGTGCTCGCCACGTGCTCGGTCCAGGTGTATTCGTTCTAGAGGGAAATCATTTTAGGAAGAAGGTAGGTTAATAGCTTGGCCTAAATAGGATTTGGCTGGTAAGAATGGAGGAAATAAAAAGCTATTCTAGGCCTAGTAGCAGGCATGTGTGTGTGTGTTGGGAGGGTTGAGACTTGGATGCCAGGAACTCGAAAAGATGATTGATTTCCTTTGTACTGTATTTATTTGGTAAAATGAAGGAAATGTAAGATTTAGACCAAATCTTACGGTGGAGTTGTGGCTGATTGGCTAACTCAACTCACATTCCTAACCCCATATACCTTGCTTGTTTTTTTTTTTTTTAAATGATTCAAGTTTCAGCTTTTTTTAAAAGACTTTATTTATTTATTTTTAGAGAGGGAAGGGAGGGAGAAAGAGAGAGAGAGAGAAACATCAATGTGCGATTGCTGGGGGTCGTGGCCTGCAACCCAGGCATGTGCCCTGACTGGGAATCGAACCTGCGATGCTTTGGTTTGCAGCCCGTGCTCAATCCACTGAGCTACGCCAGCCAGGGTTACCTTGCTTGTTTTCCTTACAGAGGCAGGAAGAAACTTGCTTTCTTTCTTTTTTTCCTTTGTTTCTCTTGAATATAGACATACTTGTCCAATAAATCTGACCTTTGAGATATAATTGGAAGTTTTTTGGGACTTGGTAGGAAAGATTTTGATTTGTTTTTCTCTTAAAGGGGCTGAACAGCACTAGTATCCTCTGGGGGATTCCCCTTTCTTCCTGCCGTGAATATAGGCACGATGCCAGGAATTATGACAGTCATCTTGTCACCACGAGGCAATGTCATGATAATGAAAGTCTTACACACTATGATCAAATACAGACATAGAAAGAGCTTGGGTTAATATTTTTGAGCCACTGAGTCATCTTCACCTTTAAATTTCTTATGTGAGAAAATAATCTACTTTAAATTGTCTTACCATTTATTATTTGCAACCAAAGGATTCGTAACTTCAACAGCTTAGAAGTCTTATACACATTTAATGAAGGTAGAGATTAATGGAGGGCTATAGTAAAAAGAGATGCTATTCTAAGTAGATTTCCCTTCATTCTGAATGACCAAATCTTGCCCATTCCTTATGTCCCAGCTTAAATGCCACATTCTTTACTAAGTGTATGATTCCCTTTATCCCATTTTCTGCATCTTCCTACCCCACCCCCGGGAGCGCTGTCCTGAATTGTGTTCAGTCTTGCTTTTCTTCTACTTCTTTTAGAAATAGTGTTACTGAATTTGTATTCGTAAAAAATATATTTTAATTTTAGTGGCTTTGAACATCAGAAAATATGTCTTGTGTATATAATCATTTGGATTTATGTTTTTAGTTGATATTACATTGCTAAGATTTATTCATATTGTGCACCTTGGTTGTTTTTGCTGTATACCAAATTACCCTGAAACTCAGTAGTTTAAAATAGCGCACACTTGACATCTCGTAGTTTCTCTGTGTCAGGATCCAGAACCAGACCTGTACCTTCAGGGTCTCTCACCAGGCTTCAGTCAAAGTGTCGTGCGGGGCCACCATTATCTCAGGGTTCAAGTGGGGCAGATCTGCTTCCAAGTTCACTCAGTGGTTGTCAGTGAATTTAAGTCCCTCACGTGCTACTGGACTGAGGGCCTCAGTGTCTTACTGGCTGGTGGCCAGAGATTGCCCTGTTTCTTGAAAGGCAGCCCTCTCTCCATCATAGCATGTGAGAAGAGCCAGGGAGAGAATGCCAATTAGACAGAAGGCACAGTCCGTTTTAAGTGGCTTCTGGAAGTGACATTCCATCACCTTAGAAGAAAGTCACCATGTCTAGCCTTCGTTCATGATGAGGGGAGGACACAGAGGTGTGAATGCCAGGGTGCAGGGCGAAGGGCTTTTGGAGCCTGTCAGAGCTGCCCAGCACATGATCTGCACGTGTGATTCATTCACTTTCACTGCTCTGTGGGATCCTACGTAAGTGTGCTGGAGTTGACGCTCCGGTTAATGGGCCTTGTCTTTTCTCCCCGCCCAGGCTTTTTGCCGTGTGAACAGTGATGCTGTGGGCATTCTCACATAGATGAGGGGGCCATGCCCCTCCTCTCTGAACTGTTCCCAGTTTCATATGTGTTATGCCAGGGTGGGCAGTGCTAAAACTCCCTGGATTAGGTCGAGCTGGGATTAATCTTGTCCCTTCTAAATTTCCACAGCACTTCATCTCTTGTGACACTTACCATCTGTCACCGTGTCGCCTTTTCTCCCTTGAGAAAGTAAGTTGTTGAGGGCAGGAAGTAAATTTGGTTCTTCTCTGTAATTTACATGATACCTACCCCTCATTTAGTCTGTAGTATTAGTGAGCTTTCAGGAAGCATTACCGAGTGACTGAGCTCTGTCTAAACATCAGCACCTAATTTTTTCAGATCCTAATAATCTGGCTCCAGCGTCCAGCTGTGTTTTTTGCTTCCCCCCAGTAGGGACTCGCATTTAGGCAGGTGGGTCTCTCTAATGTTCCCTTTTGATCTTTTCCCGGTGAATCTAGCCCGAGTTGCTCTCTTCTTATTGAATTTACTATTTCTGTCCCACATTTAGCATTTTAGTGTATATTCAGGCAGCATGTTGACTGCATTTGCTGAGGGTAAGTGCATAATAGTCTCTTCAATTGAATGGATGGAGTATTTTACTTTATAATTATTTTCAGCCAGTTAAGAATTGTCACCCCATCTATATTGTCAGTGGACTGACTAAATAAATAAATAAATTCCAATTTGTCTTGAGTAGATTTCTATTACTTTTTTTTTGTCTCAGGTAATTTTGGAGTTAATGGAGTCAGAGGGACCCCCAGACTCAGAGAGTTCGGAAAAATCAGTATTTTTATCTCAGCAAGGAGAGGAAATTGAAGAAGGAGAAGAAGAGGAGGAGGAGGAGGAGGAAGAGGAGGAGGAGCCCGAGGAAGCAGGCCGGGCGAACCTGCTCTTGCAGCCTGCTCTCACGGGGGATGTGGAAGGTTTGCGGGAGGTTTTTGAGGATCCCGAGCACCCCCATCACCACCAGGCCATGCAGCTCCTCCTGGAAGAAGACGTTGTCGGGAGGAATTTGTTGTATGCAGCGTGCATGGCTGGGCAAAGCGATGTGATTAAAGCTTTGGCAAAATACGGCGTGAATCTGAATGAGAGGACTGCCAGAGGTATTCTGTCTTTTCCTCTCATCCACGTTACTTAGGGCTGGCTAAAGATGTAGGTATTGTCTTTAAAGCTGGATAAATTGGATGTGCCTTCTTTGTATTGTGCATATATTGTAAGAATGTGTATATACATACATATATGTATAAGAATGTGTGTGTGTGTGTGTGTGTCAACAAGGTAGAGCGTAACAGTTAAAAACACAGGCTTCACTATTTGCTGTGTGACTTGGGCAAGTTCCCTAGTCATTTTCTGTCTCTGTTTCTTCATCTGCAAAGTGGGGCTAATAATTTTATTTTCCTCATAGGGTGTGATGAGGATTAAATAAGATAAATATAAGTATCTCGTACTCCGCGACACATAGTGAACTGGTAAATGGTAAATGCTCAATAATAATATTGCGCGGTAAGTCTTGAAGACGGTGGTGGTCCATCGGACCTGGCTGTCCCCCATTCTGTCTGTCAGGTTATACCCTCCTACACTGCGCTGCCGCCTGGGGCCGTCTGGAAACTTTGAAGGCGCTCGTGGAATTGGATGTTGACATAGAGGCTCTGAACTTCCGCGGGGAGAGAGCCCGAGACGTTTCCGCTCGGTATTCCCAGACCGAGTGCGTCGAATTCCTGGACTGGGCAGGTAAGGACACACACAAGGCGTCGGCAGACCGAGTGACTCGTCTGTGCGCTTTTCCGTGTGTATGTCTTACGTCCATCAAGGGTCAAAAAGCCATGTGCTCTTCTGAGTTGTACTGACGTTTTGCGTAGGTCATTTTCCAGGGCTTTGGAAATGCCCTGGAAAGATTTCAGGAAGATACACTTTTGTGACTCTGCATGCATACGTTGGTTGAAAAGCGAGTAAAGGTGATGTCCACGGCATTCTTTTGGCGTAGTGACTTGAGCTCGTGTTCATAGCAGGCGTTTATTAAATGCTTACGGAGCATTGTTGTGGGTACAACTGGCGGTTCCTGCCCTGTGGGCGGTTGTTAGGTGGGGGATGGTAAACCATAGGCACACCCTGCGGTAAAGTAAGGGCCGCAGAAAGACTCCAATGAAGGGTTACAATCAGCACAGCAGGTCGTGTCTGCTGTGAAGTGGACGGAGGCTTGAAGTCAGCTGTTGGCGTTGAGCTGGGCCTTGGACAACGCAAGGATGGGATGATACAAAGCACTTTGCACAACGCTGGACGTGCGGTCAGTCCTTGAAAAATGCCGCTGCTGTTATCACTGCCAGATGGCTCCCTGCAGTATGGGGCTCAGGTTTCCACTCCGTTTCTGTAGCCACTTGGAGCCCGCGAGAATTTTTAGGCAGCAGAGAAAGAGGATGAAAGTGATTATTTAGGAAGCTTCACCGTGGTGCCAGTAATCACCCTGCTTACCAGTGAAATGAGAAGGGACTGGACAATTAATAGAAATAAGGAAATTGAGGGAAGGAAGCACATTGGGCAGAAAAAGGCGAATTAGACTTTGTGAACTATTTTGTAGGTAATTTTCCTCTTGTACTAAATGTTTTCTAGAAGCATTATTTCTGTCAGTGCCTCCAATTTTATAATTAGCTCTGTAAATAAAAAGAAAACAAATGACAAAGCATTTAATTGACCCCCACTTGAGTAGTTAATTGTATTATAGGTGAAATCCACATTGTATTAAAAGCCATTTTTGCTTAGAAAACACAATCCAGGGAAAAATTTTGCTGTGACCTTTCTGAGCAGAAACAGTTTGGGGCTTATGGGTACAGAGTTTCATTGGTTTTCCTCTCTCCAATATCCATCTGTTTCAGTTAGGGTCCTTACATTCTTGGGGAAATTATACCTAACATTTCCTAGTGATGGAGATACAAGAAGATGGTAATACTACAAACTCGTATTCTGTTTCCAGATTAGTGAAAGGATTGTAAGGATTGGAGCTTCAAGTGAGTGTAGCTCTGGAGTGTCAGAAACACAAACAACTCAACATATACTTGAACACATGTTGAATTCAGACTTCCAGGTGCATAAACCTTTGGCCTTCCTTGTTCTGGTGATGAGAGTAGGGGGCACCTGGAGAGGTTTCAGGAGCTCGGGACTCTGTGCCCCAAAGAGCTCTCTCCACACTGCTGAAAATTCCACTATTAGAGATAAATGTCTTTGGGTTTTCGAGGTTTGGACACTTGAGTGTCTTCATTCAAAGAAAAATATATCCTTGTCCTCTGAGCAGCAGTTAGCTGACAGCTCCGAACTCCGAAGGGATGGAACAGAGGTCTGTGGCCATGGGGTGGGGTTGTGCTGGCAGAGAGTGGAAGGAAGGAGGGGAACCTGGGACGAGGGACCATGAATAAACTTAATGACCCACAATAAACTAAGACAGGTGCTGTTCTTTGCCATTACTTGTAAAGGCTGTAGAGTTATCTACTTCCGTTTGAAGGACTGATTAAAAAAATTTTTTAACAGTATGTTATGGATCCTGGATTTTCATATACTTCATATATTTCTGGGATTTTTCATGTTTTTAATCAAATCTTCTGCCCTAGTCTCAGATCAGTCTCCCAGTTTTTGTTGGATGATATGGGAATCCGTACTTTAAAAAAAAGGTGAGGTGGCTGAGCAACAAAACTCCAAAATTAAAAAGAAATGTTGATACTCAATTCATCCTTTATCATCCTAAAAATGGAAAAAAATGTATTTAAAACATTGATCTATTCCTTAATACTTCTGTACTCTTTTAGCAAAGGGCATCTGAGATGGGAAATTAAGTCTTCTTGTGGCCATAAAATTTGCTCAGGGAAGTAAGAAAAATCACAAATATTATTTAAATCAAAGATTTATTAAAACACTGAAGATTCTATTCTATGGATTGGTTAATGATTAGTAATGTAGTACATTAAAAAGACTGAAATACTTAAATTTGAAGTAGTGATGGTGTACAGTCTTTTTCCTAGGACTTTGGTAAGTTTGGATATCTTTTTTTTTAAATTCTCACCTGAGAATATGTTTATTAATTTGAGAGAGAGGGGAAGGAAGGGTGGGAGAGAGAGGGAAATATGGATATAAGAGAGAAACATCGATTGGTTGCCTCCTGAGTGTACTCTGAGAGGGAATCAACCCCACAACCTACGTATGTGTCCTGACTGGGGATTGAACCCATAACCTTTTGGTGTTTGGGATGACACTCCAACCAACTGAGCCACCTGGCCAGGGCAACTGTGGATGTCTTCTTAGCTGAATAGAAATAACTTTCCAACTCAGACTTCTTTGGAAAATTTCAGTAAAGAATGTAGCCCCCCCAAAAAAAAAAATTACAAAGACTCACAAAAAGCCATTTTTAACCTTTATGAGTTCTCTCAATAGAATTCTTGTGTGGTCTCCATGTTGGATTGAGCTGTATTCTCGCATGGGTGTTTATGGTGCCCTCTCACTCCTTGTCCATCCTTCTTTGGTTTCCGGGGCTTGACGCCCTTCGCTGCGGGGCAGTGGGATGCCTGATTCAGGTACTCCGTCATCACTGACGTCGTGGCCAGCAGTTTGCAGAGTAATCGGTCAATGTCATTGATGGACTGGCTTCCTAGTTCATTACCTGCTGTATCTAAGGAGGCTTGTTTTTTCTGCTAAAAGGGGGAAAAGCAAATCATATTATAAGTGTTTTTTTTCTTACTGTAGTTCAAATTAAGTTTTCTGGATGTCTCTACTTAAACTTCAAACACTACACATTATTTATTTATACAAGAGAAAGGTTACTACAGAAAACAGGTACAAGAGCAGAAGAAATGCTCTTTTGTATAGTTCCTGTGAAAGATTATAATAACCATTATCACCATCAACAATATTTAGAAAGTGCTTTTTTTAATAGCCAGAGCATTCATCTAGGAGAAAGTATTTGAATATTAGTAAAACAGATCCCTTTACTAAACAGCCTCAAGGCATAATCCATAAAACCATAGTCATTTTAGAGCAATCTGATTATCGTAAAGGTCAATGAGCTTTTAAGATTGCCTCAAAATATGGTGCTGTTGGCAAAGCGGGGAATTAGTTCAAGAGTGCCATTCCCCAGAAAGTTATCCTAACTTGAGATGTTAGTTTACAGTTCATTTAGAAAATATATGCCAACCTTTATATACTTAGCTTACTTGGATCTGGAAGGAGTCTGACAGATATGTTGTTCCGACCCTTCATTTTATGGGTGAAGCCGCTGAGAAACACCCAGTGACTTACCTCTGGGCCCAGACAGATAACTTCATTTCCTATGTACTCTACTCATTGTAGCCCACTGCTTTCTTCATGTGTTTTGTAGCTTAAAATAGAGGGGTTGGACTAGATCGTTTGAAGGGCCTTCTAGTTCGGTGTGTGTTTGCTGAGCACCTAGTATGTGCAAGACGCTGTGCTGAGATGCCGGGGGTGAGTGGCAGGGCCCGGGCGAGGTTACAAAGAGGAGTAAGTCGTGGTACTTTCCCTCAGAGAAGCTGGCAATCTTATGTCTTAAACTCTGAACTTCCATCACTATTTCTATTTGCATCACTAATTTACCTTTTTCTTGTGTTTCTTCCATTTCATCCACAGGTAATGCACCGATAAAGCAGCCAGAATTAAAAAGATAGCTTGTGCTAAAATATACATGAGATATAAAAACCCCTGAAATACGTCCTTATTGGCAAAATTGCAACCTAGTTTGTTGATAGGGTGAGGCAGACAATGAGGTGGAGAAGGCTGAACCCTCAGATAAGGCATTTCTTCTGGAAAAATCTCCCATCCAACCTTGGCCCAGATAGTCCCATCACAAATGCAGAGACTTTCCTTTAATAAGCAGATAACCAACAGAGGAAAGATTGGGGAGAGTTCTTGAAGGGACATCTTCCTGTCTCATTGGGACAAAAAAAGTGTAGAGCCAAGAATATAATTGGAGACAGAGTAGAAATGTCTTGAATGTTAGTTAATACATGCTCCGAGTGTGGTCTTCGTAGCCATCAGGTACACACACCACTGATCATTGTTACATATTCAGTCACAGTGATTCAGGGAGAGGCAGTGACATCATAACCACACTGGAACCAAAGGTGTCACCCAGCCGGTCACCTTGGGTTTCTTGGGGAAACTTTTTCTTGCTTTTTTTATCAGAATTATTTGAGCATCTTCAATTTTATGAAAAACAAAGGCCTTACTAATATCTTGCTGGCTAATACACCGTAATCATATTAATGAAATTTCATGGAAGCAATGAACCCTAACCCTTCAAACCCTTCTGTAGTATGGCTGTTTTACATCTACTTTGGAAATATCTATAGCTGGACCATTTCACACAACCTACAATCTGCTTCTGGCTTTTTGTTACTTTCCTTTTTTTCCCCCCACTCTGAAATATCCTTCCTTTCTAATAGTTAGGCAAGAAAAGTTCTGTCCCATTTTAACCTCTGTCCCCTTGGTGGCAATGCAGTGCTATCAGGCTGGGGGTGAGGGGTGGGGAATTAGGCACCGTACGTGAAAAAAAAAAAAAGTAAGGTGGTGAGGGGGTGTGGTATACGATAAAAAGGTGAGTCAGAGACCCTGCCCTTAAGTATCTTACAATCTAGGGTAGAAGCAGAGAAACATAATAAAAATTGCAACATACTGTAGACTAAAATGAGAGCTAAATCAAATCATAATCACGTAACAGTGGACAGAGCAATGAGTTTCACTTGGGGGAATTAGGGGTGTTGAAGAAGTGTGTTTAAGTAAGCTTTGAGGAATAGTAGAATTTCAGTAGGTAGACAAGGTATCTTAGGTTGAAGAAACATAATCAGCAAAGAAATTCTGTGTAAACATCCATGTAACAAATATTTATCAAGCACTTCCTATGTGCTAAGTACTGTCCCAGGAACTCAGAATGCATATGCAACTAGGCACAAGACAAAATATGTTCACAGAGCTTCCTTTCTACTGGGGAGACACAGAAAACAACATCTCAATGCATGTGTCTATGGAGCGCTCTGGAGAGAAATAAGGTAGCATGGTAAAGTGATTCTGAAGTGGCCAGCAAGTGAAGGAACAAGTGTGCGTGTGATTCTATAGAAGGCCCCTGGGAAGGCTTCTCTGAGTGGGTGGTGCTTGAGCAGAGACCCGAGGACCCGAAGGGTGGGCCATGCCGACATCTGGGGCAGGGGGAAGAGGACACACATACGGGCAGACTCTGTGGGTGCACCCTGGAAGGGATGAAGCCGGACAGATAGCTGGGGCTACGTGGAGCTTGGCGGGCCCCGTGTTTTCTTCAGTAACCACATGGAGTCGCGTTTAGGGTTTGGGGGAGGCCTGGCAGAGTAAATGTACTGAGCGCTTTACTGAGCTCCAGGCACTGTGCCAGGATGATGGCACACCTTAGACGACGTTTAGCTGAGCCCTTACGACAACCCCAGGAGGCCTGTGCCTTATTACTTGCATTGTGCGGAAGCGGAAACTGCCGTTAGAGGGGCGAAGGAATCGCAGTGGTCTGAGTGTGTGTGTCCCTAGAATCTCACCCGTGGAAACCCTAATAGCCAGTATGATGGTATTAAGAAGTGGGGCCTTCGGTGTGTGTGGGGGGGGGGTAATTAGGACATGTGGGTGGGGCCCTTGTGAAGGGGATTACTGTTATTTTAAAAGGAAAATGATTCAGATGTTGGCACCTGGAAGTGAGGTGCAGGTATGACAAATACGTGAAAACGTGGAAGAGGCTTTGGAATCGGTAATGGGCAGGTGGAAGAATTTTGAGGTGCATGATGCAAAAAGGCTTGAGTAGACTGTTGGTAAGAAACGTGGACATTGACGGTGCTGCACAATTCTAGGGACCTGATGGGTGCCCCAGAGCGCTGTACGGGTTGAGTGTCATCGTTCCTGAGGCTCAGGGAAGGCACCACAGACAAAATCTCTGCACAGTCACTGCAAAGCTCTGGATTTGTCTTAGTACACTGCAGTCGAGAAAATTCGTCATCTTACTGTACATTTTACTGCCCTGTTCTTCAGATGCAAGGCTGGCTCTGAAAAAATACATTACAAAGGTCTCTACCACTGTCACAGACGCAGAAAAGGGACCGGGAAGATTCCTTAAAGAAGACAAGGTACTGCGTTGTGATCCTCGCTTGTCCTGAAGTCTCCTGAGACTTTTGCCTGTTTCTTTACTTTCTGCACTAACGCTCCAGAGGTGGGGGTGGTCCTTCCTGCCCTCTTCCCCCTCCCCTTCCTTCCCTCCTCCCCTTCCTTCCCTCCTTCCTTTCTTAATAAACTGCTCAGAATAGATGGACTAATAAAACTCAATGAAATAATATTAAAGAGTGGCAGAGAGGTGTACTAAGTGTCTTACCCAACAACATGAATGAAGCTTGGGAAAGCAGTGTTCAGCCGAAGAGAATTCGCCAAAGACTACCTAGATTTTTGCCAAGCTCAAAAGCAAGCACCCTGAAACTGTATTGTTTGGGGAGGCCTACCTGTGAGGTAGAATTGTTTTAAACGGGGAAGTAAAGGTATGAGCGCAGGTCGCGGTCACCTCGTGGAGGTGGGCGGGGGATGGGATCGGGGAGGGAACAGAGGTCGGTTTCATGGTACCAGAGGCATTCCGCCTGCGTCTTTTGTTGATTAGAAGGACCCACTGATGCTCATTATTTCACTTCAAAACTTAGATATACATCATTTCTTTCAGGGTATATGTATATATGTAGTACATGCTTTTAAGGTATCAAGTTTTACATAACAAGAAAAAGGCACACCGATATAACGACAGCTGAGTGAAAGCCAGCCTGCCATATTTAGTAGGTCAGGTCCTGCACATGGACTGGTTCATTGTTTCAGATGTACACGCGTGCACAAGATGCACTCGAGGTGTCAGGGAGGTGTTTTGGTTTTAAATTATTTCCTGCCCTTCTCTGCAGGTGAAATCCTTGCGACCTTCTGATGAAAGAGAGTTAGGTGTTGCTAAAGTGATGTCACCGAGTCTGGGAACATGATAAGTTACACACTTCACTTGTGGTCCGTAAGATGCCTTACAAAATCGCTTATGAAACAAAGCGCAGGCAAAGTTAACAACCTAGAGACACGCCGTGGTAGCCGCCGTGTTAGTGCTCAGGGGCCACGTGGGTCTAACGGTGGCTGTGTCGGGCAGTGCCGGCGCAGAGTATCATCCCACAAAGGGCTGTTGGACCGTGCTGGTTTAGAGACTACAGTTTTGTTTTTCGGTAAATCAGTGGAAAGTACATTTTCTGTTTCTGTCTCTAGAATACCATCCTCGGCGCGTGCCGCCTGAAAAACGAGTGGTTGGAAACCCATCTGGAAGCTTCTATCAGTGAGCTTGTGGAGCAGAAACAACAGTTAGAAGACATCGTGACTCCTATCTTCATAAAAATGGCTACACCACGTGAGTTGTGGGTAAAAAGTGGTTTGAATGTCAGAAAAGATGAATATTGGTTCTGTGTTGTTATTCTGAGATGCTCTGCTTTGTGACAGTCTTCAGTAAGTAGTTCCAAGCGCTGACCTGTGATATAACTCCCGAGTTGTATTAATAGTTTTAATATTAATAACAACAGCTGAATTATTTCTGTAGAGAATGTCTAATACTAACGTTATTACCTTCATTACTCATTTAATTTCACATAATTTCCTCTGCCTTTGATTTTAACTGGTGATTTATAAGTAGGAAAGCATGTTCTCCTAGGAGATAGAGTGGGAGAGTTTGCAAAAGCGTTTTTGGTATTTTAACTCTATATTTTGGGCAGCCTTTTGTGGTAATATGGTTCCCATGAATGGGGAAGGTACACTCTCAGATCTTGGTGGCAGATGTACCTAAGATTTTAAAAAATACCAGCTTTATTAATTGATCATTCATATATCATAAAATTTCAGTGTATTTACAGAGTTGTGGAATCTTCGCCACTATCTAATTTTAGAACATCTTTGCACCCCCAAAAGAAACCCCACACGCGTGAGCAGTCACTTCCCATGCCCCCCATGCCCCCACAACCACAAGTTACTTTCTCTGTGGGTTTGCCTGTTCGGGACATGTCTTAAGTAGAATCATACGACATGTGGCATTTAGTGCCTGGCTGCTTTTACTCGCTACAGTGTGTTCAGGTCCACCCATGCTGTAACAGGTATCAGTATTCCTTTTTGTGGGTGACTAGTATTCCATTGTACGTTCAGATTTATTCATTCGTGAGTTGACGGACATTCGAGTTTCCACTCTTCTGACTGTTACAAATCTTGCTGCCATGAACTTTGGTGAACAGATGTTTGTGACCACGTGTTTTCATTCGTCTTCGGTGGAGTTGCCGGGGGTGGGGTTGCTGGGTCCTTGTGTACTTCTGTGCCTAACTGTTCGAGGACCTGCTGAGGTGTCCCCATTTCCCTCTCCTGCACACGGTGACGACGAGTGTTCGGGTTCTCCCAGTCGCTGCCAGCAGCTGCTTCTGTCTTTAGAAACCAGGTTAGCCCACCGGCGGGTGTGCAGCGGTGCCTCAAGGCGGTTTTGGTTTCCGCTCTTTCATTTACTAGTGACGCGAAGCGCCTTTTATGTGTTAAATGGCCATTTGTATCTTTTCTTTGGAGAAATGTTTTTTTGAATCCTGTGCCCATTTTAAAACTGGACAGTCTTTTTATTGTCGAGCAGTGAGAGTTCTCTGTGTTTTAAATTCAAGGCCCTTATCAGATACATGATTTGCAAATATTTTCTCTCATTTTGTGGATCATCTTTTCACTTTCTTAACTGTGTCCTTTGAAGCACGTGAGGCCCCAAGTTTGGCGAAGTGCAGTTTCTCGGTTTTTCCCTTTGGTCACTTGTGCTTTCAGTGTCGTATCTGAGAAGCATTGCCTAGTCCAAGGTCACCAAGATTTACCTTTATGGGTTTTTTTTTTATTTGGCGAGAGTTTTGCATTTTACCTCTCACATTTAGTTCTGTGATCCATTTTGAGTTATTTTTGTGTTTATGCTGTGAGGTAGGGGTTCCACTTTATTTCTTCGAATGTGGATACCCAGTACCTAAGATCTTTAAGTTTTTGAGAAGGGGGGCTGTGGTTTTTTAGGTTAAGGCACTTGTCTAGTCTGGCAGTGTGGCGGGTTATCCCTGGCCTAGTGTCTGTGCCTAACATCCGTAGAGCTGCCACACAGCACTCTCCCAGGTCTCCCGAAGGGAAGTGGACACTTGAGACTATCCATGGCTTTAAGGAGCCCACCACCCAGTGTGTGAGTAGACATGCAGACTTCAAGAGGTGGACTAAGGGCGGTGCATGCTCAGAGAGGTTCGGATGTGGGACTAGGGAGGTGTTCAGTATCCATGTGGCTGATTGGAGTCGAGTCTGTGTTAAGCAACAGTAGAAAATAAGGTTAGAGAGTTAAGGTGATCATTTCATTCAAAGTGCTGAGTTGTAAGCTTAGAAAGTTTGGGCTTTGTTTTCAGGGCAGTGGGTTGCCATTAGGACTTTGGGGTAGGAGATAAGAGGGAGTAAGCAGGGAGAGGAACCTGGCCTTCTCCGTAAGGTGGACTGGATGGAGGGGGAGGAGTGGGGAGGGAGAAGGGGAAGACCTGAGTTATGGGCGATGCAGCCTGATTCCCACCTTCTCCTCCTCCTCCCACCCCTGTTAGCCTGGCCCAGCAGCCTCCCTCCTTTCCCTCTCCGACTGAGGGAGAACCGCCTCTCTCCCAGCCCCCGGGATCTCACACCTCCACACTATGGCAGTGTTGATCTTGATGGAACCTCTGAAAGGTCCCCTTCATTTTGTAGTGAAGGAAGTGCAGACAAGAGAGGTTAGGCAGCTTATTAGGAAGTTCCTCTACTCCAAGGCAGAACGTGGAACAATAATACTCATTGTGTGGGAAATGTGACCTCGCAGCTTTAAGTATTTTTAAAAAGTGCATGTGGGGGAGAATACTTGAATTGACATACCAGCACCAGGGTTTAATTAACGCCAGGTTCGGGCTGGGGCATGCCGATTGATTCTTATGTCTACTGTTCTCAAAACTGGCTTCGATTCACGGCAACACGGGTGGATCTTGAGAACATCACGCCAAGTGAAATAAGTCAGACGGAATAAGTCAAGAACCTTCTGATTTCACTCGCACGTGGGATATAAAACTGAAAGCAACCAGTGAACGAACAAGACAGACAAACAAGAACTCACAGACAGACAGCAGGATGGTGGTTACCAGCAGCAAAATGGGGCGGGGGGGATGAAGGGGGTGGAAGGGATCGGACAGATGGCGACAGAGGAGACTTTTGGGGGATGAGCGCACAGTGCAATATACAGGCGACATATTACAGAACTGTACACTTGAAACCTATACAATTTTATTAACTCATGTCATCCCGATACATTTAATAAGAGGTTAAAAACTGGCTCAACCGTAAAACGTGGCTTACTTTTTGTTGCATGTTGCAAGGCAGTTAAAGGTGGTTCTGAATATCTGCTTCCTCGCAGGCCAGGTGAGAAGCGCGAAATCTGTAACCTAAGCCGCAGCCAGAAGAGAGGCCAAGACCACACCTTCTCCTGCACACACGTTTCCTGAAGAGCCACACTTTCCTCTGGTATTTGTAAAGGCGAACCTATTCATGACTGTGGAAGCTGAGGAAACAGAAGTGGGGATTTATAAAAACGTCCAAGTATGAAATCGCATCGGCCCTGTTCTCCCTTTGCCAGCGCGCTCACGTCCAGACCGCCCAGCCTCCACTCTGCTCCCCACGCCCCGCCACGCGTGCGGTCCGTCCCCTGGGTGGGGGTTCCGCGGCTCCTTCTGGACAGCGCTTGGCTATGAGACACAGACACCGCATGGAAACCTCAAACGCTGGTTAGAGAGTCTCGTAACTTTCTGCACAGTTGAGACAGGAAATTTCCGTCCAGTTGAAGGATTCCACAGAAAAAGGGGGAGTGGCTGTGTCCCGGGAGACTCGTGCTCCCTCTCCCAGAAGGAAAGCTGCGGGGCGGCCCTCTGGGGCAAGGAAGCACGAAGGACAGTTTGGATCGGGGTCCCCTGTCCCACAACTGTTACTTTTTATGTCCAGATTAGAATTTACCTGGGAGGTGGGATACAGTTTCTTAGTGAACCTCTGGTCTTAAACCTCTTCCTGTCTTTAAATCAGTAAACAGAGATCTGTTCAGTTTTAGACTTAGATTTCCTCTATTCTGTAGGTTTGGTGATGCAGATAGGTGTCAGAACTGGCCTCCAGGTTGTTTCCCCTTCTGTTTTGTTTGATGTTTTCTAGGTTTTAAATATCATTGCTGGTTTCATATTAGTGATTTGGAATAATCTTTTTCTGTTTTTTTTTTTTTTCTAGTTTATCTAAAAGCCCTTGATCCACTACACTGTGGCTTTCTGGAAATGTTTTATAGAAAGAAAATGGTTGTTTTTTCAAACTTATTTACTGTATTTGTTTTTCTTATGACTTTCTCTTTTCCCACCCTGAAAGCTAGTTGTCATTGAAAAGGGGAAGAGAAGGAAACCAGCAATTCAAGCAGTTCCATCTCAGCCATGGTTTTGGGGTAACACTGTGTTAAACTTGTCTCACGAATTTTAAAGTTTTGAGTTGTTTTTTTTTAATGTATGAGCAATTCAGTTGCTGTGAGCAAAAGCACAGGGCGATGACTCCCGCCCTGCCTGCCGCAGACCCGCGGTGTCTGGGGAGTAGTCCGGAGGAGACCTGTGTTTGCTGCCTTCTTGCATCACTGTGGATCGCAGGAAGTCCATTACCTTCCAGCGCTGAAACCTTGTGGGGAAAGGCCAGGTTCCTTTCTCATTGTTAGTACTCCAATTCTGCATTTTCTGAGCCTTGACCTTGATATGCTATGACTTTCCAGGCAGGTGGTGTTTGTGATTAGGAAGGATTCCGAGTCTTACTTCAGAGTGCTCGGAGAGACAGAGGCCCTCATGGAGACACCTGCTGCAAACTCCGCCTCTCCCCCCTTTATTCACGTTTTCGTCATTCTCGCAAACTTTGTGGAGCTTTTGACTCATTTGCTAATGCTGACTTCTTGAAGTTCTTTGTATGGGCACCTTCATGTTCTTATGGTTCCGTTACCTTCTTACAAACTGCTTTTCTAACTCTTTCACCAGCTGCTATGGTCTGCATGTTTTTGTGTTCCCCCAGATTTACATGTTAAAATGTAATGCCTGATGCAATAGTATTAGGAGGTGGGGGCTTTGGAAGGTGAGTAGGTCATGAAGGTGGAGCCCTTATGCGTGGGTTTAGGTTCTTATGAAAGAGGCCCTAGACCTGGCCAGGTGGTTCAGTTGGTTGGAGTCTCATCCTGTACACCAAAAGGTTGTGGGTTCGAATCTGGGTCAGGGCAGTGGGTTCGATTCCTGGTCGGGGTTGTGTACAAGAGGCAACTGATTGGTGTCTCTCACATCAATGTTGCTCTCTCTCCCGTCCTCTCTTTCTAAAATCAATAACACATCCTTAGGTGAGGATTTGGAAAAAAGACCCTAGGTAGCTCCCTTGCCCCTTGCACCACGTGAGGTTACAAATGGAAGACAGCTGTCCAGGAAGCAGGCTCTCAGCAGACACTGAGTCTACTGGCACCACGACCTCGGACTTCCTCACCTCCAGAACTGTAAGAAATAAACGTTTTTTGCTTATATGGTACCTGGTTTACTTTATTTTTCTTATAGCAGCCTAAACAGACTAAGACCCCACCTCCTCTTCTTCACCTTGCCTCTGGCTCGACTTCTCAAAAGTCAGTCCTGTCTTGTGATTTTATATGTTGATTCTACCTCAACAAAGCTGGGGAAAATGTCAGTCCTGACCTTGGCGAAGTAGTCGGTACGCTCCACTGCACGACCTTCTCTCTCTCACGTCAGGGAGAAGGGCTCCCCCTCCTTGGGGGCACCATAGTGCTGATGGCCTCGGCCCGTGTTCTGTGTCATTTTTCTCATGTCTGTATACACATGTGACTTGTGAGCTTTTTGCGGGTAGGGACTTTGTCTTGCTTTTCTTCAGACCAAAGGACCGGTAGATAAACGAGTTAGTAAATAGTAGTCGAATGAATTCTCTTTGGGTGCTACCTTATTCCCAGACCTCACTGGACTCCATTAACTTAGAGAGCTTGTTCACCTTATGAAAATGACTCCTGAACCCTATTCTGCATGTCCCGCTCGTGCCAGCACCCCACTCCACTCCCGTTTCCCCTGGCAGATGAGCCGCAGGCACACACACACACACCCTGTGCCATGACTGTGTGTTCCGTTTCTTCTCTGACCTTCGTCTTGAAAGCTATGTTACTGTTGAAGCATCTGAACCTGGGGACTACCAATTCTCCCTTCAAGAGTTCCATTGATGTGAGGGTCTGAATACACATATGTATCTATCGATCTATACCTTCAGTATGTTTTAAGGCATATACTGCTTCTGACTTACTGTTGCATTGAATTACAGATATACGCCGAGGACACTTAAAATGCCCATATGTTTTGAATTGGAGCTGTGAAACAGGAAGTTGTGTGAACACTTAAAGAGCACTTACTATTTTAAGTGCATAGTATAAGTTCAAGTACATTACTTGAGAGTTGGTCAAGGAGAGGCTAAATCCAGTGTTTTAACTTCTGTGGTGTTACAGTGGCGTCTTAGACGTTTGTATTTCATTGATGGGAAAGATGTGAAAAAATAAAGGGGGGAGCTTGAGAGGGCATCGTTAGGAAAACACCTACTGACTACTGTCACTCTCATTTAGTAAAAGACATTTTAACACCAGAAAGGAAGGGACAATGTGTCCGGTGTGAGGCTCTACCCTGTAAGGTGGCTAAATTAAGTTTTGCTATAGACTGTTACATGTTTTCATTTGGCCACGTATGGTGGGACTTTTGTCACGGATCACAACCGGCCTATGGTCCAGCCTTTGAGAACTACTGCTCTAGACGTGGCTAACGCAGGCAGATGGCTATTCGGGTTAACACGACGCCCCAGTTTGAAAGGCTGGCAGTCCACCCCAGTGTTCCATTGGCTATGTGACAGATTGTGTTTTTCATGGCGACCACATCTCTTACCCCACGTGCTCCGCCTGGGGTGTGACCCTGGCGTGCCTCACGTAGACAGGCAGGTCTCTGTTCTGTCCTCCTGAATCTGGGCGGGCCTGGGCTCCCGTGGAAGCAGCACTATGTGATTTCCATAGATCACAGATGGCAGTAAGAGGGGATGGAGTTTCTGCCTGGTTCTCCCGTGATGCTCGTTCCCGGAGGCCAGCCTGTGGGGAGGCCGCGTGGACAGGAAGAGAGGCCCCAGCCTGGAGCCCTGGTGGAGCTCCAGCCAGTGGTCATTCCCCAACCTGCCAGCAGCTGAATGAGCCATGTCGGAAGTGGATCCTCCCATCAAGCCACGGAAGCTGACGCCGAATGGAGCAGAGACAAGCCTTCTCTGAGGGGCCTTGCAAAACTGCAGGTTTTGGCTAGATAAACGATGGCTGTTGTTTCAAGCTACTAGGTTTACGTCTGTTTGTTATACAGTAATATATAACAACACTTGGGAGCCTGAAGTGGGAAATTCACAGCAAACCCTAAAACATGTGGCATTGCCTTTTTAGGACTGGGAGGGAGGTGGAAACCAGGAGGACCTGGCTGAGAGTGTTTCTGAGAGCCCTCGGTGCCGTCAGTAGATTATTAGCAGAATCTTTCGGGGCCTCTAGGAGGCCATCTGTGGGAGCTTATAGGAAAGAAAGGAAAGATGTCAGAAGCTGGAGAGAAGGGGCCCTTGCTATGCAGGTAAGTTTGGCCCTGCTGTGTTATAAGTGATGAACTCAGTGATCCTGATGAGGACTTTTCCAAACAGCCATCAAGTGCTACCGACTTCTAAACTGTGAGAGGAGAGAGAGGAAGTGAAAAGGAACAGTCCAGTTTTCAGGCAAAACTTCAAAGAACTATCAAGAAACCAGTACTTGGTGGGTTTGAAAAGGAACTGTTTCTCATTCCTTAGCCTTTCTAGACAGCAAAAACTTCTCAAACTAAGAGGTGGCTTCCGAGACAAGATGAAATCCCAGGTGGGATTGTGAGGCCACCTGAGAAGACCTTTGAGGTACGCAAGGTGGGGTCTCGTGGAGCATTTGAGGAGTGTGGCACAGGGACGAGAGAGCAGAGTTTCATCGTCTCAAAACAACATCCTCGAAAGGAAACTAAAAATTGATCAGTGATGTTCATTGGTTTAAATTTTTACTGTATTTGTGTTTAGTGATTAGGGTTGAGGCAAAAATACCTAAATTAGGCATCACAGAATTTGGGATGCATTTGCTCTCCAGATGAAGAGTGGGTGATACTGTTTCTGCAAATTAAGGACCAGAAACCAGTGAAAAACAGGAGTCAAGGAGGGACATGGGGGTGAGAAATTCCCACTGAAAAGGGAGTGGTAGAAAAAGAAAATGGAAAGGATCAGTGATAAAGTCAGAGGGCAGACAAGATAATGTTGAAGAGAGTTAGGGTTGAAAAAGAGAAAGTCTATATTTTAAAAGTTTGGGAAGAGGTTCTGTCTACATGGTCAGTGACAATTTCAGCTGTTATGTCAGGCAAAGAAAATCAGTTAGGACAGTTGTGGGTATGACACAGCTTGAGCACTAAGAAAACAAGCTTTCCTGGAACTGGGTCACTTAGCTGCTTCTGGATTGGTGGTGGGGATGATGTATGTAGCCAATCAGAATGAAAGTGAGTTGGGAAGAAACCAATAGGAAATAGGCATGGACATAGCTTTCAGTGTGGTATCAGTTGGCCGGAATGAGCCCGGCAAACAGACGCAGAGCTGAGTGAGCATTGTTCTTTGTGTTTTTCTATCTTCATCTGGATTTCAATTCAGAACCCGCTGAGCCTTGGAAGCAGACACTGCTGGTCTTGGTGGTTTGGAGAAGAGCTTGATTTGAGAATGAGGCTGCAGTGACAAGTGGGTCTTGCAGGATGTGAAGATGACAAGGAGCCGAAGACAGGTGAAGCGATCTGAAGACTCGTAGCATTTTGAATCTCTTTTCTGCCCCGCTTCCTGCTTCCCCCAGAATCACTGTGGTTTGTAGACCAAAGAGGTGCAAAACAGAACCAAAAATGAACTCTAAATATTATTGGGGATACTTCAGGAACCTCTAGGAATTTTTAGGTTAAGACTAGATGCAAGGAAAACTAAGACAGAGTGAGTCCTCAGCACCACTGAGTAGGCCATATCCTTCGCAAGGGCACCAGTGTATGGCGGTGTTGAGGCTGAAATCCAGTCTGTTGTTCATGTGCCAAGCCATGTGCCTGGTTGTTAGGAAAGGGAACTTTTTCTAATTCACTCAAAGACACCATATAATCAAACCTCATCTTTAGTTCTTCCCTTTTTTTCCAGGTTATTCAACCCCCATCTTTTCCTTCCCCATCTAACTGGTGTGACTCAACTTTGACCTTGGTTCCCCTTTACCATTTTGGTTTTGGAGGGGTCCTAGAGAGGAAAAAGGGACATAGGATTACAGTAGTAGCAGGGATTTCTGGAATGATTTGTACCCATGGAGAAAGAGTTCCCCCTCAAAGAGTTCAGTTCATCAGCTATTTAGGGAGAGCCCAGGATGTGCCATGGGCTGTGTGCCCAGCCTTAAGAGAAATGGGTGTTCAGCCCTAGCCCTGGAGAAACTCACTGTGCAGAGGGGAAGGCAAACACATCACTGCATCACACAGTGGCAAGGGCAATGCCACACAAGGCCCTCCGCCATGTGCACGTAGCAGCCAGAGACACACTAATACTGCTGTCTGTTTCCCGCAAAATGTTACCAGGGCAGGAGCTGGGACCAGAGGTGTCAGTGTGTGCCCCGTGGAAAGACATGCGCTCACCTCTGCGTGCGGCACAGTCTTAGATGGAAGGAGCGTGTCTGCGTTGGGTCCTGGCAGGTCTCATTTTCTCCTTTGTGCACCTTATCCCAGGTTAGTCTGCAGTCGTGAAAGTGTCGGTGACAACTCACTTGTGAATTCTCCAGGAAGGCCCGTAAAAACAATGACAAAATTAAACTCTACTTTCTGGGGGCAAAGGGAAAGCATCAGACCTGACTTACTCTGTGGAAGATCGGCAGACTACTTGGTAGTTCCGGGGCATTTTGCAATGCTGGCCTGTTCCACTATTGTTTTGGGAGGTAGGTGGTGGCTTTTAAATCTCACCTTCTCTCTGCCCTTGGTGCCCTGGTCAGTGCGGAGAGTAATCACAACCACATTCAAAGAGGGGCCCAGTGAAGTCACAGGCGTGAGTAAGTGCTGTCAGTCTAGCTCCATTTAATACCAGTAGCACCACCCTATGTTCCTTGACTCAGGGACATTGGCCGAGCACAGCGGCATGGTCGGCACGGGAGAATAAGACAGTCCTTCACCTCCAGGAGTCGTTTTGTGGGGGCAGAGGGCAAACACATCGTTGCAATGCAATGTGGGCAGCACGCTGAAAAGGTGTGGCCCATGGTCTCCGTGGAGGAGGAAGAGCCTCGCGCTGTCTGGCTGCCAGCCAGGCCTAACCCGAGCAGAATGGCCAGGATGAGTGGCGGCAGCGGGAGCGAGCAGAACCTAGACACAGGATCACAGTTCACGTGGTTGGAGTCACCAGCTTCGCCTGTTGTGTTATGGGAAGATGAACTACCCCCCCTGACCCCTGTTGAGAAATTAGGACAGGCCTCACAATAAAAATTTTATTTATTTACATTTAGAGACGGGGAGGGAGGGAGAAAGAGAGGGAGAGAAGCATCAATGTGTGGTTGCCTCTCACGTGCACCCTACTGGGGACCTGGCCTGCAACCCAGGCATGTGCCCTAGACTGGGAATCAAACCGGCGGCCCTTTGATTCGCAGCCCATGCTCAATCCACTGAGCTATGCCAGCCAGGACAGGAAGGGCCTCTTAAACGATGAAGAATTTGGTGGGAATGGTGAATGCTATTCCTGCAGATAAAAACATTCAAAATGCAGGTGCTCGATTCCACAATTCAATACTAGTGATTAGGGAAGTTTCTAGTCCACTTTAAAATTTTTTACTTGGGAAAGATATCAGCCGCTTTAACATCCTTTCTTGGATTAGGAAGTCTGTAAAGAAACAGACACTGAAGCAACTGTGCATTAAAAAACATGAATTTCACTCATTGTATCAGGGAGTGAAATTGCTTTCTCTGGGGTCTTTAAAATACAAATGACCTTGGCGCCTGTTGGTACTATGAGTGCTGGTGACCATGAACGTTACTTGTTCTAGATCTTTGATGATTCCGTAGAGACAAGTGGTCCAGCAGTAAAGGGCATTGCAGAAATAGTTTGAGAAACATTTCCTTTGGCCTTACAAACAAGAAGTATTCCATGAATATTACTGATTTGGCTGGATGTCAGTCAGTGCAGAGTCTGAGATGCAATGAGTCTTGCCTGAGGCATAAGTTAGTTGGATTATGGTCCCTACATACCTTCTGGAGGAACCACATCCTAGAGCAGACAGTTTCGAGGTGAGAAGAGGCACGTAGGCAGAAGATTAACAAGTGTCTTTGATGACTTGTCTGGTGAAGGCAGTTTTCACTGTAGGTAGAGCTCAGTTAAAAGTATTTCTGGCTGTTAGAAAAACTGTCCAATATGTCTTTCTATAGTTTGGAATGAGTAATTATTAATATAAAGTATATTATGTAGATACGAAGTTTGACTTTTCATAATTTCTCATCAGTAGAGCCATAGGTAAGTGACATGGGTAGGCAAAAGGGAGGTTTTTGGATTTCAATATTCTCCAAATTCACCTCTAAGAGATGCCTCAGTATGTGGGTCCTACACCTAAGAGGCAGTATTGGTAATGCAATGACACTCAGAGGAAGTTTTTTTTCTGTTAATTACTTATTCATAATAACACTCAGAGTATGTTTAAAATTAAATAGAGAGGATATGAAATTGTTTTGAAATGATACACCTGTCTAAATAACACATGCCTTTATTTCTTTAGGATTTTTGAGGGCCTTTTTAAGGAATTCTGAAGTCATTGTCTTGACAGTCCTTTCCCTCATTGGGTTTGTGGTGGGACATCTGGCCTACAATTTTATCGAGGTAACGTATGCACCACAAGTTCGAGAAGCAATGAAAGAGCGAAGACCCCAGACAAGGTGCGCTGCCAGGCAGCCCTGAATGTGGGGATTTTTTTTCACGTGAACAGCTGCTGAAAATAGTCACCTGGTAGTGAAATTTCTGAAGGTGGAAAACCATTCGGTAAAGGAGACCTGGATGAGAGGCTGGAGAAGAAGCAGCCACTGGGAAGGGAGGACACTTTGGTGGCACCCTTGGGTTCCTCATCACCTTCCTCGGGAGCCTTGCCCTGGTTTCCTTCCCTGGACCTGCGCTGGCTCCTTCCGTGGCACTGCCTTCAGCACCTTGGGGATGTGGACTTTTACATCCCCTGTGCAGACTCTAGTGACAAAGGCAGAAGTGACTGTCATGATGAATTACGGCTGCCCTCTTCCGTCGGCTTCCAGTGTTGCATAATAGAGTATAATAGGGTTATATATGATACATGTTACATATAATGTAGATAGCAGGAAAAGTTCATTAGGCTGTGAGCTTATTAACTCTCAACTTCAAATGCATAGCAGTGCGGTCAACAACAGTTTTTCCCCACTCTTTTATTTTTGAAACAGGTGATGCTTCTGCCCGCCCCTGCTAGCTAACATCATCTGCGTGTTTCCTAAAGAAATCCTAAAGAAATACTGTGTGCCAGGCTCCCTTTTAAGTGTTTTGTATTTATTATCTATTAATTTGTTATTAACTCTTGAATTCATTCACTCATCCTCACGATGACCCAGTGGAAAGGGTCACTCTATTCCCATTTTTCAGACGAGGAGACTGAGGCACATAGAAGTTAAGTGATGAAGATTAAACTATTAATTGGGCCGAAAACCTTTTAGGAGGGAACATTTGTGGTACTTCAGTCATTGTTGCTGTGTTACCTATTCACCATCTGTACTACTGTCTATATATTATTTTTCTCTATCTGACTCACTGAGAGATTTTAAAATCCTAAGCAAATGTCTGTAAAATCACAAGTACTTATGCAAGGTTTTTCCCCCTCTTAATGTAAATTAGAATAAATATCTAACAACTGAAAAATACCTGTGAGCCACTTAAGATCACCTTGGAGATTGCCAACGGTGGGGTGCCACTTCAGAGAACACCGATTACTTGTCCCAAGCAATGTTCATGGGGCCCAAGCCCTCACAGTAGGGGACCGCATAGAACTCACCCGGACAGTTAGATCAAGAAACCCCCTCACGACCCCCAGGACTGGCCTTGTAGATAATCTCTCATACACTGCAAATTGGGTTATTCTAAAATTTATATTAATGGACATACCATAAACCCAATTGCTAATGCTTCAAGATGGCAGCAAACTAATTTCTTATTTGCTTTTGTTACTTTAGGTGTTCCAAATTATCTACCCTCTTCTAAGAACACCGAGTTTTTCCCTCTATTGTTACATTGCACCTTTAATTATATTTCTGGCTGCCTTGGATGTGGACTTTTACATCCTCAAGAATATGTTCTGGCAGGTAAACAACACATTTTAAAACAAACTGTGGTCAGTTCTTGTCTGAGTTGGCAGAGAGGACAATGGATGATGAAGAAGGGTAACAACTCCCAAATCCCCGGTTTTGGTCGTTTGACCCTCCCCACTCTAGCACCGTCTTTACAGAGAGTTGAGGGGAGGCGGGGCACGAATGTTTGCTGAGTGGTCGCTGCAACTTGGCACTGAGTAAATGTCACCTCCACTTTACATACAAGCAGACCTCAGTCCAGATGGCACAACCAGGCCGGCAAAGGGCCGGACCTGGGTTCTGATTTCACAGCTGACTTCGTCTCCGTGTGTCTGCAGATGGCAGTTTCTGTTGCTGAGATTGTTTCATTCGTGCTTTCTCTCTCTGTTTTTCTTAACCATGTTTGCCAGACTATTTTATTTTTCCTTTCAAAGAAAATTTTTATCTTTTTTGTGTGTGTTTTGTACATTTAAGGTTTTAAATTGTCCTATAACTACTTCTTTAGTGTAATCCCACATGTTTTGGTTGTTCGTGTTTTTATCACCATCCCAAAGGTATCTGCATTTAATTGTACTTTTCTCTTTGACCCATTAATCGTTTAGAAGTTGTTTTGAAGTTTCCAAGTATGGCTTTTTTCTTGTTTATCATCTCTCTCATCTCAGTGTGGCCAGAGGATGTGCTTTTTACGCCAAACCTTGTGTTTCGTGAAGATTTGCTCTGTGGCTTAGTATGTGATCAGTTTTCAAAAATATTCTGTGTTTGCTTTGGAAAAATGTATATTCTCTAGTTGTTGAGTGCAGGGGTCTAAATTTGCTCAGTAGATTGTTTTGTTAATGATAAAGTTTGGTACAGTGATGGAATATTACTCAGCATCGAAAAAGGAACAGAGTACTTATAGGAATAGCATAGGAGAACTTTGGAAGTGTTATGCTAAGGGAAAGAACACCAGGCTCAAAGGCTGCATGTTGTATCATTCCATTCACGCACCTGCCTTCCAGCAGAGGCAAAACGGCAGGTTTGGAGAACAGATCACTGATTGCCGGGGACTGGGGCTAAAGGAAGAAATTGACTACAGAGGGGCGGCATGGGACAGTTTTTAGGATCTGTCCCGAAGCGGATAGATCTGCTTTGGTTCTAACTGTGGTCATGGCTAAATGACTGTATGCATTAGTCAAAACTCAGATAACCCTACCCCCAAAGAATGAATTTTATCATTTGCAAATTAAAGGTAAGTTTTTAAAAAATCAAAGAAAACTGGTTTGCATTTATTTCTCCCATGTAGTTTTTGTACTTTGTATTTACCATGGTTTTCCTTTGCTTTGCTCACGCCTTCTCCCTTCTCAGTGAAGTTGGCTCACTTTTCTTTCTCCTTCCCATCCCTCCTACTTGTTGAAAGCTTTGCATTCTGCTTCCACTTCGGAGGCAGGCACTGCCAGTTGCCTGTCTGAGATGCACTCTCTCCTTTCCCTCACTAACAGAAATTCACTGTTTTTTTGTTTGGTGTGGTAGTGGGCCTACTGCAAAACACCACACGTTCCAGCATTAGAAAAGCATGGCCAGTGAAAGGTACTGTACAAGTTTTGCTGAATAAGGTTTCTCCCAGAATGTCTTTACTCAGGGGGCCCAGGCAGTAGCAAGTGCGTTTTGCCCTTCGTTTTATTTCTCTTTCCCCCTGGAGGCTGATGGAGACACCGAGGAAGCAGGAAATGTTTTATGCAGAAGCAGGGGAAAATATGCATTTGTTTTAAGAACGTCATTTTAATGTTGAGAACTATTAAGCTGGAAGAGCAACCAGAAAGTGGGGCATTGGTCTTTTCACGAGAAAGTAGAATCCCATTTGTTTGGAAGGGATGGTCTCTTTGAGGCAGGTGAACTAGAATACCTTTTACAGTGACCTTCCAGAGGAATTGTAGAAAATGTGTATCACCAGGGCCTGATGGTGACGTGAGGACATGCAGCCATGCCGTCTTTAGATGGTAAATCTAACACTGCGCGGTGATTGGGCTTCACAGGTCTTACTGACCGGAATAATCAGCTTCTCTACGACGTTTATCATCATTGGCTTTGTGACTATGAGACTCAACAAGGAATCCTGGGACCTGCAGTGTTGCCTGCTCTTCAGCATGACCATCGGCATCACGGACCCCATCCATTCTGTGAAGTCACTGAAAACCATCGGTACGTCAGATGTATTTCTCTCTCACCTTGCAGATGGGAGAATAAGCCATTTGCTTTGGGTTATATTTTTCTGGTGCAAAATTGTGCCCCCAGCCAAGTAGATGCGCGTGCTGCTTTTCTTGGAGATGGAGCCCTGACTGACTCGAAGGGTGCAGTGCAAACAAGGTCACTTGGGACTTGGGGCAGAGAACACCAATTATAATCTCCAGAGATTTATTCCAAGGAGGAAAAGTAACCTCTCTAGAACGTGATGAAAAGTAGCATGCATATTCCAGTCCTCTGAGTTCTAAGCTCTAAGGTAGAGAGACTGTGCTTTTACCCCATTGAAACTTTTTCAGGGCCACGCTCCCTCTTGTTGGAACTCCATGTTGAATGAGCTAGCCTTGGGCAGGTGGCTGTACTTTACTGAAGGGAACACGTTATTCAGTGCAAGCTTGTTCCCCAGAGGGTCTGGAGGGTGGGGGGTGCTGTACTACTTCTCTGATTTGGGAGAAGACGAGTTCACTCTGAGAGATTCCTTCCTTTGTCATGTTTTATTGACTCAGCAATACAAACAAGAAATTGATGCTCTGGTTTCTGTTTTTGACTCAGAAGTATGTCCCTAACCAATTTTCAAGTGTTGGTTATATATTTTTTGGAAAGATGCTGGCTTATGATTGGAGCAGGACACCTCCAAGCCCTCCAGCAAGCGGTAGTCCAATTTCTATGCCCGCTTGTCCCTGCAGTTGTGAACACAGAGGGGGCGTAAGACACCGTGATGCTGATGTTCCAAACACTCAGTGAGGCTGGTCCTGTCCTCTTCTCTTTCTCTAGTTTTTCTAAGTTCCTTTTTTTCTCTCTCTTGCCTTCACCTGCCTTTTCCTTTTAGTCACTTGTATTTGCCCCTTGTTTTACTCACCTCCTTCTGTCCCTGCTCCCCTTCCCGCAATCTCTGGGCTCTAAGTGACCATAATAAACTATGTACTTCACTTATTGCAGTTTCCATATTCAACAGTGTTTTCAGCAAAGGAGCCGGATAGAAAGTCCATTTACCAAAAACACAGCTAGCGAAGGTATTTGGCTCTTAGTCAATATTTTCTTAGTGCCAGAAAGGCTTAGGTGCCACCTGGGTTCTGGATCCAATGACCTTTTTCCTACTAAGGCAAATTTGCCTATTCTGGACATTTCATATAACTCAAACCACACAACATGTGACTTTTGTATTTGGCTTCTCTCACTTAGTGTAGCGTTTTGAAAGTTCATCCACAGCTGCAACATGAGTCAGTTAGGAATGAGTCTTCATTCCTTCCTGCATCTGGGTGATATTCCACTGCAGGGCGAGGCCACAGGTGTTGGCCCACTGAGCCACCGATGGTGGATGGCTCGTTCCCACTTCTGGTGCTTATGAGCCATGCTGCTGTGGGTGTGCATGTGCGTGTTTTTGTGTGGACGTGTTGTCCATTCTCTTCAGTGTACGTCTAGGAGTGGAATTGCCAGGTCCCACTTTGTACTTATTTCTAGCATGTGATTCTTCGGGAGTCTAACGGTTCATGTCTATCCGAGCTAACTGTCACGCCCTGCGAAGTGTCTTGTCTTGTTCTGGAGCTCGAACGTGGTCCGAGGCCACCATGGGCATCTCAAGCAGTGCTGTGTCCATTGGAGACGCAGAGGCACCATGGAGAAGTGAAAAAATGGTGATTGTGATTGTCCCACGGTCATGGCTGCCTGCTCTGTTTTCCCAGCATTCTCTCTCTTCCGTTTCTGTGTTTCCTGTGCGCGAGCAATGTTTTCATTTACTGTATTAAATTATATTCTACATTTCCTGTTCCAGGCATTTCCAAAATGTACACTGACATCATTCGAGGAGAGTCAATGATCATATGCTGCATCACGTGCATTTTTTTTGGAACTCTTCGGGGCAACTTAGCGCAAATGTTCGTGTTTCGGGGTAGGAGCTTTTTTTGTGTGTATTTAAAAAAATCATACTTTCATGGTGCATTTCAGTCCATGCTGAAATTAAAACACATTCGAGGTATTTTTACTGCTTTCTCTATACTTCACTCTGGGACCAATTAAAATAGCCTATCAGGCAATAAGAAAACAATCACGTGTCATCTACGTCTTTCCTTGGACAGGAAGAGGGAGGGAATGTTAAATTTGCCCATCTCCCCCAACATGCATGTGCGCATGTGCGCACACAGGTAGTTCCATCTGGCGCAGATTTACTCCTTCCGAGGACCAGCCTGGATCTCACCTGGGGGGTGGTGTGTGTGTGTGGAGAATTGGCTTGGTCCTTATGAAAGCAGAATGGTTCAGGCAGCACTGGAGCAGCAGGTCCCCGCAGTGCTAATAGTCAGATGCACATGATTGAAGTTCACTGGGTGACGGAGCGGAGCATCTCGCTAGGTCACCAGCGATGGTGATGGCAGGGAAGGAAGGGGGAGCGAGCACAGCATGGAGAGGCCAAAGGTGTCCTCCTGATACGTGGATACGGCAGCTGTGGGAGGGAAGGGGGCTAAAAGGGGAGAAGTGGTGGTAGTGCAGAGGGGTTTACGGTGCTTCATGGCAGGCACTTGGGATGCGCAGTCTTTGTCATTTAGGATGACCCTTGGCATTGCCTGAAACTTGCTCACTAACTGTCACTGCTACTGCAGGTTACTGTGACTATAGAAAATTTCCCCCATCCATTCTTCAAATGCCACCCAGGCTGGGGGCAGGGGTCACACATGGACTGCAGGTTGGTGGGGATCCTGAACAAGGTTTGCTTGGCCCTGATATCGTTTGTAAAAACAATGAACTTGGATGGATATTCACTGTCCAGCTTGCCTGAGACTTTTCCCATAATTCTCTCTGACTGGCTCCTGAAGACTGGCTCCTGAAATTCAAATTCCTCTGTTTGAGCTTGCTGTCCCTGGGCAAGAAACCTCAGGCTGCAGGTGGTAAGGAAATGTCCCCAGAGAACCTCTTTTGTCAGACTTTTAGGGGAAACTCCCATCTGCTGAAGGTCAAGGTCTCCATGCAAAGTCTTTGAGCAAACCAAAGTGCATAGACCAAAATGCCATCAACAAAGGAAACAAAAATCATAATTCAACTTTGTTTTTTCTCACTTTCACTTTCTAGAGTTCCACATAATCATAGACTTCGCCTTGAGCATTTTGGGAAGCATAATATTTGGATACTGGTGTGCGAGAATCATTGAGTTTATATTGACTGACCTGTTTAGCAACACGCTGACTAATGTCATCCTTTGCATTTCAATGGTGTACCTGATTTTCTACATCGGTAAGGCGGAAACTGGCCCAGCGAGTGCACGCCTCCACGTGAAGGTTCCACTTCTCTGTTTTCCCTTGATCTTGAATCCAGTTGCTTTTCCCTACCCGCTTCCCCTTTGTTGTGGCCCCTCCATGCATGTCAGCATCTCATCTCTCTGTCACCTCCCACTCTTCCCTGGTCTCTTTCAATGTCCCCTTAACTTCAATTCTGTGCCCCTTCCCTTTGTGTTCTTCCGCTATGTGGTGACTTGCTCATTCTTTTTGGGCTCCACTGTTTGATTTTACATGGAGTCACTGGCAGGCCCTGAGGAGCCATCGGCTTTAGTGGTTTCTGCTCTGACCCTCGGCCACCCGTGTCTCAAAGCAGAGGGTCTAGAGAGGTGCCCCTGAGGCCTCTTCTGGGTCTGCAGTCTTTAACTCCATGAGCCCCAAGCTGAGGGGACTGCAGATGTGGCGGCCCTCGCCTGAGGCTGGGGCAGGGAAGGGGAGGGAGAAGCCAGGTGCACCTGTGTCTGGGGCAGAGGGTGACTGAATCTCAGGAGCCAGAGTGCTGGGCACTGGCACACTCGCCCTGGTCCTCTGCTAGTTCAGTCCGGTGAGAGTGGGGGAGTTCTCAGTGGCCTGGTGGGCGTGGCCTGTCCCCAAGGATCATAGTGGCTGTTGGGAAACAGCCAGATTTGGCTTCTTCCCTGACTTTCCATGGTGGAAAAATTCTGAGAAGGCAAAGAAGAGCAACCATCACCTATAAAGCTATACAATAAATGTGATCACTGATACATTTTGGTGCACATTTTTGCACACCAGCCTTTAAAAAACATGTAAACCTACATACATATATTGTCGGCATTCGTGCCAGATATTCAGTGGCATCAGGATTATACCAAATAAGATGACTTCAGTTTTAAGATAAAGTTGTTCAATGATTTTCTCATTGCAGAAGTTGTCTCAAGTAGTGACTATTACTGAAAAAGACTGTGATGAGCTTTATAATCTAGTAATACTAATTGTAGAAATTGGAAATAAGATTTTGAGAGAAATTTTCCCTATTCAAATTCCCAGTGCTACTGGTTTTACTGTCATTGGTTACTTGAATTTGGTTTAAATTCTGTCTGACATTTATAAGGTTCTCCCTGAAGGCTCTGCAGCTGAGAACTCTTGGTGTTCGTGGCATTCCAACCCCCCTCAGAGCTGTGTTCCTGCCCCAGACTATCCTTTCACACCTGTGTAGAGCCCCATGGGGTCTATATCAGGCAAAAGAAGAGCGGGCTTCAGGACCCATTGTCCCTGAGCTGAGCCCTCAACTCCTGGGATGTCCCCGAGGAGCTGGGTGGAGGCTGTTATGTCTGTTTTTCTCCTGGCCCTATGCTCCATGACCCTCTACAGGAGGGGTTGGCACATTATGGCTTGTGGACCAAACACTCCTATTTTCACACAGCTTATGAGCCAAGAATGGTTTTTACCTTTTACGGTGGTTAAAAAAATACTCAGAAGAAAAATATTTTCTGGTATGTAAAAATGATTGGAAATTCAAATTCCTCTGTCATTATTTATTGGGTCCTCATTCCTTTGCATGATACCCATGGCAGCTTATGTGGTTCAGCAGCTGACTTGCGTATGTAGTTTCTATGGGGACCATCTGGCCTGCCAGGACTGTATTCTTATTGTCTGATTGCATGCAGAAGTTTGCTGACCCCTCAGCTCCAGGGTGAGGCTGATCTCTTGAAGCAACTTTCCAAGAAATGTTACTCTTAAGTTCCCCACCAATCTTTCAGTCAAGATAAAGTACCTCGGCGTGCAGATTTGAATGCAACTAACTTCATTTATTTTTTTTCTCTCTAGTGGAATTTTTAAAAATGTCAGGTATGATTGCTTTAGTGATCGTAGGACTGAAGTTAGATTCCTTAAGCTTCAAACCGAAGATGGAGTTAATAATTACTAAGTAAGTCTTGTGTTCTCGGTATATGGATCTCATAGAATTTAGTGCCTAACTGGTCCTGCCTTCCTGGATGCTAGTAAAACTCCCTTTATAACTTTTTTCTACCTTTTTATTTTTAATTTCACTATCAGTTTTATTGGAAAAGAGGGTACCAACAAGGATGACATGAGTGAACGCTCCCATTCTGAATAATGCACCGGTGATTTAGAGACCATAGCTGTTTTATACATTACTCTCTGATAAAAATGTACTTTGAATTGTGGGGAGTGGTAGCAGAAAGACACAACTCCAGCAAAACTCTCAGCCACGCTTCCTCCCCGGTAAAGCAGAGTGTCGACTGGAGTTTCCAGACAGAGGAAGACCGTTTGCCTGCCTGTTCAGACAGACGGGTCAGCCTTCCTCTGAGAGGCTGCTGAGCTACAGAACTAGTTTGGAATTATTTCACCCCAAATCCTGGTCTAGTGTAGAAATTCTCATGTCGTATAAAAGCAAACGTGAAAATGAGAAAACTAAGCCATAATCCAGAGTTTTCCCATGGAGATTCATTTCTTCGCTGGAAGAGAATCTCCACGGTTCTGAAATGATGGCCTTCCTGCTTTTTTGGTCTTGAAAATGTTCTTTCTTTTGTGACATTCCAGAGATAGAAGACGGTACTTTTTTTTTATAGCTCTACTCAGCAAAATTAAAAAAATTGGCACCTATAACTATACTAGTTTTGGGTATATGTGAATGACACTTGATTGGTTATTCAAATCCAGAAGCTTGGGAATAACTAATTTGTAGGACATATACTTTTTGGTCTGAACTTGGACAGTTTCCTGAGCTTTGTTGCGCTGTCAGCATCATTATAATTTACTCACTCTCTTGATTCAATTGCTTATTCTTGCACCTATTCAACCAATCCTTGCTTAATGCTTAGTGTGGCCTGGACCTTGTATCCTACTTAGGTTTGGGCTATGGAAATAAATCCCTTCTGAGAAGGCAGTCATTGTTAAGTGGTGGATGTGTTTATGTAAGAAACTAACAAGTATAAATAATTACATGTTTATTGGGATCCTGCTTTATGTAAGGAATATTTGTAAGGTCCTGTAGAGACATTTTAACAAGCATCATTCTCAGTTGGTTGCTAAATTTTCAGAAAACTGAGCATTGGGATTCGGAGCCCCACTCATACCCTTCCCTTCTAGGAGTGCAGAATCAATTGAATCAAAAGATTGGATTCAGACAGAGGATCAGACTGAGGATCAGAACATGGGTTATATTTGCAGCTAAAACGAGGCTTCCTAGTGCTTCTTTCCAAGTGTAGATGTTGAGACCCACCTCCAGGGAGACTGGTTTGTGGGACAGACGCAGTCGCCCGGTCAGCTGAAGGGGAACGTCCCCATAGAGGACCCAAGAGGAGAGGGGACTTGAGATCCACCAGTGGGGTCAGAGCTGGCCCTGACCCATGCGTGTCCCCGTGCAGAACCACACAGCCCCACTCCTGAGCTGCTGGGCTCTGATCTACTCAGTGGGAACCTCTGAGGGGGGCTGGCACACAGATTCTTGCAAAGCAACCTGGGTAATGCTTTGTGTTCTGCTCTGCTTGTGAACAGTGTAGATCATTGGTACTGTAGGAATTAGGAGTGATCACCTCCAGAGACGATGCTTCGGATGGTTTTGTATTGAACACACAAATAGAGCTGGCCTTGCAGGGTATTTAGGAAATCAGTAGGTAGAAAAGCAGACAGGAGAGACTGTCAAGGTGAGGGACTTGCATGTAGCCCACACAGGGTGAAGTCATGTAGAGGGCACTGAGGTGATCCAGTCCGCTCTCTCAGAGTCAAGGTTATCCAGGTTTGGCTGTGGCAGGCCCACAGATATGCTGCCAGCTAATATCAGCAAAACTGCCACATCACCAACCTGGGGGTGAAGGGTAGAGGTAGGGATCCTTATTTTTCTGCCTGGTTCTTATTGTTCTACTGTGCAAGGCAGCCCACAGGTACTGGCACGATGAGGGTAATGGGTAACAGGGAACAGGGTATATTTTACTTCCCTCAAACTTTTCAATGTGGTGGTAACAGTGACCGAAGCAAAGGCTTCTGCTGGGGCAAGAATGGCAGACAGATGATGCAGGCTTTTATGTGAAGAGGAAGCTATTGAAAAAATACATTGCTGAAAATGTGATTTCCTTTCCATTCATTCTAGGTTCTTAACAATGTTTTTATCTGTATTCCAACATATGGTATACACTTTCTTTGGCATTGTAATTGGATGCGGGAGCCCCAGCTATTTTCGATTTCACACTGTGATTTTCACGTTGATCTTATTTGTGACACTGAATTTTGTAAGGTATGGATTCTATTTTAAAGTTTGCTTAGTGGCCTTAAGTTCCCAAGCTCACCATGACAATTGGGATGCAGTGAGTTACCGCAAAAAAAAAAAAAGGGCTCTGGGCGTGCAGTCAGGAGACCCGTGTTTTCCTCCTTGTCCTGGCCATAGTTGGCTGTGCTCCGAGGGCCGTGCATGTCTATTTACTTTTCCAGACTTTTCTGTAACGCAAGAAGGAGCAGAACAGCAGCGTCAGCATGACCCACGCGCCTGACAGAAACGCACAGTCAGGGGCCCACCCCGTCTTACCGAGATGGATCTCTGGAGATGAGACTCAGGGAACTGTTTCAACATGCTCGTCAAAGTTCGAGCCTCGCCGGACCCGAATAACGGCTTCTAACACTTTGGGGTCTTTGTTAACTTTCATCATCACTTACCATCATCAGAGCTATGATAAAGCCATTTGTTAAGCAGTTACCATGTACGTTACGCCACTGATGCTAACACAGTCCTAGGTGGTAGGCGGCATTGTTTCGCAGATGACACGTAGAGAGGTTAAAGCCTCGCTTAGAATCACCCGACTTGCAAGGGCAGAGTTAGGATTTAACCTTGACCCCCACCGGCATGCTTTTTCCGAGTCGCCACGGCCCACGTGTGGTAGCTGTGTCTACCATAAGAATTGATGACAGTGTCTTTGAACGTTATTGTTGTTCAGGATGGGCCTGGCCAAGGGGGCTCGCTTGGTGGGACATTCTCATGGGACGTGGCTTCTGGCGACTCTGCAGGCGCTGCCTGCTCCTCAGAGAGTCCCTCTCCCGCAGAAGGCCAAAGCTCGAGCTTGCTTCCCCTTCACCGTTGGGAGCTCGTGTGCCAGCTGACAGAGGTCAGAGAACCGAGGAAAGGCACGTTACGTTTTCCATATTGGTTGACTCAGCTACATACCCATGATCTCATTTCATCTTCCTGACGGCACTGGGAGATAAAAATTATTAGCTCTATTTTATAGGTGAAGAGACTGGCCGAGAAAGGCAAAGTGCCTCGTCCAAGGCCCAAGGCTAGTGGGTTCCAGAGACGCCATGTGAACTTACGGTTCCACCTCACTAGAAGAGAGGTTTAAATGGAGACAGGCATCCCAAGGGGTCCTCCGTTTATGGCTGGGATTTCCATATGGGACTTACTTATTGAGAAGAACATTTCAGAGAGGATGAGTCAAACTGAGGTCTGGACGTAATAATTGTTGCTAATGTACTGAGCACTGACCGCATTCAAAACGTCATTCCAAGTGCTAGGAATGCTGCCTCATTTAATTGGACCTTCATAATGATCCTCTGAGGCAAGTACAATTATTATCATCATCTCCATTGTACAGAAGACACTGAGGCTTGGAGAGGTTATATAACATACTTAAGTTGGCATCATTAGTGAGAGAAGCTTAAATTTGAGCCCAGGTAGTACGCCAGAGCCTTTGCTATACTGCCTCCCTGTTTTTGCTACCAGGAAACAACCCGAGTTCTATTTTGGCTGGGCTAACTGGCATTTCAGAGAAAGATGATTTAGTTAAGGTCGAAAAAGGTGGTAAGAATTAACTTCACAAAAGGATTCAGTGCAAGGTAGAGGAATTTGTCCAAAGTAATCGTACGCCTTATAGATGGCAGTGACCGGTTTTCTGTTTTGCAGTGATAGGGGCTCTCTAGATTATCTTGTGAAATTCCCAGAGTAACCACTGATACGCAATATATTTTTTTGAGGCTGAGAACTTGTCAGTTTCACTTCTACTGAAATCTTATTTGAAGGACAGTTCTGATACTCTTTTGGTGCAGATTCCCTAAAGATGGAGTCTAAAGTTCGGCATAGGATCCCACAGAAAAATGATCTGTAGAGAAATAGAGACAAATTGAAATGATGTGTTTGACATTCGGTGTATGGCTCTTGTGGGAACACAAGAAAAATGTGGTTGAGTCAAGTTTATTTTTTTATTTTTGTTTTTAAAGATTTTCTTTCTTTACTTTCAGAGAGAGGGGAAGGGAAAGAGAGGGGCAAACATCAGTGTGTGGTTGCCTCTTGAGCACCCCCCACTGAGGACCTGGTCCACAACCCAGGCATGTGTCCTGACTGGGAATCGAACTGGTAACCCTTTGGTTCACAGGCTGGCACTCAGTCCACTGAGCCGCACCAGCCAGGGCTGCTTGAACTAAGTTTATTAATGTGTCTACCATCATTTTACTTTTGGATCATGATCTGCGTGTCCTCAGGCTGATTTCTGAATGCAGACATGGCTTCTCAGGGGGGAGACGAGCTTGGGACGTGAACTGAAGGTTTCCTAAGTGAATTTACTACCAAATTCGAAACAATACACACTAACGTAAACGATGATTCCTTAGATTTTTATAGAACTTCCAGCATTATTTTTCAAGACTTGTGTATTATGTGCAAGATAGTAGATTTGGTTACTTCCAGAAAGTTTTTGAGCTACTTATCAATAAACTGGATTTTGTGAAAAATTGTATATGAGATTTAGTGTTTTTGTGCATGGTTTCAACCATGAATAACATTTGTGCATAAAGTGTGATTTAAAAACTTTTTCTCTCTCCACAGGTTGTTTACTATTATCTTAGTGAGCCCTATTCTGATGCATTCGAGTTACAAATACAACTGGAAGTGGGGAGTTATTATAGCATGGTCTGGAATTAAAGGCATTTTCAGCTTGCTCTTGGCGCCTGAGATTTATAATCTGGCTGAACAGAAAAACCAGGTGCCGGAAATGGTAGGAAAAATCATGTCTCATGATCATTCATATTTCATTTGTACTTACTTTGTAGACTCGGCATGGGACCCAGTGACAGGACTAGACTTGAAACGTGTGTCCAGTAGAAGAGAACTTGCGGAGGAAAGTTTACTGCTGTGGACAATGTGAAAGGGACCACCAGTCAAGTGGAGATGATGGACATGGGGGGCAGGCAGGCTTGGGATGGAACCCTGGTTCCGCCATTCAAGACCAAGGGACCGTGGGCAAGTTGCCTGGCACTGGCTGACCCTCAATTTCCAGTCGAGGATTGAGGTGATGCTCAGTATAAATACCTGATGCTCAGTAAATGCTCAACAAATGTTATTGAGGACATAAATGCTATTATTTAATAGCTGCCAGAAAGCATAAAAATGTACCCTATCTAGAGCATTCCAATCCCAATAGCCACTGGAGAAAAACCTGAAATGCTAGTTAAATATATGCTATGGGAAGGGAGGCGTTTAAAAGTTTGAAAGCACGTCCGATGCTCTGTTGTTATCAGTCGAGCTTGGGAAACGCTCCCCAAAGGACATAATTACTATCAACTCTGTTTTTCAATGAAGGATGCCAGGGCTCCAAGTGATTAACTGGCCCCAAATCCAGTGGGTAATCAATAGCAGAGCCAAGAACTGCAAGGTGGTGGTGTTTCTGCTGCTGCATGGTGTGCTGCAGCCCCCAGCACAGCTCCTGCCTCCTGCAGAGCCTCCTGTACAGCTCCAGGAAGTGCTCATGGCAGGCACACTTGCCTGTCCCACGCTGGTCCCCGCTGCCTGCGGTGGCTGGGGGCTTTCCCCGACTCTGTCTTTGACGGCTCCCACCCTGATGGCTTGGTGTGGCTGCAGGCTCTGTGTTCTTCTCTCTCCCAGTAACTATGACATCTATTGTTTTCTCAGTCAGATTGAAAACTGATCTCTGCCCTCTATTCTATGCAAGCAGTGCTCACAAAACAACCCTTTGCTTCAATTATCGGAGGCAGGATTTAAAAATGTGGATTAATATAGAATTCTGGTTTTGGTTAATTGAACAATGATTCCCTTTGGAGAACTTATTAATGTTTTGGTTCTGTTTGTGTGTTTTGTTTTTCAGTTTATATTGTATGTACAAATAATATCATTAATGACTATGGGAATAAACTCAAACATGATGACTTATTTAGCCAGGAAATTAGGTAATGTATATCTATCTTTCATTAATTAATTGGGGAGAATAATGTAAATAGATTATTGCTGGGGGTTGTGGGGACACTTTTTGTGGAGCTCAAGGAATTGGTTATGAAATCATGCATTTTCTTTCACTTGTTTATAGATTCTGTATTAATTGAAATATTGGTTCAGCCAGTTTAACAGATACCACATTAACAGTGGCTTAAATAAGACAAAGGTTTTTTCCCTTCCTTCTACCAAAAAGTCCAGAAGAATGAGCTAGTTCTGCCCCACGAAGTTGTCCGGAGAGCCAGGATTTTTCACTTCCGTTGTTTCTCTACTTTCTGGGGTGCTGTTCTTGCCTGCAGGGGAGAAGCTGGGCTATTACCTCTGTATCTTCAATGCAACCAACTGGAAAGAGAAAAGGGGGGAGGGTGGCCATGGAGGGTAAGCAGCTTCCTTTTAAAGACACAGTCCAGATGTTATGTGTATCATTACAACTCACATCCCATTGGCCAGAACTTAGTCACATGGGCAGGGGAAGCTGAGAAATATTGTCTTTACTTGGCTGGTCATGAGCTCAGCCCAAACTCAGAGAGTCTGTTGATACAGGAAGAAGGGGAGAACACAATCAGTGTTCACAGTCAGTAAGTTCTACCACAGTTGCCTATTTCTAGAAGCAATCTGAGACTGTTGATAATCAAATACGTGAATGTGATAGCATCCAGGATAAGATAGTTGGGGCCAGAGGGGTCAAGGTGGGAGGGAGAGAGCAGGGTAGGACTGCACACAGTTTTCTCATGGGGTCTTAACATCATCCAATAGCCCACGGCCCTGCCCTGGGCTTGCTGATGCAGAGAGCTGATTCCGTCAGGGTATCTAGAATTGATCAGTGTGGGGTGGGGGGGGGGGGCCTCTGTGATCGGTCTGCCATGGATGAGAATAAGTCTATCAAGACATGATCTGCTTGGGGAGGAAATGTAGCTGACCTCTCAAAGGAGAAGGGCCAAGAGCCTTTTCCTCAATGGGCATTTATTGGGTTCACTTTGCACAGGAATATGGGTAAAGCCCATCAATCATTGTCAGGCAGCGAGGATCAAATAACAGATAACATGCAAAGAACTACGAGGGCTTATTCTGAGTCAGGGTCAGTTAGCTAAAGGGTCATAAAACTTTGGGAAACAAACTCATTTCATGCTTGGACCCTTATCAGAAAATTGAGGGCATTCTTAGCAAAGCAGGTTTCATAGGATTTTATGTATTCTTTCTTAGGCCTGATTGCCTTGGGGAACCTGCCCATTCCTGCCCAGGGATGTACCGCCTCCAGCATTGTTTCAGGCTTAAGTCAGGCAGGGGAAGTAAGACAGTCAAGAGATCAGGAGACTTCTTGCAGACAGAATGAGGACTTAGGCTATGTCTAAGCCAAGAGCTCAGGGTCCATTACCCCCTTTTTCTATAGCCCCCCGAGTCCTTCACTGAGGGCCCTTTCTCGACCATGCCTATCTTAGATTGTCCCTCCCTTGAGGAATCTTACCCGTCATTGGCTAACTGGTTATCTGCCCAGGGCCAAGCAGGGCAAAGTAAAAGGGGGCAGTGGCAGCACCCCTGTCAGGAAGATAAGCTTTGTCTCCTTAGTGGCTTATGGTCCCAAGGTCTCTTTACTCAGCCTTAGACGTGGCGGGGTTACAGCTTCTGAAACCAGGCAGGGCGGCTTCCAACAGATCAGACTGCTGCAGATTTATATACACTACACTCCCAGGAGAATATGGGTAAAGCAGATAATCAATGCATTAATTTATAATGAAGATGATTTCTTTCTCTGTCTGAAATAATTGTGATATTATTCACGGTACTTACCTTTAAATACCAATTTTCTTGATAAACCAAGTTAGCAATCAGAAGGTTTCTTAGAAAACATGGAGTGGAAGAATAATGGTGAAGGTGTGTTCCTGTAAATAGGGACACAGACTGGTGAATCCTGCCCTCATCCCTCTGCCTATGTCTTCTCATGAGCCCCGCCCATTCCTAAAGCTGTGCCCTATCACCACCTTGGCAGAACCTCCTGTGACTGCCCACCTCACTGCCAAGGGTGCCGCTCCTTGAGGAGGGCTAGTCCATGGGGCTGAGTTCTCCAGCGATGGGTTCATTCTTGCCTGCAGTGGCCAGGTGTGCTGGGATCAGCAGCAGCCTGCCCTGGAGCACGAGCAACCTTAATGTGACCTGTGAAGGCTCACCACAGCTCCCTTCCCAGCAATCTCTTCCACCCCAGGGACCCAGACCTGTTCTGCTCTCTTTACTCAGGACAGAACATCTGGGTTTCTCCAGGCTCCCTTGCTTGTGGTCCCTCTTACTAGTGTACTCAAAGGCAAGATCAACAAGGGGTTTTACTGTAACGGTAATGGTTAGTTTTTTCCCCATCTATTATGAAATTTTTATGGACTAAACCTCAGAATTTTTATTACAAGACAAAAATACATGGCAAGTCCTTTACCCTCTCAGAATCAATGCTCATCCTTTCTAGAAATGCTGTGTGGCACGTGTTTTAACGGGCACTTGATAGAATCGAGTTAGTTTTGTTGTTTGTTTGTTTTTTTTGGTAAGAGTTTCAAATCAACTTTGCATCTGGTCTAATATTAGCTTTTAAGAGATCCGTCCTCAAGCTCTTCCAGGATCAGCTTCAAGACGGAGTTCATTCAAACTTCCTGCTGCCACCTAGTGGCCCACGTACACATTACGTTTCCCCGAGCCACCGCAAAGGGGCTGTGGGGCTGTTGAGATGGGTGGGATGTAGTCTGGCACAGGCGTAAACTCTCCCTGTGTGGTCTCAGCCAGGGCAGCTTTACATCCAAAGGTTACACCTTCTAAATAGAGTCAGATGCATCTTCGCTCGGGGCCATAGGGAACCGAGAGGGATAGGCCTCCAGACCTTTTGCAATCCCCAGAATTTCAAGCACGACTGTGGCACACGGTGCCCATAGAGAAGGCAATCAAGTTAAACCGAAACACTGAGAAACCACATACAATTAGGAATAAAGAACAGTTTCACTGGGGCAGACCTTCGTGTGAGTAGGCTAAGCTCACTAATTACAGGAATGTTAAATTTGAGAGGTCTCTATTGCAGTGGGTTTTACATTTTATCACCGAAAGACCCCGCGGGAGACTTGCTGAAACGCGAGTTCCCAGTCTGCTTCTCCAGCCGTGGAGTGGAGCCCAGGGACTGGCGTGGTTTGATAACACAGCCCTCCTACCTGTAGAAGACGCAGGGAGTTCCCCCCCCCCCGCTTTGGGAAACACCCTTTGCGGGCCTTGCAGCAGCGGGCCCTGTCTCCAGCTCTAGGGAGAGAAGGGAAACAAATGAAACATTCTTTAGGGCTTGAGTCAGAGAGAGTTAAATGATGCAGCCAAAAGGAAACAGCTGAGTAATTTTCTGGAGCATTCTGGGCGGAACGTGGTCTTTGCCCTGCGCCATGCGGGCGAGGCCATGGTTTGACCGCGTCGCGGGACATTCCTGCGTCCCTCGCAGTCTCCTGCTCCCGCGCCTTCCGTTCAGGCTCCTGCGCTTCTCTGCCGCAGGGATGTGCGCGATTTCTCTCCCGAGGCAAATGGCCATGCGGAATGCCATTATCCACATACAGGAGATAATGCAAAACACAATAACGTTATTTAAAACGGAGAAAATTTTGACGAATGTCAACTGGACCTTAGTGGAAGAAAAGACGACCATTAAATACGGCATTCCTGTGAGTTGCTCCCGGCCACCGCGCCCCCGCCTGCCCCCCCCCCCCATAGTCCTCCTTTCCTTCCTTGGGTCTGCCTCTCTTGCTTTACTTTATTATAAAAAACTTGATTCTGGTAATTAAATGTCAGAAACTTGTGTGGGGGGTGCGGATGGTAAATATATTTACCAGCTTTACTATCTTGGAGAAAAGGCTTCTTTGAATTCTGTTTCTAAAGAGAAGGCCTTGGTGGTCTAGTATCTGTCAAATACAGGAGAACTGTAGTTTTTACAAACGTCTGAGCAACTGCGAATGCACTCAGCGAACTGATGCTTCCTGCCGACTCAGGAGCTGAGCGATCTCTCGGCAGATACATCTTAGAAAAAGCAGAAGAGCAGGCCGCTGCTTCCGAGCGCAGCTGAGCACGGACAGTTCCGGGGGAAGCATTTCGCCCCGACTCCTCCCCACACGGACAGTAGCTACTCTGCCCCACTCGAGGGCACCACGTCTCATATGCAGAAGGTTCTCCATGTACACGTGGCCCTTCGTCTTAGAAATTTTTGAATTCGGTGTTGAATTCTCTGTCGAATGCCTCCTAGTTTTTACTTCATTTTCACTTTATCTCTGTGTGCTTTCAAAACACAGTCCAGTGCTTGTCAGCTTCCCCACGTGCCGCCTGGGGAGGAAGAGCCCGAGTCCCCGACCGACGAAGTGCTGATAGAAGAGGCCCGGCTGCATGTTGCTATAATACAAATGGTGGGTACCGCGCGCCTCATCCGCGTTGGGCTTTGCTTTTGTTCTTGCGATGCTTTTAATTCTTGCATATGGTTTATCGGGCGACTAGAGGAATGTTTTTTCACCTTTTGGTAGTCTGTGGGCCATTAAATTTGTGTTTGATTTGTGCAAGTTAAAGAATAAAAGTTAAAAATCTCAGGCTTTAAAGTTCAAGTAGCAAATCTGATGATTCTGTTTCTAAGTCTAGCAGATTTTAGTAGTTCACTTTTCAGGGGCCTTTGAGTAATGCTTGGTGCCGTTTACATATTTAGAAAAGTAAAAATCCTCAAATGTATGAGACTGCTTTTGCAAATGTAACGTATTTGAGTTCCTTTTATACAAAATTCTCTCAAGTAATCATTAAATTCATAAATCCAATAAATTAAGGTAAATCTAGTGAATCAAAATTCTCTTAAAGCATTTCAGATTTAATATTTAATGTTCCAACATAAACACAGGAAGATTACAAGGTAAAATCAAGTTAAATCAATTTGTCAAATTGTACATATTACATTTCGGTTATATTCTAGTAAAACATCATACTCAATAGTACAAGTATATAAAATACTCACTCTTTCCAGTCTGCTTTTTTATTTTCATTTTAAGATGTTGCTATGAAAAACTTCTAACATATACAAAAGTAGGTGTGGTAGTTCAGTGAACCCCTACGTGCCCGTCTTTAAAAGCCACGCATGCAGGACCAACCCTGCCCCATCGCACCCTCACTCACTCCCACACCTTCCACGTTATTTTGATATCGCAGCATTTCATCTGCAGACATTTTAGTATGCACCTGAATCTCTAAATTTTAAAATCTTTTAAAGCCATTGTAAAACACTAATATATGGCACCTAAGAATAGTAATTCCTCAATAACATCAAATACCAAGTCAATGATCACATTTCCAGTTGTCTCCTGAACGTGATCCATGTGCATTTTCACAGTTTATATTTTTAAATCAGATTCCAACGAGGTTCACACATTGCAATTCATAAGTACGTCCTTCTCAGAGTTTGAAAGGCCCTTCGCCAGAGCAGTAAAGTGTAGTCACTTCCTTCCCCCATCGAATCTGGGCTGTTCTCATCACTTGATTTGCCCAGTGCAATGTGGGGAGGGTGGTTTTCTGGAGCCTGGGCCTGGGGAAGATTCGCAGCTTGCACAGTGAGTACCTCATGAACAATGAGTAGAGAAATGGGTACATTCATAAAGCAAGACAGTGTGCTCAGCGTGTGAGGAGGTTTACTGAGGAAGGAAGTAATCCCAGGGGGTAACTTTAACCTCCAAGTGTGATATCCATGGCAACTTAAAGCTGTGACTTTTCTCCTGATATTTTCTCAGGGTGAGGGGTGACATGAGAATACAGTCCCATTATATCTGTAAGGTACTGTATGTAAGATAAAGGGAAGGAAATAAAGGAAACCATGCAAAAAATAAATAACAAAGGGAGACAGCAAGAGAAGGCAAAAGGAACAAAGGAACTAAAAAAACCAAAATGGCAATGATTCTCATAACTATCTATCAATAATTACATTAAATGTAAATGTACTAAATTCTCCAATTGAAAGACAGAGTAGTTGAATGGATTAAAAAAAAGAAAGGTGCAACTATCTTCTGCTTGCAGGAAACGCCCTTAGTTCTAAAGGACACACACAGGCTGAAAGTGGAGGACGGGAAAAAGATAATGCATGGGACGGCAGCCAGAAGGGGGCGCAAGTGGCTACACTTCCATCAGCTAAGAGACTCTAAGTCAACCTTGGTCACAAGAGACAAAGAAGGTCTAGATAATGGGAAGATGTCAGTCAAAGTGAAACCTTTCCATCATAAAATGTGTCCCAGGGACCTAGTGCACGGCACGGTGGCTACCGTTAACAATACTGGGAGTTGGTAGGGGAGTGGACCTGAAATACTCTCACCACACGTAAAAAAGTATAATTGTGAGGCTAGAAATGTGTTCTAACCTTACTGTGCACTGTTTTGTGATGTATCTGTGCCTCAAGTCATCGTGCTGTACACCTCAAACTTCCACAACGTCGCATGTCAGTTACAGCTCAATAAGCCCGGAAAAAAGTTATGAGAAAAGGACCATTTGCTTTTATCTCTTGGTAGTTCTCGGTGAAGCTGAGATGATTAGTGACCCTTTGAATCAACAGTGTGCGTCATCTGTTCTGCGGTAGAATGATGGAGATGCTGAGGCTCTTTATATCGTCGAAGTAAACTCTGAGCAGTACAGGTTTTGAGTTTCCTGAAGCCGGGAACCTTTGTATCTTCTAAAACATCTGGGGAAGTACTTTGCAAAAAAGGAATATTCAGTAAATACTGAAATTGAATAAAATGTATTTCCCGCTATAGCAATGTTTTGAGCGAAGAATATTTCTGTGCAATGAGTTCACTAATAGTATTAGTAATATAGTAGTAATACTATAAAGGTCAAACAGAGTTCACTGCATTTATGTTTCGGTCTTCTGTAATTTTTATTTAAAATTGTATGTTTAGAGTAGTTTTGAAAAACAGTGTCAAGATGGAATCCTCGATATAAAAGCAGCCCGGATATTAATCGGTGCAACCAAAAGCTATTGCCCCATCCAAGGAAAGTAAGTGCAGTGCTTATTTAATTGACATTTCCAAAATTGAATGAGTATGTGATAAGGAATGAATGAACTGAGAGTTAAATGTCCAGATTGATCAATCTGTTTATCTTGTCTATCTTCATTTACTTGGTTGTCCACCCATCCACCCATCCATCCATCCACCCATCCATCCATTTATCTGCTTCCTATTTTAGTTGGTTGAATCCCCCCCCCCCGCCCCCCAAGGCTGGTGACATGAGGGGATTATGGAGGAAGATCTGAGTACAATGTAATTAGAATAGCGATTAGGAGAGTCGTGAAAGAGAGCCCAGATGGTTTCATTACTATTATAATTACTTTGTCTGTATGTCACACTCACAAAATTGCTGGGTAGGGGAGCAGGGGAGCCTGGAGGCCACTGTCAGATTGCTCCCCAAGGTGGAGCAGGGTCTGGAGGAATGGACTCCGCTGAGGATGCTGATAGATGCAATTAAACCTGGTGGGAAAGGCTCAGTATCTCAGAGATATGTTGGTATCTGGTCACAGTCCAGGGAGGCATTAGCTAATGGATGGCCCCAAACAACAATGATAGGGGATCCCGTCTCGGTGAGAGCTAACGGTTCAGCTGCCTGGTAATCCACCTGAGAGGCCTAGTCTGACGCTAACATTGTTCCTTGATCATGACCATGAATGGGGAGTGGACGGATACAGAGGCTCAGCATGTTTAATATGCCCATGTTACATTTATACTTAGTATAGCTCTCCCTTTTATATTAGCCCCAAAGGCTAGCTAGCCCTTGCTCTTTTTTGAAACGTGTGTATATTTTTCTCTGTTAGATTCATGAGTATTCATGATGTTTCAACTTATATAAAAGCTAGAAGTTGGCTTATCAAGTTTAAAAACATTTTAACTGTCTTGGAATATCGTAAAGATAAAGCACAATTTATTCCATATGGGTAAGTATTGTGAACCTTTAACAGAATATACTGGAAAAAATGACTTTTCTATACATTACCTTGATTTTTCTTGTTAGGAAAAAACAACTGATATTATGGTCGACTGTTACCGATTGAGAGGTGACTGAGCAGAGGGCTTCCTTCTCTTTTGCCATTCTGTTCCAGCAGCTTCATGGACTTCTTTTTGATTTTTATTTATTGAGTTTTAGAGAGGGAGAAGAAGAGTGGGAGGAGAAAGAGTGAGAGAGGGAGAGAGAAAGATATTAGGAGAGATTGACTGTTACTCTTATTTATGCATTCATTGGTTGATTCTTGTATTTGCCCTGACTGGGGATCAAACCTGCAATGTTTGGGGTGACATTCTACCCAACTGAGCTCCCCGGCCAGGGCTCAATGACTTCTCCATGAGAGAGTGGGCAGGAAGACACAGAGGATGGCCGGCCTTCTTGGGATTCCTCAGGTTTTATTTACCATGTCTTAGGGTCATAGTGCATACTGAACCCCTTACATATTCTTCTGGTATTCTCTGCATAACACTGAGCTGGGGTGAGGAATATGAAAGCACGTGGACGTGAGCTCTCTGCTCAGTTCCGTGGGTGCCTTGCGGTGGTGCTGTTGGTGGCTGCAATTCGGAAAAACACACCATGGCATTACTCATACCTATCATCGACTTTCCGGGATAGCACAAGGTACAGGTGTTACCTAATTTGGGTAGATTCTTTGCTTCGTTATGTAAGTTGTGAACCTGTATACCTTTTGGATCAGGAAGACAAGGTTTTTCGACCAATAGAATGTGTCGAAAGCAGCCAGGGGCACGGCACTACTACATTTTAAGTGGATGTTAACATAGCTTTCATAACACATTTTGATAAATTTTACTTTCTTCCATTTATTAAGTTTAAAGATAAATATAAAAAAGTGGAAACCCTAGGGTCTTGACATATAAGGAGTTAACTTTTAGTTGGGCTTCACTTTAGATGGGTTGGAAACATTAAAAAATACATAATGGTAATGATTGAATAGAACATCTTTCCATTTTTCATTTTAGACAATGCTAATGTTTGTCTCTGAATTTGTTATTTTCTTTCAATGTATGAATCTTTGCATTTTTCCCAAGTACGCTTGCCTTAGTTTTAAAAAATGCTCTCTGTCCCTGATGTAGATTAACAAAACTTTTTTTATTTCTCCATGATGATTTTTATGTATAGAAAGTATGTTTTAGATTTTTACTTGTTTGTTGTTTTATATTACTTATACTTTCTTTAAATTACTATTAATGATTTGTTGATGTAAATGTTGAACTTCACATGTCATTATACTTTGAAAGTGATCTGACATTTTATTCCATTTCTCTTTTTTCAGGAAGAATAAATTTCTGAAATTTACATACCACATTGTATTTTCAGAAGAATTTGAATATGCAGGACATATCATATCATTAATATACATTTATCCTATTATAATTCATCTGTGGCCAGTGGCAAGAGAGTTAAACGTGTTAACACTGATAGTAGTAAACTACTATATTATGTTCTTATATGTGTTACAGTCAGCACTGAAGGTACTGTTTAAAACAGAAGTGTATCCTATAAAAAGAACAATTCAGATATTGTGAACTGATTTTTGTCATATCTTTTAAATAACTTGATACTAGAAGCCACTTGCTATAACTGTTGACAGAATCCTAGAATTTTAGAAATCTTTTTGAATTTTGTGGGTTTAATAAAAACATCAGTATAATAGCCACAGTCCCAGATAGCAGGCAGAAAGAGCAACTCTCTTAAAAGTGGTGAGAATCTCAAAGACCAAGTAAAGAGAATTGAAAATGCAGACATGGGTGTTTCCCTCAGGTTCTCTCTGTAATGAATAAGCGCATACAAATAGACTGGTTTGCTAGGTTCGCGCCATAATGAGAACCACCTTCTCCTCCATAGGTAAGATCCATCAGAATTACTGTTCTCATACTTCAGTTATTATTAATAGTTTCACAACGAACCTGTGCACTGCTCTTTTTCGTGGCTTGTTTCTGTCATTTTAGATTCATTATACATGATATATTTTGAATTGAATTATGACTTTTGATATTGGAAATTTAAAATATTTTATTTTGAAATTCCACGTGAATAACTGCAAACCCAGCTTTTGGAATGGAACCCATGGGTAGTTGAGGATGTGACTGTTAATATCTAAGGCGCTCGAGTGCCCTCCCCCCACCGCCCCACATCCCTGTATAGGCACTATGAAGTGACATCTGTTCTTTTTGTTTTCTAAACAGATAATAATTTTGAAAAGGAAATATTTTCATCAGCATTGGAATACTCTGGAATTTTTTATCTTGATCATTGGAATTGTGGATATCCTTTGTGTATACTTCGTCAAATTGAGACCAGACAACATAGCTCTTATTCAGATTACAGTAATAATAGGCTATTTAAGAGTAATTCGATTTATTCCTCTCATTAAGGTAAATCTTCACGTTTGACAATGCCGGGTCGTTTGTGCATGCTGTTTGGTAGAGGTGTTAAGAGGCCCGTGCTGTTTTGAGATAAGCCAGGGAAGGCACTGTCTCTCCACCCGCTCCCCCACCCCCCACCGCCCTGGACCCCTCTCTCTGGGGGGATCTGCTGGGTTCATGTCTCACCTCCTTCAGGTCATTGCTCCCATCTCTGCCTCCTCCAGAGGAGGCCTCTCCTGACCTCCAGGAAGAAAGGCACCTGCCCTCTGTGCCCCCGGCTTCCCGCCCCGCCTTCCTGACCCCTCCCCCTGTGCCAGTTTATCCCTCCCCCACTGCGCTCTCCCCGTTCATTCCCCTGTGTGTTCAGCGCACTGTCCTCGGGGAGCATCTTTGTTTCTGTCGTGACGTCACCCTGCAGCTCTATAAGGGGACTGACCTGCAGTAAGCACTTCATAAAGATCTGTCGAGCGGATGAATGAAAATTTTGGTTTCATCTGAAGCAGGGTGGAACCAGACACAAGTTCTCCGAGTTTTAGTAAAATTGGCTCGTAAAGCCTTACCTGTGCAGAGGCATAAAAATGTTTCCTTGCCCTGGCTGGTTGGCTCAGTTGGTTGGAGCATCGTCCCAAACACCAAAAAGTTTGTGGGTTCGGTTCCTGGTCGGGACACATGCCTGGGTTGTGGGTTCAATCCCCAGTCAGGGCACATACAGGAGGCAACCAATCAGTGTTTCTCTCTCACTCCCTTCTTCTCTCTCTAAAAAATCAAGGAACATAGTCTTGGGTGAGGATATTTGAAAAATTTTTCTCTATAGTCCACATTCCTACAGCATAATCCCTGTGGAATTTAATTTTACTGTGGCCTTCAGACTCCTCAAAAACAGCTGTTCCTTCTTTCCGTGGCTCTGGTTTCAGACTCTGAGGGCAGCCTTTCAGATGTTCAGTTTCTCCTCTTAAGCCTTCTCTCTCTCTCTTCCCAATGGAGTTGCCTCATATAAGCTTTTAACTCAGGAGCTTCAGATGATTTCACTCGCCACTCCATTTTCCGTGAGTTGTTTGATTCTCATTACATCAATGAACCCAAATAGTATGTATTAAAGTTATAGAAGGTAAATATTTTTGAAGAAGTTGCCGTAAACCCTGATGGCAAAAGGTAAACATCGGAATCCTCCATGGAGTCCCCGTTTTCAGAGATACTCAGCGGTTATCTTAAAGGAAGAAGTATTTAAATGCCCAGACTTGGGCGTGCAGACGTTCCTTTTGGTTCCTTCCTCAAGTCTGTGTGAATGTTACCAGACTTCAGGGGTCATGAGAAGTGCAGAGCTACGGCACCGATCTGTGTACACAAAATCGGCTCAAGGGGTAATTTTGATTCTTTGTTGTTTTTGCCTCATGAGCTGAGTGCTCACATAAGGTATAACCCTGCCGTCATACAAACTCCTCCAGAAATCAGGAATGTGGCTAGGTCTCACCACGGAAGATGGAAGCTTCCTTAGGTAATCAGGTTTTGCAAAGAGATCTTATGCGGATGAATAGGAAATAATGATTTTGGAAGTAGTACTTGGAGGAAACTCTCTGAGTGACATGGATTTACAGATGTCTCATTGTGGGAGTGGGCTTGATTTGAGAGTGTGAACCCCATTGCCTCTTCCTCCCAGCACACTGACGAATCCCAGTAAAGCATATTCAAGGAATTAATATAATTAATGTCATCACGATTAGCGTATTTTATTGAGCACTTCTGCTGTTCTAGGAACACGGTACATTATCTAATGAAACCATTACAGTAACCCTATGAAGTGGATGTCGCCCCTATATCAAGTTAGTCAGGTACTTTCCAAAGAAGCACATATGTATCGGGGAGCTTGAAAAGATGTTGGAGACTTTAAAAAGTTGGATCCTCTCGGGACAGCTCGAGGGTACCAGGGCACCGTGGAACACAACTTGTAAAAATCCTCTTCAAGGTCTCCCCTTCCGTGCAAAGTTTCACGACCAAAACAGCAGCTAAAAACACCTCTACCTTCTCCGACCCCCGGGGGGCCTGCGCTGGGGTGTTCTCTCTCTGTTCCCATCTCCCTCCTCTGTGACCCGGCTCCCCAGCGCCTGCCCTGCTGCTCCCGGGGACTCTGTCTCTGCGGCTGACTGCCCTGCTCCATTGGAATTCTGCTGCCTAGTTGTTGTTACCCCCATTGTTCAGAGGAGGACACTGAGTCCCCAAAGTCACCGCGCAGCTGGGTACAAGGTCACAGAGATAGTATCAGAGTCCAGGAAAGTTCGTATTTAAAAATCGCAGTCTCCTCAGTCACTACCTTCTCCTGTCTCCACTTACGATTCAAGAAACTTAGCGCTAAGAAGCATCTTGGGTACCCTAAGCTCCCTATCTTGTAAGGGAAGACAATGAGCTGCAGATATGATTTCTTCAATTAGTAACTGTCACCCAGGCTAGGGGATCCCCTCTCTTGTCTCCTGAAATCTAGGGGTATGGAAAATGGGGGCAAGTCACTCACCGAGCTTTTGTTTCTTTAGAGAGCGGCTCTCAAATCTGAGAGCGCAGCGTCACCTGATGGGCTTGTTAACCACGCCCAGTCCCGGGCCCCACCCCCGGAATTCCTGGCCCGGCGGGTCTGGAGCGGGGCGCGAGGGTCTGCATTTCTAACGCGCCTCTGGGTGGCGCTGTTGTCAGCCAGGAGACCACACGGCGAGAGCTCCGCCTTAGACGGTGCTTTTCCCTCTCCATTACTGCAGACCATCATACCACTGCTGATAAATGTTGCCGACGTGCAGATCAAAAAGCGCCTCAGCTTGATGTATAGCATCACCAAAGGCTATGTCAAAAGTCAAGAGGACGCCAAGTTTTTGGTAAAACAAATTTCTGGCCGAGGATCAATATATCAGGTAAGAGACAAGAACCAGCCCTTTGGCAAAAAAACAAAAACAAAATGGTTTGTAAACTAGATGAGGTTTCTACGACTGTACTTTTCCCCTCGGAAAATGCACTTGCTATAACAAATTAATGCTTTTCCTAACTTCTTACAGAAATTATATGAGATTTTGGAAACCAACAAACGAGATGCCATCAGGGAACTAGGTAGGTCGCTGGAGAATCTGATTTCCTGAAGTCACACTTGGTGTGTGTGTGACCTGCCACGAGTCAGCTCTGACTCCTGGGGACCCTGTGATGAGTGACGTCCACAGCGTCCCGTCCTCCGCAACTCTGCTGGGCTCCCAGACACTCCTCCCTGTGGCTGCTTTTGTGGAGGCAATCCATCTCATATTTGGTCTCCCCTTCTCCTGGTGCCTTCTGTTTTCTTCCAGCATGATTCTTGTCCAGAGAACTCCCGCTACTCATGACAAGCCCCAAGTAGGACAGCTTCCGTTTTGGCATGACTGCCTCCAGCAAAGCTTCAGGCTTCTTTTGCTCTGGGACCCACCATCCTGTCATTGAACCGAAGAAAGACTGGTTCATGCTTTCATTCAGTTACGCGAACATCCGTGCACCCATGCAACCAGCACTTACTGAGCACATGGGACGGGCCCGGTGTGCAAAGCGTGCAGGGCCTAGAGGAGGGTGTGAGCATAGCAGTAGGTAACTGCAGAAAGTGAGAGGAGCCCTAACATCTGCTGTGGGAGCACAGAGGGAAGAATGAGGAGACTGGAAGATGGATTCAGGAGACAGGATCAGATTCCTTAGGGTTGTAGGAAAAAGACATGCGAAAATTGCCTTTGTTTGATGAAGGGTGGTTTGGTTTGGTCTGGTTTTCCTTTGTTGGCGAGGATGCTCAGGGGTGTGAACCTGCAAGGGGCGTCATTTCCTGAGCACCCATAATCACCCTACTTGAGCTGAAGCACACAGCAGGAGCCCCAGCATCTTACACAAAGCATCTTGGGCCTGCTTTCCTTGGAAGGGGGCCATGGGCCAGGCTTCCAGGATCTGGTAGAAAGTCTGGAATGGAGTGGACCCTTAGTAGATGGAAATTATTATACAGGAAATAAAGCCACTTTGCATTTATAAGCACACTGTAAGATGCCATGTGGATTAATAAGGATCATGCTTTCCAAATCAAAATAGAAATAACATTGTCCAATGAATGGAATTTCAACTCTGGAGACTCTAAACCAGAGTATTTGGGCCCTGTCTCAGAAAACCCAGGGCCCATTGCTGCCTTTACCTATAGACAGACTTTTATGGCTGTGCTTTTAAAGATTAGGGGCCTGGGAGCTGCTCTCTGACATTACGTTTTAGATTAGTGTGGAATATTACAAAGTTTCCTTGATCCAGTCCTGTAGGAGGGAATGTCTCTTCCCACATGTTACTGCAACGGGTTATTGAATGCTGGTCGTGCCAGGGATGCGCTAGCAGCTCTGTTTATAGACATTATCCCATTCACTGCTCACAACTCCTCTGTGAGGCAAACACTATTGCCGTCTTCATGTGTGGATGATGAAACAGGCTCAGGGAGGTCGGACTGCCTGAGGTCACATGGCTGGTAAGCGGTGAGTTAGACAGCCCTCAGGCCCAGTTGTGCCTGACACCAGAACTTGCTCTGGACCCTCCTACCCTTCATTTCACTGCTCACTGCAGTCGAAAGGATGACTCGAGCACCTTCCAGGAGTCCGGCATTGTGCCGAACGTTTGGATCACAAGGGCTGAGTGGTCACAGTGTTAGCCTCGACCCCAGCCCTGCCCACGACTTCTCACACGGGGCTGGGTCTCCATCAGGCCCACCAGCCGAAGTCCAGAATTGATCTGGTCATTTCTTCATCTGCCCACCAAACATTACGCAATTTCTCTAATGCTGTAATTTATATAAAGTTATACTTGGAGAGTGAGGCAAGTAAAGTAGGGATAGTGCAGTGGAATGGGTTTCATCACGGAGCTACTATATTTTGCTGTGTATGATGCACACCCACTCTTTATGTGCACTGTACACAGGATTATTATACCCATTATTATACCCATGGTATGCGGTCATCATACTCATGTAGAATGCACATCCTTACTTTTCCCTCGAAAATTCAGGCAGAGAACTGTACGTTATACACAGCAAAATACGGTAGGTCACAGTGCCACTGGCGCTGGGCAGAGAGTGGTGCTCTCCTCGCTGGTGGGGCGAACCCGTTTCCAGTTCTCTCATCCATAGAGTGGAGAGGACACTAACTCTGGTCCCACCAGCCTCCCACGTTCTGCATGAAACAGGAACGAAAGGATGTTGCACCAGCCCTTTGGAAATCGCAGCCTGTTGTACAAGTGTGGGTCACTGTTGCAGCCATTGCACCGTGGGCTGACTGAGGGTGTCACCTGCTCCAGGGCTCATAGAGCACGAGGGGCGCGATGTCGTCATCGCTCTGAAGACCAGGCAGGCCATCCAGACGGTGATCACCAAGTCTCTGAAGCACCTCTCCTTCCTCTGGTCCAGGGGCATCATCGATAAGCACGAGGGCGTGGAGGTGAATAAGGTAGTGAAGCGATGCTTTATGTTGCTCCATTCCCTCAGCCAGGTGCCCCTGCCTGCACTGCTTCTCCAGTGACCTTGTGTCCACCTCTCGTGTGCCTGCAGCCTTTGTCACTGCCAGGGCCACCAGCCTGGTGCACCTCAGGTCCGAACAACTTGGTTGCAAGTGAGACAGTAGCTTGAGCTGGGTTTAGTACAAAAATGGGTCCAGGAGACTTAGTGTAAGGACACAGAGAGCCTTGCAGAGCCCACAGGAGCCCGGTCAGGTGGCCAGGCCTTGGGAAGGGACTTGAGTGAGGACCTAGCCACCTGGCCTCTGTGGCGTCTTCTTTTGGCTCCCTCTGCAAACTCTAGATTTTTCTGCTTCTCTCTCCTCTGGCGGGCCATGGACTGCCCAGTTCCCCCAGCTGTGGCTGGGGGAGCTGGAAGTCACACAACGTTAATGTGGTAGGGAGGGGCCCACCTGGTGTCCTGGTGGGGTCCGGGGCGGGGCTGTTCTAAGAGGAGAGGAGCAGGGGAGATAACCTAGTCAGTCAGCTGATAAATGGACTTTTGGAAAATTAGAAATGCATCTGTGAAAAAATTAGGAACATATGCCAGAGGAAAAAATGTTGAATTCTAGCACTCCACACACTTACCATCTGGACTGTATGTTTGTGCAAGTCAGATTGTTCTTTCTCTCTGACACAAGGGGCTGTCTGCTTCTGAGTATAAAGCAGAAAAGGTTCTGGTCCTGCATCTTTTCTGTGTTGCCCGCTGATGAACTGCTTCTGGGTGTCACAGGTTTTTCTTTGCGGCGGATAGCTCCCAGCCAGGGCCACCATGCCCTGGGCCTCTGGACAGTCACTGGACAGAGTGCCCCCTTGTGGCCCCAGCAGGGAAGTGGGGGTGGCTCTGTCTCTTCAGTGTCTTCAGCATCATGGCAAAGGACTGAGTGGGTGTTGTGATTGCCCCTTCGTGTCTGTGAGAGGGAAGGGAGGGCCACTTCAGAGTGTTCTTCAAGTTACACCTCTACACACATTGTGTTTTGTATTTTTTGCACTTATCACTTTGAAGGCTTTGAATACCTAATACTCATAAATAAATAATAACCCTAATGAAGAGAGACATATTTTTTCCCATTGGTTTGTTTAGAAAGCTTGTGGGTAAACAGTCATTCCATAGCTAGTGGTTAAGTGCCTACTGATTGTCAAATCGTCAGCCAAAGAGATGTAGTTATCAATCCCAGGCCATAAGGTGGCAGGTCAGTCTATTTGATTTAACTAAGTAAATATGCATTGGATACTTACTATGGAGCTCAGGATAACAGATGAGTACAATGCTGACCCCAAAGTTCACGGGGTCACTTAGCCATTTGCTCATCCAATCAACGAAAGTTACGTAGTGCGCAGCGTGGAACGCATACGTAAAAATGAGACCACTGCAATGCAGCGAGCTCCGCGAGGGAGACCTGTAGGAGGTGCCGTGGGAATAAGGCAGATGAGTGGTCGTCTCCTACCTGGTGAGGGAAGCCAGAGAAGGCTTCTCAGAGTCCACAAAACTGGAATAGTATCCTCTGAAATTAGAAGGCTTTAAAGAAGCAAACCATACACATAAAAAAATTTGAGAGAACATGACTTTAAATCACACAGCAACCAACTATGAAGTGTAGATAATTTGGGAGAAAGACGGGAGAATATACATGTCTGTGTATGGAAACTGGAGTGTGAAGGTGATAGGTTGAATTTGGGGTAATAAATCAGTGAAAATAGTAATAAGGGGAGAACATGGACCAAAAAAGTTAGAGGACAATTTAAATGGGTGAAGGAAGCTCTGAGTCAAAAATCAAGGTTAAATTTGCGTAATGGTGGTTTATTTAGATCTCCTTAGTTTTAACCTAATATTCCTTTTTCTGTTACAGGATCTGATTACCATTCTTTCGACCATTTGTTTTTAGGTTCTTCTTTCGAAAATAAAGAAGCTGAACAGCTTTCCCATGGCAGTCCCGCCTCCTACGCCGGACAGTTATCTCCACAAGATTGTTTGGCTGGAAAATAAAGAGGTTCTCATTAAGTTCTTCAAGGTAAACCTTCTGTCTGCTATTCTGGCTCAGGTTTGATGGTCATTACTTTTCATGTTTTCCACTCCTTAACTGCAAAATTAACAACAGCAACCAAAGAAAACGAAAGCAAGAATCCCGTAATGGCCAATAAAGGGTAAGTCAAAATGGAGGCCCAGCAAAAACATTTCATTTTGATCCTAAAAGGTAGATTGTTCCCGCCGCCGCCCCACCTCCCACAATGGATTATCTGTTTAGGATGAGCTATCTCTATTACCTGATTATTACTAATCCCATCTTAGTTTATGTTATAGAATTCTGGACTTCCAGAGGCACACTCTGGAAAAGACTTTTTAGAGCAAATTTGAATGACTATACAGGCCAGGAAGACAGTATAAAAGTACAACCGCTGGGTGTGGGGTAACAGGGCTCAGCGAAGGCTCTCGCATATTCAAGAGGTCACGTGTGGTCTCAAGGCAACTGGGTGTTGCTGTTGGAATTTGGGCTCTTCCAACAAATATGTATTGAATATCTTCTATGTGCCAGAGACTACTTGAGGTTTGGGGGTATGGCGGTGGACAAAATGAATGAAGTCCCTGCTGTCATGGATTGTATATTATGTGGCTGGAGATGGATACTGACCGTACCACCACATGAATTAATGCTGTGTAGAAAAGAAATATGATTGGGCAGCTATTTTATATGAAGTGGTCAGGGAAGACTGCTCTAGAAGATGACATTCACAAAGAAATCTGAAAGGCATGAGGGACCAAGTCGTGTGGAAGGGAGAAGAACTCCCCAGGCGGGTGCGATGCCTTGAGGTAGAGTGCACTTGGGGGGCTCAAGGACATCACCGAGGTCCTGCGGGGCTGACGGGGGCAGGGATAGAGGGAGGAGGTGAAGCGGGAGCTGCTGGACAGAGCCTGCAGTTGTAGAACTTTGCAGGCCATTGCAAGGACGTGGGCATTTTGTCTGAATTAAATGGAAACCAGCTGGAAGGTTTGGAACAGAGAAGTGACATGATCTAACACGTTTCATAAGGACCACTTATTGTCGTGTTGAGAAAAGGCTGCAAGGGGTCAAGGGCAAGCCAGGGAGACTAGTAGGAGGCAATTACAGTGAGGGAGGCAAGAGGTAACGGCAGTTCGGACTGGCAGAAGTGGTGGGAAGCAATCAGATTCTTGATGCTTGCAAGAGAGAGCTGATCGATGCTGATGGAGTGAGTGTGCAAGGGAGAGAGCATAATGTCTAGAATGTTTAGTCTGAATGGAATGGAGCTACCATTTAATTAGATGGGGAAAAGAAGATTTATATGATGGTTGTGGGGAGAGAGTTTGATTCCAAATATGCTATATTTGGGAAAACTATTAGAGATCCAAGTGTGGAGTAGGCAGTTGAAGGGATGCCTTGATCCCAGGTGGGAGGCCAAATTGGAGGCAGACATTTTGGGGTTGTCAGCATAGAGGGCATATTTAAAGTCTTGAGACTTGAGATAAATTAGGGAATTATTGTAGACATCCAAATATTGAGTCCTGGGCTACCCAACATTTAGGAGTGGGGAGATAAGGAAGAATTAGCAAAAGGAACTGAAGCTAGAAAAAGAGATCAGATTTGTGGTTACCAAAAGGGAGAGGCAGAGGAGGCTGGGAGAATGGGTGGAAGGTGGGCAAAGGTACAAACTTCCAAGTTAGAAGATAAGTAAGTGCTGGGGACTGGGCGTACACAGCATGGCGACTGCAGTTAACCCCGAGGCACGGGGCATTTGAAAGTTGCTAATGGTAGACCTGAGAAGCTCTCATCACGGGTTAACATCTCTGTTCGATTTTTGGAACCAAGAAAACTCTGTGAGAAAGAATGGCACGTGCTTTACCCCAAATGTGCCTGTACTGTGTCTTGTGATCCAGACAGGTAGATACACGTGAGGCATCTGTTTGACCATCACGAGGACACGTTCCCTGGCCTCCAGAGAGACAGCAGTTGTCATGGGCTCTCCGGAGCTGGGACTGCCTGGTTCCCTGTATGCCATTGCTAGTGGGTTTTTTTTTTTTTTTCGTGCCAGATGTATTTGAAATTCTCTTTGGAAATTGGTACTAGCGAGTGCTAACTGTTTTACTATTAAAACATTTTCTTCTACCTAAAACTTCTTGTATTCCTTCTGATTTTTAAAAGAAACTCAGATATTGTGAGTCCCTAAAATGGTTGTGAACCCTGGGCACTGTGCCTACTGGGGGTCCATGGAACACTGAGTGCTGGTGTCTGCCGCTCCCTGCCTGGGACACACTGAGTCCCTGAGACGCACCGAGTCTCCGCTCACCTCGAACGGTGTTCTGTTTGCTTCTGGGCCTTTGCATCCCCCGAGCCCTCTACCCTGATGGTCTTCAGTTCATCGAATCTTGGCTCTCCGTAACTCTTCCAGGAGGCCTCAGCTTAGCTGTCCCTTCCCCTGTAAAGTCTCCCTGGACACCCGAGGCACCGTCCTGTGGCCTTCCCAGATTTCTCCAGAACATCCTGTCTCGGTCTCTTTTATCAGAACTATCATACTTTGGTGTAAACATGTACGCAACCTAGCATTTATTGGGTGTTTTTATCAGTCATTGTGCTGGGTGCTAATCACAAGTCCTATAGTTTTTTTGTTTTTTAAGATTTTATTTATTTATTTTTTGAGAGAGGGGAAGGGAGGGAGAAAGAGAAGGAGGGAAACATCGATGTGAGAGAGAATCATCAATAAGTTTCCTCTCACATGCGTCCTGACCTGGATGCAAACCTGCAACCCAGGCATGTGTCCTGACCAGGAATTGAACCGGTGACCTTCTGTCCTGTGGTACCATGTCCAACCAACTGAGCTACGTTGGTCAGGGCCGCAAAGTCTATAGTTTGCTTGCTTGTCCCTAAATGGTAATGAGGCATGTCAGTATGTTACTACACTTCATTAACAGACCAAAGAATCTACCTTTTTTTCATGCTACTTAGAAGCCATTTTTGCTTTAAAATCTCACTTCTACTTAGAAAAGTAGACTATGAACCTTTCGTGTTGATTTTTTCTTTTGCCTTTTTTCCTCCTCCCAGGAAAGAGCCAAACTCGCCTATTTTGACTACGGAGACGTCATTTGCAAAGAAGGCGAAATGCCGCAAGGAATCTACTTAATCATTTCGGGAATGGCGATTGTAAGGGACCACTCATTCTTTACTTAAAACACATTTGAACTATGCAATTATAACAGAAGGAGAAATTTAGGAACCAAGAAAGTTTCAAAATTTTAATATGATCTCTCTTCTGAGTGAAACCATTTCGGAGGGAACCCCTGTGACCGAGAGATGGTGCAGGACCCAGTACCTGGGAGGTGCTCCCCGTTGGACCAAATGCTTGTGTAGTCATTACTCGTCCCTCCCTCCAGCGCTGGGAGGAAGCAGGCTTTTCCGTGGCGTTCGACTAAGGAGCCCAGTACTCGGCGTGGCTGAGTCCCTCACCTAGAGAGAAGCAGTCAGGACCGCAGTGGCCCCTCCTCTTGGAGGTCAAAATAGGATGAGCATGGAAAATACAACTATTCATCTGACCACTGAGGGCTTTGGGTGACCAGAGAAAGATGGCAGTAGACAGGAGTGACAGGGACAGGAATCCTTGAGAATCCAAATGCTAGTAGCCGAATGCATGGGAGAGCCCCGGCTCCCGATCCAAGTACTTCCCAGATCAGACGTGGTTCCAAGGGACAAACCCTTATTGAGAAGTAAATCTATTTGGCTTTCTGTTTTTTGGAGTGGGTATTTCAGACCTAAAACCACCTGAGTTGATTAGGAGATAAGCTGTTATGATAAGCCTATTGTAATGTAGACACACATACTTAGTACAGTCCTGGCTCTGTCCAAGTTGAGCAGATGTGCTTCCTCACTACCATGCAGCGGACTCCACGCAGTCCCAGCAGAGTTGGCAAAACAGACAAAAGTCTCTGCCTTCTTAGAGTTTCCTTTCTAGTAGAGATGTAGAAGGACATGGGCCACTGAACACAGTATGTGAGTTAAGTAAGTAGGACGTTAGAGGCAACAGAGAGATGAGGAGGCTGGTTGTAATTTTCCAAAGCGCGGTCAAGAATGGCAACACGTCATGACATCTAATCCTTATGACAGCCTTATCTTTCAAGGCAACTGATGTGCAGAGAGCAATTCCCGTGTCCCTCAAGGGCCCATAGTGAGAGTCCAGGGGGGCTTCAAGCCCAGGGCGTCTGTCCCCAATCTCCATGTCTGTGTCCTTAGCCACTACGCTACGCTGCTCCCGTCGGAATCCACGTGCTGAGCCGCTGCGCTGAGCTCCCATTGGGGTCCGTGACAGAAATATACTGCCACCAGTGTTTGTTAAATATGCCAAGTCAAACTCTCAAAAGCTGCCATGCACGCGTTCCTTTGGGGAATTTTCCGGCCGCAACGAGACTAACTGAGGCTTCTTAAAATATAAGTCCAGTGAGACTTTGGCTGAAGATGTTACAGGAGTGTTTGTATGTGCCAAAACAAATCACCAAATTCGGCGGCGTAGTTTGTCACCTCACTGCCCCTCAGGCCAGAAGTCCTGTGGGCTTAGCTGGGTTTCCTAAGACGCTTCTGTTGGGTCTCACGAGGCCAGAATCAAAGGGTCTGCATGGCCCCTTCCGGAAAGAAACTGGGTGCCAACTCCGTTTCCAGCTCCACTGGGGCTGTCGGTGGAATCCAGTTCCTTCCAGCTGTGGGACAGGCGTCCCTGCATCTTTGCAGCTGTCCACTGGGAGCCGGCTTTAGTCCCCGGGGCTCCCCTTGGGTCCTTACATACGTGCACGCACGCGCGCCTCAGTCCTCACGTCCTCACGTCTCTCTGAGGAGCTCTGTTTCCTTCCCCACTTTAGAAGGCTCTTCTGATTTCGGTAGGCTCGCAGGATAATCCAGAACCATCTCTTTAAGACCAGGTGACCAGGAACCTGAATGCCGCCTGCAAGAGCCCTTCACAGCAGTTCCCAGACTCAGGAGTGATGGGAGAACACAGGGGGGTCGCAGAGGGGCTTCCTTAGAACGCTGCCTGCCTCTGCTCAGCGGGCCTTTGAATGAATTGCATTCAAGGTGAAATGGGAAAAGTGCAAGTCCTTTGGAAGCATGAATGCCTCGAAAAGCCTGAATGGGAATCTCCAGGAGAGGGTGTGTTTTTCACAGCGATTTCTTCAGGGGCCCTCAGTTCCCTATTTTTTCTGTGTCTTGAACAATAGTCTTCCTCTCTGATGTCAGCAGCTAAACTTTCTGGAAAATTCTGTCATCTTTCTGGTTGATTCCTGCAGCTTCCTCCTGAAGTCTGATACCTTTCTTTTCCCCCCACCTGTGCCTGCCAGTCCTTTTCCTGAGGGGACTCAACCCTCTGTGTTCCTTCTAAACTGGCTCCTGGCAACTATTCTTACCCATCTTAAAGGGGAACAAGGCTTTTACTGAAGTCATGGCTTGGTTAGGAGGCTTATGAATTCATGATGTCTGATTTATGCATTCATGCAATCATGTTTTTTTTCCACCTGAGCCACTAGCTCATTATGATAAGAATCTCTGATAGACTCAGAGAGGGAGTTACCTTAGTGGCGGATGGCAATTACTACTTTTGGCGGGGGAGTTCACCCAAGGAAGGCTTATTAGCAGAAAACTGTAAAGCTAAGGACTGGAAGCCACCCGTGCCTCAGGGAGTCGCAATGTGACAGGAACGGTGACTTTTTCGAGGCCTAATTCCCACCGGACAGGATTCACAGAGCATCTTTTCCTTCCATCGGAAACATCACCAGCAAGAGTGGGGGCCCCAGCGGTCAGTCCAGGGGTGTCTCACTTTGGATTTCCCTCTGCAGCTGCACAGTCCCCCACCTTCCTTCGGAATCAACCACAACCTGCGGGCAGACAGAACGTCCCAAACCATGTTCACCGAGTACTGCACCTGTGGGGACATCATCGGGGAGCTGAGCTCCCTGCTGAAGCGTGAAATCGAATACACCGCCATCTGCGAAACGATTTTGCAGGTGAGGCTCCAGTTCTGTGTGTGTCATGGGTCATCAGTTAATGCCTGCTCAAGGGCGCGAGGAGTGGTGGTGTGTTCCCCTCCTTGGGGTTCTGGTGTATCATTAGTCACCAAGCAGCGACTACGGAGGCAGATCCAGCGTCTGACATCCCAGCTGCGGGGTCTGGAGCGAGGTGTTTTTGAGCCCTTTGAGTCTCCGTGTCCTTGTTCATCAGAGAAGAGTTTACCTAACTTCTGATGTCATGGGGACTGGGGAAAATACCCGTGTGACGTGCCTGGCCTGTAGAGGCGCTCAGCAAACAGCCCGCATTACGGAAGCGGTGTTTTCAAAGAACGCCTGTTTCCAAACTCCCTTTCTTCCATTTTTCACTTGCTATGAAGGATGTTATCTGTTCAGAAAGTAAGTAACCCGATAGTCCACTAGCCGTGGGGGCATTCAAACAGAAACCAGCCCGAGTTCCTGCTGACGAAGAATTCTCAAGCTTTTGGGACTCTCAGAGGGGTCAGGGCGGGACCAGCGTCTAGGGGTGTGTGGCGCAGAGGGAGTGTGGCCCTGTCGGTTTTGCACCGCGTCATTTCTGGAAGAGGCTAGAAGGTGTGAATTTGGTCACGAGGCTGGGCCGAGTTCACTGAGGTTCGTGGAGTGTGACTTCTGAAAGCGCAGTCTCCCTGACTGCGGGCAGCAGTCCTCCTCTGGGAATGAAAAGTAGGCGTGAGCCCACTTTCCCTGCTGTGGCGCTGAAAGGAGGCAGGTTGTGGGCTTGGCGAGCCCCCGAATCCCGGGCCCGGGAGCCCTGTCCGCATCACAGCTATTGACGAGTGTGGGTTTTCCTGGCCTGTCAGTAGGTCTGTAGCTTTCACTGGACGGCCAGTTGTGTTCCCTTGCACACCACAGACAACCTCTCCAACAATGCGATGCTTTTGAATGGCTGCGTATCACACTTACACTAGAGGTGATGCTTTTCTACGGGGCATGGTGAAGGGCAAACCTGCAGGCGTCTTGTGTTCTGCTGGGCTTGTGTCTCAGTTCTGAAGCCAGCTCGCTGCGCCGCACTTGGTAATTGCAGGCCTGCTTCATCTCCCTGGAGGACTTGTACGAAGGCTTCGACGTCTTCTGGCCGTTCTTGGAGTACAAAATATGGCTGAAGCTTGCCCTCATGATTGCCCACCAGTACTTCGAATCGGCTCTCCTCAACGAGGTAAGTTCCATGATTAACTTACACGCACGAACTTTCATTCACGGCGTTTCTTTTTACAAAACACACTTCATGTTTTGGGGACAAAGGCAGAAAGGAAGGTTGTGCCTGCTCTTTGAAACTCAGATTCCAGAATTTCTTTGCTTGTGTGTTTATTTATTCTAATCAAAGTAACCCGAGCCCCTGGGCTGGTTTGCTGGGACCGCCCTGACAGAGCACCCCTCACGCACTGAGCGGCTAGAACCACAGAGGTTTGTTGTCTCGGGGGTCCTGGGGCTGGGAACCTGAAACTGAGGCCTTGGCTGGGTTCCTTCCTGAGGGCTGCGGGGAGGACGGGCCGGGGCCTGCCTCCTCGGCCTGCAGGTGTGTCTTCATCTTCCCTCGGAGTTCTCCCTCGGTGCTTGTCCGTGTCCGAATTCCCCCTTTTTGTGAAGACTCCAGTCATGTTGGATTCGGGGGCCACCCCTCCAGTGGGACCTCATCTTACCCTCAGCAGTTGTGTCTGCGGCAACCCCACTTCCAAATCAGGCCACATCTGGAGGTCCTGGGGGTTAGGGAGGGCTTCAACGGAGGAATTGCAGGGGGACCCAGTTCACCCCATCACAGCTCCCTTCCAGCTCGGAAGTCTTTGGTTTGGAGCCTTAAGGTGTGCCTCTGACTGGTGGTCTTGCTGTGTTTGTTTTGGCTTTTTTTCATTGCTCGCTGCGGGGCAAAACCTGTGTGTCTTCGACTCTGGTTCTTGTGTGAAGGGAAATCCGGGAGGCCCCACTAGCTGACCGGCCTGCTGCGGCCGAGTGGGGCTCACTCAGGCCCCCATGCCAGCCTGGGCCACCTGGCCAGGACCATGCAACAGAGACGGCACAATTCTGGGTTCAGAATCTCAGCAGAACTCTTGGTAAATTCTCTGTCTTGGTCTGCAGACTCCTATGCCTTTTGACACCTTCAAAGAACTCAGCCAAATTGCGAGTTTTCTTTCTTCTGGGTACCATGTAGCATTGGGTATGATTTATAGGAAAAATGTGATTTCATTGTAGGACTTAACGTTTGAAAGGTGTGTGTCGCTCAATGTGGCGTACGTGGAGACATTGTCCAGTTGTAACGAAATGACCATCAACTACGCCACCATGAAGTTGGTGATTGTCGTGTACGGCAGCGTCATTGACATGAACACAGAGGCGCCGTATCTGGCACCTTGCATCTTACCTAAAACCTGTGAGCAGGTGAGGAGGGTCCTTTCTACAGAGTCATTTGTGTTCCACGGGGCCCCATAGTGACTCTAAAACTCAACCGGCCACCTTAAAAACCTGCAGTTTTCACCTGCCCTTCACACAAGGGTTGAAAGGCACCCAGAGCTTCTGTGTGCCGTATGCAGGCTGCGCGGGCACTAGGGTGTGACTGAGGGGCAAGTGGGGGCTGGAGTGGCCTGCTTTCTGCTTGCCACACCGCGTGCCCTGGCACGGGGCCGTCCCTCCCCAGAGGAAGGATGCCCGGGGTGTGTCTTTCCTAGTTCTCACCAAGGCTATGACACTGTGGGCCCGCGTGGTTCTGGACGTATCTGTGCTGATTGATAAGGGAGTGGAGTTGGGGCCAGGTCACTTTGTTGCCACACTAGGGGCTGTGGGCACAACTGGGCAACAGGCTGTGGGCCTCAGTCACATCTCTGTTAGCAAAGGGGGGGTGTGAACACCAAGCAAGTAATGGGGCACGGGACAGACAGAAGCAGGGTCCCTAGCAGGCCACCTGCTGATGGATCACGGGGGACGAGCAGGAGGCCTGAGAAGAACTGATGGGCTCTAATCTGGTAGCGGGGTTCCCTGCCACCCTTTGGGGAACACTTTCTGCCTGGTCAGCCTGGGAAAGCCATCCATTTAATGAAAGTCTGTGTCCTGGAAACAGTGGCAAACCTCCTAAAAAGTGCATTTGCCTCTTTTTTTAACATCTTTATTTTGTACCTCAACAATTCAGAGGATGAAGGCAATGTGTTTTTTTTTTTTTTATTTTTTTTTTTATGGGAAATGAAAACCTGTTTAGCTTTGAAAGAAGGGGAGTGAGGGAGGGGACCCCAGGAGAGTGCCCATGGCAGAGTTTGTGGAGGCACCAGGGTTTGGAGGCAGGCATCCTTGGATTGAGGGCCTGACCCCGGTGCCCACAGGGTGTGTGAGCACGGGCCAGCTGCCTCCAGACACTCAGGGGCCGCGTTAGTAAGATGAGGACAGCAGCAGCAGTGACCTCGTAAACTTGCTGGGAGGGTTAAATCAGGTAGCATGCGGTATCTGGAAATGACAGTACTGCCACTTGTCTGCTGCTTGTGTTCTGGGAGGGCAGGTGTTGTAGGCAAAAACACCAAGAGAAGAGGACCCTCCTGCCCCAGGAAAGGAGGTGGGGCCCTGAGCCCCTGACTGTCTGTGTGGGAGTCAAGGTAACTTGGTGGCGGCTGGGATTCTGCTTTAAACCAGGAATGTCCAGTCCGGTCACAGTCAGGTGCAGAAAATTCCTTCCTGGTGTCTCTTCATAAGCAAGAGCTAACTTGCTGGTACCAGGCTTTTCAAAGCAACGTTAACCAGGATGTGAAGGGAGAAAGACAGAGCCCAGGTCGGAGGCCCAGTTCTAGGTTTGGGCTAATTCCTTGTGTTCTTTGGAAAGGTTAGGAAGCAGCCAGCTGAGAGATCAGAGTGTTCATCTAATTCGGACTTTTCTCCTTTAGGTTCAGGGAACTTCAGATTTAAGTAAGCTTCTGGTTGTCCAAGCACCTGAGACTGTCAAAAGTAGTAACTCCAAGGTCATGGGTAAGGAGGGGGCCTTTAGTGGTAGGAAAACCATTGGGAAGGAATTTAGGTAAATGTAAAATTCAGTCAGTTTGAAGAAAATGATTTGAGGGTGTCGTGTGGGTTTCTCACTAATCCCCATTTTTCTTGGGCCTGCCCTGACAGCCCCCTGGCTTCTGGGAGGTCACGTATTAGAGAGTTCCAGGTAGCCCCTTCTGCTCTGTGGCCCTCCCCCCATACCCTTGCTAGGGAGGGTGGGGCAGCTTCTTCCTGTGACTCCATTCCTGCCCTTGTAGGCCGGAGTCACACAGCAGGATGGGGCAGAGTGGGAATGGGGAGGGGGCAGACTCTCACAGTGGGCCCAGGCGTGGGCAGCTGACTTGCTCTCACCAACCCAAGGGACAACGGAACCGACCCCAACCAAGGTCAATGCCACAACTCAGATGACTTGCTGTGAGGTGGACTTCGATGGTCACTGAGCAGTTACAGTCCCTGAATGTGTATGAATGCCCAACTGCACACAGCACAGTGCTGAGCAGCACGCGGGGAAGACGCGGTGGGAAGGCCTTGCTCTGGAGCGAAAGCACTGGAGGTCTTTCCTTAAGCGCTCAGCAGCGGTGCCTTACAGAGCCGGTCGGCATTGCTCTCCCAGCTACCCCGGCTCCACGGCACTCGCCCTGGGCTTACTCCTCTAATTAGCGCCATCGCCAGTGGTTACCATTCGTGTGGCCTGCTAGCTTAGTCATGATGCAGTTCTTAATGAACGCTTCATTAGGGGTGGGCAGTGTCCAGGATTTCAAATTGCGTGCCTAAAGTGGCATTTTGTTGAGTTTACATCTCATTAGTTCTCATTTGCATAATCCTTACAAAATGCGGCCCCATCGCGTGCTGGGCGCCATGCCAAGCATTAGTTGGTGAGCGGGCTAGACAGGGCCTCTGCCCTTGTGGTAGGGGAGACAGACGTTCAGTGTGTGATTTCACGTCTCCCCTAGAAGTGAATCAAACTCAGACGTGCTCAGGGCTGACTTCCCGGGCCCTGTTCTGGGGTTGAACACAGCGTCTGAGCTGGCGGAGTGCCCTCTGCTGCGGGGTGTCCGGTTCCAGCTGAGCTGACCGCTGTCCAGCCTGCACGGTCTCTTTGGGGCTGCCCCACGCTGCTCCGCAGTGCTCATGGGGCACAGCCGTATGGCAGGCCCTGGACAGCTGGGGACCGTGAGTCAGAGGCCTTAAGTGGGAACAGGGGACAGGACCCACTCCTGCTGGGTCTGAAAAAACTTTTGAAAAAGTTGTAAAAATTAGTTGCCAAGTAGAAACATTTTTTAAAAATCCAGCTTTTGAACTTTTCTTGAAAAAAATCAGAAAGTCTGCCAACACTTGGTCCTCGTTGCTGTAAGTGGCAACAGTCAGAGCTGAGCACCAGCCACTCCCACTGGGGTCGCCCCGCCCGCAGCCCCACTGCCCCTCCTCGCAGGCCCAGCGCCCTGCGACCATGTGCGCCGACTGCTGGCCCTCCAGCCGCTCAGTCCTGTCCTGGGCTTTCGGGATCCCGTTTACCAACCTCCCTGCGGGTAGGAAGTCAGGAGCCCACTTGCATGGGAAGGGAAGGGGGGAGCTCTAGGGAGAAAGCAAACTGACATTTCAAAACATCCCGCCACTTTGATCCCGAAACTCCTAACTTCATTTTTCCGTTTGGTGTGTGTTTTTGAATAGGCTCAGTCAACACCGGCCCTCACATGACCAACAGAGAGTATAACTGGAAGAGAAAAGAGGAGGTATGCACTGGACACTTGGGTTAGGTTTTTTCCTATCACGAATACTAAACTCCCAAGCTGAAATACACCGTGAAGTCACATAGCAAAATGTGGCAGTGATAAGAGACTATTAGTGGCAACTCATTGATTTGGAAACATGAGGACCAAGTTCACCTGAATTGTTCAAAAATTAATAGAACAGAATATTTTTTAAAGATGTCATTTTGCCCCACCTCCCCTCTCTCCCCCTTTCCCTCTGCCTTACCCCCTGCCCCTGATGTTTACTTTAAAAAGTAGGGACCGCTGGGGTTAGGGTTGAGGAGGGTCATTAGCATCTAAGTCTCCAAGGTCCCCCACTGGAGTCTGCATTCCCCGTGGATGTGCGAGCAATCACGGACCCAGGGTGCTGGGGGCACCTGGGGCCGCAGGCTGATCGTGGGCACCTTCCTAGAAAGTCAGTGTTCCTTGACGATCTTTGAAGGAAAACGTTAACTCATTTAACGGCCTGGTTATTGAAAACATTATCTATGAAAACAAACGTATTTTAGAGCAGGATGACAAATTTGCATAGATTTTTAAGATAAAACAGGAGGCCCCAAAACATTTTGTGATGGAGTCACTTACGCTTGGCGCCCCAGCATCTTTTCCTGCTTTCCTCAGCCATCAGGGCTAACCTACAAAAGTTTCAGACATGCTGGGAGCCATGCCTGGAGCTGGCACTGGCGAGGGCTGGTCGTCTCGGGCCGAGACAGGTGGAGGCCAGTCTGGTGGGAGGAAGGCAGCCCGAGGGGCATATCACTCAGGGGTCTCTGCGAGGCACCCTGGCCGAGCATGCTGGGGCCCGAGGCCACTGCTGAGTGGGGGAGAGGGCACTCAGCAAAGGCTGAAGACGACCAGGCAGCTGTAACAGTGCCATGGACAGGCTTTGGGGGCAATCAGCACCCTCCTTCCCCTTCTTGCCCAGGGACCCCAACTATGCCCTCTGAATATGGTGTGCTTCAAGCCCACCACACCCCCAGCCTGGGCCCACCATGGTCATTTCTGACAACCCAGGTGGTCTGCGGTGTCTGTCTTGGGGAAGGAAAGTGGCATCGTCCAAACTTAGGGCTAAAGGTCCCTTGAAACAAAGCAACTCAGTTGTTTTCAGTCTTCTCGTTTCCTCTGGAAACCCTATGTCATAAGTGGGAAACCGACTTGGGAGTCAAGTAACTGGGTTTCTCATTTGCCTCTGTTTTTTCCAGGCCCCATTATTTTTAAAAATTCTCCTTTCGACTTAGGAAAGAAGTTCCCAGTTACTCTGCAATCAGTCACAAAGTTAACTAATTCTAGTTCTCCTACCAATTCTCTTTTCCGTAGGAGACAGACTGCTCGAACTGAATTAATGTAGTATCTCTTTACAGGTTGAGAGTGGGTAGTATAGAGATGCACGTTTATTTACTGACAGTGTACCGTGCAAAGTCCTTAACATGTGAGACCTTTTAGAGGGAATGTTCCAGATCATAAGATGGAAACTTTTCCTAAGTTTTCTGGTTGTACTTAATTAGTTTTTCTTCAAATGCCCTTAGTCTAACATTTTACTTTTGGCTTTCCTTTCTAGTTGGAAACTGGATTCCATTATAGAAAACGATACTAACAGTGCTTAATGTGATAAGTGAAGTCAGGTTCAAGACCAAGCCAGCATCCTGGCTCAAGGGCTGAAGGATTATCTGATGAGAAGTTTACTTAGAAGCTGCTGAAACAGTTCACTGCTGCTTCTATTGTATAAGCAGTTGATGGGCTGCTACGAAAGTTCCAGTTTGAAGTAGCTGCATTATACCTGAGCTGTTTAAAAATTCTTCAGGATGAGGCAGCCCCAAACTCCTGGCCTGCCAAGTGAAACGCTGCATGCAGCTGACAGCAAGTTATAGTAAAACACGGGTTGTTAAAAGTATCACACAATATATTACCATCGAAAGCATAGAACCTATAATCTTGATTTGTGATATTGCTAGAATTAGTGCCCTGCTAACGTTTTCCGGAGTAAAGTTACTCCCTTCCTCCCCAATTTAGTAACTATTGAAAAAAAAATGGAACGATGTCCCATAATCTTAGTTACTGAAAGCAAAGTTGAGAAATTAATAGTCTTACATTATATAGTACTCTTTGATACTCTTTTCGTTTTATTTTTAAAAGTCAAATAAAGTTGAATTTTATGGTGTGTTTACTAGAATCCATTGTTTCCTTACAACAAAACTTCGGGGGAACACGAGACTCTCTGGGGAAAACCACAAGAGGAGGAGAAACACGAGGAAAGGCCATGCCTGTTTATGAAGGGCCTCCTGGACACCTAGCATGCAGGGCAGTATGTTTCGGAGTGGCTGCGAGTGCCCGTGTGTCAGTCGTATTGGGTGTGGCTGCACATTCTGGAATCCCTGCGTGGCTTTGTTCTTCTGCTGTAACCAGAGGTCTGGAAACAGGCAGACCTGGACTGGCGCAGTGGCTTGTGGAGCAATCACAGCCCCAGGGTGCTCGCAGCCTCCCCCTCCCGTGTCCTTGGCCGGTAACTTAGATTCTCAGGCTGGAGTGACCTCCATCGGTAACTCCAGGCATCCTGCAGGCGTTTCAGTTGGATGTGTTGCTTCCTCCCCCGAGGCTTTGCCTTTTCGTCAGGAAGGGACCCCACCCAGGGCAGCTCTGTCACGTGACCGCACCTAGCACCTTAAGATGAATTTTATCCGGCGCCTCACCTTGCTGATTGCAGTACTACCTAGGTGTTTCCAGTAAAGCAGGGGAAGTGGACATTGGGCACAGTGTCCACTGTGCCAGGTATCACGGTCACTCGGGTGTTACAAATGCGGACTTCTGGCCACTGATAGAATCAGTCTCTGGGGTGGGCCCTGGGCTCTGCATTTTAACACGTTCCTCCCGTGCTGTAAAGTATTTTGAAGCTTGAGAGCCGCAGTACAGGGAATGAAGTAGCAGAAAACAGATGTCTGCCCTCCAGTCTCCCCCAGGAGGCCCATCACCCTGCACTGGAAACAACTCCAGGACAATCCTGCATGCATATCCATTAGGATGCTTTCGGCTGCAGGGACCAGGAAGCCCAACTCAGAAGGCCTCAACACTACATACAGAGATATATTTTTTATGTTGTGGAAGTCACAAGGTAGGACAGTTTGCGGCCAGTAGACTCAGTGAAGTTGATGAGAATTTTTTTCCTCTCTACTCTGCTGTTGACCTTTAGTCCCATTCTACAGCTGGCTCCCCACTCCCGGCAGCAATCAGCACCTCGTGTTTTCCTGTTCATATTCAATACGAGACTAAAAAGAATGGTTTCCAGTTACTTTCAAGAGCAAGAAAGACTTTTGCTACACATTCCCATGATCCTCTGTTTTTCTCCTCCCAGAGAACTGAACCATATGCCCATTTCTGGGCCAATCACTGAAAAGCAGGTGTGATGACCTTTTACCCAGTTCATGTGCCATTTAAGCAAGAAGCAGCTGTGTTTCCTTAATTTGCATTGCTCCAAATGGGTAGGGTCGAATGGAGTAAATCACTAAGGCCAGTTCGCTGCACCCAAGCTGGTATCTTGACACCTGGTCATTTAGACCCAGCCAGTCTGGCTCCTCAACCCTTCCCCAAGCTTCCCAGTGCAAAGTCCTACCCTTAGGTTGGACGTGAAACCAGATTTGCGGCTAGTCCACACAAGAGCTGAGTTAGTCACTTTGCTCATCTTATAAGACTGTCCAGTAGCCAGAGCAGGTACTGCTTCTTTGAAAAGGCACCTGGGCTGCCTCTCACATTCCTAATGCTTCTCTCATAGCCACCACGGTCACAAATTAATTCACCTGCAATTAATCAGTCTTTGCACGCACATGCACTTTCTGTGAAATCCGAGTGCAGCACTTCCCGACAGGGGAATCTCTACTCCCCATTGCCCAAGTGAGTTAAAATACACTTAGGATCACTTCTACCCGGAAATACTTTCATCATGTAGTATTTTATAATTGGAAAAGAATTTGTTCAACAAACCTCCTGGCTGCTTGGTAGCACAGCCAGAACTCAATTTGAGGGCACTGAAACCCCTTTTCTTTGAGCTTCTAAAGCATTTTTATGTTGACATGGATGTGAGCAGTGTGGATACAGGCGAATGAAACACCAAGGGTTGGCGCCCGAGTGAGTGGTGGGGAGGGGCAATCATCTGTTGTGGGAAAAGTTGTGAATTCCATTTTGATTTTGCTCATTCAGTGGCCAAGAACCTGGCAGTAAAGACTCAAGTGTGAATAATTAATGTTGGCAATTCAGATGTTGAACTGTCACTATGACGAGGACTAAGCGTGGCCGACGGGTAGCAGGAAGGGAGAGCAGTGAGGGACCTAACAGGTAGGTGACCCAAGACAGAGCCAGGGGTTCATCAGAGAGATGCTTTCAGGACCAGAGATTGCTCGTCGAGGACAAAACACATTGTGACTTGGAGAGCAAAAAACCAGCCCTGGTCGGTCCGTGTCAGACCAGTGTTCCCTAGGACCCAGTGAGAACTTGAGTGTTTACCTGTTCTCACCTTTCTAGTGTCAGCCGCGTTGTCAAGGAAATGAAAGGCCCGACTTCTCCAACACCTGGCACCAGGGGTCATGGCTTACGGCATTTTACTCAGTAAGAACACAGAGGGCTGTGCCAGGTGTGTGGCACTTCCTTCTAACCCTTGGATGTACTAGCAATTCATGAGTCCAAGAGAGTCTGGAGTACAAAGCACGTGTATACCATTATGCTCAAGATTCATATTCTGAAGCTCCGCAATCCCATTAAGGTATTTGGAGAGCTTGTGACAATAGGAGTCATACACTCAAGGGACTACAGGACCCAGGCAGGTGCCACAAAAGAGCAAAGTGGGCCAGGTACCACGGTGAAGTCATGTGAGGTCAGCTGCACCTGCCTGTTCATCGTCAGACATTTCGAGTCTCTGCCTTCAGCGAAAAGCATCAATGCCAAACCCCTCGAGGAAACCTCTGCCCTCAGGACACGAGGCTGAGTTTTGCAAAATGTGACAACAGAATTCTCTGATCCAGGTTTAACAAAGGATTTATTTGCTAGATCCCCAAAAAGCAAAACTCAGAACGTACCACCCCACCCCTAGCAAGAACAGTTCTATAAACAAACATTTTCCATTATCCTCTCTTCTTCCCCAAGTTGACCCTTCTGTGTCCGCCTCGACGGAGCGACTGACCCCCATAAATACTAGCTGTGAAAGGCACGTGGCATTATCATTCTGTTTCCACACCTGAGACACCTGTGCAGGTAAGTGGGGCCTTTTTGGAGCCTCCCTCTTTTGATAGAAATTTACTGAGAAATTTTCTTAGCAAAATATTTAAAGGCCCCTCCCCCTGCTGACCCCACATCAGTTATCTAGTGGAAAAGTACAGAACTGAAAAGTTTTTTCCCTTAGCTGTGATTAAAACACTGCAAACTGAAGAATCTCTGGTTACTCTATCTTCTAGGGTCATGAACTTAAAGAGAATGGCAGCTGAAAAAGAGCCTCAAGTTCTGTGGCTGCCCAAAGTGGGCAACGGAAGAGAGGATGTGGTAAGAACAGCTAAAAAAAAAACTGACGGCCACTCCAGGGTGGATCCTCCCCCATCCATCAGAAACCCCGCAGAGGCCCAACAGGATTCCAGTCTCAAGTACTGACTGCATTTCAAAGAGAGCCAGGAGAGCGCTGAGATAACTGAACGGAACAGAATGTGGAGGAAGGCACGAAGCAAAGAATCCCCTGGAGTTTTTTTAGTGCTATTTTCATTTAATAAGCCAGTAGGACAGCAACCTAAAGACCGTGGCTGTGACCACAGTGGGATGTTTTGACGGAACTGCCGCCAGACACAGGCTGGAGGGCGGGCGGCTGGCACCCTCTGGCTCCCAGCACCAGCTCCTGGGGTAGACCTATGGCTGGGGCGTGTAGCGGAGGTATTTCTTGCCAGACGGGAGCTCTTTGGTGAAGACTCCTTTAGGGAAAAGTTTCTTGGCTTCCTCTTCCGGGATGGTTGGAAGGACCATCACGCTATCTCCAACCTAATGAACGACATTGAGAACGGTGAGATTCAATGTTCAAGCCGGAAGGCAAGCATGAACCTCAGAACCCCCAGGCTCCCTGGCTGCCCTGTTCCTCGAACACGCCGGGCTTGCTCTCAGGCAAAGCCGCCTGTCCTAGGCCTCCCATGGCAGCTGTATGGAAAGACAGCCTCCCCACCTCTGAGCTCCCATTGCCCCCTCCTCTCTCGATTATTCTGCGGCACTTAGCGCCACCTAGTGTCCTATTCCCTGGCTTACTGTCTGGCTGTACCCATGGGAATGTGAGTCCCAGAGGGCTGGAGCTTCATGGTTCACAGCTCTAGCTGGGCTCCATAGCGTATGTTCAGTGAATGGACACAGCATTTTAATCGATTTGCTCATCAAAAAAAAAAAACAAAACAAAACCTGGTATACAGGTTCGCATATTTTCAAAAGGTAGCAACATTAACATACTTTCGTGCTATTATCCAGGTCTTACATACTGTAGAAATCCTAGACATTAAAAGCTTAAGAATAAGTGTCAGAGAATTCTACATGGCTGTAATGAAGCTTAAGGGGAGGAAATTCTTAACAGTAAGACACTGTGTTTGCCAGCCAGTATTTAAGCGGCCAATCTAAGTTTTGTTGTAAACATTTTGCCATCAGGGAAGGATTAAAGGTTTAAGAAAAGTCCTTTTATTAGGAAAGGACATCATTCTGACCAATTCATTTGTCCAAACAAGCCAGAAGCTAGAAAGCAATACAGGAAGCCTGTGTTTTATATAATAGTGTTAAAGACACTGAACATGGCCTCTGAGACGAGCTTAAACTCATGAGGAAATGAGAGCCATAAACTCACGAAAGCCACGAGGACGCATCCCCCCAGTGGACTTGCATGCTGGGAAAAGAGCCCCAGGCAAGAGGAAGCCGGAGGGCAGCCACTTGGACGCCAGCCCTGCAGCCTTCCCTGCATGCTGGGGGCGGCTCCTTCGGCATCTGTACCTTCCAGTCCACCGGGGTGGCGACCCTCTTCTCTGCCGTCAGCTGCAGAGAGATAACCACTCTGAGAATCTCATCGAAGTTCCTGCCCGTGGTAGCTGGGTAGAGGATAGACAGCTTCAGTTTCTTATCAGGGCCAAAAATGAACACCTGCGAAGCACACAGACGCATCGAGAGGATGAGTCCTTTGAGTGTTTTTGATGTGAAAGCCTCTCGGAACTCTCGCCTGTCATTAAACATGCTCAAGGGGCTGAAACCAAAACAAACAAAAAATTCCCACACATCTGGAATGACACACCAAACTTAATCAAGGGGGAGGGGCTGGGATCTTGATCCTGTTCTTCTCCTTGTTATTTTTATTAAAAAAACAACAAACCACAAAAAACAACACCCTTTTCAATTACAGTTGACATTCAGTATTATGTTAGTTTCAGGTGCACACCCCGGGGTTTGTGGTATTTTTCTGCACTGGGAAGGGAGTTCTGTTTGGTCCCGGCTGTCCCAATGAGAAGAGCAGACCAAGCAAGGCCTCAGGTGGGTACTGCGTTAAGTAGGGATGACTTTCATAGAAATAATGCTCATGGGAGTGGATACCCGCCCCCACCTGGCCGCCGTTTTTGCGGACGAGGGGCTAGGCCAGCTCTCCAGTGAGGAAGGGCAGAGCGAATGAGAAGTGAAACCCAGAGCCGCCGTATGAAGGAGGACAGGACCCACCCCTGGAAAGAGAGGGCTGTCAGGAGAGCTAGAGGGCAGATTACCCAATTCCAGATGACCCCTTATCCTAATTACTTATTTTACATGGATTTCCAACAGCTAGGAGTAAGCAGTTTGGAAGTTTAGCTGGGAATTCTGCACAAGCATTGCGGACCATCAGAGAGATGGTCACCAATACAGTTACACTGTTAATGGACATTAACAGGCATTCTCCTGTCTCCGCTCATCGGTCCAAGCGTTTCCTGCGACGTGCAGCCCAGCCAGTTGCACGGACGACAGACCGGACCTGGCCCACTCACCACGCGCGCCGTCACGGGCATGCCCTTCTCATCCTTCTCGGCCGGGTCCAGCATGCCCAGCAGGATGGCGAGGTCCCGATTCCTATCGTCAATGATGGGAAAAGGTAGCTTTTCCGTGGGCTCCTCGCAGTTGTAAGCGTTGATATCCTAAAATGCAGGTGAAGAGGAAAGAGGAAAATCGAAACCAGGCTCGTCCTCTGAATTCAGTCTGGGAGCAGCCAGCACACTGCAGGGCTGGGGAGAGGAGTATCATCATAGTAGTTACCTTAAGCAATTTTAATGAGCAAATGAATGAATGAAGACTCCCACCCCAATCATTCACGGACAGGAAGAGCAGCAGGGTAACACACTTTGGTTATAAACACAGACCCTCTTCACGCCCAAGTCCCTTAAAACACAGCTTGCTTTCACTGCTTTGAGAAACAGCAGTGGCCTCTTTAACAGCTGAGGAGGGTAGCGTTAGGCCCCAATCTGAGGTTACCTCTGGCTTCCCAAATACTGTGAAACCACCAGAAATAAGGGGTCCCTCAAAGTCCATCGGCTCTAGAAACGACGTCACGTGCAAAGGTCATTCTATAGATCTGACCCCTGTCTCAGAGGCACCCTGACTCCGACATTAAGCTACTGCAAGACAGATAGTAAGAAATGAAAAATAAAACCACAAAACCGCAAGCAAATGTAAGGATGGGGAGTCGCACACTATTTCAAGGACAAGAACAGGGCAAGCCTCTTGTGGGGGAAAGGGCAGAGGGAAACGTGCACTTGGGTGAAACGCAGAGAGCAAAGCGTTTGAAGTCGGAACCGAAGGCCGACGATGCACTCGCCGTTTCTCTTTCTCCCCTCCTCCCCAGCAAAACCTCCTTCGTTTCTACTTTTCCTATCCCTGCACGTTTTTTGGGGGGGAGGGGGAAATAAGTTTTATTATTTGATCTGACAGGGCACTGACATGGCGCTTTAGCGGGCTCAGGAGTGCGGTGAGACGCAGCAGGAGACACAGCTCCCGTCTTCAAAGGAGCTTGCACTTTGCTCAGATGATTTCACCAACGGCAGGTACAGCCTGTGTGCATTTCTCAACAGAGATGCTGAAGGGTAAAAGGGGCGTTAATGCACTATGAAGTGGGTAACACCACATTTTAACACGTTCCTTAATTTTAGTCTCTTTCCTTCCCTTCTGCTGCCACTGGCTGCCCATCAGGCCACCACCATCAATTTGGTGGAACGATCAGTTTGGTTCTAGAGGCACCTTGGGGTTCCCACAAAACTAGCCGTGCGCCAGTCTGGGCACTGCTTCTGACGCTCGAGGCCTGTTTCCTATTTCATGCAAGCAGTTTTGAACATTCTAAGGCAGAAGCTCACCAGCTCTAAAAGAGCCTGGGTGTGCTCCTGCACCTGAAAAGGTATTACACAACAGGCTATGAGCTCCTCCTCCAGCCGTCTGTTGTTCAACTACTGCCAGGCAGCAATTCTCTGCCCCGCCACTTGCCTGACAGGTGTTACATCACACCCAGGAAAACCAAGGAGCCACGTGCTCTGGCTTTATTCTGCCCTAAACCAGGCTCATTTCTACTCCCTGTGACCCAGTATCAAAAATGAGCACTGGTTTGAGGTCCAAGTCACAGCGCCACTGTTTTCCAGCAGGGCATTCTTGAGCAAGTCCCACCGACTCTCCGAGTGAAATGCCCTTCCCTTTTCGATGTGATTCTTCTAACCTCAGACACTCGGGATTGGCTGGTGCGGAATGACCAAGGGTTACAGCCCCGGAGGCCAACGCACAGGCAGTACCCCATCTCCTCTTCAGATGCGCTGTGAAATGCCTGGCCCGGGGCCTGGCACACAGTCAGCATCCCTCCCAAGCTACCTGTATCATTAGTTAGTAGCACGCTGGATCACGGTCATTCAACTGTTCTCGGGTTGTGTCCTGACCACACCATGTTTACTGCCCAAGTAAATCCTCCTGTTGAGGAAGACAACTCCTTCAGCTGATTCATTTATGATCATCTAGACCGACTGCCTAGGACGTACTGAGTGCCGAGCACTATTCCAGCAGAGCACAAAGCAGGAGTCTGCCCTGCGGAGCCTCCACTCTGGTGGCGAGAAACACACAAACGAAATTGCCAACGTGCAGAGTACTTTAGATGGTGACACGTGCCAAGAAAAAACCCAGAGGGGTACGGGGAGCATGGAAGGGAGTTATAATTTTACAGAAGGAAGCCAAGAGCAGCCTTGAAGGTGTCATTTGAGGTGAGACCTGAAAAGAGATGATGGCAGGTCACAAAGATACCTGGGGAAAGAGACTTCCAAAAGGGATTCCGGATATGGTCTGCAGGCACAGCTGACAAGAGTGCTGATGAATCAGACACAGGATGTGGACAAAACGGGAATTAAAGAGGATTGCTCGATCTGAGGCCCAAGCAACCACAAAAACGCAGTTACCATTAGCTGAGATGAGCAGGACCCAGGAAGAAGAACAGAACCTCAGTTCTGGACAGGTTAGGTTTGAAGTGATGGGAGATTGGGCAGATGCTGAGTAGGCAGGGGCTGAACCAACTGGGAAGCCAGGAGAGTCTGGCCTAGAGATGAAAACTGGGGAATCGGTATACAGATGGGGGTGGATGAGCTCCCGAGAGGAGTGTCCAGGAAAGAGAAGAGGTCCAAGGAACGACCCAGCGCAACGCTGGCATGAATCGGGAGCTGGGAGATGGCGAAGCTTAGTCTGAGCCTGAGAAGGACCAGCTAGAGATGGGGTGTCCTGCAAGCGAAGAGAAGAAAACGTGGGATATGCTGACAGGCTAAGAAAGATGGGGGCTGAGAAGTGGCCCTTGGACTGCAGAAGGTGAAGGTCATTGTGCAATCCAAGGCAGATTTTCAAATGATCAGTCAAGTCTGAACCTGAGGTTTACTTACACCTTCCTATCTAACAGACCAAGCCGCTCTGTAATTTGTAACCTGATTTATAAGCACACAGCACATGCCCATGGATACGATACCTTGCTCCATGCAAGATGGTCTTCAACACTGTCTATGGAGAGGGCGATCAGCTTAACGTTCCTTTTGGCAAATTCCGGCGCCAGCTTTGCAGCTCTGCCAAGCTCCGTGGTGCACACGGGGGTGAAGTCCCGGGGGTGGGAGAAGAGAATGCCCCATCTGTAGTGAGGGAAAAGAGTGTTACGACTGAATGAAGAGGTTATCACTAACAGCAGGTTCAATAGAGTAAGCCACACATCCGAGATCGAAAGTGAGGTTCTTTTTTTAATGAGAGTCACGTTCTTTTTTATTTTTAATGAATGCTTATGAAGACCATTACTTTTATTAAACTTTTCTGTTGAGGAATGCTTCTTAATCTTACCTCCAGAAAAACCAGTGTTTAAAGGTCAGCTCAAGCAAGGGTACAACACTCAAGATGACACATATTTGAAAAGACTAATTTAAGGGTGTTGCCTCTTTTAATAACTGTGGAGCCACCCCGACTCCTTCTCAGCTAATAAACTCTGTGCGACTCAAACCAAGTAGCTTACTGAAGTGACTATTTTTTCCTTACCCTCTTGTAAATTCTTTCCTCTGAGCACATCGGCTCTGATACTCCGCTCCAATAACGGGTGTCCCCTTAGGCCCTGAATCCAAACAGACGCTTGACTGCAATAATAAACAGCTTATGTAACCTGGAACAAATAGGCTGGTATCCCTTGTTTATATGGAAAATTATGTGGCTTCTTTGAAGTGAATGGGTATAAAACCTTTTAGGAAACTGCTTGCCTGAGCTACCCTGCCACACAGGACACACAGCAGTTGTGCCTTGATCTAGGAGCACTGGAGACTTTTACCTGTCTCTTCATTTGCAGTTTCCTTTTCTTCTTGCTTCAGAACAAGTGGGTATGAAAACTGACAACCTACCAGGTGGATTTCTAGAACTACAGATTCTTAGGTAAACAATATTATCTAGGTCATCACTGCTTCAGGTTAAACTTGTAGAGATTTTAAGCACGTTTCAGGCTAAGTCACAGGCAACTTTGGAGGATCGTCTCTTTCTCCTTGGCAACACAAAACACCCCTTTCTGCTGGGAAGGAACATTTAATGCTCAATTTTCCACACTCCCGGGGACTTGGGACATCACAGCAGGGCCCGAACCCAGATGAATCTAGCTTAGGTGCCAAGCTGACCTCTCCAACTTTGCCAAGTTTCCTGAAGCACAAAGAACAAAGCGGAGACAAGGGTACCCCCTTCCCACTTACATCTGTCACCCTGCTCCCAAGGCTTCGGGAAAGGAAAAGACCTTCTTACGAAAAGGATGGGGGGCCCTAGGGGAAACTGGGGAGAAAGGGGTCACATGGTTGAGCCTGTGGAGGTGTCTGGTATATTTACTTGTTCGTAAAGGGCAATGAGAGGGGCATGCATCTTTTGAAATAAAGAAGCTCTGAGTAACATCTAGGGCTTAGATTCTGTGGAACAGGATCTGTTTAAAGCTCAGACAAGACTTTTGAGAAGAAAGGGAATGGGGTATATCTTCTTGTTCAGGGAGCGATGAACTGGGCAAGTCAGGCATTCTCCTTCCATTTCCAAGTCACACTCAGGACCTTGCTTTAAGCGTCTTCACACCCTCTCCTCCCTGAGCAGCCAAACTCCAGTCACCACTGGCTTGGAAAAGGAATAGACTCTGAGAACTTCTGACTGCAGCCTGCGCCAGAGAGAACATCAATTACATGATCCCATTTCCTTCCTTCCTTCCTCATTTTCAAAAGACAAAGGGTTTCCTCCTTTAAGAGAACGGTTCCTACCCACTAACCCCCAGAAAGCCCCAGGAACACACGTTTTGTTTGGTGCAGACGTAGTATGAAGAAGCAGCTTCTACCAAGTGCATGAAGAAACAGGGATTAATCCTCAATAAACTCACCAATGCAGCCCCCAAACCCCTTAGCCATGACCAATGGACAGGGTGGGTGTCTGTAAAGCTTAAAATTATTTAAATTTTTTGGCCCCCTGTAAAAAGAATAATCTGAATCAAAAGTTAACTGTCTGGCTCTGGCCAGGTAGGGCAGTTGGTTAGAGCATCGTCCCGATACGCCAAGGTTGTGGGTTCGATCCCTGGTCAGGGGACATACAAGAACCAATAAATGCATAAATAAGTGGAACTACAAGTTGATGTTTCTCCTCTCTCTCTCCCTCCCAACCTCTTTCTCTCTCTGTCTCTCAAACACACACAAAAATGACAGTTTGAATTGATATCGTGTACAGAATGGAGTCTGGAAAATACAGTCTGGCAGAAGTTAATGCCTGCTTGGGTGTGGTTGGTCGGGTAACAATATGGGTGTGAAAATTATTGTTTTAACTTGAACTCTTCACCTAAAATGTCATGTGGTGTGCTTGAGTGTGATATTGTTATATAGCATTACATGCTTATGATTTTGTAATGAAAGATTTTATAATTAAAAAGGGCATTCTTTGTGCTGGACCTTGTATATTAGGCAAAAATCCATGCATTACAATGACGTAAAGGGCTCAGAGGTCTTTTAGGGGTGGGGCAGACTTGTATAGCATTTTATAGATGCGGGTATTTTTCTCATCTTCCCACCAGTGGTTCGCTGAGATGGTACCACTTTTAATCAAATCAAGAAAGATCCAGAGGCCAATACATTGTGCCAATGACAGCAAAAACCCCTAAGAAAGCAGTTAGCTTAAATAGTGACAGTATTTATAATTGTTGCTCTAGTAACTACGCTTCATGTTAACATTTGTCTTTAATCCATACAGTCTAAGAGTGCCGCTAAGATTTTTCTGTTTTATGGGGGTGAGAACTGTGGGTAAAAATGGGAAGGAACAGGCTCTGAAAATCCCATGGGGTTTTGGAGAGACGCTAATGCCTCGATTCCGAGTACGAGTCTGGCTTTGGTCTGTATCTCTGAAGCCTGTTCCTGCCTTCATGGCCTGAACGTTCCCTTTCTCCTCCTTTTCCTAGCTGAGTCCTCTCTTTCACAAAGGTTAGCTTTTCCCTTCATGAGTTGCTGGAAATGGACTTGATCATGGGTTGTAAGGGTTAGCCCTAACATACAGACTTTCTCCCAGGTTCTCTGCACAACCCTGTCCAATCCCTGATTAATCCCGTAAATTCCTTTCTCTCTGTCTATACACAGAGATCCCTGGACATCACATATAAAATCAATTTACTCCTAGGCATACTGGTATAACTGCCTGACCACGTGCTGCTGGAAGCAAGGCAGAGGGGAGGGGCAGTGGGGTCACACCACCGGGAAACAAAGGGTCTCAGAGGGCCGAGGTGCACCCTCCTAGGCCTTCCCTGGCAAGAGCAGGTAGGTCACTGCACAACTGAACCACCTCAGAAGGCCCTTCCCTCAAACTGTTGAGAGTTCTGGAATGAAGGACACACCTACATCCAGAGTGTTCTTGATTCCTCCCACAGTAGTTATCAAATCTTACCCTGGCTAGTCAAGTCTTTTGGCCACGTATCTGGCAGCTGGTGGTTTTAAATTTTACATTTTGTACCAAGAAGCCTGCAAATGCCAGGCAGCAAACAGAATGCTCAGATGAGTGTCCCTGGACTCTGGCCTTAGACACCCACCTTCCCCCTGGGAGCAAATTCCAGAACTGAGGGAGGGAGGGGACGCGATCCTGGGCACGAGTCCCGGGAGGTGACCGCTGAGGCTGCCCAGTCTCTGCCCCCATGGGGCTTCAGCTGGACCGAGCCACTTGCACAGTTTACTAAACCAAGTTAAACAGACAACAAACCCGGCTCCACACGGACCTCCGGTTCCTGGGACCTGCGGAAACCCAACCTCGCTCCCCTTCCCCTTCCCCGCCTGGAGCCAGCCGGCCACGCTGGGAGGCTAGGGCGAGGGAGGGGATCAAATGGCCGATGCGGGGCTGGGGACACACGCTGAGAGGCACGTGCAGGAACCGGTGTAGGCGGGGAGGAGGCGGGCGGCGGGCAGAGGGCTGAGCGGCGGCGGGAGCGCGAAGGGAGAGGAAACAGGGAAGGCACCTCCAGGTCCGCGTGTAACCAGAGGCCAAGGCAGGGGGACGAGGTGGCCACTTACGAGTCTCCCAGATAGTCGTGGAAACGGATGCGGCCGACCGTAGTATTGGCCTCGAAGTTGGGAGCCTCGTCCCCGAGAAGGAGACCTCCGGGCATGGCGGCAGCAGTGACGCGGGTCGCAGAGAAGGCGCAGCAGCGGCTGGAGAAGGAGGTGCTAGTGCGGAATAAGTGGGGCCTGGAGGGGCGGGGCGGCGGGGCGGGCGGGGCAGAGCGGGGTGGTGGGCGGGACCTAGGCCTGCGGGGCGGGGCAAGGGGCGAGGGGCAGGGCCGGACTGGGCGGCCCTGAAGCTCTCCAGAATCTGCCACGTTCCTGACCCTACCTGAGCCTGGGAGCTCGCAGGTTTTGACCTCCAGTGTGTTCGGGCTTTGGAGGCGAAAGAACACGCAACGCAGTAGGAATGGTGGCTTTTGTTTCCCACAGCCACCCCGGGAGCCGCAAAATCCGTACAGACCCTCCTGCACACCCACCACCAGGGCGACCTTCCACTCCCCGCTCTGATAAGTGCGAGCATCTGGAGTCTGGCTGGGCCAGCCCACCTGGCCATCATGAACTGTGTCATATGGGAGGATGTGGCAAGACCCAGCCATGTGGAGCATCTTATGTCAAAGGAAGTGGCTTTCTAATTGCAGCAAAAATTTTCACACCATGTTATTCAGTGCTTGGGGAAATGTAACCAAATTCTTAATTTTTATTCCACTCCCCACTCCCAGGACTCACAATGAGCCTCAAATAATCAACACAATAGATCTGAGATCTAAATGTAAATATCAAGATGTGTAATCTTCTGTGTGCAAGTCAACTCTGCCACCCAAGGAGGTGGGAAGCTTAAGATTCATTCATTTGCTTTCTATGTGCTAAGCATGACTTAGGCAGGAGAACTTTTCTTGGAGCTTCGGTTCCAGTGGGGGAGATATACTTCTAAAATATATTAGACTTCTCTGGCTGACAGTGGCCAGAGGGGACCTGAAAATGGTTCACTGTTCACTTGAGCCAGAAAACCCCACCAAACCATGCAAATCAAGAGGTTCAAATCTCCGTACTTACTTTAAAAATACTCGTGAAACTGCTCAGGCCACCAAAGGTATGCACATTGTAAAAGCCACCAGGGATCTGAAGGATGTCACCTCTCAGAGCAATGTGTACCCTTCTGTCCTTACAATGGCGGGGTCGGCGGGCGTGCCCAGGCCAAACAGTGGGGCTGGACACAGGGTCAGTGGCCCAAAAAGAGTGCTGAGTTTTTGCAGCATGTGCCTAAAAATGCAGCGACTTAATGCTGAACTTAAGGGTTTAGATGCAGAGTCTCTGGTCATGGAGCCCGTCCCGGCAAACAAAGCTCCCAAGATGGGGTGCAGAACTTACAGAGCTCCCGGGTGGATTCCCCCACATGTGAGCACTCCGTGCCACACTGAGGTGACCCCACTGAGACAGAGCAGGTAGCTCCTAAACCAGGGGAGGAGGCTGCACAGAAGAGAAAGACATCTCAGAAGAAACTGAAGGAAGAAAAACTGATGGTCTGGGAGTAACTTCAGCACCAAATAAATGCTAATAAAAGTAAATATGTATATTGGATAGCAGTAAATACTATTCAGAGAAATAAAAGAAGGTGTGCTAGAGGGGACTGGAGTGCTGCTTTGGATTGGATGGTCCGCTGTGGGATAGCCTCCAGGATACTGTAGGTGAACTACTCAGCACATAGTGAATGCTCTGGAAATGGTAGCTATTATTTGGATGATGATAATGGTTTACACAGTAGTGCTTGCTTCGCCAGCTGTAAGCTAGGCACTGTGCCAGGCCTGATGATGCAATGGAGAGGTGTGGTCCCCACGCTTCCAGGGAAGGCCGCTTGGACGTGGTTATGATGCAAACGCAGAGTAAATGCGGTTGGGGGAGGGTGCCAAATGCTGGAAGTTCTAGAGTGGGAACAGTGTTCCGGATGGAGTCTCTCAGAGTCAAGGAAGGCACATGGCGATCTTAGGAGAAGTGACTCACAGACCGTTGATTTCAGTTTTCATCATCGTGGTGTTTTCACGCGTGTGGGTGCATGCTAATCATGCTTAATCAGCTCTCCTCTGAAACAAGGACTTGCAATAAGATTATTGCTAAAATTTCTAGCCCCTTGAGAAAACGGTAAAGCTGCTATAATTGCATCTCTAATCTGATTTGACGCCAAGCTTTGGTTCTAGAAGCGTGATGTCTTAGCTCCTTTTGTGGGGGAGAAAGAAAAGAAGAGTAATTTAACCTCTGGGGACTATCAGTAGTGCTGTGGAGGTAGACTAGAAAACACAGATATGGCACCAATAAGGAGAATCAATACAGAAATGGATTATTGATCTCCATAAAGGGCACAATTATAGAAGTATCTAGTATAAATTAAGCACGTACAATAAAATAAGAGTCTGTTGGACGTCACAGTACCAGGGACTGCAGCCCGGCTATCCTCTCGTACCACGCAAACTTGTCCACTTTAATTCTTTGCAGCATTTTCAAATCTTCTGAATTAGCTCTCAACCTTTACAAACATGATTTTTGTTTTTCCCACAGAAATATCTGGATGTCTGTCTCCCAAACATCAGAAGTTCTATCCACATGGGGCCAATGTTCCACTTGCCAAACGCTGGCCAGAGAGTAGCCACCTTAGAACTGCACGTTCCCGTTTGTTCAAAAAGTTCTCAAACACTTGCTGACATTGTTGTCATTTTGGCTCCGCCCTTGCACTGTGATTTTTATTAGACTAGAACCAGGAGGACAATGAATCCTCTCTTACTATATCCCTATCTCTGTCAAAACGGTGCAAACGGAAGGTGGATGAGGGCTGCGTGTTCCAAGGAGGAACAAGATAAAGCCCATTTCTTTGTAAGAGCAAAGGATGTTCCCACGTACTTGATATGCAGACAGAGTTGGAAGGAACCATCTGTGCTGCCCGGCCCCCCGGCAGTTGGGTTTCACCTCCGAACCCCATCCTAGAGGGGAAAAATTACACTCCTTTCCCAAGGCTTGTGAGAAGTGCTGGGGGAAAGGAGGGGAGGAAAAGGGCCGAGGGAGGCACGCCAGGGAGAGAGACCAGAATGTGGAAAAGGGGAAGGGAGGCTAAGGGAAATATTTACTTTACAGAGTGGGTGGAGGCTCTGGGATTAGAAAAAAATTGTTTTCAGGCAGCTGTCAGGGTTGGGGAGAAGGAAGGCATGCATGGACTTTCAGAGGGCCAGGGCTGCGGGCCCATCGAGTCTCTTCCGTCCTTGCTGCTTTGGACAGGTTGCAGGAGAAGGGGAAAAGATGGGCAGTGGCCATTTGGGGGAAGGACAGTGCATTGTGATGTCTGTCTGTCTGTCTCTCTCACTAGGTTGGGAGCCCCTGTGTGTGACCTGTTAGAGTGAGCGTGGGGCCAGACTGCACGAAGTATCAGAGAAGCACCGAGCTACCTCCCTGCAGCCAGGATAGCGGTTTCTGGCTACAGCTGGGAAGCAAGGAGCAATGTGTCCTTCATCAGAACTGTAGCGGGGTAGAAATACTTATGCACGTGGGTGGAGATAAATGAAACTTGTAACCAATCTTACAAAGGCGGGGTTGTGTTTTGAAAACCAGTTTGTAGAAGCTTTCTTGTTAAACTTGAAGGTCTTTTCAGAAAAAAAAAAAGAAAGAAAGGTCTGGAACACATACTGAGGGGGGCGGTGCTGCTGTCTCTGCTGCCTGGGTGGGGCTGACCAGCTGGCCCCCCACCTCACCCCCCCTCTGCTCCCTCAGGTTCAGTGTGGTCACTCCCCTGTCCCCTAGCCAGGGCTGGACATCTGCTGTCTGGAGGGAAATTACAGTAGGACATGTTTCAAAGTACTTTATATTAGACTTATTAACTTGAAATATATAAGAAGTTACATTTATAAAAGTGATGTTTATAGTTTTAAGATCACCTGGTTGGTGACATTTGTGTGTATTTCTTGGGTTTGCAGGAGTTTTGTGAGTGGTCTCCTAGCGTTCTTCTTCGACCCAGCCACGTTGGGGGCCTGACGGGGTCGACAAGCCCAGATGTGTCATATTTGTAAATATAATTTACACGTATTTTAAAAAGAATCAAACTATGAGTAAAAATAATTCTTATTTTTATGCCAACACTTTTCAATTTATAAATAAAATAACACTTTGAAGTTAGCCTTTTGAAGGAGGGGTTCCAACTTTTAAAACTAGTTTTAGCTCAAAGAGTCTTTAAACTAGGTTTCAAAATCCACAACTTTCATAAACTCATCACCAGGTAAAAGCCAGGAAGCTGTCAGGGTGCCTGTCAGTGTGCAGAAGCCTCTCTTTCCCATTAAAACTCAGTCGCTGCCCTATCTCTGCAGGGGAAAGTTCTGGAAGGAAGAAAGGACAGTGGCTACCCCAAGGCAGGAAGGATGATTTACATTTTGTGGTATATTCTTTCGTGCTATTTGAATGTTTAAAACTGTATGTCCGATATCTTTTCAGTAAGAAGTAGAAACCACTTAAAAACTGGCCCGCAGAGAAGCCGGGATCTGAGGCTAGGAGGAAAGCCCCCGCTAAAAGGGGGGAGAAGAAGAAAGGGGATCCCAGGGGAATAAAACGAGGTGAGTGGGGGTCATCGTTTCCTGTGAAGAGTGCTGAAGTCTTGTGGAGTGCAGAAACAGAGCTTTGAGCCAGCTAAATTTTTCATCATTTCGCAAGCATTCCAGGGACCCCACCCAACTTGCACGTAACATTCTCTCTTGTCCAGCTTGCTTGTAGCTCTGCCCCGGGGTGGAAATGCAATCTCTGCTGACCAACGCCCACTGGCCTGGGTGCATGCTGGGCCTCTGTGGACCTCGTGATCCTGGTACAACTGGAAGTTGGAGCAAAAAAGTCACAGGGCTGTCCTCCCCCATCTCTGTCTGGGCTCCCCGATCTCGCAGTACTTGACACATGTAGGGGCTCAGTAAATGTTATCCCTCTTCTTCCTCCTGGACGCAGTGCTGAATTTCTCGGAGGCGAATGTCCACATCTGCCCGGTGAAGTGCTGGGGGCAGGAGGGGTGTGTGGTTCAGAGTGGGCCTGACCCCCACCGGGGGGCAGGCAGTGGGTCCAGAGAATGCGCCTCCAGGGTGGGCCGACCAGACCCAGCGTAGCCAGCACCACCTTTTCCTCTGTAGCAAGACAAGTGGAATATTGTAGGTTAAATCATAAGCTAATTAGTAACTACCAGTATTCAAGCAGGGCTTTATGGCTTACACAGGACGCTCCCATGAATTTTTCTCACTTGGCTCTTGCAACAACCCTAGGCAGTCACCCATTTCGTAAGAGGAAAGCAACTCATGAAGTGGCTTACCCAAGGTCAAACCATTGATGATGGAGGAAGGACTCCAACCAGGTTTCCAGACATTTAATTTGATGTTCTTTAGAGGGTCCGCACAGTTGGTGACGGGAGAGGGGTTTTCCTGCTCCTTGGGGTTGCTGTGTAGAAGTAGCACCTGGCAGGAACTCTTGGATCACGTCTGCCAAACACACCGGGCTTCTCGGAGGGTCATGCTTTCCTTTGGTTGAGCAGCTTTCTTGTAGGAATGCCAAGCTTGTGCCTGTACATTCTGTGTGCCCTTGGGGGACTGACCTTTGAAGCGAGTTGTAAAAGAACCTGTTTCACGCTGCAGCCTCTCAGAAGACTCACGGTGGCCCCAGGGGACAGCCTGTGGCTGCTGAACGATCAACATTTTTTGCTCTACAGCGGGCCTAGTCAGAGACACTGGTAAGAAGGCTTCTGCTGTAATTGCTTGGATTTCTTTCATAATGAGAACATTTTAGTACTCCACTGAAGAAAGTGTGCCAAGGAGTTCTGGGCTTAAAAATAGCTAAGTAAACCAAAGAGCTTGGACACAGAATAACTTCCAACACGAGGATGGCCGTGGCTCATTAGACAGACTCAAACCAGCCAGCCCTTAAAACTCAAAGGACAACCCAATCTTCACTTCGTCTGTGCCAGAAGCTGATATAAATCCAATGTGGATTCCAGGCCTAAAATTTAAGTGTGAGATATACAACAAATCGAACATAAAGAAAATATAGAAGAAAATATATGCAATTACTATATGATCTTTGAATGGGAAGACTTCCTAAATGTAAAGGAAGAAACCATGGGGAACAGATTTGCAACAGATGGAAAAATTGTAAATCTCAGATATCAGAACATGTGATAAACAAAATTAAGAAGCAAGTGTCATGCTGGGAAAACACTTCCAAAGTATTATTATTCTTCATATAGAAAATAGGCAAAAGATCCAGTTCACCAAGGAAGACATATAACTAGCCAATAAATATATGCAGAATCATTTAAATTCACAGCAAGTCAAAGGTATGCACATGAAATCTGTAAATACTTTTTTACTTGCGCAGATTGGCAAGGGGGCATTTTCAGTTTTTTTTTTTAATGGTATTTTATTGATTGTGCTATTACAGTTGTCCTGATTTTTTCCCCCATTGGTCCCCTCGACCGAGCACCACCCACTCCCTCAGGCAATCCTCCCACCTTCGTTCATGCTCATGGGTCATGAGTGTAAGTTCTTTGGCTACTCCCTTTCCAATACTGTACTTTACATCCATGTGGCTATTCTGTGACTACCTATTTGTACTTCTTAATCCCCTCACCTCTCACCTATTCTCCCCCGCCCCCTCCCATCTCTTTAACCTTTGACATTTTAATCATGATGTGTCTTGGGGTGGGGCTCTTTGTGTCTGTCTTGTTTGGGACTCTCTACACTTCCTGGACTTGCATGTCTATTTCCTTCACTAAATTAGGGAAGTTTTCTTTCATATTTCTTCAACTAGATTTCCAATTCCATGCTCTATCTCTTCTCCTTCTGGCATACCTATGAAGAGAATGTTGGATTGCTTAAAGTTGTCTCACAGGCTGCTTACAATATCCTCATTTTTTTTTTTGCATTCTCTTCTTGTTGTTCTGATTAGTTGTTTTTTCTTCTTTTTTTTTTTTAAAGATTTTATTTATTTATTTTTAGAGAGGGAAGGGAGAGGG